>JAGIQG010000005.1:18222586-18822586 GCA_024679065.1 Sphyrna mokarran
CCACTGCTGTTTGTCATTGTTATAAATGACCTAGATGAGGGTGTAGAGGGTTGGATTAGTAAATTGGCTGACGATACCAAAGTGGGGGGAGTTGTAGACAGCGAGGATGGATGTTACAGTTTGCAGAGGGACATAGATAGGTTGCAGAGCTGGGCCGTGAGGTGGCAAATGGAAGTCAATACGGATAAGTGTGAGGTGATTCACTTTGGTAGGAATAACAGGCATATGAAATATAGGGCTAATGGAAGGACCCTTAATAGTGTTGTCGAGCAGAGGGATCTTGGGCTACAAGTACATAGCTCTTTGAAAGTTGGCACCCAGGTTGATAAAGTTGTTAAGAAGGCGTACGGTGTGTTAGCTTTTATTGGTAGAGGATTGAATTTAGGAGCCGTGAGGTTATGTTACAACTGTACAAAACTCTGGTGCGGCCGCACTTGGAGTATTGCAGTTGTACAGTTCTGGTCGCTGCATTGTAAGAAAGATAGTGGAAGGCATTGCGGAAGGGTGGCGAGAGGAGGTTTACCAGGATGTTGCCTGGTATGGTGGGAAGGCCTTATGAGGAAAGGCTGAGAGACCTGAGGTTATTTTCATGAGAGAAGAAGGTTACGCGGTGATCTAATTGAGGCGTATAAGATGATCAAAGGACTAGATAGGCTGGATAGTGAGAGCCTTTTTCCTCGGATGGTGATGAACAACACGAGGGGACATAACTTTAAATTAAGAGGTGGTAGTTATAGGACGGATGTCAGAGGCAGTTTCTTTACACAGAGGGTGGTGAGGGCGTGGAATGCCCTGCCTGCAGCATTGTGGACTCGCCTACTTTGGGGCATTCAATGTTCGGTGGATAGGCATATGGATGATATTTGGAATAGTTTGGTTAGAGTGTCCACTGGCCGGGCGCTACATCTGGGTCCGAATGCCTGTTACTGTGCGCTTAATATTTTATGTCCTATGTCCTAACTGTCCATGGCTGCCCCCTTTTTTAATTATGTTCACGCCCCTTCCCCAACCCAGTCCCAATTGCCTGTGATTGGCCAATTTGATTCACAATTTTGTGATATAAAACACAGCTGAAGTACTGAAAAGGCAGAGTTGACAATATTCTGAAAATAGCACTGGATCCAACTCAGCCAGTTACTGTGCTATCAGTCTACTCTTGTTCAGCAAAGCGATTGAAATGGTCATGAACAGTGGCATCAAGCAGCGCGTTCTCAGCAATAGCCTGTTTACTGACACCACCCAGTTTGGATTGTTAGGTTGCTTCAGGGTCACTCAGTTCCTGACGTTACAGCCTCGGTCCAAATTTTGACAAAGATGATGAACTCGTGAGATGAGCTGAGTGACTGCCCTTGACATCATGATAGCATTTGATCAAGTATAGCATCAAGGAATCCTGACAAAACTGGAATCAATGGGAAGGTCACAGCGTAGTGGTATTGCCACTGGCCAAGTAATTCAGAAAGCCAGGATAATGTTCTGAGGACCCAGGTTTGAATCCCATCATGGCATGTAGTGAAATTTAAACTAAATAAAAATCTGACATTAAATGAAGATCATAAAACAATTGTTAATTGTTGTAAAATTGTAGCGCTATGTTCAGCACCATTTGCAACTTCTCAGATATTGAAGCAGTCCATGTTCAATTGTAATGACTAGCAAGTAACATTTCATGTACCCTACCACCACCACCACACAAATACCAGGCAATGACCATCACCAGTACAAGACACACTAACCACCATTGACATTCAATGGTGTTACCCCCCACTGTCAACATCATTGGGGTTACCATTGACCAGAAACTCAACTGGACTAACCACAAAGTGGTTTGACCATCAAACCATAAAAAAGTTTAACCATCAAACCTTCCACACACCTGACAAAGGAACAGCGTTTCTGAAAGCTTTTGAGTTTACTATCAAATAAACTGATAGGACTTGAGACTTCTTGCTGTGCTAACTATATAAACACAGTGGCTACAAGAGAAGCTCAGAGGCTAAGAATACTGCTGTGAATAACTGCCCTCCTGACTCCCCAAAGACTGTCCACTATCTGAAAGGCACAATTCAGGATTATAATGGAATACTTTCTACTTGGATGGGTGCAGCTCCAATAGTTCTCGAGAAACTTGATACCATCCAAGACAAATCTTGATCAGTACCACATCCATAAACATCCATTTCCTTTACCATTAACGCTCAGTGGCAGCAGTGTTTACTATCTACGAGACTATCACTGACTACGGCAAGGTCTGCAAGATATAACACGCTACAAGATGAAGGCATGTGAAATTGATGGCTCCAATGCACCCTTCCCTGATGAGCTCAATGTATTCTGTACCCATTTTGAGCAAGAGATTAAAGAGAGCACGCCCTCCACCCCAGAAGCCTTGGATGAACCTGTATCTGGGGTCACCATTTGCAGGTGTCAGAACAGCCTTCTCGAAGGTCAGCCTATGGAAAGCAGCTGGCCTGGATGGGATACTTGGACGAGCACTCAGATCTTGCATGGACCAGCCAGCGGGGATATTCGCAGATATCTTCAACACCTCTTTATGCCAAACTGAAGCCCCTATTAGCTTCAAGAAGCCGACCATCATCCCAGTACCAAAGAAATGCTGGGCAGTGTGCTTTAATTACTATCGTCCAGTGATTCTGACATCCATCATGATGTGCTTCAAAAGATTAGTTATGGCATGGATCAAATCCAGCCTCTTGGACTATCTGAATCTACTGCAGTTTGCCTACGGCCGCAACAGGCCCACAACAGCCACCACCTCCCTGACCCTGCGCTCAATCCCAAACACCTAGATAACAAAGACACCTACGTCAGACTCACTATTTATTGACTACAGCTCAGCCTTTAACATCATTATTCCTACAAAACTTATCTCCAAACTTCATGGCCTGGGCCTCGGCACCTCCCTCTGCGACTAGATCCTGAACTTCCTAACTCACAGACCACAATCAGTAAGGGTTGGCAAGAACATCTGCTCCACAGTCATCCTCAACACCGGTGCCTCACAAAACAGTGTCCGCAGCATTTAGTATAAGAACATAAGTACATAAGAATTAGGAGCAGGAGTAGGCCATCTAGCCCATCGAGCTTGCCCTGCCATTCAATAAGATCATGGCTGATCTAGTTCAGTTCCACTTTCCCGCTTTCTCCCCATAACCCCTAATTCCCTTGTCTATCAGAAACCTATCTACCCATGACTTAAATACATTCAGCGAGGTAGTCTCCACCAATTCAATGGGCAGAGAATTCCAAAGATTCACCACCCTTTGAGTGAAGAAGTTCCTCCTCAACTCCGATCTAAACCGCTCCCCCGCTTATTTTGAGGCTGTGCCCTCTAGTCCTGCTATCCTTTCTAAGTGGGAAGAATCTCTCTACCTCTACCCTATCCATCCCCTTCATTATCTTATATGTCTCTATAAGATCACCCCTCAGCCTTCTAAACTCCAACAAGTACAAACCTAGTCTACTCAATCTCTCCTCATCGGCTAACCCCCTCATCTCCGGTGTTTGCCGAGTGAACCTTCTCTGCACTCCCTCCAAGGCCAATATATCCTTCCGCAAATGCGGCAACCAAAACTGCACATAGTACTCCAGCTGCGGCCTCACCACTACCCTGTACAGTTGCAGCGAGACTTCCCTGCTTTTATATTCTATCCCGCTAGCTATAAAGGCCAATATTCCATTTGCCGCCTTGATCACCTGCTGCACCTGCAGACTGGGTTTTTGCGATTTCGTGCACAAGGACCCCCAGGTCCCTCTGCACTGTAGCATGCTGCAGCTTTTCGCCTTTTAAATAATAATCCCTCCTACTATTATTTCTACCAAATAATTCTATACTCCTCATACATCTACAACTATGTGACCAAATCTCCTCCAACTCGATTTTCAAGTTTGCTGATGACACCACCATATGAGTTAGATTTCAGACAACGACGAGACTGAGTACAGAAGTGAGATAGAGAATCTGGTGAACTGGTGCAACAGCAATAATTTCTCCATAAATGTCAGCAAAATGAAGGAGATTGTCATTGACCTCAGGAAGCAAGTTGGAAGATATGTCTGCGGTGAAATAGCAATGGTTGAGAGCTTCAAACTTTTAGGTGTCCAAATCGCTAATAATCTGACCTAGTCCCCCTATGCTGATGCTATAATTAAGCTCTACTTTCTCAAGAACAAAGGAAGTCTGGCATGCCCACTACAACTCTCACCAACTTTTACAGATGCAGCATAAAAAATGTTCTTTCTGATTGTATCACAGTTTGCTTTGGCTTCTGTTCTGGTCAAGTCCACAAAAAACTACAAAGGATCGTGAATGAAGCTCAGTCCATCACTCAAACCAGCCTCCCATCCATTGACATTATCTACACTTCTTGCTAGCTCGGAAAAGAAGCTAGCATAATCCAGGACATATGCACTCTGGACATACTCTCAACTTCTGTTGGGAAAAAGATACAAAAGTCTGACATCACGTACTATCTGACTCAAGAACACTTTGCCATCAGACTTTTAAATAGGCCTACCTAGCATTAATTTTGTCTTTCTTTACACCGTAGCTATGACTAATGCTACATTCCGCACCCTCTTCTATCTTTCTCTATGCTTTGTCTATATGACACACAAGAAACAACACTTTTCACTTCGTACCAATATGTGTGACAAAAATCAAATCAAGCTGCACTGCAGCACTTCATCAAAGAAATCCTTGGACAGCACCTTCCAAATCCATGATCACTTCCATCTAGAAAGACAAGAGCAGCAGAAACATGGGAACACCATTGCCTGCAAGTTCTCTTCCAAGTCATTCACTGTCCTGACTTGGAAATATATCACTATTCCTTCACAGTCGCTGGGTTAAAATCCAGGAGTTCTCTCCCTAATAACATTATGGATCAACTCACAGCACATGGACTGCAGTGATTCAAGAAGGCAGCTCATCACCACCTTCTTGAGGGCACTAGGGATGGGCAATAAATGTTGGTCTAGCCAGCGACAGCTGTGCCCCACAAATGAATTTAAACAAATCATCCAGTTCATTAATGTCCTTTAGGAGAAGAAACGTGCCATCCTCGTCTACATGTGACTCCAGATCCACAACAACGTGGTTGATTCTTAACTGCCACTCAATTAAGAGAATTAGGCTTCCATGGAAGGAAATAAAAACTTAAGTGAAGTCATACTTAAGGGAGGTTGCTGTGGTTGTTTGGCATCAATCATCTCAGTCCCAGGGGCATACACGATATCTGACATCTAACCATCAGTGACCTTCCCTCCATCAAATGCTCAGAGATGGGGATGTTGGTTGATGAATGCATAAATGTTCCGCATCATTTATGACTCCTCAGTAATACTGAAGCAGTCTATGCCCATATGAGCAGGCTTGGGATGATAAGTAACCCGTTACACTCACAGTGCTCAGCAATGACCAACAAGAGAGAATCCTACTGACTTCCTTTGACATTTGATGGCATTACCATTGCTGAGTCTCAAACAGTCAACATCCTGGGGGCTACCATTGACCAGAAGCAAAACTGGATCAATCACATAAATACTGTAGGTCCAAGAACGTGTCAGAGCCTGGGAATTATCCAGGAGTTTGATGGAATACTCTTCACTTTTTCCTGGATCACTGCAGCTCTAACTAAACTGAAGAAGCAAGACGCATCCTGGACAAAGAAACCTTCTTGATTAACACCCACTCCAGGTTTTTGCTGCACTACACGTTACCCATCTTGAGTCACTCTTCTAATCAGACAACATATAAACCAATATGCTGGAAGTCTGCCATCTGCAGTCTTCATTATTTGTTTCCTGAAAATGAATTAAAGGCTTTTGTCCAGTGTGGCAAATAACAGTGCTTCTTAGTCATTGATTTGTAATGTTTTACTATCTTCCTCAAGGTAATTTAAGCTTGGCAATAAATGCAGGCCTAGTCAGTGACATCCACATCCAGTGGACAAATGTAAAGAAATAAAGTAACGCTTGACTTTTTTTTGGATTAATTTACAGAATGTGGGCGTCACTGGTTAGACCAGTATTTAGTGCCTATCCCTAGTTGCTTTTGAGAGGGTGATGGTGAGCTGCCTGTCTTGAGCAGCTGCAGCTGCTGAATAGTGGGTACACCTACAGTGCTATTAGGGAAGGATTCCAGGATTTTGACTCAGTGACAGTGGAGGAATGATGATAAATTTCCAAATCAGGATGCTGAGTGGCTTAGAGGGGAACTTCCCAGTGTTGGTGTTCCCATGTATCTGCTGCTGTTCTAGATTGTAGTGGTCATGGGTTTGGATGGTACTGTCTTAGGAGCCTTGTTGAGTTCCTGCAGCGCACTTTGTAGATGGCATACATAGCTATCATCGATGGTGAGTGGGCTGCTTTATCCTGGGTGGCCTCAAAGTTTTGAGTGTTGTTGGAACTGCACTGATCTTAGACAAGTAGAATCATAGGAACCCTATACTGCAGAAAGAGGTTATTTGGCCTATCAAATCTGCACTGTCAATAATTCCAACTAGGCCTTATTTCTGAAACAAATTTATTTTGCTAATCCCAGGTCATTAAAGGGCAATTTAGCATGGCCAATCAACCTAACCTACACATCTTTGAACTGTGAAGAGTAACGTAAAGTTAAAGTTAATTTATTTGTCACAAGTAGGTTTCCATTTACACTGCAATGAAGTTACTGTGAAAATCCCTTAGTCGCCATACTGCGGCGCCTGTTTGATATACCAAGGGAGAATTTAGCGTGGCCAGTCAACCTAATCTGCATACCTTTGGACTGTAGGAGGAAACTGGAGCATCCGGAGAAAACCACGCAGACCCTGAGAATGTGCAAATTCCACACAGACAGTGACCCAAGTCGGGAATCAAACTCGGGTCCCTGGCACTATGAGGTAGCAGTGCTAACCACTGCCATCATGCCACTGCACATCTTTGGACTGTGCAGAATATTCCATTCCTCTCTTGAATGCGCTTTGTAGATGATGGACAGGCTTTGGGGAATTAGCAGGTCAGTGACTCGCCACAGCACTCCCAGCCTTTGACTTGCCCTGGTATACACACTATTTGTATGGCTAGTCCAGTTCAGTTTCTGGACAAAAGAAACCTGCAGGATGTTGGTAGTGGGGAAGTCAGTAATGGTAATGGCTGGTGGTTAGAACCTTTCTTGCTGAGCATTAGTGACATGCGATTGTTACATGAGGTATGAAATCTCATTGTATACTTATTTGAAACAGGATATTATGGTGCAGGCAGTAAGGTTAGCGTGGTGCAGACAACAAGGTTAGTGCAGTATGATGGGAAGTTTAACATTGTATAAACGCATTTACTTTGTGAAATTCAGCTGTTATTTTGGCAAAATCTGCCATCAGATACAACTGAATTTATGTTCATTGCTAAGCACAATTCTGATCTGTGTAGAAGGAACATTGGTCTCTAATTCTTCAGTCGGATTTGAAGAGCTGTTACAGCCCTATGCATTGACACTGCAGCAGTACATTAAACTCGCGGTGACTCAACCCTTAGTTATATTGATTAACAGGGAGTTACTTTAATTGTTAGCCAAAAGGCCTGTAATTGTTTTTGTGGTCTGAAACGAAGAGGACATCCCATTATTCCTCTTTGGTAATAACCTGACGATTTTCTCTCTCTCTCAGTTTCTCGGAAGCGAAAATCTAAGAACTGGGAGGCAGAGGATTTCTATGACAGTGATGAAGATACTTTCTTAGATCGGACTGGAGCTATTGAGAAGAAAAGGCTCAACAGAATGAAGAAAGCAGGGAAAGTAGAGGAGAAAGTGGAAACTTACGATTCATTGGTAAAAGTCTAAAGTTTTCTTTCAAAGATATGCTGAACCATAGAAATATCATAATTTTCTAGAGAAGGAATGTGTGTCCATGAAGAATGGAGAGGGAGAACATGAGAAGCATGGGGACATGTTTCCAGGTTACATTGTACAACTTACATTGCATGATTTCATTAGAGCAATAATGGAGATGTTCCTCAAGCTAATACAGAAAGGTAGAGAATTTTTGTTAATCTTGGTTCATCCATCCAGAAAGAGCCCACAATTCTTTCCTAAAGCTTCAATATCCATTTTTCTCAAATAGTTTTGGGATGCTTGTCTCCTCAACCCACTTAAGTAGTCCATTCTGTTGAGTTGATTATTTTTTGTTTAAAGGACTTTCTGATATCAGAGCAATTTTTGACTTTCAATCTGTTTTCTATTATTCTAAGTATTAAGCCATGCACTTTGGTTGGAAGAGTGAGGAGAAAAATATATAAATTAAATGGTGCAGTTTTAAAGTGGATGCAGGAACTGAGTCTTCCACGATGTAATTCTATCTCGGCTTTTGGCTAACATGGAAGCGTCAGCGTAGGCCCAAGATGAGGCATAATGCCTTATCTTGTCAGCATGGATCTTGTTTGTTTCTCTTGTGGAAACCATGAATTGGATTCAATTTAAATTTTCTTTTTAAATAAATGAAATAAAAATTTGAAAAAAAAATCTAGGCTGTACTTCCTTGAAGATGACAGAACAAGTTGAGAAAACTGCTGCAAAGCCATCAGGATCTTTAGCTTTATTAATAGAGGCACAGTGTGCTAATCGGGTCCAAGCCAGTTGGTCAAGCTGAAATCAAGACAATAGAGCTTTTCTTTAATAAGAGTTTACTGACTTGTTCAATCTCCCACTCAACTCAATGTCCCAGCTATGCCCCAATTATATGAGCTCAATGACAATTAATACCTATCACCTGTTTCTTTTAACCGTAACAGCATAATTGTCAGGGCATTATCATACAAAGTAAGAAAGTTACACACAACCTTTATAACACAGAAGCTAAGCCCAATTTGAGCATTATGGACCATATAATACCTTTTAGGGAGGATATTGAGAACTAAAAGTGGATGCTGAAGAGATCTGCAAGAATGGCACCAGGAATGAAAAACTTCAGTTAAGTATAGATACTAGAGTTGCTTTCCTTGGGCAAAGACAATTAATGGTAGAATTGATAGAGGTGTTCAAGTTCATGGGAGTGTTTTGATACACCAAATATGGAGACACTGCTTCTAGTGGCAAAAGAGTTGGTAATGAGAGTCACAGATTTCAGCTAATTGACAAAAAGAACCATATGCAATAATGTGGGAACTTTTTTTTTTAATGTGTCACATTATGGAATCCACTGCCTTAAAATCCACAGTCCAAAGATGTGCAGATTAGGTGGATTGGCTATGCTAAGTTGCCCGTTAGTGTTGCAAGATGTGTAGGTTAGATGGATTAGCCATGGTAAATGTGTGTGGGATTACAACAATAGAGCAGAGGGGACCTGGGGAAAATACTCCATCAGAGTCAATTCAGACTTGATGGGTCAAATGCCACCTTCTGCTCTTTCGGGATTCCATGATCCTAAAAGGATGTTAGAAGCACAGTAAATAATATCTTTCAGAATGGAATTAGGTAAAAACTCAAAAATATGAAAAACTACAAGACCAGTGGAGTGAGACTAATTGCACAGCTCTTTGAAAGAGCTAGCACAGAGACAATGGGCCAATGGCTTTCTCTTGTGCTGTAAGATTCAGTCATTATAATGCCATGTTAAATAGGAAACTAAATCTCTCATATTGTAGTGCCATTTCTGACCTCCTCCTCCAAATGTGGAACTTCTCTGGAACTGCACGATGGGTTGAATTTTCTTGAGAAAACTGTGCAGAGAAAGAGTGTCCATAATAAATCATGATTGTACTTAACTGTAAAATTCTCAATTAGGAATGTATGGAAAGGCACCGCTAATGATTCTTTTTTTATAGAAACCCTGCAGTGCAGAAAGAGGCCATTTGGCCCATCAAGTCTGCACTGACCACAATCCTACCCAGGCCCTATCCCCACATCCCTACATATTTACCCACTAACCCCTCTAACCTATGCATCTCAGGACACAAAGGGGCAATTTTAGCATGGTAAATCAACCTAACCTGCACATATTTGTACTGTGGGAGGAAACCGGAACACCCGGAGGCAACTCATGCAGACACAAGGAGAATGTGCAAATTCCACACAGACAGTGAGCCAGGAATCGAACCGAGATCCCTGGAACTGTGAAGCAGCATTGCTAACCGCTGGTGTTATGGTGCCAATTCTGCTGGTTAAAGCATCAGGTATCTAAGCCTTATGGGCAGATTTCAAACTCCACCCTGGTCTGTACTCATCTCAGTTGTGATGCAGCATGTCCTCCCCTTTCTAGTGTTAAGGAGAAGAACATCAATGTGCATGCCTATTCCTGGTTGCTAACTAGACTACCGTGCTGCACCTGTGTATGTATAAATGGATGAAGACAGTTTGTTGATCTATCTCAATTTCATCCATTCTGTTAATGAGCTTGTCGACCAGCTAGATTTAAACAAAATTTCATTCTTGGTAGAGGTTACTGGAGCCTGTAGAACCAGAGAAAGAAGGGGAGAGAATTGATAAGATGTTTGTCAAAATATTTATATTTTGAAGTTATAAAATGGCACTGTTTGGCTCCCTACTCAGCGGAGGTGGCAGCAGGAAGTCTTGCATCAATCATGAAACATAATGTCTTCTTTAATCTAAATCCCAGTTAACACTTGCCAGGAAGAATAATGGAATTTGACTGAGTCTAAGATTGAGCCTGTAAAAAGAACAACCTCAATTTGAATTGTTCCACTTAAAATAACAGCTCTTTTTATTCCTATTAGCCAGAGTTGGCCGGTAAGAAAGCCCTTCTATAGAATCCTATAGTACAGAAGAAGACCATTTGGCCCATTGAGCCTGTGTCGACCACATCCCACTAGGCCCTATTCCCCTAACCCTACACATTTACCCTAGATAATCCCTCTGGCATGGCCTATCCACCTAACCTGCACATTTTTGGATTGTGGGAGGAAACCGGAGCACCCAGAGGAAACCCACACAGACATGGGGAGAATGTGCAGACTCAACACAGTCAGTGACCCAAGGCCGGAATCCGTGGCGTTGTGAGGCATAATGCTAACCACTGTGGCACTGTGCTGCCCTGGCCTCAGAGTCAGATACTTATGGTCTATCTGGGCATAGCAAATGGCAGTAATTGATGGAGAGATGGAGAGGGAATTCAGTAACAAGCATTTGAGCAGGTATTGGGTGGATTGGTCCAGCATTGGCTGCATTCTTTGAATGTGAGGTTGGGTGCAGCCTTGCTCCTCCAGCTCCACAATCTAGTCTGTTCATGTTTAACAACATACCTTGCCAGTTGTGCTATGCACCTATTTTTTTGGTATTCAGCTGTGTGCAGTTTTGCTCTTTAACAAAACCATTCTGTGTACGTAATTGTGTCTTTGCTTTCCACAGGTTAGCAAGTTAACCGAGGTGCAGAGAGAACTTTCTGACATTGAAACTAAGTTGAAGATATCTGGCAAAGGTAAACACAAACCACTGAATGGAACAATTTGCAACAATGAACCAGACTATGGCATGTTACCTCATCATCCTATTGAATTGCTTTTGAGGTTGTAAGTAAAATCTCCACTGCCAGCCTTTTCTAGCTCAATAAAAGAGCTGAAATTAAATGTTGATCTTGAAGGAAGACTTATTTCTTAGGAGTTGATGATCCATAACGATCAGATTTTGTTTGCTTGTCACAGCACCCAGGTGCTGTCATGATCTGACAGTGCACAAAGGTCATGCTGAAATATCGAGAGCATCCAATTCACGAACTCGCTGGAAAGAATGCTGAGAATTTCAAGAAATAGCAGGTCTGGGGCATACAGGGAGAGGGAAGAGAATGGCACATGATAAATTGCTGCCTCTGTCAAACCATGGATGTAAACAATTTTGGGAAAAGGCTTTAACAGATTTATTTCCAAATGGTGCATAAACCTTTGTTAGAATAATAGACAAATTTCAATTTCACCCATTTATTACTAATTATGCAGACTTTAATCACTGGAAAATTAAGATTGTATAGCTCTATTGAGGGCTGTTTTGCAGCAGAAACAACCTGACTCCTCAGAAGCTGAACAAACAGGATGTAACAATTTCCCAGTTCCTTACTCTAATTTAGACTGATAAGGGGAATAGAAAAAAAAGTAAGTTGAGTAAAATAATTTTTAGCAAGAGACAAAAGACATTAGCCTTGGCTAGTCACTCCCATCTTGAAGAATTAGCTAACATATCCACTTTTTCTACATATCCTTTAGGGTGTTTCTTTTTTATTCCTGCATCAAATTGTCTATTGTATTGTTCGCCAATGAACTTCATTAATAGCCAATCTCACAAATATAGTCCCCTTGGGTGAAGCCATCCACTAGTTCTGCTTCTTAACTAATTCATTCCTTAGCATTTGATTCTGTTCTATACAGAACTTCTTTGACTCACTTCAGCCAATGCCTTCCTCCTTTTGAACTTCCAATCAATGTTCACAACCTTTTTCTTAATTTAAGTTCCTGACATGAGTGGACATTATTGAAGTTGTAACTCGCATAAAAAGAAGCCAGTGAACCAAATGCATTTGTCACGTGAAAGGTCATTGCAAAAGTTAATGGCTTATGGCATTGGGGTAATGTATTAGCACAAATAGAGGATTGCTTAAAGGACAGAAAACAGTAGGAATGAATGGGTCATTTTCAGGTTGGCCGGCTGTCACTGGTGGGGAGCTGCAAGGATCAGTGCTTGAGGCTTCAGCTATTTACAACCTATCGGTGATCTAAATGAAACGACTGTGTAATATGTACAACTTTGCAGATCACACATAGTTGGATCATAGAATTCTACAGTGCAGAAGGAGGCCATTCGGCTCATTAAGTCTGCACCAATCATAATCCCGTCCAGGCCTTATCCCCATTACCCCATGTATTTACTTACTCTAGCTAGTGCTCCTAACACTAAGAGGCAATTTAGTATTGCCAATCCACCTAACACACAATCTTTGGATTGTGGGAGGAAACTGGAGCATCTGGAGGAAATCTACACAGACACAGGAGACACAAACTCCGCACAGACAGTGACCCAAGCCAGGAATCAAACCCGGAACTCTGGCGCTGTGAGGCAGCAGTGCTAACCACTGTGCCATCATGCCACCATAGGCCCTAGGTGGGAAAGTGAGCTGTGAGGAAGACACTGGCTATAAACAGATATAGTTAAGTTAATGAAATATGCAAGAAGTGGCAGGTGGGGAAAGTTATTTCCTTTGGTAGGAAGAATAGAAAATCAAGTGTCAAATGGTGAGAGGCTATCAAATGGTGTTCAAAGGAATTTGTATATTTTTGTGCCAAAATTCACTGTCTGTCTGGAGTTTGCATGTTTTCCATGTCTGTGTGTGGGTTTCCTTGGGGTGCTCTAGTCTCCTCCCACAGTCCAAAGATGTGCTGGTTAGATGCTTTGACCATGCTAAATTGCCTCTTAGTGACCTGGGATCTGTATATTAAAAGGGTTAGTGGCATAAATATATGAGATTACAGGCCAGAATTCTCAGGCTGGTCCACCCAATAGCAACCCACTGCTACATATTCCCTGGCAGCAATGGATATGGGACACACAAAATCCCTTAGACATTGGCTGGCCGCCTCAGCCACTGGAAAATGCAATGCAAGGGCTGACCAGAAAATCCTGCTCATTAAGTTAACATACAGGCATATCAGCTAAAAGTTAGGAAGCCAAATGAGATGTTGATTTTTTGTTGCAAGAAGTTTGGAGGACAAGAATGAGGCAGGCTTGCTGCAATTGTACAAAACTCAGGTGAGATCTCAAATGAAGTGCTGTGTGCAGTGTTCATACCCAAGGAAAGATGTATTTAACTCAGTAGGGATGGAACAAAGGCTCACCAGACTGATGCCTGTGATGTGAGAATTAACATGTGATCTGCCTGGGATGGAACATGTAAATTATGAAGAGAGCTTGGATAGGCTTGGGTTGTTTTCACTGGAGCAGAGAAGACTGAGGGGCAACTTGATTGAGATGAACAAGATTATGAGGGACGTGGACGGTGGATAAAGAGCAGCTAGTCCCCTTATTTGAAGGGTCTGTCACAAGTTCAAGATGAAGGGCAGGAGGTTTGTGGGGGAAGTGAGGAAAAACATTTTACCCAGAAGGTGGTGACAATCTGGAATGCAGTGCCAATGAGGGTGGGATAGAGGTGGGCTGCCTTACATTCTTTAAAAAGTACCTGGATGAGCACTTGGCGCGTTGTAACATTCAAGGCTGTGGGCCGAGTGCTGTTGATGGGGTTAGACAAAATACATAGAACATTACAACGCAGTACAGGCCCTTCGGCCCTCGATGTTGCGCCGGCCAGTGGACCCTCTAACCTAAACTATTCCAATATCATCCATATGCCTATCCACCGACCATTTGAATGCCCCCAAAGTAGGCAAGTCCACAACTGCTGCAGGCAGGGCATTCCACGCCCTCACCACCCTCTGTGTGAAGAACCTGCCTCTGACATCCGTCCTATAACTACCACCTCTTAATTTAAAGTTATGTCCCCTCGTGTTGGTCATCACCATCCGAGGAAAAAGGCTCTCACTATCCACCCTATCCAATCCCTTGATCATCTTATATGCCTCAATTAGGTCACCGTGTAACCTTCTTCTCTCTAATGAAAATAACCTCAGGTCCCTCAGCCTTTCCTCATAAGGGCTTCCCACCATACCAGGCAACATCCTGGTAAACCTCCTCTGCACCCTTTCCAATGCTTCCACATCTTTCTTATAATGCGGCGACCAGAACTGTACGCAATACTCCAAGTGCAGCCGCACCAGAGTTTTGTACAATTGTAACATACCTCAAGGCTCCTAAATTCAATCCCTCTACCAATAAAAGCTAACACACTGTACGCCTTCTTAACAACTTTATCAACCTGGGTGCCAACTTTCAAAGAGCTATGTACTTGTACCCCAAGATCCTTCTGCTCGACAACACTATTAAGGGTCCTTCCATTAGCCCTATATTTCATATGCCTGTTATTCCTACCAAAGTGAATCACCTCACACTTATCCGTATTGAATTCGATTTGCCACCTCACGGCCCAGCTCTGCAACCTATGTCCCTCTGCAAACTGTAACATCCATCCTCGCTGTCTACAACTCCCCCCCCTTTGGTATCGTCAGCAAATTTACTAATCCAACCCTCTACACCCTCATCTAGGTCATTTATAAAAATGACAAACAGCAGTGGCCCTAAAACAGATCCTTGAGGTACACCACTTATAACTGCACTCCAGGTTGAATATTTCCCATCAATCACCACCCTCTGTCTTCTATCAGCTAGCCAATTCCTAATCCAAACTGCTAAATCACCTTCAATCCCATGCATCTGCACTTTCTGCAGTAGCCTACCATGGGGAAATACTGTGGAAGCTGGAATCTTAAATAAGAGCAAAAAATGCTGGAAAATCTCAGCAGGTCTGATACATCTGTAGAGAGAGAATAGAACCAATGTTTCAACTCTGGATAACCCTTCATCAAAGGGGCATCCAGATTCGAAACATTGGCTCTATTCTCTCTCCATAGATGCCGTCAGAACTGCTGAGATCTTCTAGCATTTTTTGTTTTTGTTGCTGCAAAATGAGTTTAGATGTTGGTGCAAACTTAACAGGCTGAAGAGCCTCTTCTATGATATGATGATGTGAATCAATATTGAGCAGAATGGGTCTGTACTCTTCCAGTTAAAAAAAAACAGAGATGCTATCGTTGAAATATGAGAGATTCTGAGAGGATTTGACAGGGATAGACACTGAGAGGCACCTTACCTTGGCTGGTGGACTTAGAACAGTGCATCTTGTTATATCTTGCCACCAGAAAAAGATGCATTTATGTCTACTCTCTGTTTCCAGTTACTGAGACAATCTTCATAGAACTGGGGAATCATCATAGAAGCTCTACAGTGCAGAAGGAGGCCATTCAGCCCATCGAGTCTACACCGACAACAATCCCTACTAGGCTTTACCTCCATAACCCCACATATTTATGCCACTAATCCCT
The DNA here is from genome assembly GCA_024679065.1 of Sphyrna mokarran. Lineage (NCBI taxonomy): Eukaryota > Metazoa > Chordata > Chondrichthyes > Carcharhiniformes > Carcharhinidae > Sphyrna > Sphyrna mokarran. Next base: position 18,238,574 of record JAGIQG010000005.1, read on the forward strand.
CTAACCTACGCATCCCAGGACACTAAGGGGCAATTTAACATGGCCAAAGCACCTGACTAGCACATGTTTGGACTGAGGGAGGAAACCAGAACACCCGAGGAAACCAACGCAGACATGGAGAGAACATACAAACTCCACACACACACAGTGACCCAAGCCTTGAATTGAATGCAGATCCCTTAAGCTGTGAGGCTTCAAAGCTAACTATTGTGCTACCATGCCGCTCTTCTTCAAATCTGTGTCAATACGTTACATTCAGATTTAATCTGATGTTTAAAGTAATCTTTCTTACTTGTAAATTAAAGAGATGAAAATAATAAAGATTTTCCTTTTCTTTCTGCCTAACCGATGACAGAAAAGGAAGCTTTGCAATTTATAATATGAAGAGGAAATCTCACATTTAAAAATGTAGAAGTACTGGTTGGTATTTGATTCTTCTCAGTAATTGCCCTGATCAACATTCCTCCTTCTGAACTAACACATAAAACATGGTGTTGTGAAAGCAATATCATATGTTTAAACAATTTATTAGAATTCTTTGAAGTAATATTTGTTATGGGTAAAGGGGAACCAGTGAATGTACTTATTTAGATTTCTAGAAGGCATTTGATGAGATGCCACATCAAAGGTTATTGTTTGGCTAGGTCAAGCTGATTTGTACCTTTATTCTTTTCATCCAACCTTGCTTCCCTTAGCAATATCATTTTTACAGAGATATGAATAGCATTGCTTGTGTTTTTTATCAGGGGATTAACGTTAAGAGCAGCAGAGGTAAATTAAACTCTTGAGTGATAGTTTTGATGGGCAAAATGTTTTATTTTCTCTCTCGACTTTGCTCTGTTCCTGAATTTTGAATTATTAATCAAAATCTCTTGCACCAGTTTCTAGTTTAAAATCACAGGCCTATGCACCATAAGTGTTGCAGTGATTTCCAGTGTGCAACACATAATTTTGATTTGATTTATTATTGTCAAAAGTATTTGTATAAAGTGAAAAGTGTTGTTTCTTGTATGCTATACAGACAGAGCATACCATTCGTAGAATACATCAAAAAGAAAGAATGCGGTATATAGCGTTACTGTCATAGCTAGAGAAAGGATTATTCAACAGTCTGATAGCAGCAGGGAAGAAGTTGATTGGTGTGTGATCTCAGACTTTTATATCTTTTTCCCGATGGAAGAAGGTGAAAGAGAGAATGTCTAGGGTGATCCTTATCCTTGGATCTCAAAGTTTTCCATTTCGACACCAGGTTCACAATATTTTTGTCCCCACGTGGAAAACATTCTCATGAGTTATTATGTTGCTAGATCTCATTGCAGTTAACTTGATTATTGTGAATGCATCCTGACGTGGTAGTCTGATGCAGCACTAAACTTTACAAAGCTAAAAGGGCAAAACCCTGCAGTAACCGAGCTGATCACTGTCAGCGGGTCGCTGGACACTCTACAAATTAGCTCTGATTTCTTCTGGAAGGTGCTTGTACATGTTGAGCGATGGTAGTGCAAAGCCTGACTATAATGAAACCATGAACAAATGGTCTGCTGAGTCTGTGTCAAGGCTCACACCTGGAAATTAGCCACTTGGGTAAAGTAGTGGGGAATTCACATAGAATAATGCAAGAGTCATATGGAGGTGGAATAGATACTGCCAGAGGGCAGTTGTCCTCCAGGACAATTGCCAAGTAACACCCCCACCAACGAATTGTTGGAATATGCTGAAATGTGTTTCTTCAATGTTTCAGCTCAACACACGTGTGTATTTACAACATTGATGATGTAAGGAAACTATTGATTTATTTTATTATTAACGTGAGGGAATGTTTAAAGAGCATATGGAAGAACATTTTAACATGTGAAAAGGCTTTCAATTTGAATGTGGCAGACTTTTAATTATTTGAATTATTACATGACTTTAATTAAGGTGCTGTGTGTCACAAACCATATTCTGTTAAGCTGCCCCTAGTATAATATTCTACGTTGTGAGCTTCCACGAAATGCAGATAAAGTTCTGAATGCAGTCTTTCAGAGCAGGAAAAAACCAAAGTTTAAATCCGCCCTTGGTTGTGTTTTGTGGAGGTTGCCATGCATCTTCTTATTGATCGAGTCTCTAGCCGATTTGTTACCTAAGCACCTCTTACAGCCAGGAGTTGTGTAGTGATAAATCTCAGCACTAAATCCAACCTCAAACCAACCCACCCTATGCTCTCTCTGTCTTCTCTCTCTTTCTTTCACTCCTCCTCCTCCCTCTCACTCTACTTCTCCTTCCTCTTCTTCCCCCTCCATAATGAGTAGATGAATGGTAAGATAAATAACGTTCCCTGATGGGAAAACGATACGCTGCAGCTCAAATTATTTTAATACATGGGAACACATTCATTACGAACGCACACAAGTTCTGCTTAGTTGCATTTTTCTCACACCCACAAGGCATTTGCTTTGATGTTTTCAGTCTCTCTGGATTGAGCGCTTCATTGTGCAATGTGTTAATGAGTTCCTTGAAGACAACACAAGACCCCACGTTGTCAATAATCTGGGCAAATTACTCACCATTGTAAAGGCTGAAATGCAAGCTTAGAAATGAGGAATTTGGGAGTAAGAAAGAAGGCACTTTTTCACCCAAACGGTAATAAACTTGTGTGATAATTAAATAGAAAACAATATGAACAGATGATGGATTCAGTAGGTAATTGGCTGCTTGTCGAGGAAGAGAAAGTTTTTTTATGTTGGGCAGTAGGTGTCTGGCTGGATCAGAATTGTTGCCCATCCCTCTTCACCCTTAAGATGGTGGTGGTGAGCTGTCTTCCTGAAATACTACATTTCATTTGGTGCTGAAATGTCCACAGTGCTGTTAGGGAGAGAGTTCCAGGATTTGGTGACGTACTTCCAAGTCAGGATGGTGAATGGCTTGGAGGGGAATTTCGAGGGGATGGTGTTTTTAGGTATCTACTGCCTTAACCTTCTAAATGATTAATGGTCGTGGGTTGGAAGGTGCTGTCTAAGAAACCTTTGTGAATTCCTATGGTGCATCTTGTAGATGCTACACACTGTATATTGGTGTTGGAGGAAGTCAGTTACCTGCCATAGAATTTTCCAATCTCTAACCTGATCTCTAGACAAAATATTAATGTGGCTTGTCCAGTTCAGTTTCTGGTCAATTGTAATCCCCATGATGTTGATTATGGGGGATTCGGTGATGGTAATATCATTGAATGTCAAAGGTGGATTTCCTCTTACTGTAGATGGTCATGACCAGGTACATGTGTAGCATTGATATTATGTGCCACTTAATAGCCTAAGCCTGAATGATGCCCAAGTCCTACCGCATACGGACAGATTCAGTCTCTCAGGAGCTGTGAATGGTGTTGCACAATCTGCAATCATCAGCAATCATCATAAGGTCACTTCTGACCTTATGATGAACAGACGGTCATTTGAAACAACTAAAGATGATTGGACCTAACCTGAGAAACTATTGCAAAGATATCGGAGCTGAAATGAGTCATCGCCAACAACCACAACCATCTTCCTTTTTGTCAGGCATGACTCCAGCTAGTGGAATCTGATTTCTATTCATTCCAGTTTGGTTAGGATTCGTGATGTTACATTTCTTCAAGTGCAGCCCCAGCGCCAAGGGCGGTCACTCTAATGTCTGAAGTTTTGCTCTTTGGTGAAGTGATGTTAGCCTGGCTAAATTGCCCCTTAGTGGCTCAGAATATGTAGGTTAGAGGGATTAATGGGGTAAATACATGGGGTTACTAGATAGGGCCTGGGTGGTGTGCTCTGTCAGAGACCCAGTGCAGATGCGATCGGTCCTTCTGCACTGTAGGGATTCTATCATGCGTACTATGTCAGAAACAGTAGTAGAAGCTGAATTTGAAAAGGCAATGGATAGATATTTGTAAAGCAAAAGCTGTAATGGTGGGGAAATGGAGCTATTTGAAGGAGTCAACACCAGCTCATTGGGCGTGTGGCATTTTTCTGCACCATATTCCTATTGGTTGTTTGTTGAAAGTGCGAGGAAAATAGTTTCAGAAAGGGTTACATGGCATCAAAGCAGCAAAGTATAATTTTTGGAGTTTGTGTTGTGAGGGTACCAGATAGAAACCCCAAGGTATATCATGAAGACAGTTGAGACCCGAACATGTCTACTAATTTGGCATCATTGTGAGGGTAAGATGTTTCACTCCACTGTTCCACTGGTCGATGCAGCATTGAGGGCCAAAGGGCCTGTACTGCGCTGTTAATGTTCTATGTTCTACGTGCAATTCAACTGACAAACTGGAATGCTTTTATCAAAATAAATTTAACAATACAGTTTAACTTAAGAAATTAATTAACTTAACTATTAACAATACTTAACAGTCTGCATGGAGGTCGGTAACCAGTGGAGTGCCCCAGGGATCTGTTCTGGGACCCCTGCTGTTTGTCATTTTCATAAATAACCTGGATGAGGAAGTGGAGGGATGGGTTAGCAAGTTCACCGACGATACAAAGATCAGTGGTGTTGTGGATGGTCTGGAGGGATGCCAAAAGTTGCAGCGGGACATAGACAGGATGCAAGACTGGGCGGAGAAGTGACAGATGGACTTCAATGCAGATAAATGTGTAGTGGTCCATTTTGGCAGGAATAATGGGATGAAGAAGTACAATATAAGGGGTAGGAGTCTTAGCTGTGTTGTAGAGCAGAAGGATCTCGGGGTCCGGGTCCATAGGACTCTTAAATCGGCCTCGCAGGTGGAGGAAGTGGTCAAGAAGGCGTACGGTGTACTGGCCTTCATTAATCGAGGAATAGAGTTCAGGAGTCAGGAGGTAATGATGCAGCTCTATAAGACTCTTGTCAGACCCCAGTTGGAGTATTGTGCGCAGTTCTGGTCGCCTCATTATAGGAAGGATGTAGAGGCTATTGAGAGAGTTCAGAGGAGATTTACAAGGATGCTGCCTGGATTGGGAGGCAGGCCTTATGAAGATAGGTTGAGGGAGCTGGGACTCTTCTCACTGGAGCGACGTAGGTTGAGAGGCGACCTGATAGAGGTTTATAAAATGGTGAGAGGGATAGATAGGGTGGACTCTCAGAGACTATTTCCCCGAGCTGAAATGGTCAATACGAGAGGACACAGATTTAAGGTGCAGGGAAGCAAATACAAAGGAGATGTCAGGGGTAGGTTTTTCACTCAGAGGGTGGTGAGTGAATGGAACCGACTGCCGTCGGAGGTTGTTGAGGCAAACTCACTGGGGTCTTTTAAGAGACTTCTGGATGAGTATATGGAAACGAATAGGATAGAGGGTTATAGATAGGTCTGTGGATTGGTAGATGTGATCGGCGCAACTCGTGGGCCGAAGGGCCTGTTTGTGCTGTAGTGTTCTATCTTCTATGTCTTCGGCTGCCTACCTATTATCTTTAGTTCCAATCAAGCAATATTTCTCTTATCAACTAAAACCCTCCTTAAACATAGTTAGCAAAGTACAAGCATACTTGCTTTTAACTTAGGTTAACAGTCTTGGAGCTTTCAGAAAGCCTCTGGAAAGCGAGAGACAGAGAGGCATTTATTATTCCACCAGCTCCAGCAGCAACTGCCCTTTGTTATGAAAATGAAACTTTTTTCCCCAGGAAAACCTGAATAAACAAAAGATCTACTAATGCTACAAAATAACATGTCCCTAGCTAAAATTAGTTATTACCCTGCATTGTCAGCATTTGAGCTATATGTTTTCCCAACAAATCAACTTTTCTAATAAAACAGTGCCTCGTAAAGCAGCCTCACTTTAAATATAAACAATATCAAAATAGCACGTTATCATCATAGTGCATTGACTATTCTTTGTAGGAAAGCTTCTGAATTCAAGAAGGTGTCTCGCACTTCTCAACAGAAAAATGATTCAGGAAAGCAGTGAGAAATTAGGTGTGTCCACATCTCTGAAACAAGGAATTTCTTTGCAAAGAGTAATTGTCCTGTGGAATTAAATTCTTGGAAGATTTCTGAAGGCAAGTTCTCTGGTCAGGGGACATGCAGATTTTAGATTAGTTTTGAATGGATGAGCTTTGTCAGATCAAATGGACTTCCTAACACTCATTTATCCCATGATATGAGTGCAGCATTCCAGCAAATCTATGGGAAGATAAAACAAATGGATAGCTCCTATTAGGTGCTGAATTTATACATTCGGGTAATATTAATTTAATAATACAGAATCAACTGTTTGTCCTTGATCTGAGGTGTTGTTTCCATCACAGATTGCATGCAGGCTTCTGGGGAAGATTCGCTGGATGTCTTCATGACCAAAATCCGAACAGGAGCAACAATTGATAGTGTCACTCGTAAGAAATTGCACATCAAGTCCTTCGAGCTGAAAAAGGAGTTGCAAAGGCTACAAAAATTAATAAAGATCGTGACACCAGTGGATCTTCCAGAGCTGAAAATGGAGTAAGTCAAGATAATAGTCCTGAATATTAAATACTGCAGTTCAATAATTTGGATTATAGGGGGCACAGTTAGTAAGTTTGCAGATGACACCAAGATTGGTGGCATAATGGACAGTGAAGAAAGTTATCTCCAATTGCAAAAGGATCTTGATCAATTGGGCCAATGGCAGATGAATGGCAGGTGGAATTCAATTTGGACAAATGTGAGGTGATTCATTTTGATAGATTGAACCAGGACAGGACTTACTCAGTTAATGGTAGAGTATTGGGAAAAGTTACAGAACAAAGAAATCGAGGGGTGTACGTTCATAACTCCTTGAAAGAGACATCACAGTTGGACAGAGTGGTGAAGAAGGCATTTGGCATGCTTAATTTGATCGGCCAGAACACTGAATTCAGGAGTTGAGACATTTTGTTAAAGTTGTACAAGACATTGGTAAGGCCACACTTGGAATACTGTCTGCAATTCTGCTCACCCTGTTACAGAAAGGATATTATTAAATTAGAAAGAGTGCAGAAAAGATTTATTAGGATGCTACTGGGACTTGATGGATTGAGCTATAAGGAGAGGCTGAATAGACTGGGACATTTTTCTCTTCAGCGTAGGAGACTGAGGGGTGACCTTTGTAGAGGTCAATAAAATAATGAGGGGCATAGACAAGATAGATAGTCAATATCTTTTCCCAAAGGTAGGGGAGCCTAAAACTAGAGGGCGTAGTTTGAAGGTGAGAGGGGAGAGATACAAAAGTATCCAGAAGGGCAGTTTTTTCACACAAACAATGGTGAGTGTCTGAAACAAGCTGTTAAAGGTAGCAATAGAGGTGGGTACAATTTTACCTTTTAAAAAGCATTTAGGTAGGTACATGGGTATGATGGGTACAGAGGGATGTGGGCCAAATGCGAGCAATTGGAATTAGCTTTGGTGTTTTTAAAAAAAAGAGTGGCATGGACAAGTTGGGCTGAAGAGCCTGTTTCCATGCTGTAAACCTCTATGACTCAATCTGCCCATGGTTAAATAGAAACATAGATGATAGGAGAAGGAGGAGGAGGCTTGTTTGGCCCTTGCAGCCTACTGTGCCATTCATTATGATCATCCAGATCAACAGTCTAATCCTGCCTTTTCCCCATAACCTTTGATCCCATTAGCCCCAAGTGCTATTTCTAACTGCCTTTTGAATACAGCAGAGATCATCTTCGATCAGCAGAGAGCTGATGTTTGATCTCTGGGCGTGAGCAGCGCTGACAATTCTTCATTAGCTCAAGAAGATAAGAACGTGAATAGGCCATTCAACGTCTCGGGTCTATTTAGCCTATTTAGATGGCAGATCTCTGTTTTAACTCCATCTATCTGCCTTGGTTCCATCCCCTTAGTATCTTGTATGAAAAATCCACCATTCTTAGTGTTGAACTCCCCTCCAATATTGTACATTTCACCTAACCCTTTTGTATGAAAAAAATGCTTCCTACCATCACCCTTGAATGGTTTCATTGTTCTGGGCGCCAATCTTCTATTTTCAAAGGAATACAAATCAAGTATTGAAGCCAAAACGTACCGTGTTTAATCTCGCACTGTGCTAATTTAGTTAATTAATATCTGTTGTAATCCATTCCCTTGAACAGTGAGTATTTTTGCATTAGGAAGATTAATGTTATTTGAAAATATTCAAGATTCGGGGAGAATCCTTCAAGCCAACAATAGTGGCAGATCTTGCAGGCAGCTTTTTTTGGAAAATCGCTGATGCACTATCTGTAAAGCCAGGCTCACTTTTCAAAGAGAGCTGCGGGATTGCTGTATACTCTGTTTGTTTCCCAGAGAAACAAACTCCTGCTTCCCCGGACTATGCCCTATAACCAGAGGGCTTCTCAATCCACCAAATGCACCGTACAGCGGCCTCAGGCAGGGCTAAGGGAGATGAAGTCTCCTTCTAATCAATCCCTCATGGTGCCTAGACGTAGCAACACTTTTAATTTCTGCTGCCTGGACCTAGACTACCTGACGCTAAAATGCAAGCCCTACTACCTTCCTCTGTTATCCTGACAGCAGTTTATGTTCCACTCCACATAGATGTGAAGACCGCACTGGACAAAATATACACCAATACAAATAGCCTTGAGACAAACATCCTAAAGCTAGTTCATCATGACCGGGGATTTCAATCAGGCCAAACTCAAGAGCTTCGTCCCAAGACAACACCAACGTGAGTCTTCTCCAGAGGCCCAAACGTAGAATCATAGAACTCTACAGTGCAGAAAGAGGCCCTTCGGCCCATCATGTCTGCACCAACCATAATCTTATCCAAGCCCTACCCCCATATCCCTACATATTATTACCCACTAGCCCTTCTAATCTAAGCATCTTAGACACTAAGGGCAATTTTAGCATGGCCAATCAACTTAATGCACACATCTTTGGACTGTGAAAGGAAACTGTAGCACCCAGAGGAAACCCTCGCAGACACGAGGAGAATGTGCAAACTCCACCACAGACAGTGACCTGAGCCAGGAATCAAACCCAGATCCCTGGAGCTGTGAAGCAGCAATGCTAACCACTGTCCTACTATGCTGCCCTAGACCACAGAAAAAGCAAACGTTCTTACTGTTCTATCACTTTGGCAAATCAGACCACAAAGCTATGCTCGTGCTCCCAGCTTACAAGCAAAAACTGAAACGGGGGAATTTGACAAAGAAAGCTGAGCAGTGTTAGTCTGAGGAATAGATGATCTCCTACGGAACTGCTTCGAGTGAGTAGACTTGTCATTATTAAAGTTTATTTATTATTAGACTTACATTTATACTGCAATGAATTTACTGTGGAAAATTCCCTAGTTGCTACGCTCCAGCACTTGTTCAGGATATTTAAAAACCCTGCAACCCATCTGAACGAATACACCATTGCTGTAATTGATTTCATTAGTAAGTGTGTTGAAGACCGTGTGCCAAAGAAGTAAATCCATATGTTTCCCACCCGGAAACCATGGATGAACAGAAATATCCTCTGCTTGCTGAAGTCCAGGTCTATGGAGTTCAAATTAGCTGACCCTGACCTATACAAGAAAGCCGGGAGATCTAAAGAGATCCATCAAAGATGCCCAAAGACAGTACCGGACTAAACTGAAGTCCCAGGCTAGCCACTTGGACCCCCACCGACTATGGCAAGGTCTGCAAGGCCTACAGTCTAGAAGATCAAGGCACATAAAATAGCCAGCACCAATGCGCCCCAATGCATTCTACACCCGTTTTGAACAAGAGGCTACTGAAAGTGTTTTCCATCCCAGGAGCTTTGGACGAACCTGTATCTGAGGTCACCATTGCAGATGTTAGAACAGCCTTCTCAAAGATCAACCCATGGAAAGCAACTGGCCCAGATAGGCAGAGCACTCAGATCCTACGTGGATCAGTTGGCGAGGGTATTCACAGACACCTTCAATCTCTCTTTACAGCACTTTGAGGTCACGATCTGCTTCAAGAAGATGAACTTTCTAGTACTAAAGAAAAGTCCATTAGCCTGCCTTAATGACTATTGTCTGGTGGCTCTGACATCCATTTTTATGAAGTGCTTCAAAAGGCTAGTGATGGCATGAACCAATTCCAGTCTTCTGGACTGCCTGCATCCACTACAGTTCGCCTACTGCTGCAATAGGTCCACAGCAGACGCTATCTCCCTGACCCTGCACTCAACCATGGAACATGTAGATAACAAGACACCTATGTCAGACTCCTAAACATAGAACAGTTCAGCACAGTAGAGGCCTTCTGCCCTCGATGTTGTGCCGAGCTTTGTCTAAAACCAAGATTGAACTATCCCACTTCCTATCATTCTGGTGTGCTCCATGTACCTATCCAATAACTGCTTGAAAGTTCCTAAAGTGTCCGACTCCACTATCACAGCAGATAGTCCATTCCACACCCCAACCACTCTCTGAGTAAAGAACCTACCTATAGGAGGACCATCCCTCCTATTGCTCCCACCATGAACCTTATAGTTATGCCCCCTAGTAACAGCTACACCCACCCAAGGAAATGAACTCCTATTTGTTGGCGACATCCACTCCTATTTATTGACTAATGTTTATCCTTCAGCTTCATTATTCCTACAAAACTCATCCCCAAACTCCTCGGCCTGGGACTCGGCACCTCTGAATGCAACTGGATCCTGAACTTCCTAGCTCGCAGACCACAGTCAGTAAGAATAGCGAACAACACTTGCTCCATGATCATCCACAACTCTGGTGTCCCACAATGCTGTGTCCTTAACCCCCTACTATACTTTTACACTATAACTGTGTGGCCAAATTCCCCTCCAATTCAATTTTCAAGTTTGCTGATGACACCACTGTAATGGGTCGATCTCAAACAGTGATGAGACACAGTATAGCAAAGAGAATCTGATGAACTGGTGCAATGGCAATAATCTCTCCTGCAATGTCAACAAGATGAATGAGATAGTTACAACTTCAGGAATTTTAGTGGAGCACATGCTGCTGTCTACATCAACAGGGATGAAGTGGAAATGGTCAAAAGCTTCAAGTTTTGAGGTGTCCAGATCACCAACAACCTGTTCTGGTTTCTCCACGCTGACCCCTAGTTAAGAAAACCATCAATGCTTCTACTTTTTGAGAAGATGAAAGAAATTTGGCATATTAGCTACAACTCTCACCAGCTTTTACAGCTGTACCATAGAAAGCATTCTTTCTGATCGTATCACAGCTTGGTCTGACTCCTGCTCTGTCTATGACTATAAGAAGCTACAAAGTGCCATGAATGAAATCCAGTCCATCATTCAAAGCACCTTTCCATCCATTGACGTTGTCTACAGTTCCTGCTCCCTCAGCAAAGCAGCCAACATAATTAGGGACCCCATACACCACAACATAGGGCCCAATTTTACCATTGTGTTGCACCCATTTTCAGGCACAAAATTTACTAAAGTCGGGCATGAGGCGAGTAGTTGCCTCTGTGCCAGTTCCCCCTTTACCAACGCCCAAAAATAGCCATGATTGGGACTGCACCGAAACGGGCATGACAGCCATTTAAATGTATTACATTTAAATCGACTTAATGGACTGCATGCCCAACCTTACTGGCATTTCCCCTTTTACCATCATGTTTGCCCATCCAGAATTGGTGCGAAACAGACATGCTCCATAAAAGTTTGATTTGGATGCTCCAGTTAGTGAGGAGGGTACTGCAGTGGATCCCCCACCCTTCCACCAATCTCAAACAGAGAGCGTCTAATGGCTCTCTGCTTGAGATTGGTGGAAGGGGGGTTCCACTGCCACTCTGCCTGAGATTGGTGGAGGGGTAAGGGGGGTCCGCTGCCACTCTGCCTGAGAATCAGCGGGGGTGAAGGGGAAGGTCCGCTGCCAGTCTGCCTGAGAGCAGGGACGGATGAAAGAGTGCACGATCTGGGGGGCAGGACAATGTTTGTGAGGGCTGGGGGAGGCATTCTCTCGCCTGGCAGAGATGTGACAAGGGATCAGCATTCTGTCATGTTTTTTTCTGCTTGAGCGGTTAGAGACACCAATCGGAGCTGCTGGGTTTTGGGCGCATTAAGACTCACGCTTGTGTAGGCTTGTGCAGCACGATTCAGGATTGCTGACGTTTTTTGCAGAGAGCGTGCATATGAGGAGCGCCTGAGGACCGGTCTAAAAGTCAGATCTGAAACGCTCCCAGTTTCAAGTCCACCCAGCACTTAGAGTGGTAAAATAGGGCCCATAGTCTCTTCCACCTTCTTCCGTCGGGAAAAGCTTCTTCTCTGCTGCCATTAGACCTTAATTGGACCTACCTCATATTAAGTTGATCTTTCTCTACACCCTAGCTATGACTGTAACACTGCATTCTGCACTCCCTTTGTTCCTTCTCTATGAACAGTATGTTTTGTCTGTACAGTGTGCAAGAAACAATACTTTTCACTGTATGTTGATACATGTGACAACAAATTCAAAAAAAAAAGTAAATTTCTATTATTGAATGGGCAGAAAGCTTTAGGTGTTTCCAGTGAGCTGCTCGCTGCATTCAAAAGCAGTGCTGCAGGCAATGCACCTTTTGACCGTACTGTGTGTAATTTATATGATTTCATATAATGTTGGAATTAATGATTAGAAGAACATGGATTTCAATCAAATTGGATTGGAGTACTGTGCGCAGTTCCGGTTGCCTCACTACAGCAAGGATGTGGAAGCTATTGAGATGGTGCAGAGGAGATTTACAAAGATGTTGCCTGGATTGGGAAACATGCTTATGAAGATAGGTTGAGAGAGCTAGGTCTCTTCTCCCTGGAGAGACGAAAGTTGAGAGGCGACCTGATAGAGATTTATAAAATGTTGAGAGGAGTAGATAGGTGGATTCTCGGAGGCTATTTCCCAGAGCTGAAATGGTCGCTATGAGAGGACACAGGTTTAAGGTGCTGGGGAGCAAGCACAGAGGAGATGTTAGGGGTAAGTTTTTCACTCAGGGTGGTGAGTGAGTGGAATTGGCTACCGTCATTGGTGATAGAGGCAAACTTGCTGGTGTCTTTTAAAAGACTTCTGGATGAGTACATGGGATTTAATGGGATTGGGAGTTATAGATAGTTCTATGGCCTGGTAGGTATGGATATGATCGGCGCAACTTGTGAGCTGAAGGGCCTGTTTGTGCGGGAATGTTCTGTGTTTTATGTTCTATAAAGAAAGCCATGATTTCCTGTACTTTAAACCATAGTCCAGCAACCTTGTCGTATTGTGCATCTTAACTTCCTCCCACAAGCAGAAATGTAGTTTGGAAGCAGGATTCCACTGCAAGAGAAGTAGCATTTGAGGATTTGTTCCTGATTTTGCCGTTACGTTGATATTTTACTAATGATGTCCAGTTTCAGTAACCCCTTGAGCGCCCATTCTCACTCTTCCAACTATCTTTGATGTTCGCTTGCTTTATATATGATTGTTAAGCCAAGGAACTGAAAATTTGTGGTTGACCAGGTGTTTGCCAACCTTTATTCCTACAAGCTGCAAATTTTGCAGTTAACTATTTAGTTGCAGAATTTAGTTTCTTAAATTGCAATATTACAAGGTGAGCCAAAATCCATAAGAGACACCACTCAATTAGTACCATGAAGCTTATGTTCTAAAGGTTAGTACTTTCCAGGTGGAATCGAAGAAGGGGGTCAGTTTAGCTCAACTGGCTGCCCAGCTGATTAGTGATGCCGAACAACAACAGTGCGGTTTCAATTCTTGTATTGGTTGAAGTTATTTATGAAAGCCCACCTTCTCAACCTTGCGTTACATTCAGTTAGTTTTGCTAATTACTACTGAATCTTTTGTGATTTATGCTCTCGGACAGGCCAATCCCTCTGTATCTTAGGGGTCTGCAACTCTAACCATGTCCAAATCTAGTGAATTTTGAAAAATTAAAATCAGCGCATCTGTTACCTCACTAACCATTTCTTTGAAAAGCGTGAGATGAAATCCCTCAGTACCCGGGAACTTGTGAACCTGCAGCTGCAACAATTTGAATAGTACCAGTTCTTCTGTAATTTTTTTGAGTTAAAGTTTTAAAGTTCTGTTTTTATTAGTCACAAGTACAATTATATTAACATTGCAGTGAAGTTACTGTGAAATCACCTAGTTTCCACACTCTGGAGCTTGTTTGGGTCGATGCACCTAACCAGCACACCTTTCAGACTGTGGGAAGAAACTGGAGCACCCAGCCGAAATCCACACAGACATGGACAGAATGTGCAAACTCCGTACAAACAGTGACCTAATCCAGGAATTGAACTCAGGTCCCTGGCGCTGTGGGGCAGCACTGCTAACCACTGTGCCACCATGCTTTTCACTTTCCATTCCAGATTTACAGCCATTTCTGGGATCTTCCTTGTATCCCCTCTAGTGAAACACAAAATACCATAGTTTAATTCACTTGCCATCCCCAACATTTTCAATGTTATTAATTTCTCACTTTCTGTAGGATTAACTTTCACTTTGGCAATTTCTTTTTTCTTTAAATAGCTATGGAAACGTTAACTGTCTGTCCTTATATTTCAAGCTAGCTTTGTATTCTAATTTTTCTCTCCTTATTGATCATTTAGCCTTTCTTTGCTGCTTTTTATGTCTTGTGCATTCTTCTGATCTGCCACCCACCTTTGTCTAATAATGTGTGTGCGTGGGGGTGGGGCAGGGCAGGGGCGGTGGGGGGGCAGCCCATTGTACTGCTTTTGTGTGCCCTCCTCGCCGGTCAGGAGTGTTTCACTCCAATGGGGTTTACTGAAGCTTCACAATTATGGAAAGCAGACAGCCGTGCACCGCTGGAGCGAAGAACATATGAATATAAGAAATAGGAGCAGGAGTAAGCCATCTAGTCCTTTGAGCCTGCCCCACCATTCAATAAGATCATGGCTGATCTGAAGTAGATCAGTTCCACTTTTCTGCTTTCTCCCCATAACCCTTAATTCCCTTGTCTACCAGAAATCTATCTACCCATGACTTAAATATATTCAACGAGGTAGCCTCCACCACTTCAATGGGTAGAGAATTGCAGAGATTCACTACCCTTTAAGTGAAGAAGTTTCTCTTCAACTCTGTTCTAAACTGCGCTCCCGCCCGCCGACTTATTTTGAGGCTGTACCCTCAAGTTCTGCTTTCCTTTCATGTTGCAGCGGTACAAAACTCTGGTGCGGCCGCACTTGAAGTATTGTGTACAGTTCTGGTCCCCACATTATAAGAAAGATGTGGAGGCATTGGAGAGGGTGCAGAGGAGGTTTACCAGGATGTTGCCTGGTATGGAGGGCAGGTCTTATGAAGAGAGGCTGAGGGATTTGAGGTTGTTTTCGTTAGAAAGGAGGCGGCTAAGAGGGGACCTTATCGAAACATATAAGATGATTAGAGGTTTAGATAGGGTGGACAGTGATAGCCTTTTTCCTAGGATGGAGAAAGCTAGCACGAGGGGACATAGCTTTAAATTAAGGGGGGGTAGTTATAGGACGGATGTCAGAGGTAGGTTCTTTACCCAGAGGGTGGTAAGGGTATGGAATGCCCTGCTTTGCTGCAGTTGTAGATGCGCCAAGTTTGGTGGCGTTTAAGAGGTCCGTGGATAGGGTTATGGATGAAAAAGGAATGGTTTAGGTTAGAGGGTCATTGCTTTTTCTTAATTGGTCGGCGCAACATCGAGGGCCGAAGGGCCTGTTCTGCGCTGTAATGTTCGATGTTCTAAGTGGGAAGAATCTCTCTACCTCTACCCTATCTAGCCCCTTCATTATCTTATAAGTGGCAATCAAGGCCCTCCAGAGGGTTGGGGGAAGAGGAGGGGTGCCTTGCTGGTGTTTCCACCTTGGCAGTGCCAGCCTGGCCCCCCAGAATTGTCTAATTAATTCTCTACTATACCCAAATTACTCCAGTGCACCTAGTCTTAATTTAGCACTTGACTGGATAGGTGCAATTACAACAAACCTCAATGGCAACCATCCAGGACAAAACTTGTCCTGTGCTCGAGATCCATACTTTACAACAGCAGCGCACTAACTTTAGAATCTACAGGATGCACGACAAAAAACTCCACAAGCTTGTTGCATCAGCACTTTCCAGTCCTTGGACTTGTACCATTAAGTTGGGAAGAGCAAGTTCATGGAAACACGATTATCTACAATCTCACTTCAAGCAAAACACCTTCCTGACATATGGCATCTTACTTTCATCATTTCTAAAATTCTGTATCTAATACCACCATATAAAAGCCTAAAGCAGTTCAATAACTGCTGACTGCAGTATTAAATATGATATTCTGAGGTGTCGATATATTTCTTAATTTCTGAATAATAGCTCTTGGAAAACAAAGAACAAAACAGCACGGGAAACAGGCCCTTCGGCCCAACGAGCCCACGCCGCCACCCCGATGTTCCCACCTCTACCCACGATCCCTGTCCATGTTTTTAGATCTATGGATTAAAAACCAAATTTGAGACAATTTAGGGAGAATTTGTTTTGCCAATTAGCCTAAGAGCACATCTTTGGGATGTGGGAGGAAACCGGAGCACCCGGAGAAAACCCACGCAAGCACAGGGAGAATGCGCAAACTCCCACAGACACAGGCCCAAATCCATGTATCTGCACAGCACAGCGATAGTCACTGAGCTGTCGTGTTGCCCATCAAATGGTCCAGGTCAAGCGTACACTAACGACGTGAAGCACTAGGATACTCTCGAAAAAGATCCAAGAGCAGCTCTCTCACAACCCATCGCATGTATGCCCCTCATTAGTTTCTAATGTGAGTTTCTAATGGCTAGACAGCCATCTCTAAGCATTGGATATAAAGTTCCATTCAGTAAATTATTTGATAGATGTGAGGACTCCTTTCCTGGCTTTTGAATAAACGTGCCACGAACCATCCCTACCTTTTCAGGGCATCTGACACAGGCTATAAATACAGCATTGAAAACATGACTTGCATCTTAGGAATACACACGTGTTCACAATCTGTGAATCACGTGTTCCTCGTATAAGTTTCTCTCTCTGCATAATTTTAATGCCTTGTAGAATTTTGTATTTGAGTCTCTAGAGTGTGGCTTAAACCCACAACCTTCTGATTCCGAGACAGGGGTATTATCAACTGAGCCACAGCTGATGTTTTATGATTCAGCTGCTTGATATATAAGCTTTCAGTCATCAGGGAAACCTTCCCTGCTTATTCTGAAGATGGTGATGACTTATGTGGAGGCACAGTTCCATATGTGTAGGGGTATTTTGGTCCTTAGCCAAAATGGCTTAGTGACAGGCTATTTCATTAGCATTGGATATCACCCAGCATTTATATACTTGTTGTCTGACAATTAGCTGGGCTACCAAATCTGCTGACGACTCTATCCCAGTCCAAGGTTGCCAAGTCTAATTGTGGCTCTCCACTGTGTCAAGCCATCTCCAATTTGAATTTGGATTTGCATTCCTGATCTCACTCCCCAAGCATCACATTGTGCAACTGTCAGAGAACCCACCAAAACATTTCTCTTGTATTCAAAATGAAAATTAACATTATTCGTGGTCACAAAGTCTCAGTTTGGCTGTTTGCATTTGCGGAAGCAGTATTGATCTGCACCAGAAATCGTATTTATAAAAATAAGTTTATTTATTAGTGTCACAAGAAGGCTTACATTACAATGAAGTTACTGTGGAAAATCCCCCAGTCATCATGCCTGTTCAGATACATTGAAGGAGAATTTAGCATGTTTTTCAGACTCTTGGGAAGAAACAGAAGAAAACTCACGCAGACATGGGAAGATAGCTTCAGGGACCAAGGTTCATTTCCAGTCTCGGGCTACTGTCTGTATGGAGTTTGCACTTTTTTCTTGTCTGCATGAGTTTCATCAGGGTGCTTCAAAGTTTCCTTCCACAGTCCAAAGATGTGTGGGATGAGTTGATTGCCCATGTTAAATTGCTCCTTTAGTGTCAGGGGTATTAGCAGGGTAAATGTGTGTGCTATGGGAATAGGACCTGGGTAGGATTGTGGTCAATTCAGACCCAATGGGCCAAATGGCCTCCTTCTGTACTATAGCGATTCTATGAACGTATGCACTCTGCCCAATGACTCAGGCTGGGAATCAAACACGGGTTCCTAGCATTGTGAGGCATCAGTGCTAACCACTGCTACCCTGTAAATATTTCAGAATGAAAGCAAGTACAGATACAACTTCACAAAAGCTATAACTCGTACTTAAAAGCTTCCTTTGAATAGTGTGTCTTAGTAATAATATTTAAGGTGTCTGATGTTAAAATCATTTTATTTTAAGGAATGTGGATCAGGCTGGAGATGCAGAATCCAAACAGAAGAAAATTGCTATGCCTATGTTTGGCGCAATGAAAGGAGGAAAGAAATTTAAACTGAAGACTGGTACCATTGGGGTGAGTGAACACAATGTGTTTTTTTATGTTAAAAAATGTCTTAACATCCTTTACCACAATTCTGTTTGAACAATACCGGGGAATTAATATTTTCTTTTATAACGGGGCAAGAAAACAATGCCAGAGATGCTGGAAAATCTCAGCAGCTCTGACAGCATTTGTGGGGAGAGAATAGAGCCATCATTTCAAGTCAAAATGTTTGCTCAGTTCTCTCTCCATAGATATTGTCAGACCTGCTGAAATTTTCTCCGGGTGCTGCGGTTTCCTCCCACATCCCAAAGATATGTGCTCTTAGGCGGATTGGCAAAACAAATTCTCCCTAAATTGTCTCAAATTTGGTTTTTAATCCATAGATCTATAAACATAGACAGGGATCACGGGTAGAGGTGGGAACATTGAGGTGGCGGCATGGGCTTGTTGGGCCGAAGGGCCTGTTTCCTGTGCTGTTTTATTCTTTGTTCTTTGTTTTGGCCTCAACTACATTCTGTGGTCATGAATTGCACACATTCACCATCCTCTGGGTGAAGAAATTTCTCCTCAGATCTAAAAGGTTTACCCTTTATCCTCAAACTGTTCCAAACTCCCCCACCACTGGGGATATTGTTTCTGAATCTAACCCTGTTACAATTTTAAAAGTTTCTAAAAGCAATGCAATGAAAGTTTCATTGCTTATTCTGTTCCATCCATTTTTATCGTATTTCATTCACATTTTTGTTGAATTGGTGAACTTGTCATGGCTCTAATTTCAAAAATTACTGAACTTGGTTGTGTGAAGGAACCAAGTGAATATTGGTAGAGATATAGTAGCTTTGGTGTGACTGCCTTCGTCAATTCAGTCATGAGACTTTGCTGAGCATAACAATGCTCTATAGCAAGTTATGTAGTACTTGCAGCACAGAAGCCAATCATTTAGCTCAACAGGTCCTTGCCCATGTTCATGTCCCACAGGAGCCACTTGTATCCTTTCATTGTTAAAATGCAGAAATTAGGAAAAGGAGTCACCCTTTCAGCTCCCCTAACCTGGTCCACCATTCATTGAGATCATGTCTGATCTGTACTTCAATATGATCCATCAAACTTATCTCTCTGTCCCTTAATATTCTTGCCTAACAAACAAAAATGTTGCTGTTCATGTTGCAAAGTGCATCTGGTGACTTTTGATGATGTGGTTCCTTCAGCAAACCTCACTGCAATGGTTATTTGCTCGCTTTCTTCCTGTGGCAGTGATTTAAGGCTGAGTGTCCCTGCAAAAACAAATTGGATCGCTATATGTTTAAGAATTTAAAAATCCCCACAGGCTGTCCTGGTTGTAAAATGAGATATTTATACCGCCTGACAAGAGGCTTGATTATTTAACACAAAAATCTATCATCTGAATTATTTATGACTAAAGAGGTAGTAAACCTTTTTAGCTGCAGAGCTTTAAATTACTTATGAGACGGGAGAACGCAAAAAGCCACAGGCTAAGATAAGTTGTAGTCTGTGTGTGTCCGATAGTCACTGTTGGGATCTTGCTGTGGCTACTAATTAGTGCCTTTTCTTTTTCTCTCAATGAACAGTTAGTTGGATATTCCCGGCAGGATTTGCATGTTGAATCTTGGTTAGGTAAATCAAAGCATTGAACTTAGTCCAATTTATTTTTTTAACATTGACTTTAGTTTTCTGCTCTTCACAAGATTGTGACGTTAGGGACTAAACTAAACTAAAGGGCTTAAGTCATGCCACTGCCTCAAGGGCATGATTTTTCTTATAAATGGCAGAAGGATTAGGGCAGTTAATGAAGTAGACATTTTCTCCAGACTGTTTCAGATTTTGTGTACTTAAAAATGTTTGCTGTTACCGTGCCTAATCCGCATTTAGAAACAGCTTAAAATTACGCATTCCTATTAAGCACAAGAGGCTTAGAAAATTCTTTCCATTCACCCTTTGTGCATTCTGAGTGAATTTGCTCCCCAGTATAGACACTTGAAAACATGTCTGAGGTTAACCAGGTTGTATCATAGCATTCCTTTCATTTGTGAGCTTGAATTGGCTTTCTACCCAACTTGTCCTCTCTTCAAAATCACTGAGATGGCACAGGAAGGAAGGAAATGGATAAAAAGTTGGTGAAATCGAATGAAGTTGGCTTTGGTTATCTGGACCAGAAGGAGGCATAATATCATAAAATGATAAGAAATAGGAGTAGGAGTGCACCATTTGACCCCTTGACCCTGCTCTGCCATTCGTTACAATCATGGCTGATCTAATCATGTCATCAACTCCATGTCTGCTATCCCTGATAACCCTTGACTGCCTTAATGATCAAAAATCTATCTGAATATTGAGTGACCCCAACCGACAATGCTGTCTGTGGAAGAGAATTCCAAAGGTTAACAACCGTCTGAAAGAAGAAATTTCTTCTCATCTCTGTCTTAAATGAGAGAAACCTTACTTTGAAACTCTGTTCCTTAATTCTGGATTCCCTGCCCCGTCCCCAACCAAGAAAAGAAGCATCCTCTTAACATCTGCCATGTTAAGCCTTCTGGTAACCTTACATGTTTGAGTAAGATCCCTCTCCTTATAATCTCTAATAAATGTAGACCCAATCTGCTGAACCTTTCCCCATAAAGCAATCTCTTCATTCCAGGAATCAGACAATGAAGCTTCTTTAGTTGGATCCATCACAGATCAGTCTGTACTGCAGTTAATATTTGCCATACTGTTGTTCAGTTAGGATCCATGGAGGCTTTCATGATCACTCAAAAGCATGTTAGGGCCACAGTTCAATGTTCCAACAGCATGTGGAGCTTCAGCCTAGATTTTACACTCCAGTTTCTAGAGTGGGACATAAACTATCTGACTCATGCTGTCATTAAGCCACGTTTAAACCCATTGCCACTAAATTGAGAAATAGGGATTGGAAGATATCAAGAAAAGGGAGTTTTGTTAGAAATAGAGTTTTGAAACAATAGAAAAGTAAGTTGAATAGAAAATAGCATAATGAATCTTAATGTTCAAAGCCATGTGCTAAAATAAGAAAAATTGGTTTAAGTGGGAAAAAAACAATAAGACTAATGGCAGGATGAAAGCTGTTTAGTGGGATATATTGTGCTGTCTGAATTGGAGAGAAGACACATAGTTGGCGTTAGCTTGGCTTTTATTGGCTGAATGCATGAACCAAGCCCTTTGCATAAAATGACTTTCTAACCTGACCCCCAGAGGTTAATTTTCCTTGTGTCACAGACTTGACTTTATTTAATCTAAGAATGAAACATTCTTTGTAGCTAAGATAAATCATGAAGACAAGCACTCAAATTTACACGTGCTGTATTCATAGTTTATTGATGTAGGATGTTTGACTACAGGTAGCCGTGTTTAACTCTATTTTGAAAGCAGCAGTAACATTTTGCTTTCTGCCCAAAATAACATGTATGATGAATTTCCTTCTCTCCAGAAAGCCTTGTACTTTACTGTTTTGGCGTAACTCTTCTGACATTATTATAAATCAAACGTAAGGCTATAACACACTTGTGCAAACATTATTTTTAAGGAAACTGGGACATATTGTAGAAGTTCTAAGGGATTTTGCCAGCTACAGGATCACATTCTGACTCAACAATTGAGGACTCCATAAACTTTGGCAGACCCCTTACTATTCAAAGAGCAGGGAGTCCTGACTAATGCCTATCCCTTAAACAAAGTCACTAAAAAGGAATAATCTTAAAATTGTCCCATCAATGTTTGTGGGAGCTTCCAGTACAGAAATTTACATTTTGTATTCTCGACACAAAATGGTGAAAGTGGGCAGCATTTCTCCTTGGGGCGAAACAGACATCGGGAAGGAGAGGAAGTAAATCTTCGCAGCCTGCAATTTTTCCAGAAGTATAATACAGTATCGGGGCGGCACAGTGATTAACACTGTGGAATTAACCCTCAATTCCTTTACTGTTCAAAAATGTATCTATCTTTGCTTTAAAAACATTCAATGAGATAGCCTCAACTGCTTCACTGGACAGGGAATTCCACAGATTCACAACCCTTTGTGTAAAGAAGTTCCTCCTCAACTCAGTCCTAAATCTACTTCCCCTTATTTTGAGGCTATGCCCCCTAGTTCCAGTTTTGCCCACCTGCTTCTATCTTATCTATTCCCTTCATAATCTTACATGTTTCCATAAGATCTCCTTGCATTCCTCTGAATTCCAATGAGTAGAGCCCCAGTCTACTCAGGCTCTCCTCATAAGACAACCCTCTTATAATGCATAGAGCTTATACATCTATTTTCAAATACCTGTGTAAAAAGAATTGAGCGTTCACAATCTGAGCTTTCTGACTCCATTGTCTAAAATAAATTACCATCCTAAATTTCATGAGCTCTATCTTGTAGTTCTGATGAATAATGGACTGTTCTAAATGTTTTAAGAATAATTTACATTTTTATGTTTTTTCTAAATCGGTGCAAAATTTTAATATTTTCTGTGGAATGTGGATACATGCTTTCAGGCTATTGTAAAATAGATAAACTGACACTCTGTATAGCTTCATAAAGAACTGTAGCAACTAAGGCCTCGGATTCTTGGGTAATCGCGTTCAAATCACATCTGTACTAATATAACACACTTGGATATTGCTGCAGTGTAATATCTTCTAGCTTGGGGCAAAATCATCTGAATAACATGAACAAAAGGCTTGCAATTATATAAAGCCTTTCACAGCCTTAGGACATCCCAAACGGCTTTACAATCAATTTAGTATGTTTGAAGTGTAGACACTCCAATTTGCAGCAGCCAATTTACACATAGCAAGCCCCTGTAAACAGCAATAAGATAGAGTGCAAGAATTGATTGAGGATAAACGAAGCCAGGACTGTGGGAGAATAATGCCTTTGGATCTATTGCATTTGCTCAAGAAGGTAGATGATCCTACTTTATGGCTCATTTGAGATATGACACCAAAGCTATAGTTTAAAAAAAGCCCACCAAGGGCTCCACTTTCCTAAGATTTGATTTGCTTTCACTTATTATTGTCACATATATAGATAGTGAAAAGTATTGTTTCTTCTGCGCTACATAGACAAAGCACACTATTCAAAGAGAAGAGAATGTAATATTACAGTCATAGCTAGGGTGTAAAGAAGGATCAACTTCATACAAGGTAGGTCCATTCAAAAGTCTGATAGCCACAGGGAAGAAGCTGTTCTTGTGTCAGTTGGTACTGACCTCAAACTTTTTTTATCTTTTTCCCGATGGAAGAAGGTACGGGGATCCTTAATTATGCTGGCTGCTTTTCCCAAGGTAGTGGGAGGTGTAGATAATGTCAGTAGATGGGAAGCTGGTTTGCACGATAGATTGGACTTCATTCACGACCCTTTGTATTTTCTTGCGATCTTGGACAGAGCAAGAGCCATACCAAGCTGTGGTACAACCAGAAAGCTTTATATGGTGCATCTGTAAAAATTGAGTGTCATAGCAGACATGCCAAATTTTTTTAATCTTCTGAAAAAGTAAAGGTGTTGGTGAGCTTTCTTAACTATAATGTCGGCATGAGGGGGACCAGGAGAGGTTGTTGATGATCTGGACACCTAAAAACTTGAAACTCTTGACTATTTCTGTTTTGTCCCCATTGATGTAGACAGGGGAATGTTTGCCACTCTGCTCCCTAAAGTTGATCTCAATTTCCTTTGTTTTGTTGACATTGAGGGAGAGATTATTGTTGTCACACCAGCTCATCAGATTCTCTATCTTATTCCTGTACTGTGTCTCATCATTGTTTGAGATCTAACTCACTATGGAGGTGTCATCAGCAAACTTAAAATCAAGTTGGAGGGGAATTTAGCCACACAGTGAAAAGTGAATGAGGAGGTGTTTAATGTGGGGGGAGGGGAGGCAGTGAGGACACACCCTTGTGGGGCTCTGGTGTTGAAGATGATCGTGGAGGAGTGTTGTAGGAGGCTAAGGATATACAGTGTATTCACTATGACTCTCTCCAATTTTTACAAATGCACAATAGACATCCTTTCCAGATGTATCACAGCTTGGTATTGACCGCAAGAAACTACAAACGTAATCCAGTTCAACATACAAACTAGCCTCCCATCCATTGACTTCATCTACGCTTCCCACTGCCTCAGAAAAGCAGCCAACATAATCAAGGACCCCACACACACCGGACATTCTCTCTCCCACCTTTTGTGAGGAGAAGATACAAAAGTCTGAGGTCATGTATCAATCAACTCAAGAACAACTTCTTCCCTGCTGCCTTCAGACTTTTGAAAGGACCTGCCTTATATTAAGTTGATCTTTCCTTACACCCTAGCTATGACTGTAATACTACATTCTGCATTCTCTCCTTTACTTATCCCTATGTACTCAATGAACAGTATGTTTCATTTATATAGTGCACAAGAAACCACACCCCAGTACATGTGACAATAATAAATCAAAGTACTGTCAGCATGAATTAAGTACTGAAATCTCTGAAGTAGGACTTGAACCCATAACCTTCAAATTTAGGGGCAAGAGATGCCACTACAAAACCAAGGGGGAGAGTGAAAACTGATGAGCAGGGTTGAGCACAAAGGATCCTTACTGTATGTTGCAGATTAATATGATGGTCAATCTTATAGCTATCCATGGCTAGGGCAGGGCTTCAGTGAATAAAAGGCCCTTTATTTTTGGTGGGGTGTTCATTCATCTATTGAAGCATCTCCTGGGCTGTGTTCAGCTCTTGCTCAGCACATTAATCAGGCTGAGTGTTCAGCATTTTCAAAGTTTGGATTTCAGCTGATCCCAGCTCCAAAATGCTTACACAGACATTAGTTATAAAATGTCAAATTTAATTTTAGTAGCTGTTTTGACACTCAAACCTCCAAAGTATGAAAGTAAATCATAAGTTTTGCAGATGAGCACTCGGATTTGACCTATGTAGGGAAAATGACTGGAGGAGTTTCGTTCAGTGGCGGAGGTTGCAGCCTTCAACATTAAAAAGGTGTCAGTGGCTTACATTTTCACCTCCTCTGAAGAGTTGGCTGATTTTTTTTATAAAAGTGTGATTTTCATGCAATCACCCCTTAACTGCAAAGAAAATTGAATTCTGTATATTACCCTGATTTTTTTTTTGTTGTTTCACCATCCACTCAATACCTTTCCTCAAATGCTTTCGGTTTCAGATGGAAAGTTGAAGCCCATTGATTGTGTAAGATACCATCATAGTTTTATACTTCCTCTGGATTTTTTTTAGCAGAATTACATAAAATATACAGCACAGTTACAGGCCATTCGGCCCATCGGTTCCATTTCAGTAAGCATGCTCCACTCAAGTCTCTTCCCAACTTTCCTCACCTGAACCTACCATGGGAAACATCTATTCTTTTCTCACGCTTTTGCTTGTCTGTTCTTCCTTTCACATTCTTCTTATATGCATCTATGTGATTCTGTCTGTGGAATTCTTTTCCTCGAAAAGCAATGGTCATTGAATATTTTTAAGGCTGAATTAGATGGATTCTTGACTGACATGGAAGTCGGAGGGTAAAGGGAATGGACAGGGAAGTCGAGATTGCAATTAAATCAGATATCACCTTACCAAATGATAGAGCAGGCTCAAGAGACAGAATGGCCTATTTCTGCTTCTAACTTGTACATACTCATTTTAACCACTCACTATGATTGTGAGTACCAAGTTCCAACCACACTTGGAGTGAAGAAGTTTTCTCCTGAATTCCGTGTTTGATTCCTTGGTTACTATTTTATGCTCTAGTTCTGCTCTTTCCCACAGGGGAAACATTCTCTCTGTATCCACTTTATCAAAACCTTTTATCATTTTAAAACCTCTGTTACTTTACTTTTCAGCCATTTTTTCAAGAGAAGAAAGACTCAGTCTGTCAATTCTTACCTGATATACCCATGTGTTTTTGTTGTAATTCTTGTAAGTGCCTCTGCACCCTCTCCACAGCATTTTTTTAAAAAGGATGATCAGTACTGCACTCAGTACTTGAAATCTGGTTTAACCAAGGTCAGATGTAGGTCCAGCATAATGTCTGCTTTTTAATCCTATCCTTCTAGGGATAAAATCTGGTGTTCTGTTGGTTTTATTTTACGGCTTTGCTAACTTGTAGTGTAACTTTTAGTGATTGACATAATTATCATTGTACCCCACTTAGACTTGCATCATCCAAATAATAAGCAACTCCTTTATTCTTTCTACCAAAATATACTACCTCATATTTATATCTGTTGAAATCCTTTGCCAATTATTTGCCCATTGTGCATGTATGTTAATGATCTCCTGTAATCATTACAGTTCTCCTCAGTATTGATTGTACCCATGAATTTGGAAATTGGAACTGATTACAAATTCTAAATCATTAATATAAAATGTAAATAGCAATGATTCCAGTGCCGATCCTTCGTGAACGTTGTGTCCGACCTTCTGTCACTCTGAATAACTACTTTCTATTCCTAGTCTCTGCTGTCGGTCTTGTTACGATGTGGAGTTGATTTTTCCCTCTGTGTGATTCTGGAAACACCCAAAGCAATATACCTCACCTCATAATCTTATGCGAATGTGTGTGAGGTAATAGGACGACATTGTTTTTGGTAAATTAAAGCAGGATCTGACACACTCTATCATGAACAATTAACATAAATATACTTTTTAATTGGTGACAACGTTATTAAAATTAACAAATTGAATAAAACCCCAATAGAATGCTGGTCAGCTACTACAAGTCTCGTTCAGGAATAATAAAATAAACGATTACAGTATTTAGTCACTCAAGTAAAATACAAACAGGCGTCTTTGCAAATATAACCTCTCTTCAATGTCTGGAACACTTTCAGGATTGGTATCTCTCTCTCTCTACTCTGATGATGGTTTATGAAGGCATACATGAAAACTGCAGGATTCACGTGAGAGCCTCATCTTTCCCTCCTTCCAACTTAAGAGGTGGCAAATATACTCTAACAGATACCCCTCTTGTCTAGGTTTAAGTATCTGGAATTATCTCATAATATTCTTGTGATCTGAGTAGCTTGAGGCTGTCAACAATTCTCGTATTTGAATTTCATTGATTCTGTGTTTCTACATGCTTTAAATTCATTGGTCCAATTCAAAGGCCTGTTTTGGTTAGGTTGGAACCTTGACTGCTCGACTTTGATATAATTGTTGCAAGATCTGTTTCTACAGTCTGTTCTCTGCAATTTAAAATCCACTCATAAAAATTCCTGCTTTTTTTAAAGAGACAATGCTATATGATCTCTTCTTTTGGTTTTAGCATTTCTTTTCACAATTTACGTTTGTCAAACACCACATTTTAACCTTACAATGCAACTTCACAACAGTCTTGAGGCCATGTAGCAATCCATTCTGCCATTTTGTCCCCTGACTCCACAGTTTGTGACTTTATTTATTACTATTATGGTTCACCCCACCAAAGGTCTTTTGAAAATCAAAATAAATGATGTCTACTGCATTACCATTGTCTATTACCTCTGCTACTTGCACAAAAAATTCAATGAAGTTAGCTGAGCAAGATTTACCCTTTTGAAATCCATGCTGACTTTTCATTATGTTGCAGACAGGGGGAGATGGCTAACTGCTCTGATATCTTCTCACTACAGAAGAAGCAGTGTGCAATCAGGTGTTTTGAATTATTTTTAAAATATGTGTGCCATATTTTTCTAATCTCATGATCTGTGTAAAGTAATTTATTAATAATTCACAGGAAACTCATGTTATGATTAACTCAGGAGGTTTTTTTGTCAAATTCAAAAAAACCCAGAAGAGGATGTTATATATTTAAGTGGTTGCATGATTGCTTTAAGAGCCAATCACATGATTTGATGATGATGTCACTAGGATGGTTCACAGGCTACTGTTTAGTTTTATTTTGTACTTTGTACTCAATAAATCTGTTGTTAATAAAGTTTGAATCTACATGTGCAAGTTATGGGCGGGATTTTACAGCTTCATTCAAATATAAATTTGAAGATAATGCATTTTAATTTCCTTTAGTTTAGTTTCAAATCATTAATATGAAAACAGTTTGCTTTCCTAGCATAGATCCCTGCAATACCCAACTAGTTACTGACTATCAATTGTAAAAAGACCCATTTATTCCAATGCTTTATTTCTTGTCTGCTAACAAATTTTTGATCCACCTCTAGAGGCAATGGCCTGGTGGTATCTTCAATAGATTGTCAACCCAGAAATTCAGCTAATGTTCTGGGGATCTGGATTCAAATCCCACCATGGCATATTGTGGAATTTGAATTCAATAAAAAATAACTGGAACTAAGAATCTACTCATGACCATGAATAAATTGTCAATTGCCAGAAAAACCCATCTGGTTCAATATTACCTTTAGGGAAGGAAATTTGCCATCCTTACCTGGTCTGACCTTCATGTAACTCAGAGCCAGAGCAAGGTGGTTGACTCTCACTATTCTCCAAGGACAGTTAGCGATGAACAATAAATGCTGGCCAGCCAGCGCTGCCCATGTCCCACGAATAATTTTAAAAAAAAACCTACCTGCAATCCTATGCATTTTAACTTTACGTATTAATCTGCTATGAGAGACCTAGTCGAAAGCCTTCTGAAAGACTAAAGAAACCATATCCACCAGTTCCTCCTGGTAAACTAGATTGTTAGCCACAATCGTTCAGTTTATTTTGCAGGAGTTTGAGAACTACACTTGATTTGTTGTTAGCTCCCCAAACGTCACAGTTAGTAGAACTTGAACAACAATCTCAAATTGCTATATGAGAAGTGAGGGCAAAACAGCACCCATTTCAACAAGGAGATCGAGTGCTAGCACTAATTGTACCTCAAGCAAGAAATAGATCCCAGTCATAGTTTTTGCAAGAAGAGGTCCAATTTCTTACACGGTTCAAACCAAAGATTAACTAGTTTGACAACACCATGCTGAACAATTGATGGCATCTCAAAATGATTACTTAGAATCATCTCCAGAAATACCAACCTGTTTATTCCCTAATGTTGTGAATACTACTGTGAAAGATTTAGTTGAATCTGAGTCGAGTCCCGGCTTGGTTACTGTATGTGCTGAGTCTGCATGTTCTCCCCATGTCTGCATTGGTTTTCTGCAGGTGCTCCGATTTCCTCCCACAGTCTGAAAGACGTGCTAGTTAGTGTATTGGCCATGCTAAATTCTCCCTCACTTTATCCAGATAGGTGCTGGAGTGTGATGACTAGCAGATTTTCACAGTAACTTAATTGCAGTATTAATGTAAGTCCATTTGTGACAGTAATATATAAACTTAACAACTATAGGCATAACTATAAGGTTCATGGTGGGAGATATAGGAGGGATGTCCAAGGTTGATTCTTCATCAGAGAGTGGTTGGGGTGTGGAATATACTGTATGCTATGATAATGGAGTCGGATACTTTCAGAACTTTCAAGTGGTTATTGGATAGCCACATGGAGCACACCAGAATGATAGGGAGTGGGATAACTTGATCTTGGGTTTGGACATAGCTTGGCACAACATTGAGGGCCGAAGGGCCTGTACTGTGCTGTACTGTAATATTTTCTTAAACTTATGTCATGTGAGAATGATGCAGAATTAGTTTCAAGAGAAGAAGTGCCTATTGAAGTTGAGACAAGGACAGCCAAATTTCAGAATATCATGTACAACCAAAGAGGAACAGGCCTCCTCCCAATTAACTTTCTTGTTAACTGTGTATAATGACTGATGGTGCATTGTACTGTGTCTTGTGTATTATTGTTCCTATGTGTAACATCATCGTAATTTGTTGTCATAACTACAGAAGTAAAGGGGGAGGGATGTTGGAGCAGGTCACATGATTGAATGGTGGTGTCATGAGGGTATTTCACAGGCTGCTCTTTAGTTCTATTTTGTACTGTGTAGAATTTGACAACTCCTAAATAGATCTGTTGTTGTTAATTTGAATCTACATGTGCAAAGTACATCTTTTCTCTTTAAACCCCACAACACCTAACATGGTCATGATATTACAGATGAGTATTCGCAACTTGTCACTCCATTGCGCATGCAGACAAGCACAGGCACACACAAATATACGTGCATATGCATGCACACGCCAAGCATACACACATGAATACACATTCACATACAAGCATATGGATACAGGTATACACATACACTATAGGGAGGGGATATAAACGAAGGAATTTTATAGTACAAGAGCCATGGAGATAAGTATTAGCTCACGTAATTTTCAATGAGGTATTCTTTCATGTAACAGTTTGAATTCATCTGGCTGAAGACTGGAGTTGTAGGGTTCATTGTGTAATTGGTGTGAAAAGCACAAGATATAATACGTACATGAACTGATTCAGTTCTATACTCAACAGCACAAACTCTTTGAAGAAAGACAGGTTTTGAGATTCTGGCTGTTTTCTGTCTGAAGAGGTCTGTTTCTTGGTGGCTCAGTTGGATGTTAAAGCAGCAGACTGAGGATTTCTCGGTTCTCAAAGATACATGAAGATTTCAAATTGTGATCACTCAAGTCATATGATCTTCTTTCTCCATAACGACTTCAATAAGGATGCTTCTTCAGTGTGTGGAACTAGCTTTGATTTCAGGATAGTAAATGCCCTAGTCATTAGTTGCCACTGACCATCCATATTGAAGGTCTGTTGTTGGAAAGCCGTTGTCTAGGTGGACACACTTATCAAATACAAACAGCATTCCTTTGATTCCCTTTTGAAATGTGCATGGACAGTTCTAGATGTGTTAAGAGTTTTTCAGCAGCTCTGGGAGCCTAATGAATTTCGACATGGCCTCCTGGTTTGCATAATAAGAGGTCTGTAGAATGAAAGGTGAAATGCACCAGCTGAAGAAAGAGTTAGTTTACTCTTGTAACCCTTGGGGTAGCTGCCTAGCAAAAGGTTGATACTGTGGTCATGTGATGTGTAGCAGCCTTTTTTTTGCTTCAGAAGAAAGTCTTTTTTTAGAAAAATCACAGTAAAGGACTGGATTCCTTTTCATTTACCAGGGAGTCTCCAATTAACGTTTTTCATTTTTACATGATCTTCTATTCTCACTCTTTGTGATTTTCCTGCTACTGAAGTTAAGATGATTGGTCTATAATTCCCTGGATGTTTTCTGCCTCCCTTCCTAAATAGAAGAATTCTATTAGCTGGTCCTTTGACAAAAGCACCTTTACTGAAAAGTATTAAATATGATTAACTATGTGTCTGTTCCTTCTCCTGTAGATTCTTTTAAAGTCTCTGGCTACAATCTGTCCCTACCAGGGCCTTGATTCTCTTTGAGTTTATTTAATTTATTTGATATATCCTTTTTTGTAACTTGAAGTGTATTTATCTCATTACCCATCTCATCATTTGATGTCATGTTTGCCTGTTCTATCTCCTTGGTAAACATCAAAGCAAAATAATTATTTAGTATTTCTGTCATCTATCTATCTATCGTTACCTGTGTTTAAAGTTTATTTATTCGCATCACAAGTAGACTTACATTAACACTGCAGTGAAATTACTATGAAAATCATAGTCAGCAGTCTCTGGTGCTCTTTGGGTAAACTGAGGGAGAATTTAGCACAGCCAATGTACCTAACCAGCATGTCTTTGTTATTATTGCATTATTATCCTATCTATTCCCTAACAGCTCAATTCCCACCATAGCCTTCCCTTCTCTTATTGATGTCCCTGTAAAGATATCTTACTCTTTTGTTTTATGTTCCTTAATTAACTTACACTTCTAGAATCTGGGTGTCAGTCCAGTCCAGGCTGATGTGATGAAACTTGCAATGTTCTTCTGGTTGTGGGGATCAAACATAAAATGGCTCAGCCCAGACCAGCTTGTGTGAGTGTACAAAAGCATAGGTGGCAGTGATCTGACACAAATTGGCAATCTTAATTCAGGGATTTCTTGACAATGGCAGCTATTAGAGATGGAGGTGTGCTGTTGATATAGTAGGAGCTGCCAATTTAAGGTTAGGATTAAGACTTAACAAGGCAAGTTAAAAGAGAGTTTGCTCTCCATCTGACTTGTGTTGTCATATATCTGTGCCTTGACTCATATTTTTAATTGGGTTTGCAATTGTTAGTTCTGATCAAGAGCTCTAAGAGATTTGTTTTCTTCATTTTGATATACAATGTGCCCAGATCTGTGTTACTGTTTTTTAAAAATTGCAAAGTGGTTTCTATTCTTTGCTTGATCGGTATCTTGTCATGGTGAATCTACAACTGTAGAATATATTTTATTAATTAATTGCCTTGTCAATTGTTTAACGCATGCTTAGGTTTAAAAATGTTAACTTAAAAACAAATTGAAAGACCTCAGCAGAAATTCTCCGGCCTTTCATGCCAGCGGGATTTTCTATCCTGCCGGCAGCGCACCTCTGCCTGCGGGTTTCCCACTGGCATGGGGTGATGTTAATGGGAATTCCCAATGAAAGCAGCAGGACCAGAGAATCCTGCTGTTAGCAAACAACACGTCACCTCCTGCAGCTGGGAGGTGAGAAAATCTTGCTCTTTATCTCACTTTGCTTATGATATTGTCTGTTAAAATTGTGTCCATCATATTATTATTCATAATCTCTGCTTCCGCTGCAAATTGGGCTTCTACATGTGTTTAACTTATTCGTTTTCTTTAGACTAGAGGAGACTTTGAGGTTTAAAACTAGGGAAAAGTGTCCAAGTGAAAGTGTAAAGATTGTGAGTGAAAACCTGGAAAAATTGTCCCTGGGTTCAATGGTGGGAGAAGATGGACATATGAGGCTGAGCCAGGCAGGTATTTGATCAATAAGGGAATTAAGGGGCACAGGGAAAGGGCAGGAAAGTGGATATGGGAACTGTCCGATCAGCCATGATCCTATTGAATGGTGGAGTAGGCTCAAGGGGCTGAAGGACCTACTTCTGTTCCTAATTCTTATGTTCTTGTTACAGTGGAGATAAAGCAATGAATTAGCACTGGGTGGAATAATTGCAGAAAGTGTAGTGAAGCATTATGCGATACAAAAGTATCGCTGAAATTGAAAGGAAGAATCTGTAAGAGTTGTGAGACAGGCCTTACCTGGCAGGGGTATAACTGTGATCATACAGGTAGTTCATCCAGGATGAGGCTAGCCCATTGCACTTCAGATGTGCTGATGCCTGTGATGTCCCCAAATGCTAGATACTTGATTGTAAAAATTTGTTAAATAGTGCAGAAACGTGGCCCAAAGTTAAGAAGCCTGACTGGATAATAACGAGATGCAGTTGCTGAAATGAGTGTGTGGATTGACAAACAAAGACAAGATCCTGGAATTAGTACATCAGGGGTCAGTGAAAATTGTGGAAGAGACAGCAAAAGTAGCCAAGAACCAATTGAAAATAGTTTGATTAATTGTGATGGAAAGAGCAAGGGCATGTGATGAGTTGAGTGATGGAGATGGGACTGCCAGGCAGAAGGAGGAAAGGAAGGATATGGTGGCCAGAGACTTAAGTGCAGAAGGGTTGGAAGAGGAATGGTTGACTAACAGGAGGGAATGTGATCAAGCAACATTGTGGTGACCCCAAGTAAAATGGGAAAAGTTGAAAGAAGAAGAGACTTTGAGATCATCTGCTTAAAAGCTTCAAGACCATAAAGAGAATTGAATAAAATTCATCCAGACTAATTGACCAATTCCCTATTTCTTCTTCAGTGCCCTTGACAGTTTTGTCACCTTCCAGACCCAATGCCCATTTCCCCTACAACTCAACATTTTAATCTTTCGAATAGGGTTTTCTCCCTTTGTATAATATCAAAATGGTGTTGACCACAAAATGGAATTCATTATTCGAAAGCTTCCAAATCTTCACTGCCCCCGCTGTTAGAATACTCTTAAAATCCATTTTTACTGTGTTTTTAGCCATTTAATATTTCCATCTTTGATTAAACATCCGCATTCTTCTTCTTTAATCCCATATGTCTCTGTGAAACACCTTGGGGCGTTTTTTGTGTTGAGTTTGTTTCTAAATATAAGTAGATGCTGTAGGTTAAAATGTTCAAATGCCAGGAGACAGAAAATTAAGATAAAGAAACAAGGTCATCCCAAACCTGTTCACCCAAAAGGTAATGGAGTTGTGCAATAGGTTGCAAGGAGAGTGATTAGCACTGCTGCCTCACAGCACCAGGGACCCAGGTTCGATTCTGGCCTCGGGTCACTATGTGGAGTTTGCACATACTCACTGTATTTGGGTGTTCCGGTTTCCTCCCACGCTCCAAAGATGCATGGGTTAGGTGAATTGCTAAATTGCCCCTTCTTGTTGGGCAGATGAGCTAGGGTAAATGCATGAGGGTAGGGCCTGATTGGGATCGGTGCAGACTCTTGAGGCTGAATGGCCTCCTCCTACACTGTATGATTCTATGAAAGGACACTGAATTGCATGATTAAAAATTGATCCGACAGGCAACAAGAAGCAATTCTGATGAGTTGAGCAACTGGTGAGGAAGCATCTGATGGTGTTGTTCTATTCAAAAGGATAAGTTGTCTGGAGTGATTGACACGTTCTCCTGTTCCGGAAGAAAAGCCTTCCAAATACTTCATGATAATGAAAAAGCTGTGTTTACATATTTTTTTTCCCATACAGAGATTGCCACCAAAACGCCCTGAGCCACCCAGTAGCTTCTTTACTATGAAGGAAAGCCAAGTCATAGAAGAGGAAGAAGAGGAGGAGGAAGAGGAACCAGGCAAGAATCAGCCTGCTAATTGGAACCACGGGCAAGAAATGGAGCAAGAAGCTGACCTATCACATCCGGCCAATTTAGTGGAAAATCCCAGACAGGATAATGGTGAGTTAAGAGCAGAATTCTTGACTGCTAGCATCAGAAAGGCAGCATGAACCAACAGATTTGACTTGATTTTTTTATTGTCATGTTTATTGGGATACAGTGAAAGATATTGTTGCTTACACCCTATACAGACAAAGCATACCATTCATAGAGTACATGGGGGGAAGGAAATGAGAGGGTGCATATTGTAATGTTACAGTCACAGCAAGGGCGGAGACAAAGATTAACCTAATATATGATATGTCCATTCAAAAATTTGATGGCAGCAGGAAAGAAGCTACTCTTTAGTCTGTTAATATGTGATCTCAGATTTATCTTTTTCCCAAGAGAAGACAGTGGAATAGAATTTGTCTGTGATGCGTGGGGTCCTTGATAATGCTGACTGCTTTTCTGAGGCAGCGGGAAGCATAGACTGATGTCAACGGATGGGAGGCTGGTTTGCTTGATGGACTGGGCTATATTCATAACCCTTGCAGTCTTGATATAGAGATGCTGATGTTGGACTGGGGTAAACACAGTAAGAAGCCTCACAACACCAGGTTAAAGTCCAACCAGTTTATTTGATAGTAATCTTACAAGCTTTCAGAAACGGTGTTCCTTCGTCAGGTGTATGAAAGGTTCTGATCAGAGAAGGGCATATAAAGTCACAAACAGTTTACAGAATACTGATTCAAATGCAAGTCTTTCCAGCTAACCTGTTATTCAAGTCTTAAAGATACAGACAGTGTGAATGGACAATGCTATCTCCACTCACATTGACTGCATCTTTAAGACTTGAATAGCAGGTTAGCTGTAAAGACTTGCATTCGAATCAGTATTCTGTAAACTGTGTGTGACTTTATATGCCCTTCTCTGATCAGAACCTTCCACAAACCTGACAAAGGAATACCATTTCCAAAAGCTTGTAAAATTACTATCAAATAAGTTGGTTGGACTTTAACCTGGTGTTGTGAGACTTCTTACCTTGCAGTCTTGGACCGAGCAGCAGCCATACCAAGCTGTGATACAACCAGAAAGAATGTGTAGCATAGGAAGTTGGTAGAGTCGTAGCGGACATGCCAAGTTTCCTTTGTCTTCCGAGAAAGCAAAGAGGGTGATGGGTTTTCTTAACTATAACGTCAATGTGGAGGACCAAGGCAAGCCATGCCAGTCAGTGTGGCTTCGCTGATCTCAGCTCAGGCAGCAGTTGAGTTGCTTCAAGCGGCCATCATCATCTTTTTGAGAAGAGAGGAGACAACTGAATCCGACTCCTGATTTGCCATCCTTCTAGAAATTGAGAGTCTCTAGTCATCAAGTGTGAGCACCATTATGAATGGCTTTGATGCTATCGATGTTTAATAGTTTCACAACGCTCAGCACCCAGTTTAACACATCAGAATGGTGAGGTTAGAGATCCTGGTGTTACTGGAACCTGCAGCTGTCTGTCATAAATAATCAAAATGCTAGGGGAATAATTCAGAAGCTTTCTTTTCTTTTTTTCTGCTCTATTATTGTCACAGATCATGAGAAGCATTAGTGATTCTATTGAAGTGATTGATTGCTGAATTATCCTACGTTAATTCAACGTCTCAGTGCTGTCAAACTCCATAAACTCAATTCAATCAATTTCCCCAAGCACTAGAAACCATGTTCAATCCTCATTTTTATCGTTAAATATAGCAACATAATGAAATATAGTCATAATGGCAACGATTGGGTAACTCTCGAATCAATACATCTGGAGATTGCACTGTTAAACATGACTGGGACATGATCTATATAGTGGGCGGCACGATGGTTAACACTGCTGCCTCACAGGACCAAGGAACCGAGTTCAATTCCAGCCTTGTGTATCTGTCTGTGTGGAGCTTTCACCATTGTGAAATGACATTGATGAGTACGTGCCCTGATTTCCCCCTGCGGTCACAGCACAATAGTTAGCAGTGCTATCTCATTGCACCAGGGATTTGGGTTCAATTTCCACCTTGGGTCACTGTCTGTGTGAAGTCTGCACATTCTCCCTGTGTCTATAGGTTTCCTCCAGGTGCTTCAGTTTCCTTCCATAGTCTGAAAGACGTGCTGGTTAGGTGCACGTGTTGACCCAAACAGGTACCGAAATGTGGTGACTCAGGGAATTTCACAGTAACTTAATTGGAGTGTTAAGGTAAACTTTACTTGTGACAAATAAATAAATTTACTTTTTTTTAAAAAAAGACGTGTAGGTTAGGTAGATTGACCATACTAAATTGCCCCTTTGTGTCCCAAGGTGTGTAGGTTAGCCAGCAATTCTGCGACTCTTCACCCATGTCTCTAAACAAAAAAAGTTACAATTTATTGAGCTGGGGTTTGCTCTGACTGTCCAATAGTAACATCAACTAGGATTGTAACATGCGCAGATTATCCAAAAACAGGCTTTTCTGTGATTTTTACGGTAGTTTATTAAGGATGTTATTCAGAAGAAATAGTTTAAATATGATATTAAATGGACAGGAAAAACTTATGAGTCATGAGAACGTTCACTCATAGCAGAGGATGAGCAGTCCAATGAAGCCAATTTCTGCAGCTGTAAAAGGCAATCCCTTGTCTCTTCTGTTCACCACTTACCTTTTAACTTTTCTGCTTTCACAAACTAACCGATGTAGAATCAAAGAATGCCTATAATTTGGTCCATTGAGTCTACACTGACACAATCCCACCCAGTTCCCATCCCTGTAATGCCATTCATTTACCCTATCTAACCCCCCCTAACATTAAAGGGCAATGTAGCATGGCCAATCCACCTAACCCTCACATCTTTGGACTGTGGAAAAAAACCAGACCACTGAAGGAAACCCACACAGACACAGGGAGAATATGGAAACTGTCATGCCAGTTTTTCTTTTTCAATTTTGGGATGTTATTTCTCACAATCTAGCTACAGGGTTTGGCCATAGGGAGGCACATGGAGACATTATCTGCTCTTGCTCTTCCTCCACTCACCACTTGGCTAAACATTTACGTTTCATGCTGAGTAATTCAGAATGTTACAGTAACTTGAGTAAAATGCTTTACTACTGTGAAATGATATTGATGACTACATGGGGGTAGGATAAGTCAGTTTGCAGGTGACACAAAGATTGGATGGTGTTTAGTAGTGAGGTGGAGTGTCTTGGACAACAAGATTTGACAGAATGGTCAAATGGACAGTTAAATGGCAGATAGAATTTAATCTTCAAAAGTGTGAGGTGATGCACTTTGAAAGGAGTACTTTGACAAGAACGTACTCAACGAATGATAGGACACCAGGAAGTTCTGTGGAATAAAGGGATTTTGGCATGTTTGTCTACATATCTTTGGAAGTAGAAGGAAATGTTAGAAGGTTGGTGAAAAAGGCATATGGGACATTTGCCTTTAGTCAATCAAGATATAGATTATAAAAGAAGGGAAATCATGCTGGAATTCTGTAGAACTTTGATAAGGCGACAGCTAGAGTATTATATGCTGTTCTGGTCACCACATCATTTGAAGGATGTGATTGCGCTGGAGGTGGTGCAGAAGAGATCTGCTGGGACGCTGCCTGGGATGGAACATTGAAATTATGAAGTGAGGTTGGATAA
Organism: Sphyrna mokarran; assembly: GCA_024679065.1. Classification (NCBI taxonomy): domain Eukaryota; kingdom Metazoa; phylum Chordata; class Chondrichthyes; order Carcharhiniformes; family Carcharhinidae; genus Sphyrna; species Sphyrna mokarran. The sequence goes on from JAGIQG010000005.1 coordinate 18,277,193, forward strand.
ATTTGGATTGTTTTCTAGTGGCGTCTGTTACTATATAAACCTGTTGGACTTCTTACTGTGTTTATTTCAGTCCAACGCTGGCATTGCCACACCTTGTTTTCTTTGGAGCAAAGAAGACTGAGGGGGTGACGTGATCGAGGTGCACAAGTTCATGAGAGACATGGACAGAGTGGATAAAGAGCAACTATTCCCCTTAGTAAGAATAATGTTGTTGAAGGCTGAGCTGTAGTCAATAAATAGGAGTGTGACATGTGTGTCCTTGTTATCCAGATATTCCAGAGTTGAGTATATGACCACGGAGGTGCCATCTGCTATGAAATGTTGCAGCAGTAGGCAAACTGTAGTGCGTCCAGGCAATCTGGGAGACTGGAGCTGATGTGAAGCACTTCAAAATGATCAGTGCCAGCCACCAGGCGGTAGTCATTTAGGACTCGTTGCCTGGTTTTTCTTTGGTACAGGGATGATGGTTGTCTTCGTTAAGCAGATAGAAACTTCAGATCAAAGTAAGGAGAGGTTAAAAATGTCTGTGATTACTCCTTCCAGGTCATCCACACATGATGTGAGCTACTGCCTGTATTCTAACTCACACGAAGTCCCATTCACCCATCACCCCTCTGCCCACAAATCTACACTGGCTTCTGGTTCAGCAGTGCCTAACTGTAAAAATTCACAAGCTTGTTTGCAAATGTATACATAGCCTCACCCTTTCTTATCTCTGTAACCTCTACAGCCCCAAAACCCCTGTAGATCGCTGCACTTCTGCAATTCTGATCTGTTGTGCTTTTCAATGTTCTTTGCTCCACCGTTCAACTGTGTAGGCCCCAAACTCTGATGGTTCCTACCTAAACTACTGAACCTTTCTCTCCTTGAAGATGCTTTAACAGCTGCCTCGCTTGTGCTGATATCTCCTTATGTGGCTCAGTGTCAAATTTTCTTTGATCACTGATGTGAAATTCCTTTAGACATTTTACTGCTTTACACAAGAACACACAAGAAATACAGATGCTATACAAATGTACATCGTAATTGTTATGAGAGAAGATTCTGTTCTGTGCCAACGAGTGTTGAGCTTGTAAAACTCTATTGCACCTCTTGCTATGCTCTAGCTAGTTCCCATTAGCAATTGCACACCAATTTAACCTCAATTCTGATCTCCAGTTCTTTTGGGCAAACCTAGTTGTTTCATCACTTGTTTTTTTTATTCTTGGTGGCACACAATTTTCTTGGCATGACCTCAATCATCACTTCTTCCTGCATGGTTGCTTTCACCCTCCGCATCCATTGTTTTGCAGTTGTTCAGGTTTGAAAGCCTGTGTTCTGCTTCAAGGAATCTGACCTCAATTACAGTCAACTTGTTTCCAGCAGTGTAAGTAGGACCAGCACCGATTCTAATTTTTTTTTTTGGTAGTATCTTCCTCCGACAATGCAGGCAAATTACCCAAACCACCCGCAAAAGTTAACCCAACAGTTCAGAAAAGTTGGCAATTCAGGAGTGATCCTGATTCAGGATTCGATTCCCAGCTTGGGTCACTGTATGTACAGAGTCTGCACATTCTTCCCATGTCTGCATGAGTTTCCTCAGGTGCTCCAGTTTCCTTCTACAGTCCGAAAAACACTCCAGTTAGGTGCATTGATGTACTAAATTCTCCCTCTGTGTTTCCGAACAGGTCCCGGAGTGTTGCAACTGGGGGATTTTTGCAGTAACTTCATGCAGTCTTAATCTAAGCCCACTTGTGACACTGACAGATAGACTTTAAACTGATTATCAAACTATGTTGTGGAAGCAGATGGTCACATGAGTTTTATAACTCGAGCCATAGACAAGCATGTTTCTTCACTTGCACTGGAAGGGCATTTTTTTTCATTATTCTTTCACGGGACCTGGGCACTGCTGGCTGGGCCAGCATCTGTTACCCATCTTTCATTGCCCTTGAATTGAGTGGCTTGCTAGGTAATTTCAGAAGAAATTTTCTTTAAAGAGTCAACTACATTGTTGTGGGTCTGAAGTCACATGTAGGTCAGACCATGTAAGGATGGTAAAATAAGATTTCCTTCCCTAGTGAACTAAATAGGTTTTTACAACAGTCAACAATGGTTTCATGGTTGTCATTAAACTTTTCCAGATTTTCTTTAATTGAATTCAGATTCCACTAGCAGCCATGGTGGGATTCAAACCTAGTCCCCAGCGAATGACATTGGATTTCTGGATTACTAATCCAGGGATGATACCTCTACACTACTGCCTTCCAAGGACAGGAGTGTGCCATTCAGCCTCTCATGTTTGTTTGACTATTCAGTTTGAGTGCCAGAGTCCAATAATTTAGCCCTATCTTCCTACCTTTGTTCCATATTCCCTGATATCTCTACATATGCATAAAAGAATAACTAAAATAGAATATGATGAGATGAAACAAACTGCTGAAGACACAAGGTCGTTCGCGCACTTAAGGAAGTTGGATTAGCTGCATGCTCTGCTGGATCATTTAGAATTTGTCAATACAAAAGTTGTGCATTCTTGTTAATTTCAAATACTAATTCCTCACTATGAAAAGATTTTACAGCAAAAACACCAGAGCTGACAGATCATCACTTTCACAGTAGTTAAGTACTTCATGTTTTATCAAACTGCGCTACCCCATTTCATCCCAGCCCAGTTTACAGGCAGCCTACTCCAGCCAGAATCCCAGCAGCGTTGATTCCTGCCCCTTTACCTCGTCTTGTCCAACCCTCTTTGTGCATAACAGCAGTGTTTTTAAGTATTTATTTTTAATGTATTTATTAGTGTCACAAGTAGGCTTACATTAACACTGCAATAAATTTACTGTGAAAATCCCTGAGTCGTCACATTTCAGCACCTATTCAGGTGCGCTGAGAGAATTTAGCCAGTGCACCTAACCAGCATGTCTTTCAGATTATGAGACGAAACCAGTGCACGCACAGGAAACCGCACAGACATGGGGAGAATGTGCAGACTCCACACAGACGGTCACCTAAGCCAGGATTTGAAATGGATCCCTGGCGCTATGAGGAAGCAGTGCTAACACTGTACTAACATGTACCCCTCTGCCTCTTCAATCCAGTCTGACAACTCATCAACAAGTTCAGATAGAAGTTACATTTTCCTGCTTGTTCCTTTGCTTAACAAAACCTCAAAGCTGCACCACCTACAGTATCCTTCACCCCGACATTGACACGACGGAGCATGATTGGATGCAGTTTCAGGTGGCGGTTTAGCTATTACATTTATTTAAAATCTTGTCAGTGCTAAACCTCAGGAGGGCGCAGTAGTTGACAGTGTTTGTACATGTATATTGCATTTCTTTGGAAAAGAGATAACAATGTCGAGATGTTGATCTGAGAAAAGGAAGCTTTCCAAATTGGCTCGCCAACTGAGCACTGGACTTGCAGTACATCTGTTCACTGTGTTGCAAAAGCACAGGCCTTAATTACTATTTGGTTATTGCAGCCTGTGGGAAATAACAAGCAGAGCAAAATTGCTAACTCCTTTGTAACATTTCAATTCTCACTGTTCTGAGTTAAAACTGCACTGTACAGCCGAGGAAAGATCAACTGACCCATTGCTACAAGTTTCATAAGTGCGAGGGGCAATGCGTCAGAGAATCTTCCAGCACAGAAGGAGACCATTAGACCCATTATGATATGCCATCTCTCTGAAAGACCATATTCAATTAGAATCATAGATCAATACAGTACAGAAACAGACCTTCGGCCCATGCGATCATGGTGCCCTCCCAACTAGTCCCAATTGCCCAGGTTTGGCCCATATCCCTCTAAACCTTTTCCACCCATTAACCGAATGTTTCTTAAATGTTGAAACTAGGAGCAGGAGTAGGCCATTTGGCCCTTCGAGCCTGCTCATTCATTTTGACCATGGCTGTTCATCGAATTCAATATCCTGATCCCCCCCCTTCTTCCCTCCATACTCTTTGATCCCTTTATCCCCAAGAGCTAAAGCTAATTTCTTCTTGCATTCAGTGTTTTGGCTTCAGTTACATACTGTGATGGTAAATTCCGCACATTCACCACTTTTTAGGTGAAGAAATTTTTTTTCACCTCAGTTCTAAAGGGTTTACCCCTCATCCTCAAACTATGTCATTAAACTAAACTGGTGCAGATTCCAGGCTTTCTAATGAAATATGTTGATTTGATTTGATTTATTAATGTCACATTGGGGCAGCACAGTGGTTAGCACAGCTGCCTCACAGCGCCAGGGACCCAGATTCAATTCTGACTTTGGATCACCATCTGTCTGGAGTCTGCATGTTCTCCTCGTGTCTGCATCGATTTCCTCCTGATGCTTCAGTTTCCTCCCACAGTCTGAAAGACATACCGGTTCGGTGCATTGACCCAAACAGCACTGGAGTGTGGCAGAAAGGGAAATTTCACAATAACTTCATCACAGTGTTAATGTAAGCCTTACTTGTGACTAATAAATAAACTTTACTTTACATGTATTGGGATATAGTGAAAAGCATTGTTTTTTGCGCTTTATGCAGACAAAGCATACCAGAGAAGGAAACGGATGGGTGCAGAATGTAGTGTTACAGTCACAGCTATGGTGTAAAGAAAGATCAAATTAATATTGAAACATAGAACAGTACAGCACAGTACAGCCCTTCTGCCGTCAATGTTGTGCCGAGCTTTGTCCAAATCCAAGCTCAAGCTATCTCACTGCCTATCATTCTGGTGTGCTCCATGTGTCTGTCCAATAACCACTTGAAAGTTTCTAAAGCACCAGACTTCACTATCACAGCAGGCAGTGTATTCCACACCCCAACCACTCTGTGAGTGAAGAATCTACTTCGGACCTTCCTCCTATATCTCCCACCATGAATCCTATAGTTATGCTCCCTAGTAACAGCTATGTCTACCCAAGATAGGTCCATTCAAAAGCCTGATGGCAGTGGGGAAGAAGCTGTTCTTGAGTTAGTTGGTACATGACCTCAGACTTCTGTAACTTTTTCCCAACAGAAGAAGGTGAAAGAGTGTGTGTCCAGAGTGCGTGAGAGTCCACGATTATGCTGGCTACTTTTCCGAGGCAGCAGGAAGTGTAGATAGAGTCAGTGGGTGGAAAGCTGGTTTCTGTGATGGGACTAGGCTTCATTTACAGTTTCTTGGTGCCCATAGTGCCCACTAAATCTTGGCTAAAAATTCCCAATAATACATTTATGCACTCAAGGACTTGTCCCAATGTCCTGGCCAACGTTCTTCCCCAGAGCAGCACAAAACTGGACCTTCATCTCATTTGCTGAGAGTGAAATTATACTCCATCTGAATTAACTGCCCTTTACAACAGTGACTGAACTTCAAAAGTAATTCATTGACTGCTAAGCGCTTTGAGATGTCCTAAGGGTGTGATTAGGTGTTTTGTATAAATGTAAATTCTTGCCTTCATTCCCAGATGTGATCTCTGTCTGGAGAGATCAGTTCGAGCTGTATGAAAATAGCTGAAGTGGTTACAGAACTGTCATTAGTGGTGAGGGCAATTTGTGGTGATAAATATACCGAGTGACGTCATTGATTAAACAATGCAAGAAATGCCTGATTTCAAGCTAATAGGGACATTGCACACCAACATTGCAAACAAGAAGCATGCAGAAGGAACAATTATATCTTGAACTTACTGTATTGCTGATTACATAGGTGTTTTATGTAGTTTGGATAGATAGCCCCATTGCAGTGATTGAATATACATTTCTATCCCACTGTAAGGCTATTTGAATATGATTTACATATTAATAACATTTTGTTCAAGTATTGAGCCTTGAAATATTGGAGCATGATTTTACAGAGCTTGAATCAGGCACTCTGGAAATTGGGGAAAAAGAGATATAATCACCTGTTCCTCTGGATCCTGATTGTTATCTATGATTCCTGTAGATGTATGAGTGTATGGATGTCAGGGGTGATCACGCTTGGGGTAATGTACTGTATACCTTACTCCTGGATAGGATCATTTACACAAATTTTTCAAGAGTATCTAATTTCAGAAGGAAAGGTGAGAAAATATGCTTAAAGGCAAGAAGTTTGTGCCGGAGAGACAAGTGACCAGGACATTCAGTCAAGCTCACAGGTGGTTATCACATAATGATGATGTCACTTGACTAGTAATCCAGTGACACAGAATTGTTATGGTGCTAAAGGAGGCCATTTGGCCCATCGTATCTGTACTGATCTCTGAATGGGTAACTCAACTAAATACATTCCTCACCTTCTCCCCATTAACCCTGTACACTTTTTCTTTTCAAGAGGTCTAATTCCCTTTTGAATGCTTCAATTGAACCTACCTTCACTATGCTCACAGGCAGTGCATTCCAAACCCTGATCACTCGCTGTATAAAGAAGTTACTCCTTGTATCACTTTTGCTTCTTTAACTAATTACATTGAGTCTGTGTCATCTCATTCAAGAGTGAGAGCTTCATTTAATTTGTTCTTGTCCAGCCCTCTCTTCATTTTGAATACTCTATGAAATCTTCTCTCAGCCTCTCTTCTCAGGAAAGCAGCCCCAACGTTTCCAATCTATCTCAGAACTGCTGTTTCTCATCCCTGGAACCATTGTCATGAATCTTTTCTGTGCTTTTTCTAATGGCTTCACATCTTTCCTAAAGTGCAGTGCCCAGAACTGGATGCAGTACTCTCACTGAGTCTGAACTACCCTTACAAATTCAACATAACCACCTTGCTCTTGTGCTCTATGCCCTTATTAATAAAGCACATGACACTGTATGTTTTATTAACTGCTTCCTCAATTTGTCCTATCACCTTCAATAAGTTATGCACATATGCACCCAGATCGTTCTGCTCCTGTACCCTTTATTTAATATTGTCTGCCTATGTTTTTCCTATCAAAATGAATAATCTCATTCTTCTCTGCATGAACTTCATCTGCCATCTGTGCACAACTTGTGTACATCCTTTTAAAGTCATAAGCTTCCACCTCACGATGCTTCCAGATTTAGTACTGTCTGCAAATTTTGAAATTATGCTTTTCACACCAAAGTCCAGGCCATTGGTACACATCAGGAAAAGCAAGAGACCCAACATGACTAAGAAACTCCACTAGAAACCTCCTCCAGTATAGAAAACATTTGTTAATCACTACTTTCAATTTCCTGTTGTTCAGCCAATTCCTTATCCGTGTTACCACTGTCCTTTTTTACCATAAGCTATACCTTTGCTTTGAAGTCTGTCATGCAGAACTGTGTCAGATGCCTTTTGGAAGTCCATATATAGCACATCAACAGCATTGCCTCATTGACCTTCTTTGTTACCTCTTCAAAACCATCAACATATTAGTTAAACATACTCAAAGCATGAGGTATTAGCATAGTGGTACACAGTCACAAGTTAGTTGCCTTGGGAATCCGCAACATTGTATCCAGACCTCCATCAAGTCTCATGGCATGGCATCTCTGTTAGCAAAGGAAGGTATTCCCTGAGACTTGTGTTAAAACTAATTCTATTCATACGTTACTTTGCAACCTAGAAAACTTCCATCAAATTGTTTTTGAGGCTATGTGGTTGACTGGATCAACCATTTTTCTTGATGCAGTGCAAAGACTAAGAGATCTAATTGTGTAATCTCAAATTTAAGTGTCACTTTTTTCTCAATCATTCATGTTTCGATTCTGCTCACTGTTGTTGGCCCAAAGCATGGGTCATCATTGAGCATTAAGCTTCCTGCTAGGGCTTAAATTCTGCACAAAAAGAAGTTTCAATCTTAATTTTATTTGTAGCATGAGCAAGTGACCAGATTAGGGTTTTTTTAGTAGACGTAAAAGTTCTGCAAATGGAAGAAATCCTGATAAAATCCGGAAATTGCATGGCCAGTGTGCCTGCCATTGTAAGAGAAGATGGGCCACAATCCTCAGTAGAAGTCCTGCCAAAGGACTTTATCTGTACTATTCGTCGTTTTTCTTTCGATATGATGTCTGTTTCTGGAACTTTTTAGCTTTCAGTTTGAGGATCCAGTGGCCTGGAAGGAGTGCAATGCAGATTCAGATTGCACATTGGCTTAGTGTTTACTTAGCAATGTTGCCTCTCAGCACCAGGGTCCCAGGTTCGATTCCCAGCTTGGGCCACTGTCTGCAGAGTCTGCACGTTTTCCCCGTGTCTGCATGAATTTCCTCCGGGTGCTCCGGTTTCCCCTCTCAATCTGAAAGATGTGCAGGTTAGGTGCATTAGCCATGCTGGACTCTCCCTCAGTGTACCCAAACAGGCGGCTGACTGTGGTGAGTAGGGAATTTTCACAGTAACTTTGTTGCAGTGTTAATAAAAGCCTACTTCTGACATTAATCATTAAACTTAATACAGGGACTTTGAGCATTACATTATGAAGACAGATTGCATAAATGTGGCCTGTATTCCCTTGAGCATTGATGATTGAGAGGTGATCTGATCAAGCTGTTTAAAATGCAAGAGGATTGAATAGAGTCAACAGATAGAAGCTGTTTGGCTTATGAGAAAATCATGAACATAACTTTTAAATTAGAGCTAGATATTCAGAAATGAATCAGAATGCATTTGATGTTAAGGAATTTAGAGCTACATCAGGTTAGTAGTGTTGAGGTACAAATCAGCCATGTGTATTTTGTTTAATCACAGATTAAGCCTGAAGGGCTGAATAGCCTACTCCTGTTCCTGTGCTTACACGTATCTCAATTGGAGCATTAGGGTTCTCTATAATAAACTATAATTGGTATTGTAGTTAAGCAGCCATTTGAATTTAATTTTGATGTCAGCAGCAAATAGAGGTCTACCGCTTTGCTGAATTCTTCCCAGCATGCTAAACTTACTGCCAGTTGTCATCGACTTTTTCTAATCTATCTCGAGGTCCCTGCACCTTTATGAAAAGCGCTTTCCACATGAGTTGAGCTTTCATCAAATATCCTCTCAGTCTACAAGACTTCTTATATCTACCTGTTTAAGATTGGTCTATATCCTAGCATTTTAAAAGCGATAGCTGCAGGGATGGTGCGTGTGCTTGCACTGATTTTCTAAAATGCCTTAACTTCAGAAATTAAGTTGAATTAGGTTCCCATTAGGTTGGAAGTTGGCAAATTTACACTGCTTTTCAAGAAAGGAAGAAGAGAGAAAATGGAATTACAGGCCAGTTAGCCTGACATCTGTTGTTGGGAAAATGCCATACTATGCATATGCTTAGTAAAACATTGCTTTATTAAAGGGAAATTTTTTTGATAAATGTATTAGGATTTTCTGAGAATATGACCAATAGGATAAAGAAAGAGAACTGCAGGATGTAATATATCTGGATTTCTAAAAAGCATTTGATAAGGTGACACACCAAAGGTGAATAGGCCAAAATAAACTTGGAGTTGGGGTAATAAATTAGCATGGATAGCGGATTGGTTAACTAGTAGAAAGAGTGGACATAAACTCTTTTTTTTCAAGTTAGCAGGCAGAGTAAAGAGTGGAGTAGTATAAGAATCATAGCTGCGTGGGTCATTTACAATCTTTATTAATGCCACTGCAGAATTCCCTATTTTCAACAATCTACGGGCTACTGTTGTTCAGAAACTGAATTAGAAGAGCAGTAATAATGATTACAAGCGCAGGTCAGAAGCTAAGATTTCTGCGGAGAATAACTCACCTCCTGACTCCTCAAAATCCACCCACTATCTATAAGACGCAAGTCAGGAATGTGTTGCAGTACTCTACACTTGCCTGGATGACTGCAGCTCCAACAACACTCAAGAAGCTTGACATCATCCAGAACAGCTTGATTGGCACCCCATTCATAAACCTTCACTTCTTCCATCATCAATGCACAGTGGTACCATCTACATGATGCATTGCAGGCACTCAGCAAGATTCCTTCAACAACACCTTCCAACCTTGACCACTACCATCCTGAAGGACAAGTGCAACAGACACACAGAAACCTGTGTCTGCTGGTCCATACTCTAGCATTCTAAAAGCGATAGCTGCAGGAATAGTGCATATGCTCGCTCTGAGCATATCCTAACTTGGAAATATATTGCTGTCCCTTAATTTCTGCTGGATCCAATCCCTGGAATTTCCTAATAGCACTTTGGGTTTATCTGCATTATGTGGACTGCAGCAGTTCAAGAAAATAATTCACTATCATCTTCAGATGGGCATTTATTACCCATTAGGAATGGGCAATAAGCGCTAGCCTCATCAACAATGTCTACTTTCCAACAATGGCTTTTTTAAAAAGTTGAGGCCAAATCATTATTTCATAAAGGTTCACCGTAACTTTTCTTTTATCCTCAATGTCTCTATTTATAAAATCCAAAGTCTCATTGACTTGTTAACCACATGCTCACTGTCCTGCCTCCTTCAACAATTTTGCACATTTAATTCAGGTGTCTTTGTTTCTGCACTGTTGAGATATATATCTTTAAGAACTTTAACCTCCACTCTCCTGTCTATCCCCGAGAACAAAAGGCAAAGATAAGTATATCACAGGAACAGACCCTTTGACTTTCCATGTCTGTGCTGATCATGATGTCTTAAATAAACTAAAAAAAAGCCTTCTGCCATTATCTGGTCCCTCTATTCTCTCCCTAGTTATCTACCCATCCATATGCCTCTTAAACTTTGCTAATATGCCTATTTCCACCATCTCTGCTGGCAGCACGTTCCAGGTACCACCCTCTGCGTAAAAGACTTTCATCGCACATCTCCCTTAACCTCTCCCCCTCTCATCTTGAATCTTTGCCTCCTTGCAGTTGATACTGGGAAAAAGCATCTGACTATCTACCTTGTCTGTGCCTCTCATAATTTTTTAGACCCCTATAAGGTCTCCCCTCAGTCTCTGTCTTTCCAGTGAAAACAATCCTAGTTTATTTAAACACTCGTCAAAGTCAATACCTTGAGACCAGGCAAAATCCTGGTGAAACTTCTTTACACTCTCTCCAAAGCTTCCATCTCCTTCTCTCAGTGCGATGAACAGAACAGCAAGCAATACTCCAAATGCAGCCTCACCAAGGTTTCATATAGCTACAACGTGATTTGCCAACTATTGTACTCAGTACCCCAGCTAATGAAGGCAAGCATGCATATGTTTTCTTAATCACCTTGGCCACTTTTATGGAACTGTGAACCTGCACATGTTAATGTTACCAAGAGTTGCTGCTATTTACAGTATAATTCACACCCAAATTTGGCCCTCCAAAATGCATCACCTGCCACTTTGCCTGAGATCAGTGAGGGGAAGGGGGGATCTGCTGCCCACTCTGCCTGAGATTACTGAGGATGAAGAGATGTCTGCTGCCACTCTGCCTGAGATCAGCGAGGGGCGTGGGGTGGATCCGCTAACACTCTGAGATCAGTGAGGATGAAGGGATAGTCCGCTGCCAATCTGCCTGAAATAAGTGAGGGGAGAGGGGCCAGTATTGAGGGATATAAGGGGGTCAGTAATGTTGGGCAGAGTGGGGCAAGGTCTGTGGAAGCCAGGGGGTAGCATTATCCAGAGCGGGAGTGATATGGCAGGGGAACCAGCTTATTTTTAAACAGTGACCATTAGTTCTAGATGATTTCTACATTGTTTCCACATCCATCCTGTCAAGACTCCTCAGGATCATATATGTTTCAACCAAATGCCTCTTACTCTTTTAAACTCCAACAGAGTTCAGACTGTCCAGTCTTTTCTCATAAGACAATCTGCCCATTCCAGGTATTCTGGTCAGACCCCCTTTGGAGCAGTTTTGGGCTCCAAGGTGTAAAGAAAGGTATGCTGGCTTTGGAAAGAGTCCAGAGGAGCTTCACAAGAATGATCCCTGGAATGAAGAGCTTGTCGTATGAGGAACAATTGGCGACTATGGGTTGTCCTCATTGGAGTTTAGAAGGACAAGGGAGGATCTTACTAAAACTCTCAGAATATTGTAATACAGGCCTGGATAATGTAGAGGATGTTTCCACTAGTGGGAAAAACTAGACCCACAGGGCCCAACCTCAGACTGAAACCAAGATGAGGAGGAATTTCTTCAGCCAATAAGTGGTGAATCTGTGGAACTCTTTGCTGCAGAATATTATGGAGGTCAGGTCATTGAGTGTCTTCAAGACAGAGATAGCTAGGTTCTTGATCAGTAAGGGGATCAGAAGTTATAGGGAAAAGGCAGGAGAATGGGGATGAGAAAATAAATCAGCCATGATTGAATGGCGGAGCAGACTTGATAGGTCGAGTGGCTTAATTCTGCTCCTATGTCTTATATTCTGAGTAGTCTAGAAAATCTTCTCTGAACTGCTTCCAATGCATTTGTAGCATTCCTGAAATAAATAATGCTGTCCTAATAGTTCTTTTTTTTCAGCAGAATGCCTTGGGAAAGTTTGCTATGCTAAAGACCCTATATGAATGCAATTTGCATAATTCTAAACTTCCCACAGGATGACACTAATCGAGATCATTTCCAGGTTTCCTTTTTGTTCCTACTGAGTAGAAATTGAAAAATTGGCTTTGTGATATCAAAGTGAAATATGGAATGAGCTGGATAAGGGCTTTGAAAAATAAACTATGTGCAACTCCTGTCAGTTCGTCCATATCTGTATCTGTTGTGCTCTGCATGAGAACCAAGCATTGTTCCCTTATTATCACACTCATATGTTCATTATCCAGAACTGCAATGGCAGAATGAAACATATAGCAAGAGTCCTGCCTTTACAAGCAGCACACACTCTTTAATTCACAGAACATAGTATTAAAATATTATTTCATTAACTGAAGATCAACTCTTTTTGGTAAACTCTGGGATTGCCTAGGTGAAGGGTGCTGATACATTTTAGGAAATAATTGTCAGTATAGCTTGGGTCACTGTCTGTGCAGAATCTGCATGTTTTCTCCACGTCTGCACGGGTTTCCTCCTGGTGCTCCGGTTTCTTCCCACAGTCCAAAAGACATGCTAGTTAGGTGCATTGGTTGTACTGAATTGTTCCTCTGAACGCACACCAAAGTGTGGCAACTTCACTGTAGTGTAAGTAAGCCTACTTGTAACACTAATAAATAAACTTTAAAACTCTTATACCTTTCAACCACAACCTCAACAGGGTGCACCTCACTACACTAGCCTGACATTTGTGTTTCCAATACCAATCATCCTTGAGATTTCTGGCAGTGAAATTTTAATAGTTCCATTTCCACAAGGATCTACATCAACTGTCCAAACTCTCTAAGGGATCTTACAGCCAACATGGAAGAAAGCCATCCTCCCATCCATCAAGATGGGATTTACACGCTCCTGCGCTGGTGGAAAGCTTTGTAATTTTTGGAAGAGGAGTTTGAGGAGGCATTTGCCATTATCTTGATCAAATGGTCAGGAGCTACAGTATTGTAATGGGGCCGCACAGTGGTTAACACTAATGCATTGCGGTGCCAGGGACCTGGGTTTGATTCCTGGCTTGAGTCACTGTCTGTGTGGAGTCTGTATATTCTGCCAGTGTCTGCGTGGGTTTCCCCTGGGTGCTCCAGTTTCCTCCCACATTCCAGAGATGTGCAGGTTGGGTTGAATGCCCATGCTAAATTGCCACTTAGTGTCAGGAGGACTAACAGGATCAATGCAAGCACATTACAGGGAGAGGGTGGGTGGGATTGTGGTCGGTGCAGAGTCAATGGGCCAAATGGCACAATCTGGATTCTGTGATTCACTACAGGAGGCTCATGAATAGTGCACTCCAATTCCACTCGCTTTTCCATTCTCAAGTACTTTCTCCCTTTTCAAATACTTATCTAGTTTGTTTTTAAATTATTTTTGGGAGAGGAAGCCAAAACCAGAGCCAAAAATATAAGATAGTTATAAGTTTTAATTGGGAATTCAGGAAAACTTTACCCAGCGAACGCTGTCAATGAGCTCTCTAGTTCAGCAGCTTCCGTGAATCAGACAGACTGAACTCCTTTACTGGCCTGCTGAGGTTAATGGAAAGCCCTGTTAGGGCACCAGGTTCCAGCCACTGGAAAAAACCTTGTTTGTTTAAAAAAAAATGTATAGATTTGTCAAAGTATTGATTTATTTCAGTTGCAGAGCTGCAATGAAGAGAAATAAATTGCAGCTCAAAGGGGCACTGTGTTTCCATGTTTCCTTCCGAGCTGTGGGATCTAACTTGGTTAATTCGCAAATAACTGTTAAACATCTTCGAGCACATTTTTACCACCAAAGTACATCTGTGGTAATCAATTATTTGAATGCACGGGTCAGGGATTCCTTAGATTCATCAACCACATTTCTTCATTTTCTCATCATATCTCCTGTTGTACCTCTCTCTAAAAATGCATTGTGTTTCCATTTAAACCCTCCTATACTGTTCACTTTGGTAATCTTAAAATTAATTCATCGGATCCTGCCATTGCTGACTGGGCCAGCATTTATTTCCCATTCCTAATTGCTCTTGAACTAAGTGGCTGACTCAGCCATTTCAGAGAGTTTGAGAGTCAACATTACTGTGGTTTTGGAGTTGCACATAGGTCAGACTAGGTAAGGAGAAGAACATAAGAACTAGGAGCAGGAGTAGACCATCTGGACCTTCGAGCTTGCTGTGCTATTCAATAAGATCATGGCTGATCTTTTCGTGGACTTAGCTCCGATTTCCTCCCTGCTCACCATAACCCTTAATTCCTGTACTTCAAAAATCTATCTTTCCTTGCCTTAAAGACATTCAATGAGGTAACAGCTGCTTCACTGAACAGGGAATTCCACAGATTCACAACTCTTTGTGTGAAGTTCTTCTTCAACTCAGTCCTACATCTGCTCCCCCTTATTTTTGAGGTTATGCCCCTAGTTCTAGTTTTAGCCGCCATGGGAAAAAAAAATGATGGAAGATATGTAAGATACAAAATGCAAGATTTCATATCTGAGTTACTGGGTCCCCTAACACCAACATGCGCGACCATCTCCCATCCCCAACTCCAATTACCAATCCTGTCTGCTCCATTGGAATAAGACTTTATCCGAACCTACTTGGTTTCCCACCTGATGAAGCTTATGTGTTCTCCAGAGATGAACCTGAGCGCTGTTGCATGGCTGGTTATAATTTCACACAAGACAATTTGGACATTGATTTTGTATTTCATTTGAAACGACTTTCTCTCTATGGAATTAACTGCTATACAATTTCAGTGAGCAAACAACAACTGGATAAGCCTGACAGGAAACATGTTAATCCTTTTTGCTTCACTCCCTTGAATAGAATCCGCTCTGTTATCTCTGTGCCCTAATCAAGAGGGAGTTGAGGAGGGTGCAGCTTCTTCAATGGAAGACCAAGGGAATTGTAACGAGTCTCCATCTAAAGATTCAACTCCAGGTATAGCCAATTCAGATACATCACCACAAAGCTTCATACGTGTTTTTTTTTCCCAAATGCTCTGGTGAGAGAGCATTTTTGTATAAGATTAATGGAAGAGACACTGTTCCATCGTTCCACCAACTTCTTGCGATAAAAGTTTGAATCGAAGTAATGTGTATTTAACACAATAATGACATATAAAATGCTAAAAGGAATTGATAAAGTCAGCACTGACCGGATATTGTCTCCCTTGTGGAACTTTCTAAAACAAGAGTCATAGATGCAGAGTGAGAGGAAGTAGGTTCAAAACTGAGATGAGGAGAAAGTACTTCTCTCAGAGGGTTGTGAATCTGTGAAATTTACTGCCCCGAGCACTTTGGAGACAGAATCAATCACCAGATTCAAGAAAGAAATAAGACATGTTTCTGAGGAAAAGTAGAATGAGCTGTGGGGAGCAGGCAGGAAACTGGAGTTGAGACCAGGATAAGATCAGCCATAGTCATGCTAAATGCAAGATGGTAAGGCTGAATGACCTACTTCTACTCTTTGTTCCTATGTGTGCTGCACCTGACTTACCAGCACTAAGTGCTATCTGCAGTTAATCAGTAATGATGTGCCACATTTAACCCAGCAAGTGTCTGACTGACATCAAATTCGAGAACCTCACCCAACAACAACCTCCACCCCCCCCTACCCCCCTCACCCCATCAACTATCCCTGCTGACAAAGTCAGAAAAAAAGATATGTTTTTCCCATTGAGTTGGCTAAATTCAGCCAAGGGTCTATCAAACTTGAACAAGTTTGCCAAAATTATATGTCCAGTTTTATATGTTTGATTTATGAGGAGGGTTAAAACCTTCCTCATAAGTTACAATCAGGGATGGAGAATGTTGAGTAAATAGGGTCTGGGTGGATTTGTGTTTGGTGCACACTTGATGGGCCAAATGGCCTCCTTCTGCACTGTAGGGATTCTATGATTCTATTCTATTTTATGTTTCTAAATTATAGAGTTTAAAAAAGTTATTAAAAAAGAATTTTAAAAGCATAGAATGAGAGTAAAGGATAGAATTAGAGGGTGTGCTGGGCACAGCTTGCCAGAAGTTCCCTCACTCTCTATGTTGAGAGTAAATGGATGGAAACTCACCAACCCTAGTTTATCTGGTAAATTGTTGGACAATGTACAAGAGGATTGATAGGTATATGGAAGAGAAGGGAATGGTTTAGTTTGGAGGGGCATTGCTTTTTATATTGGTCGGCGCAACATCGAAGGCCGAAGGGCCTGTTCTGTGCTGTAATGTTCTATGATTTACAAGGGTCATAGATTAGAATCTACACAGTAGATTCTACAAGGGTCAGATCTGAAACAATGATGAGACAGAGTACAAAGAACAAAGCCTCCACCAACCATGCGGCCCAACATAGCTAAAACCCTCTACCCTACGGAGAACCATATCCCTCTATTCTCATCCTATTTATATATTTGTCGAGACGCCCCTTAAAAATCATTACCTCTGTATCCGCTTCCACTACCTTCCCCGGCAATGAGTTCCAGGCACCTACTACTCTCTGTGTAAAAAATCTGCCTTGTACATCTCCTTTACACCTTGCCCCTCGCGCCTTAAACCTGGGTCCCCTAGTCATTGAACAGGAGTGAGAGAGAGTACGGGAATGTGATAGAGAATCTGATGAACTGGTACGACAACAATAATCTCTCCCTCAATGTCAACAAAATGAAGGAGACTGTAACCGATTTCAGGACGCGTAAAGGAGAACATGCACCTGACTACATTAATGAGGACGAAGTGGAGAGGGTTGAGAGCTTCAAGTTTTTTGGTGTCCAGATCAACACCCTGTCCTTGGTCCCTCTCCATGCCAACACTCGTTAAGAAAGCCCACCAATACCTCTACTTTCTTAAAAGACTAAGGAAATTTGTGATGTCAGTTATGACTCTCACCAAGTTTTACAGATGCATCATAGAAAGCATTTTTTCTTGTTGTATCATGGCTTGGTATGGCTCCTGCTCTGCCCAAGACTGCAAGAAACTACAAAGGTTGTGCATATAGCCCAATTCATCACACAAATCAGCCTCCCATTGATTCCATCTACACTTCCTGCAGCCTCAGCAAAGCAGCCAGCATAATTAAGGACCCCACACACCTTGAACATTCTCTCTTCCACCACCTTCTTTCAGAAAAAGATACAAATGTCTGAGGTCACGTACCAACTCAACAACAGCTTCTACCCTGTGCTATCAGACTTTTGAATGGATTTACCTCGCATTAAGTTGATCTTTCTCTACACCTTAACTATGACTATAACACTACATTCTGCAGTCTTTCCTTCTCTGTTTGTCTGCAGAGTGCACAAGAAACAATATTTTTACTGTATACTAATACATATGACAAAAAATCAAATATGTTAAAATATTTGATATCTCCTTCTCTGCTACTGACTGGTTGACCTGCTTAACCCACCCTTTACTAATATTATAGTTTCAACCTGTGAATGTTCTTCCCTCCAGCCCTTCTACAAGGTAACCCATTTGAGAAAAAAAACATACATTGTAAAACAAATCATTTCCAAGTTCCTCAACATGCAATGTATTTTCCCAAAAGACCCAGCCATATAGAGTCATAGGGCCTGTCGTGTTGTATTACTCTTCGACCCAACCAGTCCCGATATTCTTAGGGCATTATGTACGATCAAAGAGAATAGGCTGGACCAAAATGTAGCATCTGTCTCTTTAAGACAGCATAGCGGAAAAGGGTCACCTGACTTGAGGGACCAGTGGGAACCGCAAGTGAAGGATCACTCCAGAGGGTGAAGTTTTCTCTGGAGCAGAATGCATCTGGAAGTCACGTCATTATCATGTAAGGACTGGAATAACCAGGGCTGCTGCTTCAAGGCAGCCTGGGACTGCAAACCCCAGGACCAAGTTTCTCTTCATCAATAAATACCTTCTCATTCTTAATGAAGTCTGAAACCTCTTGGCGACATGTAGAAGAATGCCAATACATAGCACAAAGTATCATTGATACTGTGAAAACTATCGACAAAGCAAGTTTTTTTTTAAAAATTAAATCAATATCTAGCATTTAACTGATTTTTTTTTTTGTTTGCTTCAAAGCCGTGACCATGTCTAATGATGAAAAAAGTAAAGGAAAGGTGGCGAAGAAGAAAATCTACGGTCCAAAGAAAGTAAGCACTTTACACCCATTATCACTTCCTCAGGGTATATGTACCAGCCAGCTTGCTATTCATCATTGCCAAGAAAATCAATTCTTGAATTAATATTTTGGGTGTATCAGAGCAAAGCTCTGCACTGGAGACGTGGCATGTTGTCACAGAGTGTTGGTAGCTTTGCCTCGCATCAGTTTTCCTTGCATGTTGACCTCAAGCATGAACTTTGCCATCATGGAGAAAGCACTAACACAGACTTGTTCAGCTTTATCGCCAGGTGAGGGGGGCACATTTCAAATCTTCCCTCGCTCAAGGGGCTGCTGAACAAATTTCAGAAAGATTAAAGTTCAGCAAAGGAATACACATGAATTTCAAAAATAGGACGAGAAATTTACTGAGCAAAAAGAAAAATGTAATAAATAAAGATGAGTTTAATAGGTTGTGAGTGTGTCAATTCACTGCCAGTCTCAGGTGGATGAGAGTACATGATGGTGTGTGGGTAAGAGTAAGTGAGAATTCTAAGATAGGAAGTGACCCATATGTATGGGTGCTCAGTCTCTGCACACACACTTTCTCTCCCTCCCTGTCTCTCTCTTTCCTCCTCGTCCTCCACCTCCTTTTTCTTCTCCTTCTTCTTCCTCTCCACCCTTCCTCCTCACCTCACCACCACCCCACCTACCCCCCCCACCCCCAGCAATAGACTTTCACCCTTCATAATCTGATCTCTCTCCTTCCCTCTCTCACTTTCTCTGCTCCAACAATCCTCCCCACACACTCTTCTCTCATCCCACACACTCTCTCCTCTCTCTATCCCCCCCTCTCGCACACTCCTCTCCTTCGCCCTCCCAAACCAACTCTTTATACCCCACACACATTCTTCCTAACTCCCTCCCCCCACCAATACCATTTCCCTCCCCCCTCACAGTGTTGCATCTTGGAGGATCAAATTTAGATATGAATTACACCGTAAATAGCAAAACCCTTGGGAGCATTAGTATACAGAGAGATCTAGATGTGTAGATCAGCAGTTTAAGAAGACATATGGCATACTTGTCTTCATCGCACGGGGAATTGAGTACAAGAATTGGCAAATCATGTTGCAGCTATATAAAACCTTGATTAGGCTGCAGTTCTGGTCGCCACGCTACCAGAAAGATGTGGAAGCTTTGGAGAGAGTGCAAAGAAGATTCACCAGGATGTTGACTATGAGGAGAGGTTGAATAAATTAGGATTGTTTTCACTGGAAAGACGAGCAGAGAACTGATAGAGGTCTACAAAATTGTGAGGCACAGAAAGGGTAGATAGTTAGAGGTTTTTTCTGAGAATGGAAGTGTCAATTACAAGACAGCACAGGTTCAAGGTGAGAAAGGGAAAGTTTAAGGGAGATGTACAGGAAAAGTTTTTTACACAAAGAATGGTGGATGCTGGAATGTGCTGCCAGAGGATGTGGTGAAAACCGACACATTAATAACATTTCAGAGGCATCTAGGTGGGAACATGAATAGGGGAGGGATATGGACTGAGTAAGGCAGAAGGTTTTTTTCAGTTAGGAAATGATGATCAGCACAGGCTTGAAGGGCCTGTTTCTGAGCTGTACTATTCTTTGTATTCTTTGTTGAGAGGTCTATCCCTCAACTGAGATCTTAAATCAAATGTCTACCCTCAACTGGACTTCAGTACTTCAAAGATTAGAGGAATTCGTCCTAATGTCCCGGCCAGTATCAACTAACATGAAAACAGCTTCCTTGGTCATTTATAACATTGCTGCTTCTCTGACCTTGCTGTTTACAAACTGTCACCTTCCCAGATTACAAATAAATATACTTCATTAGCTGTAAAGCACTTTGGGATGTACTGAGGTTGTGAAACAAACGTTTTTCTTTCTTAGGTATTCCATTTCCTTTCCCATATGCATTCATTGAATATGGGCATCACTGGCTGGACCTGCATTTATTGCCTATCACAAATTGTCCTTAGGAAGTTGGTGGTAAGGCACCAGCTTGAACCGCTGCAGTTCATGTGATGTAGGTACATCCACAGTGCTGTTTGGAAGGGTAAGGAGTTCCAGGAATTTGACCCTGTGACAATGAAGGAAAAAAACAATATAGTTTCAAGTTGGAATGATATGCGACTTGGAGGGGAACCTAATTGTGATAGCGTTCCTATGCCTGCTGTTGCTGCTGTCATTCCTCTAGGTGGTAGAGTAGATTTAGAAGGAGCTGCTAAAGAAGTCTTGGCAAATTGGTGCAGTGAATCTTGCAGTTGGTACAAACAGCAGGCACAATGATAGAGGAAGTGATCATTTAAAGATCAGGTCTCGATCTATATTGTATTTCTTAGCAGTGCTGAAATGTAGATGATGGAACGGCGTTGTGGAGCCAGGAGGTGAGTTGCTTACTGCTGAATTCTCTGCCTTTGCCTGGCTCTTGCAGCCACAGTATTTATATGCCTAGTCCAGTTCAGTTTGTGGACAATGGTAACTCCCACCCAGTTGATAGTGGAGGATTCAGTGATAGTAAAGCCATTGAATGTCATGGGAAAGTGGTTAGTTTCTGTCTTATCGAAGATGATAGTTGCCTAGCACTCGTATGTTGTGAACACTAGTTGCCACTCCTCAATCCAGGTATTGTTGCATGCAGGAACGGAGAACCTCATTAACTGAGAAGCTATGAATGTTACTGAACATTATGTAATCATCAGTCCCATGCTCTTAATAGAGGGAAGGCCTTGACCAAACAGCTGAAGATGATTGGGCCTAGGGCACCATTGACAATTTGGCCCCAACAACCATAACCATCCTTGTACAAATGTACCATAGATGCTAGAAATCTGAGATGAAAACAGGACAGCATAGTAGCACAGTCTTAGCACTGCTGTCTCACAGTGCCAGGAATCCAGTTTGAATTTCCAGCTTTGATCACTGTTTGTGTGAAGTCTGCACATTCTCCCCATGTCTGTGTGGTTTCCTCTGGGTATTCCGATTTCCTCCCACAGTCCAAAGACATTCTGGTTAGGTGCATTGACCCGAACAGGTGCCGGAGTGTGGCAACGAGGTAGATTTCACAGTAACTTCATTGTAGTGTTAATGTAAACCTTACTTGTGACTAATAAGTAAATTTTAAATTTTTTTCTTTAACTTTAAAAGCAATACTAATGGAAACACTCAGGAGGCCATGTAGCATCTGTGGAGAGAGCTTTCAAATGAAAGGTCATGGATCTGAAATACAAGCACTTTCTTTCTCCACACGTGCTGTTTGACCCGCTGAGTCTTGCGATCATTTTCTGTTTTTATTTCATTTCCTTTGTTAGGTATGAGTTCAGCTTGGGAAGAGATTTTCCTTGATTCTATTAACTTCAATTTTACTGGGGCTCCTTGATGTCATAGTTGGCCAAATGTTGCCTCAGTGTCAACTCTCAGTTCACTTCTGCGGTTCTGGTCCTATGTCCCAGTGCTGTAATGAATTCTGGAGCTGAGTGAACCTAAACTGAGTGTCAATGAGGGGGTTATTGTTGTAAAAGTGCTACTTGATAGCAGTGATGCCTTGCATCACTTTCCTGATGATGGAGAGGAGATTGATAAGGTGGTAATTGACGAGACAAAAATATGCAGGTTAGATTAGCCATGATAAATTGCCCCTTAGTGTCGGGGAGAATAGTGGTTTAAATAGACCGAGTTATGGGGATAGGGCCTGCATGGCATTGTTGTTGATGCAAGCTCAATGGGCCGAATGGCTTCTTTCTGCACTGTGGGGAGTCTATGATTTTAGATTTGTTCTGCTTTCTACAGAGGGGACATAACAACATAAGAACTAGCAGAAGTAGGTCATCTGGCCTCTCAAGCATGCTCCACCATTCCACCCATTCAACAAGATCATGGCTGATCTTTTCGTGGACTCAGCTGCATTTACCTGCCCGCTCACCATAATCCTTAATTCCTTTACTGTTCAGAAATTTATCCTTGCCTTAAAAACATTCAATGAGGTAGTCTCAGCTGCTTCACTGGACAGTGAATTCTACACAAATCTTTGTGTGAAGAAGTTCCTCCCCACTAAATCTGTTTCCCCTTATTTTGAGGCCATGCCCCCAATTCTAGTTTCCAGTTTTTCACTTTGGGTAGGTGCCAGTGACATAGCTGTACTGGAATATCTTCATGGTAATTCAATGGCTGGAGTTTTCCATCTGTTCACACCAGCAGGATCTTCCGATCCCTGACAGTGCATCCGTGCTGTGGGTTTCCCACTGGTGAGATGTGTATTCACCAGGAAACCTCATTAACAATAACAGGAGTATAAAAGCTTGCTGCCTTCGCCACCATGAATCACATGTCAGGTATTTAAGAATCATAGAGCCCTACGGTGCAGAAGGAGGCCATTCGGTCCATCGAGTCTGCAGAGTTCACAATCCCAACCAGGTCCTATCCCCATAACCCCATGCATTTACCCTAGCTACTTTGCCTGACACTAAGGGATAACTTACCAAGGCCATTCCACCTCACCTGCATATCTTTGGACTGTGGGAGGAAACTGGAGCACCTGAAGGAAACTATGCAGACATGGGGAGAACATGCAAACTCCATGCAGACAATGACCCGGGTCCCAGGCACTGTGAGGCAGCAGTGCTAACCACTGTGCCACCTTTTAAGATCTGTGAGATGCAATCAGATGCTATATGGGTAGAAGCGTCTCCTTCCATTTTAGAGGGCGAGAAGGATGGAAAATTCACTGGTCCTGTTCAAGATCAGAATTAGCATTTCTGAATTCCTTGATCTGATGCGCTTTGAACGACAAGTGCACAGGCTTCCAGTTCATATCACTTCTGTCTCTCCTAACCAGTGCTCCTTCTCATTAGGGTACATTGAGAACCAGCTCAGTTATAATGAATTTAATTTAAGTGAACATTCTGTGACAATTGAAAACATGAGCAACTTATTGAAAGATACATTTGCGGTGATATCAGCAAGATGCACAAAGCTCTTTTTAATGAAAGTCTAATGGAAAAAAACCCACTCGATCGAATCATATTTTATGCATCTTAGAACTCGCATACAGTCTGTTGCAGAAGGCCTTTTGGTATACACTGTTTTATATATTAAAGCATAACCTTTGTTTAAATATTCTGTCCATCTGCTAGTCTTATTTAAAAGATAGATAAGCAGGTGGATTTAAGAAGTACTTGCGGCTGTACTTTAGCCTTTTTTTTAATATCTTGCCAAGTTTCTCCTCTCTCGATGGCGCTGGGAACCCGGTTCCATGGAAACTGGTTTCTGTCTGGGAACTGTTGTAAGTGGCCGCTCTTGTTTTGAAAGCAGACAGTGGGCACCCAGCAAGCTATTCAATCCAATCACACTCTGTCTTGTCTTTGAATGAAATTCAGACACCCAGGTGTTTTCCAGCCACGTTCAGAAGCAGGGAATTTGACTTGATTTGATTTATTATTGTCACATGCATTGCTGTACAGTGAAAGTATTGTTTCACTGTGCAGCAATACATACTGTTCATAGAGAAAACATAGAGTGCAGAATATAGTGTTACAGTAATAGCTGGGGTGTAGAAAAAGATCAACTTAGTGCAAGGTAGGTCCATTCGAAAGTCTGATGGCAGCAGGGAAGAAGCTATTCTTGAGTTGGTAGGTACGTGACCTCGAGTTTTTGTATCCTTTTCCTGATGAAAGAAGGAGGAAGAGAGAATGTCTGGGGTGTGTGCTTTCCTTAATTATGCTGGCTGCTTTTCCAAGGCAACGGGAAGTGTAGAAAGTGCCAATAGGTGGGAAGCTGGTTTGCGTGATGGATTGGGCTACATTCATGACCTTTTGCAGTTTCTTGCAGTCTTGATAAACTGAAAAGAATGCTTCCTGTGATGCATCTGTAAAAGTTGGTGAAAGTCGTAGTTGACATGACAAATTTTCTTGGACCTCTGAGAAAGTAGAGGCGTTGATGTTCTTTCTTAACTATAGTGTCGACATGGAGGGACCAGGACAGGTTGTTGGTGATATGGACACCTAAAAAGTGAAGCTCTCAACCATTTCCAATCAATCCTCATTGATATAGACAAGGGCATGTTGTCTGCTACGCTTCCTGAAATCAGTGACTATCTCCTTCATTTTGTTGACATTGAAGGACATAGAACATAGAACATTACGGCGCAGAACAGGCCCTTCGGCCCGGACAGTTTATTGTCACCACAGCAGTTCACTAGATTCTCTATCTCATTCCTGTACTCTGTCTTGTCATTGTTTGAGATCGGATCCACTATGATGGTCTCATCAGCAAACTAGAAAATCAAGTTGGACTTGTTCTCTTCTCCCACCTTCATCCTCACCCCAGCCAGCTGAGGCAATGAGGGCAGTCGTATGTCCAGCAAAGAGATTTTCTCATTTTCAGTAGTGGGTAATGTTATTTTTTTTAAAAATGCCAGAATGGCCTTCATTTCTAGGGCTAATAGCAGTGACTATGCTTCATCCAAGTGGCACAACCTATGGGGATGGGATTGCTAGTGGCTGGACTGTTATTCAGCCATTTTGAAATGAAATGGTATAATTTTAATTGGACAAGTTCACTTGATGTTGGGCAGAACCGTGTTTAAACTAGAAAATGTCAGCTGACATATTCCATTTGTCCAGGGATGGCCTAGAGGTATTACCACTAGAGTATTAATCTAAAAACACAGCTAATGTTCTGGGGGACCCCGGTTCGAATCTCACCACGGCAGAAGGTGGAATTTGAATTCAACATTAAAGATAGATCTGGAATCGACAATCTGCTAATGACCATAGAACCATTGTTGATTGTTGGGAAAAACTCATCCAGTTCACCAATATCCTTTAAGGAAGGAAATCTGCCATCCTTACCTGATCAGGCCTACATGTGACTCCAGAATCACAGCAATGTGGTTGACTCTCAACTGCCCTCCAAACAAGGACAGCTAGGGATGGGCTATAAATGCTGGCCAGCCAGTGACACCACGTACCATGAATGAATAAAACAAAATTGTATCCGTCCTACTCCTTCCTTGCCAACATTCATTAAGATCAGGTCAGAACTATAAGACCCTTGTCACACTCCACTTGGAGTACTGTGCACAGTTCTGGTCACCTCACTACAAGAAGGATGTGGAACCTATTGAGAAGATGCAGAGGAGATTTACAAAGATGTTGCCTGGATTGGGAGGCATGCCTTCTGAGGATAGGTTGAGGGAGCTAGGTCTCTTCTCCCTGGAGAGACGGAGGTTTAGAGGCGACCTGATAGAGGTTTATATGTTGTTGAGAGATATAGATAGAGTGGATTCTCTGAGGCTATTTCCCCGGGCTGAACTGGTCGCTATGAGAGGACACAGATTTAAGGTGCTGGGGAGCAGGAGCAGGGGAGAGGAGATGTCAGGGGTAGGTTTTTCACTCAGAGGGTGATGAGTGAGTGGAATCAGCTGTCATCGGTGGTGGTAGAGGTGAACTCCTGGGGTCTTTTAAGGGACTTCTGGATGAGTACATGGAATTTAATGGGCTTGAGAGTTATAGATAGGCCTGGTAGGTAGGGATATGATCAGCGCAACTTGTGGGCCAAAAGGCCTGTTTGTGCTGTAGTGTTCTATGTTCTAACTCTAAGAATCATGTAGATTGCAACTGTGGCTTTACCGTAGGAGTTTTAACTGTTTCAACTTGAGTTAGGTGCATTAGCCATGCAAAATTCTCCCTCAGTGTACCCAAACAGGCACAGGAGTGTGACGACTGGAGGATTTTCACAGTAACTTTATGACCTGTGACACAAATAAATAAACTTTAAAAACCTTCATATTCAAATACCCTTAAGCTGAAAGAAGTGAGGGTTTGCAGATTGAATTATCACACGTAATAATGGGAGAAAGAGATGGGACTGAAGATCAAAAGGATAAAATCTCAACTGGCTGCTTTCTGAGTTCAAATGGGAATAATACAAACAAATAATACTCAACACAACTGGGTCCGATTCCTGGCTTGGGTCACTGTCTGTGTGGAGTTTGCATGTTCTCCGGGTGCTCCGGTTTCCTCCCACAGCCCAAAAGACGTGCTGATTAGGTGCATTGGCCAGGCTAAATTCTCCATCAGTGAACCCGAACAGGCGCTAAGTGTCGCAACTAGGGGATTTTTCACATAATTTGGTTGCAGTGTTGATCTAAGCCTACTTGTGACTAATAAATAAACTTTGCTTTACTTTAAATAGATTTCTAGATACGATTAATAAAAACAGATATGGGGATAATGCGGGAAAATGGCATTGAAGTTGATGATCAGCCAGGATCGGGTTGAATAGCAGAGCAGGCCTGAGGGGCTGAATGCCCTGCAAGACTTGGATTCCTCATCTAAACAATGAAACTCGCAGTTTAACAATTCCAGTGGGGAAGGGTGTCTGTTCCAAAACATCAGTGTCTTCCCCATAACCTTTTCTGTCCTGTTAACCAGATTTCCAGCGTTTTAGTGTTTTTTTTTTCCCCATTTTATGTTGTGTGTAACAGATGCTGATTACTTGACTTTGTGTCCAATTATTTCTGTTTATTTAATAATTCTCTTCCCACAGCCACCTCAGCAACTCGCATCAGAGCACTACCCAGAGAACGACCCTGACTACTGTGTGTGGATGCCCCCTTCAGGTACAACCTAGAAACTGCTTTTGGAGAGATGAGGATCATTAGACTGGAATCTGCTGAAAATACATGCACCATTATTAGCGTGCAATATGGCCAGTAACTTTGTAGAATTATAGAGACTACTCTGCAGACGGAGGCTGTTTGGCCCATCGAGCCTGCACCAACAACAATCCCATCCAGGCACTATTGCCGCAACCCTACATATTTACTCTCCAAGTCCTCCAGAAACTAAGGGGCAGTTTGTCCTGACCAATCCATCTAACCTGAACATCTTTGGAGTGTGGAAGGAAACCGGAGCAGCCAGAGAAATGCAATTACCTAAAGAATTACAGTCTCCCTAAGTCACTGGCCAATTTGTGTAGCTGCACTGTTAGTTTTATAAAAATACAGCATCTCACGATTAACCTCACCATTTTCAATACTGTATTTGCACGCTAAAAATACCTGGTATTTAAAGTCTAATGATGACCACGAAACCATTGTCAATCATTGGAAAATCCCATCTGGTTACTTTAAGGAAGGAAATCTGCTGTCTTTATCCAGTCTGATCTATAAGTGACTCCAGAGTCACAGCAATGTGGTTGACTCTCAACTGCCCTCAGGCAATAAAGGCTGGCCAACCAGAAACGCCCATGTCCCACGAACGAATAGAAAACATTCATTGACCATTAAATGTTGGAAGTTAAGTCTGTTAACTATCAGCTTAAAGATGCCTTTAAGAATGTGATCATTATTGATGGTTGCTGATCCTCCTCTCTAACCGAGAAGGTAACTGATTATAGAACATAGAACACTACAGCACAAACAGGCCCTTCGGCCCACAAGTTGTGCCGAACACATCAAAAACCTACCCAGCCATAGACCTATCTATACCCACAATCCCATTGGATCCCATATACTCATCCAGAAGTCTTTTAAAAGACCCCAGTGAGTTTGCCTCGACCACCACCGACGGCAGCCGATTCCATTCACTCACCACCCTCTGAGTGAAAAACTTTCCCCTAGCATCCCCTCTGTACTTGCTTCCCTGCACCTTAAATCTGTGCCCTCTCGTCGCGACCATTTCAGCCCTGGGAAATAGTCTCTGAGAGTCCACCCTATCTAATCCTCTCAACATCTGTAAACCTCTATCAGGTCGCCTCTCAACCTTCGTCTCTCCAGGGAGAACAGTCCCAGCTCCCTCAACCTGTCTTCATAAGGCATGCCTCCCAATCCAGGCAACATCCTTGTAAATCTCCTCTGCACCCTTTCAATAGCTTCCACGTCCTTCCTATAGTTAGGCGACCAGAACTGCGCACAGTACTCCAAGTGTGGTCTGACAAGGGTCCTATAAAGCTGCAGCATTACCTCCTGACTCCTGAACTCAATCCCTCGATGAATGAAGGCCAGTACATCGTAAGCTTTCTTAACCACATCCTCCACCTGGGAGGCCGATTTGAGAGTCTTATGGACCCGGACCCCAAGATCCCTCTGCTCTTCCACACAGCTAAGACTCCTACCTTTGAGAGTGTACTCATTCATCCTGTTGGATCTGCCAAAATGGACCACAACACATTTATCCGCGTTGAAGTCCATCTGCCACTTCTCCGCCCAGTCTTGCATCCTGTCGATGTCATGCTGCAACTTCTGACATCCCTCCAGACCATCCACAACACCACCGACCTTTGTGTCATCGGCGAACTTACTCACCCATCCCTCCACTTCCTCATCCAGGTCATTTATGAAAATGACAAACAGCAAGGGTCCTAGAACAGATCCCTGGGGCACTCCACTGGTGACCGACCTCCATGCAGAAAAAGAGCCATCCACAACCACCCTCTGCCTTCTGCAGGCAAGCCAGTTCTGGATCCACAAGGCTAAAGCCCCTTGGATCCCATGGCCTCTCACCTTCTCAAGAGGTCTTGCATGTGGGACCTTGTCAAATGCCTTGCTGAAGTCCATGTACACCACGTCCACTGCTCTTCCTTCGTCAATGTGTTCAGTCACATTTTCGAAGAACTCAATTAAGCTCATAAGGCACAACCTGCCTTTTACAAAACCATGTTGACTATTTCTAATCAACCTAAACTTCTCCAAATAAATTATGTTGCCTGGGCTGGAGTGTTTCAGCTATGAAGGGAGACTGATTAGGCTGGGGTCATTTTCCTTCCAGCAGAGAAGGCTGAGGGAAGACCTAATCAAGGCATACAAAATTATGAAGAATATAGATAGTGACATCGTAAGGAACTTTTCCCCTTAGTAGAGGGGTCAGTAACTAGGGGGCATGAATTTACGGTAAGGAGCAGATTTGGAGGGAATTTGAGGCATTTTCACCCAGAGAGTGGTGGAAATCACTGTCTGATTGATTCACTGAGGCAGCACAGTGGCATAGTGGTTACCATTGCTGCCTCAGTGTCAGAGATTCACCTTGGGTCACTATCGGTGTGAAATTTGTAAGTTCTCCCCGTGCCTGCCTGGGTTTCCTCCAGGTACTCCAGTTTCCTCCTACAGTCCTAAAGGTGTGCTGGCGAGGTGCATTGGTCACGCTCAGTTCTCCCTCAGTGTATCCAAACAGGAGCCCAGTGTGGTGATTCGGGGATTTTCACAGTAACTTAACTGCAGTGTTAATATCAACCTATTTGTGACAATAATAAATTAAGGAAGGATGGTAGAGGCACAACATTTAAAAAGCATTTAGATGAGCACTTGAAATGTCACAGCATACAAAGCTATGGACTGAGTGTTTGAAAATGGGATTAGAAAAGGTAGTTCCTTCTTGGCCGGTGCAGACACAATGGATTGGAAAGCCTCTTTCTGTGCTGCTAAACTCTATTACTCTATGCTTTCATATTGTGAGCTGTTGATTGTAATTAAATTGTGCAAGTTGATTAGATTTTCTTTCTATTACTTATCATCCCCGTGAATTTCCCTCATTCTCTCTCTCGCTCTCTCTCTCAGTGCAGTCTTTCCTTCCTGCTCTCCATTTTTCTTTCTGTACCTGATTTGTCATTGATTTTAGCTGCCTTTCCAGCACCTGCACTGTTTCTTTCTCAATCTTTAAAACTCGTTGGTCAAGAAGATCAATTGTTGGTCGCGTTGTTCAGTAAAGCCCCAGAGACCACCATTTCCCTGGCAGTAAACATTACCAATTTTCAGCAGGGAAGAATCTTTTGAGCTGAGGGGCACAGAAATCTAACTTGAGAAGCAAACCGTGAGATTTTCTGCCCAGCAGATGCTGGCCCAACCTGTCAAAATTTTCTCCCTATCCCAGCTCATACCAGCTCTTTCTGCTGAATGAAAATTGGCCAAAAAATTATTTCCCAATGCCTAGAATCCCTCCAGCACAGAAGGAGACCATTTGGTCCATCAAGCCTGCACCAGCAACAATCCCACACAAACTCTAATCCCTTAACCCCATGTATTTACTCTACTAATCCTCTGACATCAAGGGACAATTTAGCATGGCCAATTAACAACCTAATGCACAGATCTTTGGAATGAGAGAGGAAACTGGAGCACCCAGAAAAAGCTGTGCAAACATGGGGAGAACTTGCAAACTCCACACATTGACCGAAATTGAATCCGGGTCCCTGCTCTGTGTGGCAGCAGTGTTAACCATTGTGCCACCCTGCCATTTCAAAGAACAAAGAAAATTACAGCACAGGAACAGGCCGTTCGGCCCTCAAAGCTTGCACCGATCAGGCTGCCCAACTGAACTAAAACTCCTTACCCTTCTCGGGACCATATTCCTCTATTCCCATCCTATTCACGTATTTGTCAAGACACCCTCCCTTAAAAGTCAGTATTGTATCTGTTCCACTACTTCCCCCAGCAGCGAGTTCCAGGCACCTATCTGTTCAAAAAAAATTGTCTCATACATTGCTTTAAACTTGGCCTCTCACACCTTAAACCCATGCCCTTTTGTAGTTCCTATGGTGAATTTTAAATATTTCATTTTTATGGGCACACTTAATGAGAAGTTCAACAAGCCTTGTTTGATATAACTCTGTGTCTGTTTGTTTGCATGTATATTGTATACTTCCATTCAAGCAGTTCAGGATGGGCAATGAATGCTAGCCTTTCCAGTGACACCCACATCCTGTGAAGGAATAAAAGGGAGTTCTCCTCCTATTCGCCCTCACTGAAAGTATAACATTCATCTTCACCTCATGGCTGTTTGTGGGGTCTGTGTGTATAACGTAACATTCACACCCATAACAAAAGTAATGCTTCATCTTATATGCAACGCATCTCCAGCAGAATTAATCTGGCCTCAGATAAATTGCAATTATGTTGGGACAATATTGAGGATTTGAAGCTGTCCCTTAACACCAGAAGTGATAAAGCTAACCATTTATTTTTATGGAGGGTCATAGAAGATCATAAAATTGGTCTGAATCAGTACGCCCATTCCAACTTAAGATGCAGAAAGAATCTCCAGTGCATTAGTCCCACCCATTCTGTTAAACTTTCTACATGATTTTGCAGGTTTTGGCTGCAAAATTCTACAAAAACATCTATTCACGTTAGTCACATCTGTGTGAAGAACATCCTGATGTCAAATGGTTCCCAGTCACAACTCCAGGGACCCGGATTCAATTCCCTGTTTAGGTCACTGTGTGTGTGGAGTTTGCACATTCTCCTCATGTCTGCGTGAGTTTCCTCCGGGTGCTCCAGTTTCCTCCCACAGTCCCAAAGATGCGTGGATTGGATGTGTTGGCCATGCTAAATTGTTCCCTAATATCCCGGGATGTGTAAGTTAAAAGGATTAGCAGGGTAAATATATGGGGTTGCCGGAGTAAGGCCTAGGTAGAATTGTTGTCGGTGCAGACTTGATGGGCTGAATGGCGACCTTCTGCACTGTAGGGTTTCTGTAATTCTAAACCCGTTTGCAAAGTTTGTGTTGTCAATATGAAGTAATTCAAATTAGTGTTTTTTACTGTTATTTTTATTTTTACTAAAATGCTGCATCGTATACCTGTTGATGGACCAGATTGTTCATTTCTGATTTTTCTCTCTCACCACCTTTCCAAGGTCAAACAGGTGATGGCAGGACACATCTGAATGACAAATATGGTTACTAAAAGCTCACGACAGATGACAACTTGCAAGCACTTTGCACCTCACTGGAGAGGATTTGAATAGCTGGAGGTGGTGCCATCTTCAGAGCACCATGTTGGGATTCGGGGCTCTGATACTGAGTGGGTGCTGTATTCGAGTGCAACCCTGTGAATTCCATCTGTGACATTTTTCAGTTGTTTTGCATCTGTGCATCCATTCTATTGGGACATTTTTGGGATCTTGCTGTGCACAAAATAAACGATATTCATAGAGCCTTTCTGGGATTCGGGACAGAATCGTAGACCCAAGTGGTGCCCTTTGCCCGATGTACATCTCCGGCAATGTCTGACTTCACAGTGAGGAGAAAAGATCTGGTATGTGTGGCTCCTCATAGAGTGGGCCTTTGACTTTACTGTCAAGGATGGACTCTTCCATCCTTCTGGATTCTTCATGAAACAGGAATGTTTCACGTGACACATGGGGGTGACTTGGCCCCTCTTTTCATTCTCTGTTGAGATACTTGCTGGTCACCATGGCTGCTCGTCCACATGCACCATTGATTTGTGATGTTTGGATGAGGTAGCTGCAATTAATAGCCATTACCAATGCTCTGGATTCACTTCTGGCTGTACAGCATCAGTTTAGCAATGTTTTTAATTTCTTAAGTATTTGTTCATACTTTTTTCCTATAACTGCGTTGCAATATATGTTCAGTGTGACAGCTTCGGGCACCCCCCCTGCAGAAAAACTCATCACCCACCCACAGTTCATTTTGGAAATCCTTAGGGTGAGCCATGCACTCATTTACCTGATCATCAGAGCACCCTCAAGAGCTTCTTCAGCTTAGTCGGGAAATTGTCCCTTGTATTTTCACCCATATCAGAAACTATTAAAGTGTTGTCAATTGGAGAAGGAAGAGGCCGTGCTTTTGTAGTATGGCATTCAGCCGCTTTGTTATAATGGAAATAAATCCTGTAATTTAGAAACGTGAATATGATTTTGTTAACTCATTTATCATTGATGTTATTAGGCAAGCTTTTGAACAGTTGAAATAGGTTTTATGATGCCTAGCTTGTCTGTAATTAGATTTACCCAGGCATGGGTTTGGGATCACACCTGTTCCTGTTTTCTGCAACCCTGCGTTTGCTATGTTTATTAGCTCACCTCAGTAGCTTCAAGACAGCTCCAAATACACTACCCACAAGAGCAGTGAAATGTCAAGTGTTGGCATGTTGTCTCATGAGTTTACTTTTATTTGAAACAAGCAGAAATGTGTAATCACCAAGTATAACCATTTTCTCGCATCTCTTGTGAACTGTGAATTCCACCAGGAAACTTTTAAGAATAATGTGAATGTGCAATATTTTTGGAAGTGTTTTTATCTACAGTACTAATGTGCTTTCCTATCCCCCAGCTTGTTTGTCTTGTTAAAGAGGGACAGTGATTGCTTACCTCTTTCACACTTCCATTAAGATCAATAAAACAAAATCACTTTAAATGTTTAAATATTCACCACCTCTCCATCTTTGCAGAGGTGATGGGCTAGTGGTGTTATCCAACTAATGTTCTGGGGACCTGGTTCGAATCCCGCCATGGCAGATGGTGGAATTCGAATTCAGTAAAAAAAATAATCTGGAATTAAGAATCTACTGATGACCATGAAACCATTGTCAATTGTCGGAAAAACCCAAATCGTTCATTAATATCATTTAGGGAAGGAAATCTACCATCCTTACCTAGACTGCCTATGTGTAACTCCAGCGTCACAGCAATGTGGGTGACTATCAAATGCTTCCTGAACAAGGGCAATTAGGGATGGACAATAAATGCTGGCCAGCCAGTAACACCCATGTCCCACAAATGAATAAAAAAAATCTTGCAAGCAAATTTAAGGGATGTCCTTGGAAGGGGAAAATCAGTGGTGCACCAAATTCTGTTTTTATTTGCCTCTTTTTTTTTTGTTACATTGTGTTGAGTGGTTTTGTTCCATTTGAAGGACAGATTTCTAAACTTTTACAGAACATCCAGCCTACAGTGCTTACTAATAGAGCTGCCTCCTTAGATCCATTATCCTCCCTTTTCCTTGTATCCTTCTGGAATTGATATTTCACCATTTGCCTCTCGAAAGCAGTTCTGCTTTCAGTTTTGTGTGTGTGGCACCCTGTGATCTAGTAAATCTCCATGTGAAACAATGCATGCATTATTTTAATTGTTTTCTTACATTAATTGAATAGAATCATAGAATCCCTATAGTGCAGAAGGAGGCCGTACTGCCCATCAAACCTGCACTGACAACCATTCCATCCTATCTCCATAGCCCCATTTATTTAACCTGCTAATCAATCTCCCTGACACAGAGCTCTAACTCGAGGCCAGAATTGAATCCGGGTCCCTGGCCCTCTGACTATAATATCGCCGATAGTAAACTTTCCCTCACATTACCCTGTCAAGTCTTTTAACCCTTATAAAGGGTTAACAGCACAGAAACAGGCCATTCAGCCTACCTACCAGTTAACGTCCATGTTTTTGTTCCACTTGAACCTCCTCCCATCTTTCCTCTGTGGGGTGGTATAGCAGTTAGTACTGCTATCTCACAGTAGCAAGGACCCAAGTTTCAATTCTGGCCTCAGGTGATTGTATGGAGTTTGCACATGGTCTGTGTGAGTTTCCTCCAGTTTTCTCCCACACTCTAAAGATGTTTAGGTTAGGTTTATTGGCCTTGTCAAATTGCCAGTTACTATCAGGAGGAATTAGAGGGTATATACATGGGGTGATGGGAATAGAGCTTGGGTGGGATTATTGTTGGTGCAGGCTTGAAGGGCCAAATGGTCTCTTTCTGGAATGTAGGGATTCTATGATTGAAATCTATCAATGTTAACTTATTTCTTTCTCCCTCAAATGTTTGTCCAGTATCCCCTTAAAATGTATCTATACATACTTGAAGAAAAACTTTTAAGAAACTTTCACTATAGGCTAAAATGATCATGGGAGTGAGGAGAAGAAGGAGGGGCGTGGGGCCAGGATGTGGATATTGAATTTGATGATTAGCCATGATCATAATGTATGGAGGAGCAGGCTTGAAGAGTCTATTCTTGCTCCAATTTTCTATGTACGTTTCTGTACTATTTGCTTCAACAGCTCCCTGGGGAGGCGATGGCCGAGTGGTATTATCATTAGACTATTATTCCAGAAATTCAGCGAATGTTCTGGGAACCAAGATTCAAATCCCGCCACGGCAGATGATGGAATTTGACTTCAATTAAAAATATCTGGAAGTAAGAGTCAACTGACGAAGCCATTGTTGATTGTTGGAAAAATCCATCTTGTTCACTGATATCCTATAGGAAAGGAAATCTGCCATTCTTACCTGGTCTGGCCTACATGTGATTCCAGTGTCACAGCCATATGGTTGACTCTTAAATGCCCTCTGAAATGGCCTAGCGAGTTGTTCAGTTGTGTTAGGGTTTCAAGAAGATAGCTCACTGCAACTTTCTCAAGGGCAAATAGGAATGGGCAATTAATGCTGGCCTAGCCAGCAACGCCCATATCCCACAAATGAATATTTTTAAAAGAAATCACTGTGCAAGAGAGCTCCCCTTCCTTACTACTCTTTGGATTCTCAACGTCTTACATTGATGACCTCTCAAGCGTCTCTCAACACAAGAAACATTCTATATCCACCCTTACCAAACCTTTTGTAATTCTATTGTATCACCCTCTTATACACTCGAGATATTGTGATCTCATTCTTCCTACCAAAATGTATCTCCTCATATTTACTTGTTGAACTTCATTTGACCATTCTGCAAGATTTACTAATGTTTTATTTAGTGCAAACCCCCTCAGTATTGACTATCTTCCCCAATTTGTTGTCGTCCACAATTTAGCAATTATGTATTTTATTCCAAAGTCCAAATTGTTAAATCAAATTGTGAACAGCAGTGCTCCTTGCACTGATCTTATTTTTAATTCATTCATGGGATTTGGGCTTTACTGGCTAGGTCAGCATCTATTGCCCATCCCCAATCGCCCTTGAGAATGTGGTGACTTACCTCCTTGAACTGCTACATTCCATGTAGTATAGGTACATCCATAGTGCTGCGAGGAAGGGAGTTCCAGGATTTAAAGTAAAAGTAAAGTTTATTGATTTGTCACAAGTTGGCTGACACTAACACTGAAGTCACTGAAATTGCCCGAGTTGCCACAGCTAGCGCCTGTTCAGATCAGTGCATCTAACCAGCACATCTTTCAGACTGTGGGAGGAAACCAGAGCACCCGAAGGAAACCCATGCAGACACAGGGAAAGCTCCACTCAGTACCCAAGCTGGGAATCAAACTGGGGTACCTGGCGCTGTGAAGCAGCAGTGCTAACCACAATGCCACCATGCTGCCCAGTCAGCGAAAGTGAAGGAACAGTAACATATTTCCAAATCAAGATAGTGTGGGAAATAAAGGAGCCAATTTGCACAAAGCAAGTTCCTACAGCTAGTAATGTGATAAAGAGCCAATCATCAGTCTCTTTTTATTGAAATTGGTGAGGGATCCATATGGGGGAGAATACTGACAAGAACATCCTCTGTTCAAAATACTGTTTTCAAAATACTGGCATTGAGCAGAGACAAGACCTTGTTTGATATTTCATTAGAACAACAGCAGCACCATTAACAGTGCCATATTCCCTCAACAGTTCACTAAAAACCTTGGTTAGGCCAACAGTATTGCTGTTGTGGCCACCACACTATCAGAAGGACATGGAAGCTTTGGAGAGAGTGCAAAGAAGGTTCACCAGGATTATTACCTGGGCTTGAGGGTGTTGGCTTTGAGGAGGAGTTGAATAAACTAGGGTTGTTTTCACTGGAAAATTGGCGGCTGAGGGAAAACCTGAAACCTAAAAAAACTGAGAGGCATAGACAGAGTGGATAGTCAGAGGCTTTTTTCCTGGGGTGGAAGTATCAATTACAAGGGGGCACAGGCCCAAGTTGAAAGAAGACAAGTTTAAGGGAGATATATGGGGAAAGATTTTCCTACAGAATGGTAGGTGCCTGGAACATGCTGCCAGAGGAGATTTGATTTATTATTGTCACGTGTTAGTATACAGTGAAAAGTATTGTTTCTTGCACACTATATAACAAAGCATACTGTTCAGAGAGAAGGAAAGGAGAGTGTGCAAAATGTAGTGTTACAGTCATACCAGGGTGTAAAGAAAGATCAATTTAATGTGTGGTAAATCCACTCAGAAGTCTAATGGCAGCAGTAAGAAAGAAGCTCTCCTTGAGTCGGTTGATAAGTAACTTCAGATTTTTGGTGGTGCAAGCAGACATATTAGCTACTTGTAAGAGGCATCTGGGTGGGAACATGAATATAGAGGGATACGAACCAAGTAAATGCAGTAGATTGTTTTTAGTTTAGTTAGGGCATCAGGATTGACACTGGAGGGCTGAAGGGCCTGTTTCTGTGCTGCACTTTTCTTTGTTCTTTGTTTAAAATGCCACACTAAGTTATCTCAATGCTCTGGACTTGACCCCAATAGCGTGAGTGCCACTGCTGAGTGGCACAGAGCTGTCTCCCTTTGTGTTGAGTTGGTGCGCTGTGTGTTAGGAAAGTGAGCCTCACAGACTCAGTCTGTCAGTGGAGTTAGTGAATCTGAATTATGTCATCAGCTTGAGTACCACATCTGGCAGTGGGATCTCTGGAGAAGAAAAGGCAGGGGAGTAGGAGAGAGGGCTAATCGTTGCTACCCACTACTTTCTGACTTCCATGCGCATGAAGCCAGCACTCTCAGGTCAGATGGGATCTCAATAGCACTGCTGAAAAATAGCACCTAGAATATCACAGATAGACTTCCAATGCAAAGGAAGGAAATTGCCTGGATCCACCAATCTAACTAACTCTTGATATGAGCAGCTAGGCTAGGTATCTCAGTCAGGATATAATCAGAATCCCTAAAGTAGAGAAGAGGCCATTTGCACCGACTGTCCTATCCCCTGTCCTATCCCCATGACCTCAGGCACTTAACTCGCTAATAAAGAATAAAGAACAATACAGCACGGGAACCAGGCCCTTCAACCCAACGAGCCCACATCGCCATTTTAACATTATGAGTGCCCTCCTCTACCTATGACCTTTGTCTACACCTATCAGGGAAGATTGAGGGAAGTCTAAGTTGTTACACCAATCAGCCCAAGAGCATGTTTTTGGGATGTGGGAGGAAACCAGAGCACCCGGAGAAAACCCACGCAAGCACGGGGAGAATGTGCAAACTCCCACAGACACAGGCCCAAATCCATGTATCTGCACAGCAAACAGTGATTGTCACTGAGCTGTGATATTGCCTGTCAGATAGTCCAGTTTAAGCGTACACTAACGATGTGAAGCACTAGGCAACTCTCGAGCAACATCCAAGAGCAGCCCTCGAACGACCCACTGCGTATATGCCCCTCGTTGGTCAACAAGGCGGACCGAATCACCTGTGAAGTAAAAGAAAAGACAGCAATAGACATGCAAAAAACTTCGACATTTACAGAATCCCCAGAAGTGCAAAAATAAAGCAAGTGATCCATGAAATACGTTGCATCAATTGATTCCCAGCAACGTCCCAAGGCTCGTAATCTATATTTAGAAAAGTCTTCTGTGTCCCTCCATCTCTAGTCTGCTCATGTGCCTGTCTAAGTAAGCCTTAAACAATGCCAGCGTGCCTGCCTCCACCACCCTACTTGGCAGTGCATTCCAGGCCCCCACCACCCTCTGTGTGAAAAACCTCTCTCTAACATCCAAGTTATACCTCGCCCCCGTCACCCTAAGCCCGTGGCCACTCGTAATTATTGTATCCAACCTAGGAAAAAGCTTACCACTGTTCACTTTATCTATACTCTTCATAATCTTATACACCTTTATTAGATCTCCCCTCATTCTCCGCCTTTCTAAGGAGAACAGCCCCAATTTGCCCAATCTTACCTCGTAGCTCAGTCTTTCCATACCAGGCAACATCCTGGTAAACCTCCTCTACACTCTCTCCAGGGTCTCCACGTCCTTCCGGTAGAAAGGCGACTAGAACTGGACGCAGTACTCCAAATGCGGGCGAACCAACGTTCTATATAACTGCAACATTAGACGCTAATTTTTACACTCTATACCCCCCCCCATAAAGGCAAACATACCACAGGCCATCTTTGTCACCCTCTCCACCTGTACTGCCACCTTCAAGGACCTGTGTACTTGCACCCTCAGTTGCCTCTACGTTTCTATACTCTTAATAGTCCTACCATTTATCATATAACTCTCCCCCCACATTATTTCTTCCAAAATGCATTACCTTACATTTATCTGGGTTAAATCCCATCTGCCATTTCTCTGCCCAATATACCAGCCTATCTATGTCCTGCTGTATCGCCTGACAATGCTCCTCACTATCAGCAAGTCCAGCCATCTTTGTATCATCTGCAAACTTGCTGATCACACCATTTACTCCCTCTTCCAAGTCATTTATGTATATTACAAATAACAATGTTTCCCAGTACTGAGCCCTGCTGCACACCACTAGTTACAGACCTCCAGCTAAAAAAGAACAAAGAACAAAACAGCACGGGAAACAGGCCCTTCAGCCCAACGAGTCCATGCTGCCATCCTGATGTTCCCACCTCTACCTGTGATCCCTATCTATGTTTATAGATCTATGGATTAAAAACCAAATTTGAGACAATTTAGGGAGAATTTGTTTTGCCAATTAGCCTAAGAGCACATCTTTGGGATGTGGGAGAAAACCGGAGCACCCGGAGAAAACCCACGCAAGCACGGGGAGAATGCGCAAACTCCCACAGACACAGGCCCAAATCCATGCATCTGCACAGCACAGCGATAGTCACTGAGCTGTCGTGTTGCCCATCAAATGGTCCAGGTCAAGCGTACACTAACGACGTGAAGCACTAGGATACTTTCGAAAAAAATCCAAGAGCAGCCCTCTCACGACCCATCGCGTGTATGCCCCTTGTTAGACAACAAGGTGGACCAAAGCACCTGTAGGATAAAAACAAGTACATCAATATCATCATCTATTTACACACTTCCCAGGGACTCCCAAGGCTCATGATCCTATTTTAAATCAGTTTTCTATACCCCTCCATTCCCATTCTGTTCATGTGCCCATCTAAGTATTTCTTAAATATCTCCAGAGTACCTGCCTCCACCACTTTACTTGGCAGCGCATTCCATACCCCCACCACCCTCTGTGTGAAAAAACTCCCTCTAGCATCCAAATTATACCTTACCCCCCTCACCCTAAGCCCGTGACCCCTCATGCTATTCGAGTCTATCCTAGGAAAAAGCTTAACCCTGTTCACTCTATCTATACCCCTCATAATCTTGTACACCTCTATTAGATCTCCTCTAAGTCTACGTCTTTCTAAGGAAAACAGTCCCAATTTGCTTAACCTCTCCTCGTAACTCAGACCTTCCATACCAGGCAGCATCCTGGTAAACCTCCTCTGCACTCTCTCCAGAGTCTCCACGTCCTTCCGGTAGTAAGGCGACCAGAACTGGACGCAGTGTTCCAAATGAGGTCTAACCAACGTTTTATACAACTGCAACATTAAAGGCCAGCTCTTGTACTCTATACTCCTTCCTATAAAGGCTAGCATACTATATGCTTTCTTCACAACCTTCTCCACTTGCTCTGCCACCTTCAGTGACTTGTTCACCTGCACCCCCAGGTCCCTCTGCATTTCTATACTCTTAATAGGTCTACCCTTTATCATATACCTCCCCCCTACATTCTTTCTCCCGAAATGCATCACCTCACATTTATCAGGATTGAATTCCATCTGCCATCTGTCTGCCCAAGCTACCAGCCTATCTATGTCCTGCTGCATCGCCTGACAATGCTCCTCACTAT
Organism: Sphyrna mokarran; assembly: GCA_024679065.1. NCBI lineage: Eukaryota > Metazoa > Chordata > Chondrichthyes > Carcharhiniformes > Carcharhinidae > Sphyrna > Sphyrna mokarran. The sequence continues at coordinate 18,318,196 of JAGIQG010000005.1, forward strand.
CCACAAGTCCAGCCATCTTTGTATCGTCTGCAAACTTGCTGATCACTTACTCCCTCTTCCAAGTCATTTATATATATTACAAATAGAAGAGGTCCCAGTATCGAGCTCTGCGGCACACCACTAGTGACAGGCCTCCAGCTAGAAAAACACCCTTCCACTATTACTCTCTGTCTCCTATCACCAAGCCAGTTACTTATCCATCTAGCTACCTCTCCTTGTATCCTCTCAAAAAGGCCCTTCCACTACTACTGTCTGTCTCCTATTACCAAGCCAGTTCTCAATCCATCTAGGCACCTGTCTTGGTATCCCATGAGCCTTAATCTTTTCCACCAACCTACCATGAGGAACTTTATCAAACATTTACTGAAATCCATGTAGATGACATCCACAGCTCATCCTTTATCAACCATTTTTGTCATCTATAATCCCGATAACCAACACATCTTGGGACACTAGTGCTCCTTAGTGCCAGGAAAATTGGTAGGGTAAATATGTGGCGTTATGGGCCTGGATGGGATTGTTGTCGGTGTAAGCTCGATTGGGTGAATGGCTTCCTACATTGTAGGCCCTCTGTGATTCCAAAGGGCAATTTAGTCTCGTCAATCCATCTAACCCGACTGTAGCAGGAAGCCAGAACACTCAGAGGGAACCCATATAAACACAGAGAGAACATGCAAAACTCCACACGGAAAGTGACCCAAAGCCTCACTGCAAGCACTGTGAGGCAACGGTGCTAATCACTGTGCCGCCATGGGTAGGATCAGAGGAGCAGAAAAATGGATAAGTCCAATAGAATCGTGGGACCAGCTTCAATCTCGAATCTCACATCATGCTGATTTGGATAGGATTAGCTTTACCCTCATTGTCACTGGGTGAAAATTGCCCACCGCGGGAGCAGCAGCAATGTCTGACTACAGTCACTCAACAACAAATTCCATCAGCTCAGAAATATTAGGTATATGTAATCAATGCAGCCTTGCCAGCGATTCTTAATGTTGTGAGACAAAATATATGAAAAGGCAACTTGGGCTGGGCTCCATCAATTATTCAGACTTTCAAGTTGCCAGGAAGTTTTGCAGGGCAAGTTACTGTCAGCCGACTATCCAGAAAATGAAGCACCTTCTACAACCTACTTGGGACCTGTGTGAGAGGGCATGCAGCTGCCTATCTCCTCAACCAATCAGATTGAAGAACCATTCATGAGCACTGCCGAGTTTAAACCAGGAAGTGTGAGTTTGAATATTAATTAAATGCCAAGTCCTGCACAGAAAACAAAAAGTGAGGAGAAGAAAGGTGGATTAAAAGCGAAAAAAGCAAACATTTTTGAAAAGTGTACATACATTCAAATAGTTTCAAATCTCCAACAGTAATTGATAGATGAAGGAATGTGGTTCCACACTTGTAAAGTACTTTTCAGCGCTATCGAGATTATTTGACAGTAATGCAGACTTGCCATACTGCAGAAAGTATAATTAGACTGGAATGGATACGTTTGAACGCTCTTTGGTGAGTTTCCCATTTATCTATGACTTCAGCAGAGGGTTCGCAAGATGTCTTTTTTGTATAACAGTAGACCACTTCCCAGACAGCATTTTACTGCAGATCTGCAACCGCTGCAAATTGCTATTAGGATCAGAATATAAATAATGGTGAGTACTGTCAGTCTGACTGTTACTGTGCTTCATTGTAGCAGAGGACAGTGAACAGGAGATGACAAGGTAGACTAGGAACACTTAGGATAGAGGGGTTTTGTTAAGTTTATTTATAATGTAGGCTTACATTAACACCGCAAAGAAATTACTGTGAAAATCACCTGGTCGCTGCACTCCTGTATCTGTTCAGGTACACAGAGGGAGAACTTAGCATGGCCAATGCACCTAACCAACACCTCTTTCAGATTGTGGGAGGTAACAGGAATACCAGAAGACATGGGGAGAATGTGCAAACTCCATACAAACAGTGACCTAAGCCGGGAATTGAACCCAGGTCCCTGGCACTATGAGGCAGTAGTGCTAACCACAGTACCGCTGTACTGCTCACTAGAATTTTCAAGGAAAGACAGAATTAAAGCAGCTTAAATCGATCCTCTTCACGAGCTCGGTAGTTTCGCATTGAGTCCAACACTCAGGCAAGTAAGGCACTTCTTACTGTGCAAATTGTATGGGGTGGAAAGCAGGAGTGAACGGTTGACACCCCAAACCTCTCAAGGTTCAGACTCTTGTCGTTCTCAGTGTATGAACACGAGAAGATACTGCATGGGGCCACAGGGTGGAGGTATTGGCATGTTAAACAGTACAGCTGCCTTCATGTCTGCTTTTCATGAGCAATGCAGCCTCCTTTTCAATCTCAGTTAAAGTTTTAAAATTTGAAATCCACACAGATGTTTTTTTTTAATCCAGAAGACAATATTCTGGAAAAGCCACAGTGAGAGGAAACTAAAAGAAGCAACTTCACTCCCTCCACAGCACAGAAGCGTATGCGTCAGAGAAATGTCAAGCACCATCTATGGGAATGAGGTTGGAGAGTGATTTTGTAAGAGTTGTTTGTGATCTTGATCAAGTAGTTCAGTCAACTGAGCATTGGACTGGGGCCCAGAAAGTCCAGGGTTCAAATCCCAGCTGTGTTCCCTCAGTCTTTCATCTTTCCTGGGGATGGCGGAGGGGGGGAATCATATGACCTATTGACCTGAAGGGAACACTGGGGTTGGCCAGTCCCTGAGTGATTCTGGCTGTATTTGCAGGACAATCGGGCAATGGGGATCAATGCTACTTCTGCTCGGCCTTTTTCAGACTGACAAAGAAATATACAAAGAAATATCTGCTCGGCCTTGTAATCTCACCTGGTGAAGGAGCAGTGCTCTGCAAGTTCATGGTACCAAATAAACCTGATGGATTTTAACCTAGTGTCATGAGACTTATTGCTGTAATCTCAAAGGAATGGCAACAGGTTGGAAAATTTCCCTGAGATTTACAGTGTGAGAAAAACCCTCGAACCTTTCCTCCTTTTTGACCTCTATCTCTTCACTGAGCTTTTGGTCACCCATCTGGTTCTCACTCCTCTGAAGCAGTTTGGCACACTAATGCCTCGAGTTTCTCAGAAGACTAAGGAAATTTGGCATGTCCGCTACGACTCTCATCAGCTTTTACAAATGCACCAAAGAAAGCATTCTTTCTGGTTGTATCACAGCTTGGCACGACTCCTGCTCTGCCCAAGACCGCAAGAAACTATAAAATCATAGAAATCCTACAGTATAGAAAGAGGCCATTCGGCCCATCGATTCTGCACCAACCACAATCCCACCCAGGCCCTACCCCTATATCCCTACATATTTTACCCACTAATCTCTCTAACCTACGCACTTCAGGACACTAAAGGACAATTTTAGCATGGCCAGTCAAACCAAGCCTACACATTTTTTGGACCATGGGAGGAAACTGGAGTACTCGGGGGAAAGCCATGCAGGCTCAAGGAGAATGTGCAAACTCCACACAGACAGTGACCCAAGCCAGGAATCAAACCCAGTTCCCTGGACCTCTGAAGCAGCAGTGCTAACCACTGTGCTACTGTGCCACCCTTGAGCCCAAGCCATCATGCAAACCAGCCTCTCATCCATTGACTCTGTAACACTTCCTGCTGCCTTGGAAAAGCAGCCAGCATAATTAAGGGTCCCACGCACCCAGGACATTCTCTCTTCTACCTTCTTCCATCGGGAAAAAGATACAAAAGTCTGAGGACAGCTTCTTCCTTGCTGCCATCACACTTTTGAATGGACCTTGCATTAAGTTGATTTTTCTCTACACCCTAGCTATAACTGTAATACTACATTCTGCACTCTTCTTTCCTTCTCTATGAACGAAATGCTTTGTCTGCATAGCACACAAGAGCAATACTTTCACGGTATACTAATACATGTGAAATAATAAATCAAATCAAAAATCTCAAAAGGATGATAGCTAGTTGGAAAGTTTCCCTGAGATCTACGATGTGAGAGAAACCCCTCAAATCTTTCCTTCTTCTCCTTCTTTTTGACCCACTTCACCAAGCTTTTAGTCACCCATCTGGTTTCCATTCCTCTGAAACGCTTTGCCACATTACCCTACGGCTCCTATAAACGCAAGTTGTTGTTGTCAGCAGAGTTTCTGCCCATCGTGCTGCCGGCAGTCTTAAAGCGGTTTTAAAAGCCGGGTCTTTGATTCTCATTCTGCAGCACGTGTTCAAATCTCCAGTGTCCTTGGCCTGTGTTTGGACGCATCCCAAACAGCGCATGGTTCCATCCCATGCTCCCCCAGCAGGGGGAGATAGTGGCACCATGACTGAACTCATAACCCAGAAGCCCTGGGGATATCATCCAATCATACAATGCAGAAGGAGGTAATTCAGTGCATCAAGTCTGCACTGACAACAATCCCACCCAGGCCCTATCCCCGTAATTCCATACATTTACCCTGCTTATCTCCCTGATACTAAAGGGCAATTTAGCATCACTGTGGGACGAAACCCATGCAGGCACGGGGAGAAAGTGCAAACTCCACATAGACAATGACCCAAAGGCGGAATTGAACTCAGGTGTGGTGTTTGAATTTCACAATGGTATCTGGTGGAATTTATATTCATAAATCATTTATATTCTGATGAAATTTATATTCAAAGAACAGCACAGCACAGGAAACAGGCCTTTCGGCCCTCCAAGCCTGTGCTGCTCATTGGTCGAACTAGATCATTTGTTTGTATCCCTCCATTTCCAGTCTGCTCATGTGACTATCCAGGTAAATCTTAAATGATCCCAGCATGTCCACCTCCACCACTCTGTTTGATAGTGTACTCCAGGCTCCCACCACCCTCTGTGTAAAATACGTCCCTCTGATATCTGAGTTAAACTTCGTCTCCCCCCCCACCCTCACCTTGAGCCTCTGACCCCTCGTAATCGTCACCTCCAATCTGGGAAAAAGCTTCCCACTATTCACCCTATCAATGCCCTTTATAATTTTATACACTCTATTAGGTCTCCCCTCATTCTCCGTCTTTCCAGGGAGAACAACTCCATTTTACCCAATCTCTCCTCATAGCTAAGACTCTCCATACCAGGCAACATCCTGGTAAACCTTCTCTGCACTCTCTCCAAAACCTCCGCGTCTTGGATGCAGTATTCCAAATGTGGTCTAACCAAAGTTCTATACAGCTGCAACATCAGACACAATTTTTATACTCTATGTCTCGTCCAATAAAGGCAAATATGCCATATACCTTCTTTACCACCTTCTCTGTGGACTTTCACACCCAGGTTCCTCTGTGTATCTATACTCTTGATGTAGAGATGCCGGCGTTGGACTGGGGTAAACTCAGTAAGAGGTCTGGCAACACCAATTTTAAATCCAACCGATTTATTTGATAGTAAATCTGCAAGCTTTCGGCGTTTGTGCCTTCGTCAGGCGAATGAGGTGTTCTGGTCTCCAAAAGCACACATATCAGCACAGACAGTTTACAGATTGCTGATTAGAATACGAATCCTATCTATACTCTTGATGATTCTGCCACTTATCGTATAGCTCTCCACTACATTAGTTCTATCAAAATGCATCACTTCGCATTTATCTGGATTAAATTCCATCTGCCATTTCCGCTCCCAATTTCCAGCCTATAATATTCAAGTCATAAATCTGGAATATAGTCTCGAGATAGGTAGCATGGGGTTACAAGGTTAGAGCCTGGCAAAGTCGTGATGGACTGAATGGCCTCCTTCTGTGCTGTAGGAATTCTATGACTGTGACCTTGAAATTATCATTGGTTGTTTTTTTACACCTTGTTCAATGACATCCTTCACAGAAGGAAATCTGCCATCCTTACCTGGTCTGGTCTACATGTATCTCCAGAGCCACAGCAATGCTGTTGACTGTTAATTGTTCTCTGCGGTGGCCCAGCAAGCCACTGGATAAGAAATGCTGGTCTTGTCAGTGATGCCCACTGACATGGCATGAAAAAACAAAATAAATAGAGACAAAGAGCAAAGCAGGTGGCACAAAGATTGTCCAAGTGGTTAACAGTGAGGCAGAATCTCTTGGGCTACAAGAAGGTTTAGACCGAATTGGCAAATGGGCAGATAAGTGGCAAATAGAATTTAACCCTGAAAAGTGTGAGGTGATACACTCTGGAAGGGGTAATTTGACAAGAAAATACTCAATGAATGGTAGGTCACTGGGAAGTTCTGTGGACAAACGGACCTTGGTGTGTTTGTCTATAGATCTCTGAAAGTGGAAGGGCATGTTAGTAGGGTGATGGAAAAGGCATACGGGACAATTGCCTTTATCAATCGAGACGTAGATTCCAAAAACAGGGAAGTCATGTTAGAGTTGTATAGAACTTTGATAAGGCCACAGTTAGAGTACTGTGTGCAGTTCTGGTCATCACATTATCAGAAGGAAGTGATTGCACAGGAGGAGGTGCAGAGGAGATTCACCAGGATGCTGCCTGGGAACATTGAAGTTATGGAGAGAGGTTGGGTAGGCTTGGGTTGTTTTCATTGGAGCAGAAAAAACTGAGGAGATCGAGGTGTACAAGATTGTGAGGGATATGGACAGTGTGGATAAGGAGCAACTGTTCCCCTTATTTGAAGGGTCAGTCACGAGGGGACATAGATTCAAGGTGAGGGGAGGAGGTTTGGGGGGGTGTGAAGAGAAACTTTTTTGCACAGAGGATGGTGACAGTCTGGAATGCGCTGCCTGGAGGATGGATGAGCTTATAGAATTCATTGCCACTGAAGGCTGTGGAGACCAGGTCATGAGTGTATTTAAGACAGGGATAAATAGCTTCTTGATGTGTAAGAGGATCAAGGGTTATGGTGATAAAAAACAGAAGAATGGGATTGAGAAACTTATCATGCACGATTGAATGGTGAAGCAGACTCAATGGGCTGAATGGCTTAATTCTGCTCCTATATCTTATTGTCAGATAGCATATGTGTCTGTCTGTGTTTGTGTATCTGTGTGTGTCTGTCTGTATGTGTGTGTGTGTACCTGCGTGTATATATGCCTGTGTGTGTGTGTGTGTGTGCGTGCGTGTGTGTGTGTAAAGATCTGTGTGTGTACGTATGTATCTGTGTACATATCTGTTTGTGTGTATGCGTGTGTATGAATCTGTGTGGTTATTTGTTTGTGTGTATGTGTGTATCTGTTTGTGTGTGTGTGTACATATGTATCTGTGTGGGTGTGTATGTCTGTATCTGTGTCGGTGTTGTGTGTGTGTGTGAGTGTGTGTATATATGTATCTCTGTGGATGTGCATATATGTGTATGTATGTGTGTGAGTGTGTGTGTGTGTGTATGTGAGTGTGTGTGTGTGTGAGTGTATGTGAGTGTGTGTGTGTGTGAGTGTATGTGAATGTGTGTGTTGCATATACCTGTGTGTGTGTGTGTGTGTGTGTATCTGTGTATGCATGTATGTTTGTGTAGATATCTTTGTGTGTGCGCGCGATTGTGTGCGCGCGCGCGCATGTGTGTGTGTGCGTGTCTGTGTATGTGTGTGCGTGTGTCTGTGTATGTATGTGTGCGTGTGTGTCTATGTGTATGTATGTGTGTCCGTGTGTGTGTCTGTGTGCGTGTCTGTGTGTGTGTGCATGTCTGTGTGTGTGTGCGTGTCTGTGTGTGTGTGTGCATGTCTGTGTGTACCATTGTCTGTGTGTACCAGTGTGTGTGTACGTGTGTGTGTGTGTACGTGTGTGTGTGTACGTGTCTGTGTGTGTGTCTGTGTGTGTGTCTGTGTGTGTACGATGTGTGTGTGTGTACGTGTGTGTGTGTACGTGTCTGTGTGTACGTGTCTGTGTGTGTGTCTGTGTGTGTACATGTGTGTGTGTGTGCGTGTCTGTGTGTGTGTGCGTGTCTGTGTGTGTGTGTGTGTGTGTGTGCGTGTCTGTGTGTGTGTGCGTGTGTGTGTGTGTGTGTGTGTATACAACAATGCCTTTCTGTCTCTTCCCTTCTCTTGGAAAAGTTTGTGATGTTGTAGGTTGGAGATTAGTGGGGTGATGATGCAGCAGCAAAAGAGTCAGTGATAGAAACATTCTACACAGGAGCAGGCCTGATGAACCAGCTTGTAGCGAAGACAAATAAGCAAATCTTACCTGACCTAACATTTAAGAAATAAATCTGAAGTAAAAATAGAAGAGGCTAAATAAAATGTTCAAGAGATAGGGTCATTGAAAGGTGAATTGCAGTAACTCGCACCATGTCTATCTTGCATTTATGGAACCTGTATGTTTGGTGATTTCAATGTTTTTATTTCAAAGTTATACAAGGAATTCCTGTAGATACAGAGTGTGCTGACAGTATGTAAGAATCAAAATGATAGCGGTTGAATCACCTACCTTCCTCACTTTCTGATCTAAAAGAACCACAGAAGCCCCAGCTTGCAGGAAGACACTATTCAGCCCATCAGGACAATATCAACTCTCTGAAAGAACATCTTACCCAGAACCACACCTCCCCCTTTCTCCATAACCCCTAAATTTAACATGGCCTTTCCACCTAATCCGCACATCTTTTGGACTGTGGCAGGAAACCGGAGCACCCCGAGGAAATACACGCAGATACAGGGAGAACGTGCAAACTGCACACAGATCGTGACCCTGGCTGGGAATCGAACCTGGGTGCCTGGTGCTATGAGGTAGCAGTGCTAACCACTTTGCTATCGTGCTGTCCAAAGGTTACATTTCAACTTAAAGGTTTTCCAGTTTTGTTTCTGTTTGTGACAAAGACCTGCATTGAGGTTTGTGTTGGAGCCAAATCTAATCAACTCCTTAACCACAGACTTTAACCGCAGAAAATTAACCAGTAAACCAATCTTGTCACGATCTGCTACATAGAACTGCAAACCGGAAAACTGAAAAGAACATAAGAAAAGTAAGAAATAGGAGCAGAAGTAGGCCATCCAGCCCCTCGAGCCTGCCCCGCCATTCAATAAGATCATGGCTGATCTGCAGTGGTTCAGTTCCACTTTCCCGCTTTTTCCTCGTAACCCTTAATTCCCTTGTCAATTAAAAACCTATCCACTCTTGACCTAAATATATTCAGCGAGGAAGCCTCCACCACTCCAACAGGCAGAGAATTCCAAAGATTCACCGCCTTTTGAATGAAGAAATTCCTCCTGTGATCTGAACAACCCCCCGCCCTCCTTATTTAGAGGCCTGCTATCTTTACTAAGTGGGAAGAGTCTCTCAACCTCTATCCTACCCATTCCCTTCATTATCTTAAACGTCTCTATAAGATCCCCTCTCAGCCTTCTAAACTCCAAAGAGTACATAGAACATTACAGCGCAGAACAGGCCCTTCGGCCTTCGATGTTGCGCCGACCAATGAAGAAAAAGCAATGACCCTCTAACCTAAACCATTCCCTCTTCATCCATAAACTTATCTACTAACCTCTTAAACGCTGCCAAACTTGGTGCATCTACAACTGCAGCAGGCAGGGCATTCCATACCCTTACCACCCTCTGGGTAAAGAACCTACCTCTGACATCCGTCTTATAACTACCACCCCTTAATTTAAAGCTATGTCCCCTCGTGCTAGCTTTCTCCATCCTAGGAAAAAGGCTATCACTGTCCACCCTATCTAAACCTCTAATCATCTTATATGTTTCAATAAGGTCTCCTCTTAGCCGCCTTCTTTCTAACGAAAACAACCTCAAATCCCTCAGCCTCTCTTCATAAGACCTGCCCTCCATACCAGGCAACATCCTGGTAAACCTCCTCTGTACCCTCTCCAATGCCTCCACATCTTTCTTATAATGCGGGGACCAGAACTGCACACAATACTCCAAGTGCGGCCGCACTAGAGTTTTGTACAGTTGCAACATGACGTTGCGGCTCCGAAATTCAATCCCCCTACCAATAAAAGCTAAGACTCCATATGCCTTCTTAACAACCTTATCGACTTGATTGCCAACTTTCAGGGATCTATGCACATATACACCAAGATCCCTCTGTTCATCAACACTATTAAGAGTCCTACCATTAGCCCTATACTCTACACATTTGTTATTCCTGCCAAAGTGAATTACCTCACACTTTTCCGCATTAAACTCCATTTGCCACCTCTCGGCCCAGCTCTGCAACTTGTCCAAGTACAAACCTAGCCTATTCAGTCTCTCCTCGTAATCCAACCCCCTCATCTCCGGTATCAGCCTAGTGAACCTAAAGGGCAGCTTCATCTTTTAATTCACTTGTTTCTTCTTAATTTCTATCCTGTCACTGCTCATGATGACGATCGTGTCCCCAGAGGAGCTGTCTCCACACTTCAGATAATCTCCTGGCAATGACATCCACTGTCCACTCTTCCAAGTTCTATCACTGGCACAATCCTTACCGATGGGAACCGTCAGGAGGATGGCGCAGAATTTCAAAAGAACATGGACAAATTGGTGGGATGGGTGGACAGGTGGCAGGTGAAGTTTAATGCCAAGAGATACAGAGTGATTCATTTTGATAGGAAGAACATGTAGAGGCAATATAAAATGAAGGGCACAGTTCTAAAGAAGGGGCCTGGGTTGATATGTGCACAAGTCATTGAAGGTGGCAGGAAAAAAACCTGGAATATTGTGTGCAGTTCTGGTCACCACATCACAGGAAGGACATAATTGCTCTGGAGAGAGTGCAGGGGAGATTTATAAGAATGTCACCAAGGTTTGCGAAAGTATAGGTGTGATTGATGGCCTAGTGATATTACAAGGGAGGCGATGGTTTAATGGTATTATTGTGAGTCTATTAATCCAGAAACTCGACTAATGTTCTGGGGACCTGGGTTCAAATTCCCTCCACAGCAGATGGTGCAATTTGAACTTAATAAAACAAATCTGGAATTAAGAATCTACTGATGACCATGAAACCATTGTCAATTGTCGGACAAAACCCATCTGGTTCATTAATGTCCATTAGGGAAGGAAATCTACTGTCATAGAAATCCTACAGTGCAGAAAGAGACCATTCGGTCCATCGCGTCTGCACTGACCGCAATCCCATCCAGGCCCTACCTCCATATCTCTACATATTTATCCTCAAATCCCTCTAACCTGTGCATCTCAGGACACTAAGGCCAATTTTAGCATGGCCAGTCAACCTAACCCGTGCATCTTTGGATTGTGGGAGGAAACAGGAGCTACTGGAGGAAACCCACACAGACACGTGGAGAATGTGCAAACTCCACAAAGACAGTGAACCAAGCCAGGAGTCAAACCCAGGTCCCTGGTGCAGTGCAGCAGCAGTGCTAACCACTGTACCACCACACCACTCCACGTGTCCTTACCTGGCCTGGCCTACATGTGACTCCAGAGCCACAGCAATGTGGTTGACTGTCAACTGCCCTCTGAAAAAGGACAACTAGGGATGGGCAATAAATGCTGGCCAGCCAGCGACACCCATGTCCCATGAATGAATAAAAAAAAGGAGAGGTTGGGATTATTTTCCTTGGAAATAAGAAGGCTGATGGGTCACTTGTTGGACATGTACAAAATTGTGAGGGGAAGAGATAGAATAAACAGGATAAAAGAGTCTCCTTTGTTGGAGAATTCTAGAACAGGAGGATATAGATTCAAGATAAGTGGCAGTAGGTGTACAGGGCACATGAGGAAGAATTTCTTTAAGCAGAAGGTGCCTAAAATTCGCTGCCTGAGTTGGTGGTGAAGGCAGAGATCTTTCAGAAAGTACCTGGATCTGTGCTTTAAGTGCTGTTAGCTACAGGGTTATGGGCTGCATGCAGGAAGGTGGGATTAGAAAGGGAACCTGGGTGTCCTCAGGCTGGCATGGACAAGATGGGCTGAATGGCCTCCTTCTGTGCTGTAACTTTTCTACGAGCCCATCAAAGGCAGTCAGTACTTTAACAGTTAACAAGCATGTCGGATACGAGCCAGGCTGGAGGTTTACACTGTCACTCAGACTGTGGATGTTTCCAGTCTCACATTAAGATTTGTGCTTGTTTTATTTTTAATGATATCTAGAAGAGCTAATGATTTTATTACAGTGCTGAGGCAGAGCAGATTAGTGCAATTTATTATTTCCAACTCAACTCATTAATCCTGGAAAAGCCTATAAAAAGGGGATCAGACCTAATTGCTGGCATCGGTCTCCTTTGACTGATTCAATATTATCAGTCCACACAGCACTCTATACTCACCAACTAATAATGACCTACACATATTCCTCTTCGCGGAAACGTTCTTCATCTTATCCGGGAAATGCTCTTCTCTTCAGTTTCACTTTTAGCTCTTGACTAGAGTTTACAGAGGGCAATCCCACTCCACTGCACCTCCCTGCCCCGTAGCCCCCCGGGTCATAAAGAACAAGAGGAATCACCTGGTCCCCCTCAGCGGCACGGTGGCACAGTGGTTAGCACTGCTGCCTCACAGTGCCAGGGTCGCAAGTTCAATCCCTGGCTTGGGTCAGTATCTGTGTGGAGTCTACTCCTTTTCCCTGGGGTTTCCCTGGATTTCCATTCTCCCTGTGTCTGCGGGTGCTCTGGTTTTCTCCCACAGCCCAAAACACGCGCAGGTTAGGTGCATTGGCCGTGCGAAGTTATCCCTCAGTGTACTCTATCGGGCACTGGAGTGTGGCGACTCGGGATTTTCCCAGTAACTTCATTGCAGTGTTCATCTAATCCCACAGTGCAAAAGGAGGTCATTCGGGCAATCTGGTCCACAATTCCACCCAGGTCCTATCCTCACAACCCCATGCATTTACCCTAGCAGGTCCCCCCTGATGCTATGGGACAATTTAGCATGGCCAATCCACCTAACCTGCACATCTTTTGACTGTGGGAGGAAAGCAGAGCACCCAGAGGAAACCCCCACAGACACAGGGAGAATGTGCAAACTTCGCACAGACAGTGACCTGAGGCTGGGAATCGAACCTAGGTCCCTCGTACTCTGAAGCAGCAGTGCTAATCACTGTGCCACCACCGTAAGCCAACTAATAAATAAATTTAAACTTAAACAAAGCCTATCCAACATCTACAAGACACAAATCAGGAGTGAGATGGAATACACTTTGCTGATTTGGTTGGTGCAGCTCCGAAAGTAATCAAGAAACTTGGCACAATTCAGGGCAAACCCTGATTGATGCCCCATTTGTCTCCTTAAAATATTCATCCCCCCCCCACCCCATTGTTGCCCAGTGGCAGCGGTTCGCACTCCAAGATGCGCCTCAGTGACTCATTCAAAACTGCAACCCCTTTCACCCAAAAGTCAAAGCTAACAGATCCATTGGAATACCACCTGAATGTTCCCCCGCCCTCCGCCTCAAGTCACACACCATCCTGACTTGGAAATATATTACCACTCCTTCACTGCATCTATGAGGATTATAGCAGTTCAGAAAGATAGTTCACCACCACCATCTCAAAGGCAAGTAGGAATGGACAATAAATGCTGGCTAAGCCAGTGACGCCCGTTCACCAAGTTTCAGAGGAGGTCTCTCTGTCAAGTGGCAACAAGTTGTGATGCACCAATGACGTAGAGGCGTAGAGATATATATACAGCATGGGAACAGACCTTTCAACCCAACTCATCCATGCCGACCAAGTTTCCTAAACTGATCTAGAATGGATAAGGAGCGGTTATTCCCCTTAGTTGAAGGATCAGTTATGAGGGGACAACAAGTTAAAAGTGAGGGGTAGGATGTTTAGGGGAGATTTGAGGAAAAATCTTTTTTACTCAGATGGTAGTGACGGTTTGGGTTGCACTGCCCGGGAGGGTTGTGGAGGAAGGTAACCTCACATCCTCTATGAGTACTTGGCATGCCACAACATTCAAGGATGTGGGCCAAGTGCTGGCTCACTTTTAACATTTAAGAAAAACTTGGACAGTTATATGCTTGAGAGGGGTGTGAACAGATATGGTCCAGTTGCAGGTCAATTGGACTAGGCAGAAAAATGGTTCAGCACAATCAAAAAGGGTCAAAAGGTCTCTCTCTGTGCTATAGTGTTTGATGGTTCTATGGTTCTAAGTGAGATTAAGTGGACAGACTGTTTCCTTTCATACATTGGTGCAGATTTGATGGGCTGAAGTAGTCCCATTTGCCTGGATTTGGCCCATATCCCTCTAAATTTTTCCCATTCGTGTACCTGCCTAAATGTCTTTTAAGTGTTGTAATCACATACCTTCTATCACCCTCTCTGACAGCTCATTCTGTTTACGCACCACCCTCTGTGTGAAAAAATTGCTCCTTCGGTACCTTTTAAATCTTTCCCTTCCCACCTATACCTCCAATTCTGATCTCCTCTTCCTGGGGAAAAGGGATTATTCATCTTATCTCTGCCCCTCATGATTTTATAAACCCCCATAAGGTCACGCTCATCCTCCTACACCCCAGCCTCTCTTTATAATTCGAACCTTCCACCCCCAGTAACATCTTTACAAATCTTCCTTCCACCCTTTTCCAGATTAATAACAGCCTCCCTATAGCTGGGAGACCAAGATCGTACACAGTACTCAAAATGTGCATCATCTCTCATTCTATTAATCACCAGAGAAAGCACACCCAATTTGCTCAACTTCTCATCAGAGGACAGACCCCTCGCCCCAGGGAGCAATTTAATGTCCCTTCTTTGTACCGTCTCCGAGGCAAGAATATCCTCCCATTAGACATTGGTTTGTCAGCCCACTGAAGGTTTCAGGAGGGGTGGCAAAGAGAATATGTCATCAGCATAGAAGAAAAATTTGGTTGGGTTTAAAGTTGTTGCGGGGAAGTGTGTGGATTTAAAATAGGAATAGGTGAATGAAACTTCACAGATGCGTGAAGGCAATAACGGAGGGAGGGAAGAAAATTCATTGACTGAGGAGTGCTCTCCTTTTCAGGCGGGTGGCAGTGAAACAAAACTCTTCCTTCTAAGTTAAAAATCATAGAATCCCGACAGTGCAGAAGGAGGCCATTCGGCCCATCGAGCCGGCACCTACCACAATCCCACCCAGGCCCTATCCTCACATATTTAATACCCCTGACACTTATGTCAATTTTAGAATGGCCAATCAACCTAACCCACACATCTTTGAACTGTGGGAGGAAACCGGAGCACCTGGAGGAAACCCATGCAGACATGGGGAGAACATGCAGACCCTGCACAGACCTGAGGCTGAAATTGAACCTGGCACCCTGTTTCTGTGAGGCAGCAGGGCTAACCACTATATCATTTATAGCTGTTTATCATTTATAAGCTGTTATTAACCACTATAACCACTTAAATTAAGGGGTATGAGTTATAGGACGGATATCAGAGGTAGGTTCTTTACTCAAAGAGTGATTAGGGAGTGGAATGCCCTGCCTGCAGCTGTTGTGATGCGCCAGTTTGGTGGGTTTAAGAGGTTAGTTGATAAGTATATGGAGAGAGGGAATGGTTTAGTTGGGGGGCTTGCTTTTTATTTTGGTCGGCACAACATCGAGGGCCGAAGGGCCTGTTCTGTGCTGTATTGTTCTATGTTCTATGTTCTATGTTCTATCACTGCTGGAAATATCAAAACCTTAGGACATCTCAGAGCACTTCCAATGAAACTCGTTCGTAATGTAGGGTAGACAGTAGCCAAATGTACAGAGCAAAGTTGTGCATTCAGCAACGTGTTTGTGACAGTATAATATTACTCAGTGATGCTGATTGAGATGTACCATTAGCCAGACACTCTTCTTCAAGAATAGTACTTTACCTCCGATGTTTGTACCCAGACTGAATCTGTGTTGCGGGTCCTGTGTATGGTTTGCTTCATTAGTGCAAAGACTTCATTTTAAGATATTATTGCCTGTGCAATTAAATGTTAAGCTTTTAAAGCTAACGTGACCACATTTTAAACTCAGCAGGCATGCTGGGATTAGCTTGAAAAATTGATTGCGTTCTTTGAAATTGCAAACAGTAATAGGCCTTTTTCATAAGCCAAAACAAAGCTTTTCATAACCACAACTATAAATTGTTTATGAAAGTTAGAGACAGTCTGTACTAATCAATTTCAATACAAGACAACAGAAAGCTTATAATTTTGCTATGTTGTCAGTTTGTGTCAAGGGGAATTTTGCATAAACTCCATTGCAGTGTTAATGTAAGCCTTACTTGTGACTAATAAATAAACTTTATTTTACTTTAAGTCTATTTTCGAGAGCAGTACAATACTGGCTTTTGCCAGTATCTCTCTCCCAGTTTCTTTCATTTTCTGTCATGTGTTAATTTTAAATTACGCTCAATAAAATAAATTCAATGTACCAGTGCTGTCTCTGTCTATTCTGAGGGATGAATAGACCCTACAGAGTGAAACCTACAAAGTCCTGGACCTGGAGACAATTGTGTTAGCAACTGAATCACAAGAAGGCAATCCCACAGCAGGAAACAGTGGAGGAGAAAATGATAGTCGTGTTGGTGTCTTGCCTCCCAGGTACCGGGGTTCGTGATATCTTGGATCGGTTGGGGGGGGGGGTGGTACTAGCCTCAACTCGTGGTCCACATAGGCACCCAAAACATAGTTAGGAAAAGGGATGGGAATGTAAGGTAGAAATTCAGGGAGTTAGAGTGGAAGCTCAGAGTTAAATCAAATAGAGTTGTTGTCTCTGATTTATTACCCGTGGTAGCGAGGAGAGGAATAGGGAGAGAATGGAGTTGAACACGTGGCTACAAGGATAGTACAGGAGGGAGGGATTCAGGTTCCTAGATAATTGGGGGTCATTCTGGTATAGGTGGGACCTCTACAAATGGGATGGCCTATACCTAAACCAGAGGGGTACCAATATCCTCAGGGGGAGGAGGGGGGCGAAATTTCCTAATGCTCTTCAGGAGGATTTAAACTAATTCAGCAGAGGGAGGGGAACCTGAAATGTAGTTCCAGTGAACAAGAGGTTGAGAATACTGAAGGTTGAGAGTACTGAAGGCAGGAAGATGGTTTGAAGTGTGTCAACTTCAACACCAGGAGCTTCCGGAATAAGGTGGGTAAACGTGCAGCGTGGGTTGGTACCTGGGACTTTGATGTTGTAGCCATTTCGGAGACATGGATAGAGCAGGGACAGGTATGGCTGTTGCAGGTTCCAGAGTTTAGATGCTTCAGTAAGATCAGGGAAGGTAGTAAAAGATGGGGAGGTGTGGCATTGTTAGTCAGGGACAGTATTACGGTGGCAAAAAGGATGTTTGATGAGGACTCATCTACTGAGCTAGTATGGACTGAGGTTAGAAACAGGAAAGGAGAGATCACCCTATTGTGAGTTTTCTATAAGTCTCCGAAAAGTTCCAGAGATGTAGGGGAAAGGATTGCAAAGATGATCCTGGATAGGAGTGAAAGTAAGAGGGTAGTTGTTATAGGCGATTTTAACTTTACAAATATTGATTGGAAAAGCTATCGTTCAAGCACGTTAGAGGGGTCAGTTTTTGTCCAATGCGTGCGGGAGGATTTCCTGACGGGTAGAGGTGGGAACATCGGGGTGGTGGCGCGGGCTTTTTGGGCCGAAGGGCCTGTTTCCCGTGCTATTTTGTTCTTTGTTCTTTGTTCAGTTCAGTTCTAGCTTTGGGCCACTGTGTGGAGACTGCACGTTGTCCCCCTGTCCGTGTAGGTTTGCTCCGGTTTCCTCTCACAGTCCAAAGATGTTCAGGTTAGGTGGATTGGCCATGCTAAATTGTTCCTTAGTGTCTAAAGATGTGAAGGTTCGAGGGATTAGTGGAATAAATCATGGGGTTACAGGGATAGATCCTGGGCCTCAGAAAGTTGATGGGCTGAATGGCCTCCTTCTGCACTGTAGGGATTCTGTGATTCTGTGATCATTTTGAGTCCACGTGTCCCTTCCTCAGAAATTAGAAGAGGGAAGAACGTGATTTTATATATAAGAGCTGGAACACAGAGAGATGGGAGGGATTGTAACAAGGCACAGCAAGATGCAAGAACAAGGACAGATGGTGCGGTGGGGGAGGGAGAGGAGTTTTGCATAGGAACAAATATTAAGAAAAGATAAAGATAGAGAATAAGTGAAACAAAGGATTTTGTTGAGGAAGAGTGGATAAGAGTGGGGGCGGATCAACCATGATCTAATTGAACAGTCTTGAGGGGCTCAATGGCCTAATCCAGTGCCCATTCAATTTGTGGAGGGGCAGCATGGTGGCACAGCGGTTAGCATTGCAGCCTCACAGCGCCAGAGACCCGGGTTCAATTCCGGCTTCGGGTCACTCCCTGTGTGGAGTTTATACATTCCCTTGGTGTCTGCGCAAGTTTCCTCCAAGTGTTCTGGTTTCCTCTAAAAGACACGCAGGCCCGTGGATTGGCCATGTTAAATTGCTCCTTAGTTTCCAAAGACGTGTCCGTTAGGGGGAATTAGAGGGGTGAATGCACGGGGTTACGGGATAGGCCGGGAGGGATAGGCCTGGATGAGATGCTCTGTTATGGCTTTACAGAGATAGGGTCTGGGTGGATTGTGGTGGTACAGACTTTATGGGCCGAATGGCTTCCTTCTGCACTGTAGGGATTCCTTGATTGTTTAAGAAGAAACACCTACTTCAATTCAGACATTATAGCCACAAGAAGGCAGGCGCACTCCTAACCCAAGGCAATGAATGAGGGCTGTCCACTCTTAGCAGAGAGAGAGATCAGCACATGATGTGTACCACTACGGTGCAGATTTATACGGATCCTTTTTTTGTTGTTGTTGCTGCGATGGCTTTAAGCTCTGGCCTTTGAAGCCCAAGCGAGAAGCCTTTTAAAGTTGCCGAGCGACAGAAGCCATATTAGAGAGCGCCAGGCTTCAAAACAGAATTCAGTGCTTTGGTGGATTAAAGTGGAGTATTAAGATTCAGATCATGAAAAGGGAGGAAGGCTTCAGGCAATGTTTGGACAGATGGGAGCTGTATATCACGCTGAAGATGGGGAATAGAACACCGAAAGTCCCAGCGTGCCCATTAGAGTTTCCATGGCTCTACCCTGCACATTCCTGAACATTTAATAAGCACTTCTTCAGAAAAGAAAATCTGACTGCTACAGCCACACTTTCAGCCTCAGCCTGGTCAGAACAGCCCCCTCACCCCCATCACTCACAAACCCCCCCTCCCCGCCGCCCCCACTCTCCTCCCTCCCTCCCTCTAACAATCCAATACTTTTCAAATTGCACACGTCCCAGGCAAAATGAGGACAAAGAGGCTTTGGTTGGGAGTGGGGGGGGTGCGGCAACATACAAAGGAATCTATAAATAAACAGCATCGGAGGAATTTGCCGATTAAACAGTATTTGGAATGCACCCCCCCCCCCGACATTGCATAAAGAAAGAGGTCTCTGCAGCAGCCAAGTACGTACACAGCAAAGACCGTGCGTCAGTGTGAAGCAACTCTTTGCAGACTTCCTAATCAATTAATTAGCGGTTCAGTCTTTTAACAAGGGGTGTCAGCAATACTGCAAACTGGAACATTGCCCTGATTGCACACAGTCATGTTCCGAGCCACTCAACAATAGAAAGAGCAACAGAGCAAAAGCTTTCGCCTTACTGGGAGAAAAAAGAGCAGTGATTCCATGGTGCTGTTTCAAAGTTTTTTTTAAGTTTATTTATTGTTGTCACAAGTCAGCTTATATCAACACTGCAGTGAAGTTATTGTGAAAACACCCCTCAGTCGCCACACTTGTTCAGGTACGCTGAGGGAGAATTCAGCACGGTCAATGCGTCTAGCCAGCACGTCTTCCGGGCTGCGGGAGAAAACCCACGCAGACACGAGGAGAACGTGCAGACTCCACACAGACAGTGACCCTAGCCAGGAATCGCACCCAGGGCCCTGGCGCTGTGAGGCAGCAGTGCTAACCACTGTGCCGTTGTGCCGCCCACAATTAGAAAGCGCCGTGGAAGGCAAAATAAATCAGCAAATGGTTTGCATTGTATGAACACCACGGGTCTAAAAGCGCAGGTTGTGAGTTGATGGCACAGGTCGGCAGTGTCAGTTCGGACCCAATTAGGCTCCAGAGCCACAGTAATGTGGTCAAATCTCAACTGCCCTTTGAAATGACCCAGCAAGGCACTCAGTTGTAACAGTCATAGAACATAGAACATAGAACATTACAGCGCAGTACAGGCCCTTCGGCCCTCGATGTTGCACCGGCCAGTGGACCCTCTAACCTAAACTATTCCAATATCATCCATATGCCTATCCACCGAACATTTGAATGCCCCAAAGTAGGCGAGTCCACAACTGCTGCAGGCAGGGCATTCCACGCCCTCACCACTCTCTGTGTAAAGAACCTGCCTCTGACATCCGTCCTATAACTACAACCTCTTAATTTAAAGTTATGTTCCCTCATGTTGGTCATCACTATCCGAGGAAAAAGGCTCTCACTATCCACCCTATCCAGTTGTTTGATCATCTTATACGCCTCAATTAGGTCACTGCATAACCTTCTTCTCTCTAGTGAAAATAACCTCAGATCCCTCAGCCTTTCCTCATAAGGCCTTCCCACCATACCAGGCAACAATCTGGTAAACGTCCTCTGCACCCTTTCCAATGCTTCCACATCTTTCTTATAATGCGGCGACCAGAACTGTACGCAATACTCCAAGTGCGGCCGCACCAGAGTTTTGTACAGTTGTATCATAACCTCACGGCTCCTAAATTCAATCCCTCTACCAATAAACGCTAACACACCGTACGCCTTCTTAACAATTTTATCAACCTGGGTGCCAACTTTCAAAGAGCTATGTACTTGTACCCCGAGATCCCTCTGCCCGACAACACTATTAAGGGTCATTCCATTAGCCCTATATTTCATATGCATGTTATTCCTGGGTCAAAATCCTGGAATTCCCTCCCTCACGACATTGTGGGTCAATCCTCAGCATGTGGACTGCAGCGATTCAAGAAGGCAGCTCACCGCCACCTTCTCGAGGGCACCAGGGATGGACAATAAATGCTGGCCTAGCCAGTGACACCCATGTGCCATGGATGAATGAAAGAAACAGGAACAGTCACATGATATGGATTTGAGCCAATTGGAAACTGATTTGAGAATAGGCCATGTTAGCTGCTCACAGTCTTCATCTTGTCAGAATGTATAATGTCACTTATTATTTTCCCAAATAGGAATGGTGATTTAGATGTTTATTCTTGTGGGTCCTAAGGGTTTTTCACCTGTGTAATGGCTGTCGATGTTCAATGTACACTGAAAGAAACCAGTTAACAATGACTAACAGAGAGATATGTCGGGCTTCCTCAGCACTGACCTCTCTTGTTTCATATCGGGCTCTGTAACAACATTCATTAGCATGGAAACTTCTTTGTCCAAGCTCCCCTGAGGATCCCTCTCTCTTCCAGTACATTGATGACTGTATCAGTGGCTGTTCCCTGCTCTCACCGGGACCTGGGTAATTTCATCAACAATGAATTGATTTGATTTGATTTATTATTGTCATATGTATTGGGATACAGTGAAAGTGTTGTTTCTAGCACACTATACAGACAAAATGTATGTTCACAGAGTACACAGGGGAGAAGGATAGGAGAAGGTGCAGAATATAGTATTGCAGTTACCAATAAGATGTAGAGAAAGATCGGCGTAATGTGTGACAGGACCATTCAAAAGTTTGATGGCAGCAGGGAAGAGGCTGTTCTTGATTTGGTTGGTATGCAATCTCAGGCTTTTGTATCTTTTACCCAGTGGAAGAAAATGGAAGAGAGAATGTCCGCGGTGTGTGGGGGTCTTTAATTATGCTGGCTGCTTTTCCGATGCAGCAGAAAGTGTAGACAGAGTTAATGGATGGAGGGCTGGTTTGTGTGATGGACTGGGTTATATTCCTAACTCTTTGTAGCTTCTGTAGTCCTGGGCAGAGCAGGAGTCAAACCAAGCTCTGCTACAATCAAAAAGAATGCTTTCTATGGTGCATCTGTAGAAGCTGGTGAGAGTCATAGCAGACGTACCAAATTTCCTTAGTCTCCTGAGAAAGTAGAGGCATTGGTGGGCTTCCTTAACAATAGCATTGGCACGGAGGGACCAGGACAGTTGTTGGTGATTTGGACACCTAAAAAGTTGAAGCTCTCAACCATTTCTACCTCATGCCCATTGATGTAGACATCTAAAGTTGATGACAATCTCCTTCATTTTGTTGACATTGAGAGAGAGATTATTGCCGCTGCTCCAGTTCACCAATTCTCCATCTCTTTCCCGTACTCCATCCTTTTGAGATCCGGCCCACTGCGGAAGTATCATCAGCAAACTTAAAAATGGAGTTGGAGTGGTATTTGACCACACGCTCAAAAGCGTATGAGTGTAATAAGGGACTGAGCACGAGACTGTCGACAAAGGTACAACATTTTCCATCCTTCAATCTTCAAGCACCTCATCTGTGGCCATTGTGGGAAGCTAGGGGGGAAATTGAGGGTTCCCTATCTCTCCCACAACATCCTGAGATATGCTTCATCAGGTCCTGGGGATTTAGCTACCTTGATGCACACCTCCTTCTCTGTAATATGTACACTCAAAGAACAAAAAACAAAACAGCACGGGAAACAGGCCCTTTGGCCCAACGAGCCTGCGCCCCCACCTCAATAATCCCTTCCCACACTCTGTGCAGGTGAAGGGCCTCTCCCCAGTGTGCACCCACTGGTGTCTCAGCAGGGTGGACGAATGACAGAACCCCATCCCGCACTGGGAGCAGGTGAAGGGCCTCTCTGCCTCGTGAACTCACTGGTGGGCGTGCAGCTTCCAGGAACCACTGAACGCCTTCCCACACAGACGGAGCAGCTGAACGGCCTCTCCCCGGTGTGAACTCGCTGGTGAATCTCCAGAGCAGAGGGGCATCTGAATCCTTTCCCACAGTCCTTGCATTCCCACGGTTTGTCCACTGGCGTGGGGTCCTTGTGTCTCAACAGATACGAGGATCAGTTGAAACCTCACAGAACAGATGAGTAGCCTGTCCCGCTGTGAATGGTGCAATGTTCCTTTAGGTGAGGTAACAGTTCCAAGTTCCTTCCACAGTTAGTTCACAAGAACACTCGGTGTGTGTGTGTGTCATAGAGCATAGAACATTACAGCGTGGAACAGGCCCTTCGACCTTCGATGTTGCGCCGACCAATTAAGAAAAAGCAATGATCCTCTAACCTAAACCATTCTCTTTTCATCCATAAACCTATCTACTAACCTCTTAAACACCACCAAACATGGCGCATCTACAACTGCAGCAGGCAGGGCATTCCATACCCTTACCACCCTCTGGGAAAAGAACCTACCTCTGACATCCATCCTATAATATTACTAGTTATTAGGATGGAGAAGGCCACCACGAGGGGACATAGCTTTAAATTAAGGGGTGGTGGTTTTAGGACAGATGTCAGAGGTAGGTTCTTTACCCAGAGGGTGGTAAGGGTATGGAATGCCTTGCCTGCGTCAGTTGTAGATGCGCCAAGTTTGGTGGCGTTTAAGAGATTAGTAGATAAGTTTATGGGTGAAAGGGGAATGGTTTAGGTTAGAGGGTCACTGCTTGTTCCTAATTGGTCGGCGCAACATCGAAGGCCGAAGGGCCTGTTCTGCGCTGTAATGTTCTATGTACTATGTTCTATGTTCTATGTTCTATAACTACCACCCCTTAATTTAAAGCTATGTCCCCTCGTGCTAGCTTTCTCCATCCTAGGAAAAAGGCTATCACTGTCCACCCTATCTAAACCTCTAATCATCTTATATGTTTCAATAGGTCTCCTCTTAGCCGCCTTCTTTCTAACGAAAACAACCTCAAATCCCTCAGCCTCTCTTCATAAGACCTGCCCTCCATACCAGGCAACATCCTGGTAAACCTCCTCTGTACCCTCTCCAAAGCCTCCACATCTTTCTTATAATGCGGGGACCAGAACTGCACACAATACTCCAAGTGCGGCCGCACTAGAGTTTTGTACAGTTGCAACATGACGTTGCGGCTCCGAAATTCAATCCCCCTACCAATAAAAGCTAAGACTCCATATGCCTTCTTAACAACCTTATCGACTTGGTTGCCAACTTTCAGGTGCACATATACACCAAGATCCCTCTGTTCTTCAACACTTCCACTCACACTGACGTTTCCTCAAAAAATTACCATTTATTTCCCCAAGTTCCCTAACATCCATGCCTTTCTCAACAGTAAATACTAATGAGAAGTATTCATTTAGGATCTCACCGATCACTTGTGGATCCAGCACATTGATGACCTTGTTAATCGTTAAAAGGCCCTCTTCTCTCTCTAGTTGGTCTTTTGCCCTAAATGTACTTTGGCTTCTCCTTTGCCTTATCTGCCAAAGAAGTCTTGTGTCCTCTTTTTTGCCCTCTCTCTTAACTCTGCCCTGACACCCTTTATACTCTACAAGAGAGCCACTTGATTCCAGCTATCTTCTCCAGCACCATTCCCAAATGTCTTCCCTTGGCATTCCACTTCCGATGGGATAGCATTCATTTACAAGGCAACTCTGAGGAGTTTACTGTAACCGGAGTCTCTGATTGAGAATGAGTTCACCAATACAATCATGGAGATTTTCCATGTTTAAAATGGTTCTCCATTCGAAAAAAAGGTGGGGGATAAAACAGGGGGAAAGAAGAGGTGGGGAGGGGGGATGGTGGATGGACTGTAATTAAAGGAGCAGAAACTATCATGAAAACTCCACACATAGTAATCAATATATGCATACCTGCCTAATGTATAGAAGCTCCATAATATTGGAACCACCCCCCTACAAAGCCCATAAAAGCCAGCCTCTAATAAACTCAATATGAGAATGTATTTTATGATTTAGTTTATCCTCTCTGGCCAACTCTACTAACTGCCCTCAGATGTCAGCCTCTATTGCAGGCATCTCTTTCTTGATGATCTGAACAATGTTCAATCCTCTGCACTGCTTGTTATTTTCTCTCCTGTCTCTAACCCACTTCTCTCTCTCTCTCTGCTGCCCACACAATTCCTGCCAGAAGACTGATAAATGTCAACCTATGAAGAAGGATTTGCATCTCTCGTGGCATTCGTCACAACTCTGGGACATCCTAATACACCTTACAGATAATTTTTGATTTTGATTTCATTTATCATTGTCATATGTATTGCGATACAGTGAAAAGTATTGTTTCTTGCGCACTACACAGACAAGGCATACTGCCCATAGAGAAGAAAAGGAGAGGGTGCAGAATGTAGTGTTACAGTCATAACTAGGGTGTAGAGGGAGATCAAGTTAGTGCGAGATAGGTCCAAACAAAAGTCTGATGGCAGCTGGGAAGAAGCTGTTCTTAAGTCGATTGGTATGAGACCTCAGATTTTTTTATACCTTTTTTTCTGATGGAAGAAGGTGGAACAGGGAATGTTCGGGGGTGTGTGGGGTCCTTGATTATGCTGGCTGCTTTCCCAAGGCAGCAGGAAATTAGGCAGATTCAATGGATGGGGGAGTTGGTTTGCATGATAGATTGGGCTATATTCAGCACCTTTTAGAGTTTTTTGCGGTCTTGATCAGAGCAGGAGCCATACCAAGCTGTGATACACCTAGAAAGGATGCTTTCTATAATGCCTCAGAGGCCAGTATGTTTGTGCATGTGTGTGCATTTGTATGTGTGTGTGAGTGCATTTGTGTATATGCCTTTGTGTGTGCATTTGTATGTGTGTGTGTTTACAAGTGTGTACATTTGTTTGTATGCATTTGTGTGTGTGTGTGGAGTTATGTGTGTGGATTTGTATGTATGTGTGTACATTTGTGTGTATGTATTTTTGTGTGTGCATTTGTATGCGTGTGTGTGCATTTGTGGGCATGCCTATGTATGCATATGTGTGCGCATGCGTGTGTGTGCATGTATGTGTGCATATATAGTATGCTCATGTTTGCGTGTATGCATACACTTATATTGACATTAAGGCTGCAGTGAAGAGTCTGTAATGTATTATTTAAAAGCTGTAAATGGTGGTTTGAAGGATGTAAATAATTCCAGTAAAGGCCTGTTATGCTGTATAAAAGGGAATATTTTATAGAGCATGTGTTGTACATGCAGCAAATGAATGACTCTTGTAGTGAGGGGTATGTGATATATTAATGAGGGGAGCTGTAAACCCTGAGCGTGTTTCATTTGCGGTTCATGGTACATGAATGATTTTCAGTGAAGGCTGGCTATATTACACTCCAATAATGAGGGAGCTGCAAATAATGGGAGAGTTGTGGTGTATTTAACGAACACTGTGCTATTCTGTAACAAAAAGATCAAAGCTGGAAACATGCAACAGATCAGCCAGCCCTACTGAACTAACAGTCAGCTTTATGTTTCAGGGTTGACCTTTCCTCAGAACTAAAAACTTTTCTTTTTAGTTTCACCCATTTCTGCCTTGTAACCTTTCTTTATTAATTTACCTCTGTTTTTTTTATTCCCTTTGAGCAGCTCTGCGGAAAAAAAAAAGCCCTTTAATGAATTTTATTGCAGTGTGCAATTCCTCCTGCAGCCAAAGTAGATAAAATTGCTGGTTGATTGGTTTTATGAGGCAAAATGGAAATGTAGAGGGAGGTTATATACTCGACAAATGAGATTTGAAGGTGAACATTTTAGAAACGCAGAAACTCAAAGCAGGAATAGGCCATTCTGCCCTTCGAGTCTGCTTCACCATTCACTTTGATCATGGCTAATCATTGAATTCAATATCCTGATCCCCCCTTTACTCCCCCATATCCCTTTATCTCTCTAGCCCCTCGAGCTTTATTTAATTTCTTCTTGAAATCAAACAATACTTTGGCCTCAATTACATTCTGTGGTAGTGAATTTCACACATTCACCACCCTCTGGGTGAAGAAATTTCTCCTCACCTCAGTTCTAAAAGGTTTGCCCCTTATCCTCAAACTATGACCCCTAGTTCTGGATTCCCGTGCATTCTTTCTGAATCTACCCTGTCAAATTCTGTTAGAATTTTGTAAGTTTCTATAAGATCCCTTCTCACTTTCCTGAACTTCAATGATTGTAATCCCAACCAATTTAGTCTCTCCTCATTTGATAGGCTGCCATCCCAGGAATCAGCCTGGTAAACCTTCATCCACATGAGACTGCACCTGCCATGCAGCCTGTCCAAATCACGTTGAAACATCTTTGCATCCTCCTCACAGCTTATCCTCCCATCCAAATCTGCAAATTTGGAGGTAATACATTAGTTTCTTCTTCCGAATCATTAACATATAATGTGAATAGTTGGGGCCTACGCACAGATCCCTGCAGAACCATCTATGCCAACACTTTGTTTCTATCTGCTAACCAACTTTCTGTCCATCTCAAGACATCACCTGCAATCTCATATATACTTTACATAGTAGTCTACTATGTGGGACTTTGTCGAAAGCCCTCTGAAAATCTAAATAAACCACAGCCACTGGTTCTCCTTGGTCAACTCTACTAGTTACATCCTTAAAGAATTCCAATTGATTTGTCAAGCTTGGTTTGTAAATCCGTGCGGACGTTGGAAGCTCTTCTTGTGACTGAAGTTTGCTTGCTGGTCTGTGAAATTCTTGGTGGTCACAAAGTATCTTTCCAAAGTATCTTTCAAACTCTATACTAGGAGATATTAGGTCAGATGACCAAAAACTTGACCAAACTCTAACTGCTTGAAGGACAAGGGCAAGTGGATAAGCGAAAATTTGCCTTCCAAGCTGTACACCATCCTCACTTGGAATTATATCATTGTGCCTTCACTGTTGCTGAACAACAAACTGGGAACTTCTTTCCAGAGTACTGTAGGCAATAGCCACACTTGGTAGATAGAAGTGGTTCAAGGAAGCAGCTCACCACCACCTTCTCAGGGGCAATTAGGGATGGACAATAAAATATTACCCTTGCCAGCAATGTTCATATCCCACGAAAGAATATTTTTTCTTTAGAATTGGAAACCAGGATTTATATTTATAGAGTACGGTTAAAATAATGACACATCACAAAGTACTATAGTTAAGAAAGCCCACCAATGCCTCTACTTTCTCAGAAGACTAAGGAAATTTGGCATGTCAGCTACGATTCTCGCCAGTTTTTACAGGTGCACCATAGAAAGCATTCTTTCTGGATGTATCACAGCTTGGTATAGCTCCTGCTCTGCCCAAGACCACAAAGTACTACAAAAGGTCGTGAATGTAGCCCAATCTATCAAGCAAGCCCATCCATTGACTCTGTCTACACTTCCTGTTGCTTCAGCAAAGCAGCCAGTATAATAAAGGACTCTACGCACCCCACACATTCTCTCTTCCACCTTCTCCCATCAGGAAAAAGTCTGAGGTCACGTACCAACTGACTCAAGAACAGCTTCTTCCCTGCTGCTGTCAGACTTTTGAATGGACCTACCTTGCACTAAGCTGATCTTTCTCTACACCCTAGCTATGATTGTAACGCTACATTCAGCACTCTTTCATTTCCTTTTCTATGAATGGTATGTTTTGTCTGTATAGCGTG
Organism: Sphyrna mokarran; assembly: GCA_024679065.1. Taxonomy (NCBI): domain Eukaryota; kingdom Metazoa; phylum Chordata; class Chondrichthyes; order Carcharhiniformes; family Carcharhinidae; genus Sphyrna; species Sphyrna mokarran. The sequence goes on from JAGIQG010000005.1 coordinate 18,346,561, forward strand.
CAAGAAACAATACACTTCACTGTAATATTAATACATATGACAATAATAAATCATACCAAATTCACAGGAGCATGTGCAACACTGAGGAAATATTAGGTCAGACATCCAAAAGCTTGATCAAAGAGGGAGGTTTTAATTGGCATTTTAATTGTCTCAATTGGTATTGCACTGCTTGCCTTGAATGGATCCTGTCGCTGGTAAGATTCAGAAGCAATGTCAAGATTTTTGGTCAAATACTGTCCAGTCCCACCTTCTGCCCCCTCCTCTCCTCCAAGAACCTTCTCAATAGCCCAATAAAATTCCAGCTCATCTTTCTTTCTCCCTGAGTTAAGTTACTGGATTGATAACACAATGGGATGTGGCGTGATGATTTGATCACTTGTATCCGCAGTCGTACACAAATTCTCTCAGTTCTTGGCAAATTGCCCGGGTCATTACCAGCATTCAACTGACTCCAGTGCCTGGAACTCTGTTTATGGAAGGAATGTTCCTTTAATCATACTGTTATTGCTTGTCATGTCATAATATTCCTACTGAAATGAGATGTTGTCGCTGTTGATATTTATCATGATGTTATTGGGCTGAGGCACACCATATGTCAGAATCAGATATAATCTAATGAATGACAAGGGCCGTGGACATTGATGATTCTGAAATCCCAGAGATGGCCCATTCGGTAAATGCCCTGTGTCCCAGTTTCCCTCCCAGTCTACTGAGCTTTTATGAATTCGTGGACTAGGCCAGCATTAGTTGCCCATTTGTAATTGTCCTTGAGAAGGCGGTGGTGAGCTGCCTTCTTGAAGCGTTGCAGTCCATGAGGTGTAGATTCATCCAGATTCCCAGTATTTTGACTCAGTGACAATCGAAGAAAAAGTGATATGCTTTCAGGAAGGTGAGTGGCTTAGAACAAAAGAACAAGAACAAAGAACAGCACAGCACAGGAAACAGGCCCACAGCCCATGCCGCCCATTTTAACACTCAGTGAGTGCCTTATTCAAGTCTTTCGTTGATCGTCAACGATTTTTGTCTACCTCTAGTGGAACTCTACAATAAAGGAGGTGCAAATTTGGGGAATTATATGTATGCCAGATAAAGGGAGATCCAATTCAGGGACAATTTATTGACACCAATCAACCTAAAAAGCACGTTTTTGGGATGTGGGAGGAAACTGAAGCACCCGGAGAAAACCCACGCAAGCACGGGGAGAATATGCAAACTCCTACAGACATTGATCCAAGTCGGAGATCTGACCCGGGTCCCTGTAACTGTACAGCGGATAGTGATAGTCACTGAGCTGACGTCTTGCCCGTCAATTGGTCCAGTTTAAGTGCACACTAATGGACGTGAAGCACTAGGCAACTCTCGAAGCAACATCCAAGAGCGGCCCTCGCATGACCCACTGAGTGTATGCACCTTGTTGGCCAACAAAGTGGACTGAATCACCTATGGATGTAAAAGAAGATATCAATAAACATAAATAAACATACAACAGGTTGTACAGACAGTGATGGATGATCCCCAATAGCTCCAACATAAATGACAAAGTGAGCCTTAAAATTTGTTGGAAGACTGGTAGGAATCTATTAATTCCCAGGAACGTCCTGGGACTCTTGATCTTCAACTAGAACATTCTTTTGTATCCCTCCATCCCTCCTCCTTGGATAGGAACTTCTATGTGATGGTGATCCCGTGTATCCTAGTCCTAGATGATGAGGGTTATGGGTTTCAATGGTTCTGTCTAAGAAGCCTTGGTGAGTTCCTACAGAGCACCTTGTAGATGATACACACTATTCCCTCTATGCATCAGTGGTGGAGGGAGTTAATGTTGAAGGTGGTAGCTGGGGTGTCAATCCAATGGGTTGCTTCTTGGTGTTGAGCTTCTTCAGTGTTGTTTAGGTAGCGAGTTGAGTTGAGTTGAGTTGAGTTGAGATAGCATTGCTTATCCCAGAATATGGGACATCAGAGGGATTGGGGAGGGCAGATAGGTAGGGAGCTTGAGGTGAAATCAGCCAGGATTGTTAATCACCTCCCCCTTAGAATTAACATGTCCCTTGAGTGACTAAAAAGAATTACAAATGGCCTAACAAATCACACAGTTCAAGGACAAGGTCCACATCCCATAAATGAATTAAAAAAAGGGGCTGATCCCAACTCAGTGCCAAAGTATGTGAAATGGCAACATCTGATACGATAGCTATGTGAGGAATAACATAGCCTCTTCATCATTACTGTGGTGTTTCTCTCTCTCCCTCTAACTGTCTCCTCCTGCTGTGGCTTTGAGCATCAAAAGGGGAACAAGTGTGGAAAAACTAGAGATTCCTGGTGATACCATCGTAGCTTGCTCTTCAAGCTAGGTGCAGGATGGCAGTTCTGTCACAACTGCCACATAATGTTGTGATATAGCATCTCTGTCAGGCTCAGGAGATGCAGCTCCCTTACCAGTCTCAACCACTTCCTACAAATGAAAAAAATGCATACAATCCTAACCGTGCCAACTAAGGAAACTCAGGATAAAGGAACAGCAATCCAGCAAGTCCGTAACAGATTTTCTTTTATTCATTCGTGGGTGTCTCTGGCGAACCAGCATTTATTGTACAATCTTGAGAAGATGGTGATGAGCTGCCTTCTCAAATCACTGCAGTCCACGGGCTGTGGGTCGACCCACAATTCCGTTAGAGAGGCAGTTCCAGCGATTGCGAAGGAATGGCAATATATTTCTAAGTCAGGATGATGCGTGGCTTGGAGGGGAACTTGCAAGTGATGGTATCCCATGTAACTACTACCCTTGTTCTTCTAGGTGGAAGTGGTCATGGATTTGGAAGGTACCATTCAAGGATTTTTGGTGAATTACTGCAGTGCACCTTGTATATGGTACACACTGCTGCATTGGTGGTTGAGGGAGTGGATGCTTGTAGATGCAAGTGGGCTGCTTTGTCCTGGATGGTGTCAAGTATCTTGAGTATTGTTGAAGCTACACCCAACCGGGCCTGAAGACACAGTAGTTAACAGGGACCTGGTTCAATTCCCAGCATGGGTTAGTGTCTGTGCGGAGTCTGCACGTTTTCCCCATATCTGCGTGGGTTTCAGCCCATAGTCCGAAAGACATGCTGGTTAGTAGCTTCATTGCAGTGTTAATGTGAACCTACCTGTGACACTAATAAACAAACTTAAAAGAAGTGGGAATATTCCATCACACTCCTTACTTGTGCCTTGTAGATAGTAGATAGGCTTTGGGGAGTCAGGAGGTGAGTTAATCGCCACAGTATTTGTAGCCTCTGACCTTTCTTGTAGCCACTGTGTTTCTGGTCAATGATGACCCAAGGCTGTTGACAGTGATAGTAACAACATTGAATGAAAAGGGGCGGTGGTTCAAGTGTCTCTTATTGGTGATGATCATTGCCTGGTATTTGAAGAGACAGACCTATCTGGGTTGGCAGAATCATAAAGAAGGGAGTTTGAGCCATTAGCCAGCTAATGAGGACTCAGTCTGAATGCCTCCCCTGTCCCTGTTGGACATGCTACACAGGGATAAGAAACTGGCAGCGGTTTTGTTTTTCAAAAATATTACGGCAACTTCCTTCGGCACATCCAGAATGTACTGAAAGCTTCCAGGGATTGTTCGAGAAATGTCATCCATGACGATGATCGTCATTGGGAATGAAAACTGGGAGATTTGGCTTTGCCAACTTTCCTGAAGTAATTTCCATGTTAATCTGTGTGTATGAATTCCTTAACAATGAAAGCTCAAGTTCCGCCCAGTTCAATGTCTATCTCTGGTGATCGTTTTTTTTAAATTAATGCATAGGATGTCCAGGATTAATTCCGAGGATAATCATAAACTCAAACTATTCATAAGCGCTAGTACATAAACTAGAACTAATTTCTAAACTCTTGTGTGGAGCCACAAGAGATGGGTAAGATCTTAAATGAATATTTCTCATCACTACTTACTGTTGAGAAAAGCATGCATGTTAGGAAACATGGGGAAATGAATAGTGATGCCTTGAGGAGTGTATATATTATAGAGAAGGAGGTGCTGGAAGTCTTAAAGCGCATCATGGCAGTTAAATCCCCAGGACCTGACGAAGTGTATCCCGGGACATTATGGGGTGGTAGGGAGGAAATTGCAGATCCCCTAGCAGAGATATTTGAATCATTAATAATCATAGGTAAGGTGCCTGAAGATTGGAAGGTGGCAAATGTTATGCCTTTGTTTAAAAAGGGCTTCAGGGAAATGTCTAGGAACTACAATGAGCCTCACATCTGTGGTGGGTAAATTGTTGGAAGGTGTTTTGAGGAATCTACATTTAGAGATGCAAGGATTGATTGGCAGCATGGTTTTGTGAATGGAAAATCACAGAATCTCACAGAATTGATTGAGCTTTTTGAAGAAAATAAATGAGGGCAGTGCAATTGGTGTTGTCTACATGGATTTTAGCAAGGCCTTTGACAAGGTACCACATGGTAGGTTTTTGCCTAAAGTTAAATCTCATAGGATCCAGGGTGAAGTAGCTACAAGGATACAAAACTAGCTTGATGACAAAAGCCTGAGGGTGATTGTAGAGGGTTGTTTTCCAGTCTGGACGCCTATGACCAGTGGTGAGCCTCAGGGATTGTGCTGTGTCCACTATTATTTGTAATTTATTTTAATGATTTGGATGAGAATATAGGAGGCATGGTTAATAAGTTTTGCAGATGACACCAAGATTGGTGGTACAGTTAACAGTGAAGAAGGTTATCTTGGATTGCAATGGGATCTTGATCAATTGGGCCAGTAGGCTGATGAATGGCAAATGGAGTTTAATTTAGATAAACATGAGGTGATGCATTTTGGTAGATTGAACAAGTGTAGGACTTACTCAGTTAATGATAGGGTGTTGGGGAGAGTTACAGAGCAAAGAGATCCAGGCGTACATGTTCATATCTCCTCGAAAGTGGAGTCACAGGCAGACAGGGTGGTGGAGAAAGCATTCGGCATGCTTGGTTTCATTGGTCAGAACTTTGAATACAGGAGTTGGGGCATCTTGCTGAAGTTGTACAAAACACTAATAAAGCCACATTTGGAATACTATGTTACAGTTCTGCAAGGATATTATTAAACAAGGAAGAGTACAGAAGAGATTTACTAGGACGCTACCAGGACTTAATGGTTTGAATTAAAAAAGGAGACTGGGGTCCTTTTTCTCTGGAGCATAGAAGGCTGAGGGGTGATCTTATAGAGATCTATAAAATAGTGAGGGACACAGATCAGCTAGATAGTCAGTATCTTTTCCCAAAGGTAAGGGAGCCTAAAACTACAGGACATAAGTTTAAGAGATTCAAAAGGGTTCAGAGGGGCAATTTTTTCACATAAAGGGTGGTGAGTGTCTGGAACGAGCTGCCAGAGGTAGTAGAATAGGCAGGTACAATTTTATCCTTTGAAAAGTGTTTAGACAGTTACATGGGTAAGATGAGTATAGAGGGGTATGGGCCAAATGCAGGCCATTGGGTCTAGCTTATGGGTTTAAAAAGAAAGGGCAGCATGGACAAGTTGGGCTGAAGGGCCTCTTTCCATGCTGTAAACCTCTACGACTTTATGAATCTATGCGAAAAAGTGCAGAAAAAATTTACTGGGATGCTGTTGGCACTTGATAGTTTGAGTTATAAGGAGAGGCGGGATAAACTGGGACTTTTTTCCCTGGAGTCTAGGAGGCTGAGGGATGACCTTATAGACGTCTATAAGATAATGAGGGGCATAGACAAGAGATAGTCAATATCTTTTCCCAAAGGTATGGGAGTCTAAAACTAGAGGGTATAGGTTTAAGGTGAGAGAGGAACAAAGGAATCCAGTCGGGAATTTTTTCACACAGCGGGTGGTGATGTTTGGAACAAGCTGCCAAAGATAGTACTAGAGGCAAGTGCAATTTTATCTTTTAAAAAGCATTTAGACAGTTCAGTGATGGGTAAGATGATTATACAGGGATATGGGCCAAATGTGAGCAATTGGGACCAGCTTAGTGGTTAGAAACAAAGGGCAGCATGGACAAGTTGGGCTGAAGGGCCTGTTTCCATGCTGTAAACCTCTGTGACTCTCTGACAATGATGTATGAGTTGTTGGCTAGGCCAACATTCATTGCCCATCCCTAATTGCCCTTAGGAAAGTGTTTAGCTGTCTTTTTAAACCACTGCAGTCCATGTGGTACCTATCTGCTTTCATTTCTTAATGATTTGTTTTATGATTTGATACACTGAGTGACTTGCTAGGATATTTCAGAGAGCATTTAACAGTCAGCCACATTGCTGTGGTTCTGGAGTCACATGTAGGCCAGACCAGGTAAGAATGGCAGATTTCCTTCCCTAAAGGAGTTTTGTAAATCAAGTGGGTTTTTACAACATTAAACAGTGGTTTCACAGTCATTGTTCAACTTTTTATTCCGGATTTCTATTGAGCCATTGCTAACCACTGCCAGTAGTGCTATGCCTTCCCACATAATGCAATGATAATGGAATTGTCAACAAATCATAGAAATTGGTCTTTATCAATTAATTTGAAATAGATCCAGACAGGATACAAGGATTTCTCAGTTGGCAAGAGCTTTGGGGAATATAAAATTATAGAATCCTACAGTGCTGAAGGAGGTCATTCAACCTATCAAGTCTGCACTGACCACTATCCCACCCATAACCCAACGTATTTACCTTAGCTAGACCGCTGACAGTAAGAGGCAATTTACCATGGCCAATCCACCTAACCCGCACATCTTTGGACTGTGGAAGGAAACTGGAGCACTGGGAAGAAACCCATGCAGACACAGGGAGAATGTGTAAACTTCACACAGATGGTAACCCAAGCTGGGAATTGAACCCCGAGTGCCTGACACTGTGAGGCAGCAGCACTAACCAGTATTCCACCAGGCCACCCGTAAGCTTACTACTCCTAGTATTCCCAGGCGGTCTTCCATCCAAGTTGTTGTGCTTAAAAAGTGCTGCTGGGAATTACAGGCCAGTGAGCCTCACATCTGTGGTTGGTAAATTGTTGGAAGATATTTTGAGAGACAGGATCTATAGGCATTTAGAGATGCAAGGACTGATTAGAGACAGTCAGCATGTCTTTGTGAGTGAAAAATCATGTCTCACAAATTTGATTGAAGGGGGTAACCAAGAAGGTAGATAAGGGCAGTGCAGTTGATGTTGTCTACATGAATTTAGCAAGGTCTTTGACAAGGTACCACATGGTAGGTTGTTGAATAACTTTAAATCTCTTGGGATCCAGGATGAGGTATCTAAATGGATACAAAATTGGCTTCGCAACAGAAGCCAGAGGATGGTTGTAGAGAATTGTTTTCCAAACCAGAGGCCTGTGACCAGCAGTGTGCCTGAGGGATCAGTGTTGGGTCCACTGTTAGTTGTCATTTATATTAATGACTTGGATGAGAATGTAAGAGGCATGGTTAGTATGTTTGCAGATGACGTTAAGATTTGTGGCATAGTGGACAATGAAGAAAGTTATCTCGGATTGCAATGGATCTTGTTCAATAGGGCCAGTGGGCCGACAAATGGCAGATAGAGTTTAATTTAGACAAATGCGAAGTGATGCATTTTGGTAAATTAAACCAGGGAAGGACTTACTCAGTTAATGGTAGGGCACTGGGGAGAGTTACAGAACAAAGTGATTGAAGAGTATATGTTCATAGCTCCTTGAAAGTGGAGTCACAGGTGGACAGAGTGGTAAAGAAGGCATTCAGCATGCTTGGTTTCATCGGTCAGAACATTGAATACAGGAGTTGGAATCTCTTGTTGAAGTTGTACAAGATATTGGTAAGGCCACACTTGGAATACTGTGTGCAATTCTGGTCACCCAATTATATTATTGAACTAGAAAGAGAACAGAAAGGATTTACCAGGATGCTACTGGGATTTGATGGATTGAATTAGAAGGAGAAGCTGGATAGTCTGGGACCTTCCTTTGGAGTTTAGGAGGCTGAGGGATGATGATAAAATAATGAGGGGCACGGATCAGCTAGATAGTCAATGTCTTTTGCCAAAGCTAGGAGAATGTAAAACTAGAGGGCATAGGTTTAAGGTGACAGGGGAGAGATACAAAAGTGTTCAGAAGGGCAATTGTTTTCACACTGAAGGTGGTGAGTGTCTGGAACAAGTTGCCTGAGATAATAGTAGAGACAATTTTGTCTTTTAAAAAGTGTTTAGACAGTTACATGGGTACAATGGGTACAGAGAGATATGGGCTAAATGCAGGCAATTGGGGTTAGCTTAGGAGTTTAAAAAAAGGGCAGCATGGACAAGTTGGGCTGAATGGCCTGCTTCCTTGCTGTAAACCTCAATGAATCGAAATAATAACCTGCTTAGTTTCTGAGATCAAATGGGATCAGGAGTTTTCAGATTCTGAAGACTTAGTCTCAAAGTCGATTTTTAATTCTCAAGCATGTTGTATTTAACACATATAATAATTATTCATATTCTGGCTATCAATACCGCCTGTTATTTTCTTACAGGTATTTACTTGTCCACAAGTGATTTCTCCATTGACTTTGTTTCTAAAAAGCCATTTAAAATAACTTACATAGTACAATTAAGGTAGTCAAATACTCCAGAGTGTTTCCCATGGGTTGAAAGAAGAGGAGGGGACACTGAATAGTTATTAGAAGAATTGGGGAAAGCAAGCACAAAGAGGAAGGGTTCTTTTTCTCAATCACAGAATGTGAGATTCACAGGCAAGGCCAGATTTATTACCCATCCCAATTTATCCTGGAACAAGTGATGGTGAGCAGCAGTATATTTCTAGATCAGGATGGCACGTATGTTGGGAGGGTAAATTATGAGTGGGATGGTGTTCCCTTGCGTTTGCTGTCCTTGTACTTCAAAGTGGCTTTGGAAGATGCTGTGAAAAGCCTTTGGTGAATTGTTACGGTGCATCTTGGTGCTGACTCACACTGCTATGGTAGAGGTGGTAAAGTTTAAGCTGACGAATAGGGTATCAAGTGAGTGGGCTGCTTCGTCCTGGATTGTGTCAAGTTCCTTGAGCATTGTTGAAGCTGCACCCACCCAGGTAGCCATCGGTCTACTTTTGATCATTAACCAAATGATGGAAGAAGTTATTAACAGTGTTATCAAGTGGCATTTACTGAGCATTGACCTGTTCATTGACGCTCAGCCTGGGTTCCACCAGGGTCACTCAGTTATAAATCTAATTAAACTCTTAGTCCAAACATGGTGTAAAGAGCTGAACTCAGAAAGTGGGTTAGAACTGCCCATCATTGACATCAAAGTAGCATTTTACCAAGTGAGGCATCAAGGACCCCCAGCAAAACTGTAGTCAATGGGAGGCAGGGAGCAAGCTCTCCACTGGCTGGAGTCAGACCTAGTCATATACACTTGTGTTTACATGGAGTCAGCCATGTAATTACCATGGATACATGAGCAAATCAGAATTATACAGTAACTCACCCCCTGTAAAACTTTTCATTTAATGTGGTTTCAGAGCCATAGAGTCTCAGCAATGCAGGAGGAGGCCATCTGGCCCATTGAGTTTGCATCAACTCTCTGAAAGAGCATATTACCCAGGCCGACCTATCCACTCTATCCCGTAACTCTGTGCATTTAACATGGCCAATCCATCCACTCCAAACATCTTTAGACACTAAGGAGCAATTTAGTATGGCCAATCCATCTAATCTGCATATCTTTGACCACTGAGAAGCAAGTTAGCATGACCAACCCACCTAACCCGTGCATCTTTTGACACTAAGGGTCAATTTAGCATGGCTAATCCACCTAATTTGGACATCTTTGGCCACTAGGGGACAATTTGGCATGGCCAAACCACCTAACCTGCACACTGATGGACTTGGGGAGGAATCTGGACGAAACTCACACAGACATGAAGAGAAGGTGCAAACTCCATGCAGATAGTCACCCGAGGCCAGAATCAAATCCGGGGACCTGGCACTTTGGGGCAGCAGTGCGAACCACTGTGATACCTGTAAGTTACCGGAAAAGTTCAGTGATGATGTGGAGATGCTGGTATTGGATTGGAGTAAACACAGGAAGAAGACTCACAACACTAGGTTAAAGTCCAAAGGTTGGATTTTAAACTGGTGTTGTGAGACTTATGAAGTTCAGTGAAACAGGAATTCACCCCGGGAGAAAGATGGAGTTGAAGGATGCGGGAGAAAATGCAGGAAAATCTGGTTCAGTTCAACTTCAAGGCTTAAATATTCCTAAATGTTCACATTTCTTATCTTTTGTTTAGGTGCTGTGTTCTAAATGTTTCTCACAGCAATATATTTCCCTCTCATACCCCTTTAAATAGCCATAGAATTGTATTTCTTGAACTATTTATTTTCTCATGCTGTTATCCACTTAATTCTCCTTATTAAGTCTCCCACGGGCCAAATCTTTGTTCTTCCAAAGCTGTTCGTATTCATATTGTTATTTTTGACCTTCACAGTTTGTTTTGATATAAAGTCTAATTGTCCAGCAGAGACTGGAACCCAAGTGGAATTGATATCTCTTCCTTCTTCCTTTCCAAGTATTTATTTTGTGAATCAGACAATGGCTGTATATATTCTTGTGCTAATTATCAAAAGCACTGAGACGTTTTCATTGAAAGCTCTCCAAGAGAACATTTTAAATATATCTTTAGCTTCAAGCCCTGAAGCGCTGAAAAGCACAAATGACAAAACAAAAATAGCCCATCTCTATCCGGCCTTTAATGTATAGAGATGTCTCAGGCTTCAAGACGAGAGATAAAGAGACAGCCACAGATGCGTGGCACAAAGATTTGGATGGGTGTCTAAAAGTTTCATGGTAGTTATTGGTTTTGGGAAGGTTTCTACGGAAGGAAAGAGGTGGAGAGATGTAAGGGGTTTAGGAAGGAAGTTCCAAAGACTGGATCCAAGGAGATTTAAGGCTCAGAACCCATCCCTCTCCTGAGGTGAATCCACCTCAGTCCATTTTGCTGTGATTTATTGAACCCTCCAAGACATGGAGTCATAGAGTTGTCAGCCTTCAAAAAGGCCCTTTGGCCCATTGTGCCTATGATATTGAGTCATATAGTTATAGAGACATACAGCATGGAAATAGGCCCTTCAGCCCAACTCCTTCATGCTTTCCTAAACTGAACGAGTCCCATTTTCCTGCATTTGGCCCATATCCCTCTAAACTTTTCCTATGTCCAAATGTCTTTTAAATGTTGTAATTGTACCCACCTCCTCTGGCAGCTCATTCCATATATGCACTACCCTCTGTGTGAAAAAGTTGTCCCTCGGGTCCCTTTTAAATCTTTCCCTTCTTAAACTTATGCCCTCCAGTTTTGAACTTCCTGACCCTGGGGAAAAGACCTTGGCTACTCACCTTATCTATGCCATTTATGATTTTATAAACCCCTATAAGGTTACCCCTCATCCTCCTCTGCTCCTAGCCTATCTGGTCTCTGCTTATAATTCAAATCTTCCTGTCCCAGTAACATCCTTGTAATTTTTTTTTGCATCCTTTCTAGTTTGATAACATATTTCCTGTAGCAGAGTGACCAGAACTGTACACAGTACTCCAAAGTGACTGCACCAGCGTCTTGTACAGTTGTAACATAACATCCCAACACTTGTACTCAATGCCCTGACTGATGCCAAATGCCTTCTTCACCACCCTGTCTACCTGTGATGCCACTTTCAAGGAGCTATGTACCGGTCAAAGACAAACCACCCAACTATCTTAATCCAATTTTCAGCACTTGGCCCAAAGCCTTATATGTCTTGGCATCACAATTGCATATTTAAATGCTTCTTAAATGTTAAGAAGGTTTCTTACTCCAGAGTTATCCGCATTAGCCGACACAAATAGTAGTTTCCTTTCTATGTCCTAAGTTCCTCGTACTTAGCATTTCACCAGTCACTAGTGGAATGAGGAGCAGCGCAGTAGCACAATGGTTAGCACTGCAGCTTCACAGCTCCAGGGACATGGGTTTGATTCCCAGCTCAGATCACTGTCTGTATGGAGTTTGCACATTCTCCTAGTATCTGTGGGTTTCCTCCGGGTGCTCTGGTTTCCTCCCAAAGATGTGCGGGTTAGGTTGATTGGCCATGCTAAGATTGCCCCTTGGTGTTGTAAAATGCTTAGGTTAGTGGGTAAAATATGTAGGGATATGGGAGTGGGGCCCAGGTGGGATTGTGGTCGGTGCAGACTTGCTGGGCCAAATGGCCTCTTTCTGCACTGTAGGATTCTATGATTCTATGAATCGTGCCCCATTGTGAATACTTCCCTTAAATCCACATGTCGGCCCCCTTTGTCACCTCAATTTGCTCACTCTGAATTGTCCTCTCCTTCTAAGAAAAATTCCCCAACTTCCTTACCTTTTCCTCCAATCTTCAGTCAATGTCCCAGGTTCTTCCTTCAACATCGAGTAGCACCAATGATGGGATGAAGGGCACGTGAAAAAAACGACAGTCAGAGTGGCAAGGGAAGAGGATTTGAAAGGAAACGCGAGGTAGAAGAAGGTGGCGGAAATAAAGTGGAGCGCTTGGGAGAGGGAACTCAAAACATGAGTGATGATTTGGCGTCTAATATGTTGGTTGACACGTAACTCAGTAAAAAACAGGGCAATGAGCAAATGATACTGAGTATGGATGACTGAATTATAGGACTGATAGATCAGTCTGATTTAATAAAGGGGTGATAAGTAAGTGGAAGTTAATGTAGGCATGACGGATGAAGGCGGCAAGGTGACGCAGTGGTTAGCACTGCTGCCTCGCAGCGCTAGGAAATCAGGTTCAATTCCGACCTTGGGTCACTGTCAGTGTGGATTTTGCACATTCTCTCCATGTCTCCTCACATCCCACCGAAACCTCTACTCCTCAATTGAACCTGTGTCCCCTTGTGATTGATCCTACAGCTGAGGAGAAGAGTTGCTCCTTATCCACTCTGTCCATGTCTCTCATGATGTTGTGCACCTCAGTCAAGTTGTCCCTTGGTCTTCTCTGCCCCAATGAAAACAAGCTATATCATGTTCTAAAAGTTTTAAACACGGTCTATGAAAGTGACCACTGCCACTCATGTGACCTATTGGCTTCTGAGATCCAGGCAGTGCCCAAGGAAGTGAATGGCAATGTGGCAGAGTGGCACAGTGGTTAGCACTGCCGCCTCAAAGCACCAGGAACCCAGGTTCAATTCCTGGCTTGGGGTCACTGTCTGGAGTTTGCACGTCCTCCCCATCTCTGCTGGGTTTCCTCCGGATTTCCTCCGGGTTGTCTTGTTTCCTCCCACAGTCTGAAAGGAATGCTTGTTAGGTACATTGGCAGTGCTAAATTCTCCCTCAATGTATCCCAAACAGGCGCCTGAGTATGGCGACTGGAGATTTTCACAGTAACTTCAATGCAGTGTTAATGTAAGCCTACTTGTGAAGAATAAATAAAGAACAAAGAATGAAATAATTAAGAACGGACACACAACAAGCCGGAGAATTCACACATCCCTTTCTTTAAGGATGGACCAAACACAAAACTGCTGTAGCATTCCAGCCGGTTCACCTTCCTATTCCACCCCATGAACAAAATATAATTCAAAACTCATTGTACATTCGATAAATGTGAATGAATTCCCATTGACCTTCCATTATATTGTGGATGGCCTCACATCCAAAGTAGACTGAGCAAATTTGAAAGTGTCAACTGACAAGACAGGGACACACAGCCCTTTATTACATGGAAATCGTTGACAGTTTCAAGCTTTTAGGTGTCCAGATCACCAACAACCTCACGCCGACACTACAGGTAAGAAAGCCCATCAACGCCTCTACTTTCTCAGAAGACTAAGGAAATTTGGCATGTCAGCTATGACTCTCAGCAACTTTTACAGATGCACCAGAGAAAGCATTCTTTCTGGCTGGCTTCTGCCTTGCCCTGCGCAAAACCGTAAAGAAGTGCAAAAGGTCATGAATGCAAACCCAATCCATCACGCAAAACAACCTCCCATCCATTGACTCTGTCTACACTTCCCGCTGCCTTGGAAAAGCAGCCAGCATAATTAAGGACCCCACACACCCCTGACATTTTCTCTTCTACCTTCTTCCGTCGAGAAAAAAATACAGAAGTCTGAGGTCATGTACCAACTGACTCAAGAATAGCTTCTTCCCTGCTGCCATCAGACTTTTGAATGGACCTACCTCGCATGAAGTTGATCTTTCTCTACAACCTCACTACATTCTGCACTCTCATTTCCTTCTCTACGAATGGTCCGCTTTGTTGTATAGCAGCAAGAAATAATACTTTTCACTGAATGTTAATACATGTGACAATAATAAACTAAATGAAATAACGTTAATATAGACTGCAGATTAATGTGGCTTGTTTTCAATATGTAAGATCATAAGATATAGGAGCAAAATGAGGCCATTCTTTATTCATTTTCAAGATGTGAGTATTGCTAGTTACTCATTCCTAAGTGCCCTCCATTTCAGAGGGCATTTAAGAGTCAACCACAAAGCTGTGGCTCTGGAGTCACATTTAGGCCAGGCCAGCTAAGGATGGCAGATTTCCTTCCCTAAAGGACATTAATGAACCAGATGGGCTTTTCTGACAATTGACAATGATTTCATGGTCATCTGTAGATTCTAAGTCCCAGATATTTTTTATTAAATTCAAATTCCGCCATCTGCCATCGTGGGATTTGAATCCAGCTCCCCAGAACATTACGCTGGGTCTCTGGATTACAAGTCCAGTGACAATACCGCTACGCCACCACCTCCCCTTCAGCTACACAATTTTACTCCGCCATTCAATCATGGCTGATATGTTTCTCAACCCCATTCTCGCGCTCTTTCCCTGTAACTTTGATCTGACACCTACGTAAGGCTCCTATTTACTGAGTACAGCTCAGTCTGTATATAGAACGTTGGTTAGGCCTCACTTGGAGTACTGCGTCCAGTTCTGCTTGCTGTACTACCGGAAGGATGTGGAGTCCCTGGAGAGAGTGCAGAGGAGATTTACCAGGATGCTGCCTGGTATGGAAGGGCTGTCTTACGAGGAAAGGTTGAACACACTGGGGTTGTTTTCCCTTGAAAGACGTCGGCTGAGAGGGGATCTATTAGAGGTATATAAGATTATGAGGGGTATAGATAGAGTAAATGGTGGTAAGCTTTTTCCACCATTAGAAATGGATAGAACGAGGGGTCACGGCCTTAGGGTGAGGGGGGCTATGTATAAGACGAATATTAGAGGGCATTTTTTCACACAAAGGGTAGTGGGGGTGTGGAATGCACTGCCGAGTAAGGTGGTGGGAGCAGGCACACTAGGGTTGTTTAAGGGTCTCTTGGACAGCCACATGAGCGGTCTGCAGATAGAGGGATATAGAAGGAATGTTTAAATACTTTAATTGTTTCCACAGACTGTTCGGTCCACCTTGTTGACCAACAAGGTGCATGCATTCGGCAGGTCGTGCGAAGGCTGCTCCTGGATGTTACTTCAGGAGTGGCCCAGTGCTTCATGTCGTTAGTGTATGCTTAAACTGGACCATCAGATGGGCAACATGACAGCTCAGAGACTATCGCTGTTGCTGAGCAGACACATGGATTTGGGCCTGTGTCTGCAGGAGTTTGCGCGTTCTCCCCGTGGTTGCGTGGGTTTTCTCCGGGTGCTCCGGTTTCCTCCCACATCCCAAAAATGTGCTCTTAGGCTGATTGGGTAACAAATTGTCCCTATATTGGTCTCTAAATGTCATAAAGACGTTAGGATGGCGGCGCGGGCTCGTTGGGCCGAAGGGCCTGTTTCCCGTGCTGTGTTGTTCTTTGTTCTAACAATATTATTCCTATGAAAATCATCTCCAAACTCCGTGACCTGAGCCTCGACACCTCCCTCTGACTGGATCCTGAACTTCCTAATTCATAGACCACAGTTAGGCAACAGCACCTTTCCTACGATCATCCTCAACACCGGCTTCCCACAAAGCTATATTCTCAGCCTCCTACTATACCCCTTATACACCTGTGACTGTGCAGCCAAATTCCCCTTCCAATTCAATTTTCAAATTTGCTGACAACACCACCGTAGTGGGTCAGATTTCAAACAATGATGAGACAGAGTACAGGAATGAGATAGAGAATCTGATGAACTAGAGACAATCATCTCTCTCTCAAAGTCAACAAAACAAAGGAGATTTTCATCAACTTCTAGAAGTGTAAAGGAGAATAATAATAAATCAAATCAAATCAATTCCCCTTACTAATCAAGAACCTATCTGTCTCTGTCTTAAATATACTCAATGAGATGGTCTCCACAGCCTTCTTTGGCAACGAGTTCCATCGATTCACCCAACCTCTGGCTGAAAGAAATTCTCCTCATCTCAGTTCTAAAAGGTCGTGCCTTTATTCTGAGGTTGTGCCCTCGTCCCTTAGTCTCTCCTACTAGCGGAAACATCTTTTTCATGTCCACTCTCTACCCAGCCATTTCAATATTCTGTAAGTTTCAATAAGATCCACCCTTATCCTTCAAAACTTCATCGAGTACAGACCCAGAGTTCTTAAACACTCCTCACTTGGCAAGCTTTTCATTCCCGGAATCATTCTTGTGAACCTCCTCTGGACCCTCTCCAAAGCACATCCTTATATTACACAAATACATAATATGTACATACGAATTGTAACAACTGACTCAAGAAAAGCTTCTTTCCTGCTGCCACCAGATTTTTGAACGGACCTACCTTATAGTAAATTAATCTTTCTCTACATCATAGCTACGACTGTAACACTACATCCTGCACTGTCTCATTTCCTTCTCAATGGATGGTATGCATTGTATTGCACCCAAGAAACAGTACTTTTCACTGTATGTTAATACATGTGACAATAGTAAATCAAATCAAAATGTAAATATATATATATAAACAACATCCAGCTTTCAGTGATTTAATAGCAGAAGGGCAAAGTGTGTTTGGAAGACAATTTCCATATGTTGTCCAACATTTCTTAAGCACTTTCCAAACCCAATTCCACCTAGAAGATGGAGATACAAGGGAGCACCAACACTGGGACATTCTCCTCCAATCAAATCACCGTCCTGGTTTGGAAATATATCATCAAAAAACAAAGAACAAAGGACAAAACAGCACGGGAAACAGGCCCTTCGGCCCAACGAGCCCGTGCCGCCACCTCTATGTTCCCACTTCCACCCATGATCCTTGTCTATGTTTGTAGATCTATGCATTGGAACCAAATTTGCCAGACAATTTCACAATCATCATTCCTACACTGTCGCTGGATCAAAATCTTGGAACTCCCTCTCTAACAGCACTTTCATAAACTCATAGGCCAGAATTCAACCACCATGCCAGCCATGGAATCGGAGCACACAAGGGTCTGACAACAGAAATCTCTGTTGACCTCAGGCAGGAATTTCCAGTCTCGCCTGAGAGAGGCCATAAAATCCCGCCCATGGTGTCTCACAGCGCAGAAAAAGCCCTTCAGCCCATCTAGTCTGCACCGACAATATCTACCACTAAAGGAACGCTAATCCTATTTTCCTGCACTTATATCAAAGAACAAAGAACAAAACAGCACGGGAAACAGGCCCTTCGGCCCAACGAGCCCATGCCGCCACCCCGATGTTCCCACCTCTACCCGTGATCCCTGTCCATGTTTATAGATCTATGGATTAAAAACCAAATTTGAGACAATTTAGGGAGAATTTGTTTTGCCAATTAGCCTAAGAGCACATCTTTGGGATGTGGGAGGAAACCGGAGCACCCGGAGAAAACCCACGCAAGCACGGGGAGAATGCGCAAACTCCCACAGACACAGGCCCAAATCCATGTATCTGCACAGCACAGCGATAGTCACTGAGCTGTCGTGTTGCCCATCAAATGGTCCAGGTCAAGCGTACACTAATGACGTGAAGCACTAGGATACCCTTGAAAAAAATCCAAGAGCAGCCCTCCCACGACCCATCGCGAGTATGCCCCTCGTTAGACAACAAGGTGGACCAAAGCACCTGTAGGATAAAACAAGTATATCATCGAATGTTGTGATATTTCAAGTGCTCTTCTATGTATTTTTTAAAGGCTGTAAGGTTTCCAGGGCTTTTTCTCAAATCCTCTCTGAATCTCCTGTCTCACACCCTAAAACCCAAGAGGAACAGTTGCTTCCCTGTCCATACCCCTGATAATCTTACACACCTCAATCATTGCCCCACTCTGCTCTACAGAAAATAATCCCAAGCCTCTCCTTATAGCTCAAATGCTCCGTTCCAGGCAACAACTCGTGGCTATACCTACACCACATAGATTGTAGCGGCTCAGGAAGGCTGCTTTTCAGCACTTTCTCAAGGGCAATTATAGATGGGCCATAAGTGTGACCAGCAGCGTCAACAGCTTATTAATGATCAATGTTTTTTCTTTAAATGGCTGCATTTGGCATCTATTAGAAACAGAGGAGGAACGCTACCCTCAAAACCATCTGACTTGGCTTATAGTTCATATTTCAGATGCTATGGATGGCACTGCGGGCATTGCGTGTCTTAGTGTTTCATGTCAGGCTTTTAACACATGGTTTCAATTGGTAGAAATGAATCTCTATAGAGTAATCCAGTTAGGATCAAACTTAATCATCAAATTTTATAGCATGCAGCAGGCAATCTGGCCATTCTGAACATAGAATCCTACAGTGCAGAAGGAGATCATTCAGCCCACCGACCACAATCCCATCCAGACCCTATCCCCATAACCCTATACATTTACCCTAGTTAGTCTCCCTGACACTAAGGGGCAATTTAGCATGGCCAATCCACCCAACCTGCACACCGTTTGGCTGTGGGAGGAAACCGGAGCACCCAGAGGAAACCCACGCAAGACGCAGGGAGAATGTGAAAACTCCACACAAAACAGTGACTCAAGCTTTTGTCAAGGGCAGGTCATGCCTTACGAGCCTAGTTGAGTTCTTCGAAAATGTGACTGAACACTTTGATGAAGGAAGGGCGGTAGACGGTGGATACATGGACTTTAGCAAGGCATTTGATAAGGTCCCACATGCAAGCCTTCTGGAGAAGGTGAGAGGGCATGGGATCCAAGGGGCTTTGGCCTCGTGGATCCAGAACTGGCTTGCCGGCAGAAGGCAGAGAGTGGTTGTGGATGGGTCTTGTTCTGCATGGAGGTCGGTAACCAGTGGAGTGCCCCAGGGGTCTGTTCTGGGACCCCTGCTGTTTGTCATTTTCATAAATGACCTGGATGAGGAAGTGGAGGGATGGGTTAGCAAGTTCGCCGACGACACAAAGATCGGTGGTGTTGTGGATGGTCTGGAGGGATGCCAAAAGTTGCAGCGGGACATAGACAGGATGCAAGACTGGGCGGAGAAGTGGCAGATGGACTTCAACGCAGATAAATGTGTCGTGGTCCATTTTGGCAGGAATAATGGGATGAAGGAGTACAATATAAGGGATAGGAGTCTTAGCTGTGTTGTAGAGCAGAAGGATCTCAGGGTCCGGGTCCATAGGACTCTTAAATCAGCCTCGCAGGTGGAGGAAGTGGTCAAGAAGGCGTACGGTGTACTGGCCTTCATTAAACGAGGAATAGAGTTTAGGAATCAGGAGGTAATGATGCAGCTCTATAAGACTCTTGTCAGACCCCAGTTGGAGTATTGTGCGCAGTTCTGGTTGCCTCATTATAGGAAGTTTGTAGAGGCTATTGAGAGAATTCAGAGGAGATTTACAAGGATGCTGCCTGCATTGGGAGGCAGGCCTTATGAAGATAGGTTGAGGGAGCTGGGACTCTTCTCATTGGAGAGACGTAGGTTGAGAGGCGACCTGATAGAGGTTTATAAAATGTTGAGAGGAATAGATAGGGTGGACTCTCAGAGACTATTTCCCTGAGCTGAAATGGTCACTACGAGAGGACACAGATTAAGGTGCAGGGAAGCAAATACAAAGGAGATGTCAGGGGTAGGTTTTTCACTCAGAGGGTGGTGAGTGAATGGAACCGACTGCCGTTGGAGGTTGTTGAGGCAAACTCAGTGGGGTCTTTTAAGAGACTTCTGGATGAGTATATGGAAAAGAATAGGATAGGGGGTTATAGATAGGTCTGTGGATTGGTAGATGTGATCGGCGCAACTCGTGGGCCGAAGGGCCTGTTTGTGCTGTATTGTTCTATGTTCTATGCCGGGAATCGAACCCAGGTCCTGACGCTGTGAGGCAGCAGTGCTAACCACTGTGCCACCATGCTGCCCCTGTCAGAGGACTGTTCAATATGTTCTGCATCCACATAACCCCAACAATGCTTTCCATTTCAGGTGTCATGGGTGTTTCTTTTTATGTTAGTTTATTTATTAGTGTCACAAGTAGTCTTACGTTAACACTGTGATGAAGTTACCATTAAAATGCCCTAGCCACCACACTCCGGGGCCTGGTCAGGTACACTGAGGGAGAATTTAGCTTGGCCAATGCACCTAACCAGCACATCTTCCAGATGGTGAGAGGAAACTGAGGCATCCAGAGGAAACCCATGCAGACACAGAGAGAATGTGCAGCCTCCTCACAGACAGTGATCCAAGCCAGGAATGGAAAGCAGATCGCTGGCACAGCAAGCAGCAGTGCTAACCACTATGCTGACACATGGCCTATGATCAATCTTTTGTACATGAAGGATATGTGTTTTCTTACCCAGTAGATGTTCGTCCCAAACAAGTAGTTCCAGCAACAAGCTTTCTGTGAATTCAAAAGGCAGGAAGGCTGTCTGTGATCACAGTTTTAAGATTTGAGATTGCACTATTCAACTCACCCACATTATCACTCATACAAAAGATTGGATGAGGGTACAACAGTACAGTTACAGATTATGATTGTCTCTTTTATAGTAGTTTCTGAGACAAATTAAGGTTTTGGAGTCAGAGAATCATACAGCACAGAAAAAGGCCCTTCAGCACATCGAGTCTGCACAGGCAATAACTTCCACTAAAGGTGCACTAATCCCATTTTTTCTGCGCTTTATTTGAAATGAAGGTTCTGTAAAACAAAGGAGTTTCAGTAGTAGTGAAGCCTTTTGTAGTCAGCTTTCCAGGAGGGTGGCTCTTGGGGAAACTTGAAGCTGGAACAGGTTGAGGTGACTCGATGTATGACCTTGGCTGCCTAGTTGACTTTGAGTGGGTTTGATTTATCTCTGAATGGATTCCTGTCTCAGCAGCTTCTTGCTGCATTTCCAAAGAAGACCACAAAATAGTTTCATCTCTACGTGGCTTGTTCATGCTCAGGGTTCTTTTTGTCATAATTTGATTTATTATTGTCACAAGTATTAGTATACAGTGAGAAGTGGTGTTTCTTACAACTGCTCCATCCATTCCTCAGATAGTGATAATAGTGGGGGTGGGACCTAAAGGGGTGAGGCCAGCAGGGGTGGAGCCTGAAGGGACAGTCCAATTGGAGCCACTGCACACTCTGCAGATGTGATCAGACCGGGGAAGGGGGTCCCGCCATCATTCTGCAACACGGTGGTACAGCGGTTAGCATTGCTGCCTCAACAGCACCAGGGACTCAGGTTCGATGCCTGGCTTGGGTCACTGTCTGTGTGGTATCTGCACATTCTCCCCGTGTCTGTGTTGGTTTCCTCTGGGTGCTCTGGTCTCCTCCCACAGTCTGAAAGACATGCCAGTTAGGTGCATTGGCCATGCTAAGTTCTCCCTCAGTGTACCTGAATAGGTGCCGGAGTGCAGCAACTAAGGGTTTTTCACAGTAACTTCACTGCAGCGTTAATGTAATCCTACTTGTGACACTAATAAATAAACTCTAGCTTCCCTAAACATTTTGAAATTGTAATAAATCAAGGGTGACTCGATGTGGCTTAAGTAACAAAAGGCTTATTGCCAACAAATAAATAATTACTTACACTAAGAGGGTCAGACAGAAGAGCTATGTGACTGTGTAACACTCCTCCCTGTCACCGGACCCTGATCACATGACCCTCAGAGACGATCCCTTAAAACAGCCACACTACCACACTCCTTCCGCACCCCCCCCACCCCCCCGCCACCCCCCATTAACTCCGAAAGGCACCGAAGGAAGAAACAAAAAGAAAACATCACTAACATACAACAACATTCATGTGATACGTTTTGTCGATCTGGCAACTTTCGAGCCGTGGTAGAATGCTTTGATTCTGAGTTAGGTTTGTGTGGAAGTGAAGATGCAGGCCATACTGAGGTAGAAGGCAAACTCATTAAATCATGGTCAAAATCCATCATTATGCAGTGTTTGGAAAGGTTAGTCATGGTACAAATCAATTCCAGACTACCTGGATCCACTACAATTTACCTATCACCGCAACAGGTCCACAGCAGACACCATCTCCCTGGCCCTGCACTCAACCCTGGAACACCGAGATAACCAGGACATCTATATCAGGCTCCTATTTATTGATTACAGCTCAGCCTTCAACACTGTTATTCCCATGAAACTCATCTCCAAACTCTTCGGCCTGGGCGTCAGCACCTCCCTCTGTGACTGGATCCTGAACTTGCTAACTTACAGACCAGTATCAGTAAGGATAGGCAACAATACCTCCTCCACAATCATGCTCAACACTGGTGTCTCACAAAGCTGTGTTCTCAACCCGCTACTGTAATCCTTACACACCTACGACTGTGCGCCCAAATTCCCCTCCAATTTGATTTTCGGGTTTGCTGACGACATCACCGTGGTGAGTTTCAAACAATGACGAGACAGAGCAAAGAGTGAGAAAGAGAATCTGGTGAACTGGTCAGCAACAAAAATCTCTCCCTCAATTCAACAAAAACGAAGGAGATTGTCATTGAAGCTTCAGGAAGCGTAAAGGAGAATATGCCCCTGTCTACAACAATAGGGACAAAGTGGAAAGAGCTTCAAGTTTTTGGGTGTCCAGATCACCAACAATCTGTCCTGCTCCCCCTCCACCTCCCCCCCAATGATGACACTATATTTCAGAAACCCACCAACACCTCTACTTTCTCAGAAGACTAAGGAAATTTGGCATGTCAGCTACGACTCTCACCAACTTTTACAGATGCACCACAGAAAGCATTCTTTCTGGTTGTATCGCAGCTTGGGATGACTCCTGCTCTGCCCAAGACCACAAGGAGCTATAAAAGATCATGAATGTAGCCCAATCCATCACGCAAACCAGCCTCCCATCCATTGACTCTTTTCCCAAAGCAGCCAGCATAATTAAAGACATTGTCTCTTCCACCTTCTTCTGTTGGGAAAAAAAATACAACAATCTGAGGTCATGTACCAACAGACTCAAGCTCAGCTTCTGCTCTGCTGCTGTCAGATTTTTGAATGGACTTGCCTTGCATTCAGTTGATCTTTCTCTATCCCCTAGCAATGGCTGTGACACTGCATTCTGCACTCTCTCATTTCTTTCTATATGAACGATGTGCTTTGTCTGTATAGTGTGCAATCAAATATATTTCACTATATGTGACAACAATAGATATATGCATTAGAACCAAATTTGTGACAATTTAGGGAGAATTTGTTCTGCCAGTCAGCCTAAGAGCACATCTTTGAGATGTGGGAGGAAACCGGAGCATCTGGAGAAAACCCACGCAAGCACGGGGAGAATGTGCAAACTCCCACAGACACAGGCCCAAATCCATGAATCTGCACAGCACAGCGATAGTCACTGAGCTGTCATGTTGCCCATCAAATGGTCCAGGTCAAGCGTACACTAACAACGTGAAGCATTTGGATACTCTCGAAAAAAAAATCCAAGAGCAGCCCTCTCATGACCCATCGTGTGTATGCCCCTTGTTAGACAAGGCAGACCTAAGTATCTTAATTCCACTTGCCAGCACTTGGGCCCATAGCCTTGAATGACATGCCAAATACTCATCCAGATAATTTTTAAAGGATGTGAGGCATCCCGTTTCCACCACCCTTCCAGGCAATTCATTCCAGATCACCTAGGTAAAAACATTTTTCTCCAAATCCTCCCTAAAGCTCCCATCCCTCACTTTTAACTTGTGTCCCTTCGTAACTGACGCCTCAACTACAGCCACTGGAGAGTTTTCTGTTGTATCACACTGGACGCTCCTCCTTAATGGCTCTGTGTTTCTTGGCACAACGTTCTTGTATCTCTACAATATAGGAGACCGAGCCTGTCCTTTCCACTATCTGGCCAGTCACCTGTGCCCTTCCTGCTGTAAAAATTCTAACCATGAATGAATTCTCATCTTGGAAAAGTCTATCATCTTTCCTTCAGTTGTGATTTTCTCTTTGGGAGGGTTGTTTAACCTCCAACCTCCCTGCCAAATTTGGGATTATCATATCCAACCCAAGCAGATGGCACGGTGACACAGTGGTTAGCACTGCTGCCCCACAACGCCAGGGACCTGTGTTCAATTCCCGGCTTGGGTCACTGTCTGTACGGAGTCTGCACATTCTCCCCGTGTCTGCGTGGTTTTCCTGTGGGTGCTCCGGTTTCCTCCCACAGTCCGAAAGACTAGTTAGGGACGTTGGCCATGCTAAATTCTTGCCCAGTGTACCCGAACAAGTGCCAGACTGTGGTGATTAGGGGGTTTTCACAGTAACTTCATTGCAGTGCTAATGTAAGCCTACTTGTGACATTGATAAATCAACTTAAACTTAGACATAATATAGAGAATACCATTTAATTTTACATATTTTTGAAACTCCTCTGCTATGAGTGAATTGCCATTGTCTGACACTAAGACTTTGGGGATTCCATGAATGGGGAAAACTTTTCTCGATTTGTCCATGATTACAGCAGCACTTGTGGACTTCAACTGGACATCCAACTTTGAGTGTGCGTCTACTAATACTAGAAACATAAATAAAGTTAATTTATTCGTGTCACAAGTTGGCTTACATTAACACTGCAATGAAGTTCCAAGAAAATCGCCTAGTTGACACACTCTGGTGCCTGTTCGGGTATGCTGAGGGAGAATTTAGCATGGCCAATACATCTAAGCAGCAAATCTTTCAGTCAATGGGAGAAGCATCTGGAAGAAACCCACGCAGACATAGGGAGAAGATACAGACTCTGCACACATTGTGACACAAGCTGGGAATCAAACTCGGGTTCCTGGCGCTGTGAGGCAACGGTGCTAACCACTATGGCACCGTGCCATCCTGAAAAGTCAGTATGTATTCTTGCCCAGAGTCTGGGGACCATTCCCAAGGATGCCTATGACCCAAAAGAAGCAAGGCCTGTTGAGCTTCTCAGCTGGGGCATTCACTAACCATTCTTCCTATTTCTCTATCCAGGGCTGGCCACCATTCCAGAAATGGGCGAGAGGCTGAATAATTTAATCAAACTTACTTTTCAATGAAGGTTTGCATCTGTTTAGCATGCCTGGCGCTCAGTCATCCGGGTTCGCTTTTCTTCATGGCCTCACTGGGTTCTCTCTGGCGAGGAAAACATCTGCTCCCCAGGAACTGGAAACAATCGTGTTGGCCTCGCCAGTGGAGCTAGAGGTCATTGAGGCCTCCCAGGGAGGCCGAGGGCAAGGGGAGGTGTCCCTTGTACAGTGCCAGCCTGACACCTGGGTACTGCTCACTTGGCACCTTCACCCTGTCCATCAGGCCTGAATGTGGTGGGGCCCTGAAGGGGGAGGGCCAGAATGGACCACGGCCATTCACACCCACAGTGTGAATGGCCAGCCAGAATGGAGGTGGGGCCTGAAGGGGTGGGGTGTGAATGGATAGACCCTGAAAGAGTTGGGGGGGTAACCACTGCACGCTCTGCAAATGTGATTGGACCAGGGGATAGGGGGAGGTGGTGGTAAGGGAGGTGGGGGGGCAGGGGTTTGGTGGTCCTGCTGCCACTCTGCATTGTGATGTGAAGCTGGGGGAGGCGCTGTCGCTCTGCAGATGAGATTTGGTTGGGGGGGAAGGAGGAAGGTGTGATTGGTCTGGTGGTTGGTGGGGGTGGAAAGCACTGCAGCAGCAGGGGCCTGATAGCTCGCTCTGTCTGACTCCTGCTGTTGAAATTGCGCATGGACAATATCAGTGGTCTGCACATGCGCAGTAGCTCCCTCTATGGACTGGCTGGTGAATTAAGCCCAGCCCACTGCCTGCAGCAGCTAGAAACAGTTTACACCATTTTTCCAATTACTAAGTGCATAAGATTGGGTGTGAAAGCTCAGCGAGAAAATGGATCAGGAACTCTCCCATCTTTATGGTAGCTGGACACTTGGAATCATTCTCACAAAATTCCATCTACCATTTCACCACCCTTACACCACCAACTTCCTAACTTTTGCGACTGCCGAGTCTCTTTCTGTCCACATTCTTACTTGTGTAACTGAGACCAACAAGGTCGCTATCAGATGCACTGTCAGCACTATCTCCTGAGGGACTGGCAATGATGCCACTGTGGCAGTGGCAATCTGCTGAACCGCATCCACATTTAATATCTACATTCCTGGGAGATGCTGAAATGTATAAGTGTACGCAGCCAATAAGAGAGCCCCTCTCTGCAACCTTGCTGAAGTCATTGGCTTATCTTCTCTGAATAAGCTCAGCAACAGCTTCTGGTTTGAAACTATTGTAACCGTAAATGTGCTAAGGAAACACAGAGCACAACACACAAAACCCCACTGCTGATCTCTTCTGGTTTTCTACCTTTGTATCTTACACTGTCACATTCTTAGTCTTTATAACTGAAGCCACAACTTGTTTGTTCGATCCCTTACTGTACAAGGCATTGGTGAGGCTACACCAGGAGTACTGTGCACAGTTTTGGTCTCCTTATTTGATGAAAGATGTAGTGGCATTGGAGGCAGTTCAGAGTTAGCTCACTAGATTGATTGCAGAAATGAGAGGGTTATTGTATCAAGAGAGAACAAAGAACAAAGAACAAAGAACAAAACAGCACGGGAAACAGGCCCTTCGGCCCAACAAGCCCGCGCCGCCACCCGGATGTTCCCACCTCTACCCGCGATCCCTGTCCATGTTTATAGATCTATGGATTAAAAACCAAATTTGAGACAATTTAGGGAGAATTTGTTTTGGCAATTAGCCTAAGAGCACATCTTTGGGATGTGGGAGGAAACCGGAGCACCCGGAGAAAACCCACACAAGCACGGGGAGAATGCGCAAACTACCACAGACACAGGCCCAAATCCATGTATCTGCACAGCACAGCGATAGTCACTGAGCTGTCGTGTTGCCCATCAAATGGTCCAGGTCAAGCGTACACTAACGACGTGAAGCAGTAGGATACTCTTGAAAAAAAAATCCAAGAGCAGCCCTCTCACGACCCATCGCGTGTATGCCCCTCGTTAGACAACAAGGTGGACCGAAGCACCTGTAAGATAAAAACAAGTACATCAATATCATTATATATTTACACACTTCCCAGGGACTCCAAAGGCTCATAATCCATATTTTAAATCAGTTTTCTATACCCCTCCATTCCCATTCTGTTCATGTGCTCATCTAAGTATTTCTTAAATAACTCCAGAGTACCTGCCTCCACCACTTTACTTGGCAGCGCATTCCATACCCCCACCAACCTCTGTGTGAAAAAACTCCCTCTAGCATCCAAATTATACCTTACCCCCCTCACCCTAAGCCTGTGACCCCTCGTGCTATTTGAGTCCATCCTAGGAAAAAGCTTAACCCTGTTTACTCTATCTATACCCCTCATAATCTTGTACACCTCGATTAGATCTCCTCTAAGTCTACGATTGAACAGTTTAGGCCTATCCTCTCTGGAATTTAGAAAAATGAAAGGAGATCAAATTGAGGTATACAAGATGAGAAAAAATATGGATAAAGGAGACATGGAGTGGATGCTTCCTCTTGTGGGGCATTCTAGCACAAGGGGTCATAGTCTTAGGATAAAGGGTAGCAAATTTAAAAGAGAATTAAGAAGAAACTACTTCTTCCCAAGGGTTGTGAATCTGTGAAATTCATTACCAGTGAACGCTGGGACAGTGAGTTAATTTAAGGAGGAGTTAGACAGATATTTAATTGGTAATGGGTTGAAGGATAACCGAGAGAAGGCAGGAAAATGGGGATGAGCAACATATCAACCATGATCGAATGGCGGAGTAGACTCGATGTACCGACTGGCCTAATTCTGCTCCTATATCTTATGAACTTATGGGTGAACCCAGAACAAAGAACAAAACGGCACGGGAAACAGGCCCTTCGACCCAATGAGCCTGCGCGGCCAATTTAATGTTCCCACTTCCACCCGTGACCCTTGTCTATGTTTACAGAAATCTGCACTGGAGCCAATTTGGGGAGACAATTTAGGGACATTTTGGAAATGAGACACCTCTTCGAGGGACAAGTCAGCACGTGCGTGAGTGTTAACAGGAGTTAAATCTAAGCAGGCATGATGCACTATTAATGTAACAGGGACTGATTTCCTTTGCACCTTGGGCCTCTTGGTTCGGGGCAGTGCCTCAGCCTCAGGCCTAAGGCCTAAAACCAGGCCGTCTGACCCACATTCGTTAAACTCCAGGATCTGCAGCCACGCGGAAATGCTAAAATCCAGAACAGAGACTCTCTGAGGAAAATATCACGGCAATACCTCTGTGTTGCTGCCGGCAAGGTTACAAGAAACAACTAAAAACCCTGAAGACGGGGGCGGTTACACATTGAGTTCCAACCCTCCCTCATACTTGCCGCAGCTGCAGGAGCTTATCTGGTGCGCTGTAATGAAAGAGTTAGTCTGGCCTTTAATCATTCTTTCCAACATGGCTTCCTGCCAGTTTGCAGTGCATGTTTTATTAAATTAAAGTCAGACTGTGAGCTGATGCTACGCAGAGTCCAGATCATTAAAGCTGCACCCAAAGATATGTCATAAAACTTTTACTGAGTTGGCAGCGAGTGTGAGAAGCTGGCAATATCCCGACTGGGCTTAAAAATGAAATAGCAGCGATGAGGCTTTTCTCTTAAAAGCTGCAACCCTCGGCTTTGATTGTCACTCAACGTCCTCTCTCCCGGCTGGGCAGATGTTGCAAGCTATCGGCCAAGCTAAGACAAACTTATTAACTTCCTTATCGCCAGGCTAGGCAGTGATTTACATTTGGACCATGCACGCAGCTTTACTAGAATATAACTCCTCGTTCTAACGTACCGAACCCCCCACCCCCACCCCCTCACTGCCCTCCTTCTCCGGTAACATTCCACAAGCGTTAGGTTACAAGTTAAAGCCAAGCAGTGTGAGGAGCCCGGAGGTGAGGGGGAAATCGGGCCTGTGCTGTAATATATGGGGTGGTGATGGTCTACTGCAGTTCACTCAGAGAGTCCAGGTCGCCGTGGTATGTTCAGTAGGCCTCACAGAGAGGTTCCGAGATGCTGTTGAACTTTAACTGTTTATTGTCAACACATGACTCTATATTTTCTTTGAAAGAAAAGCATCCGCAAGTTTCCACCTTGTGAGAGAATCGTGAAGTTTAGCAAATAGGCAAGGGCTTCAGACAGACCTGTGCCTGAAGTTTAGAGTTATTAATTATGGGGCAGCACCGTAGTTAGCACTGCTGCCTCACAGCGCCAGCGACACAGGTTCGATTCCTGGCCTTGGGGAATTTGTGCGTGTTTCCTCCGGGTGCTCTGGTTTCACACCCCCCACCCCCACACACACAGTCCAAAAGACGTGCTGGTTAGATGCATTGTTCATGCTAAGTTCTCCCTCAGTGTACCCAAACAGGTGCCCAAGTGTGGCAACTAGGGAATTTTCACAGTAACTTCATTAAAGTGTTAATATAAGCTCACTTGTGACACTAATAAATAAACTTTAAACTATTTGTAACCTCCAGCTTTGGTTTTCCAACCAAATTCGGAGTTCTCGATAAACTCACTGTAACGTAGAAACACGAATAAGTATTGGATCGTTGCATGTAACCATTTATAGAATCATAAAATCTCTACAGTGCAGAAGGAGGCCATTTGGCCCATCGAGCCAACACTGACAACAATCCCACCCAGGTCCTTTCACTATAACCTCACGTATTTACCCTCTAAATCTCCCTGACATTAAGAGACACTTTAACATGGGCAATCCACCTAACCCGCCTATCTTTAGACTGTGGGAGGAAACTGGAGCACATGGAGGAAATCCACGCAGATTCCACACAGTCACCCGAGGCTGGAATTGAACTTAGGTCCCTGGCCAGTGAGGCAGCAGCGCTAATGACTGTGCCACATTTTGACAAATTATTTTCCAGAGGATGCCCCTGCACCAAGGATTTGTTGGGAAATGGATACATTCACAGATAACTCCATGCTCGCTTCCACACAGGTCTTGGTCCATTCCAGAACAGACCCTAGTCTCAGGTCACATGTGACTTTACATTTCATTATGGCTGGTCCTGCATCTCAGCCCCACATTAACTCTTGCTAAACCAATCAGTCTTTATACTACAGAGGCAACATATACTTTTACACATATGTTGTAGACTGGAACTACAGTAGCAACACCGACAACTTTTCCATTACATGACCAAGAGACTCTCCTACTTCTACCACCTTTCCCGTGGCATGTGTTGGGGAACTTGGTAGGTTGGCACTCAACCTGTTTGATTGCATTATGAACGCAGTTTCCCAAGCCGTCAAGTCCTGGAGTGGGATTTGAATCCGAAGCGTCTGGCTCAGAGACGGGGATACTACCAATGCGCCACAAGATCTCATAGATGATGAACAGCACTGGTTTAAATAGAGCAGTGTGAAAAACAAAAGCCCTTTGGCCCCTATTTTCTACATTGAAAAGGAGTCAGCCATCTAGGAGAATAGTGTGTGTGTGTGAAGGGCTTCAGTCATCAGGCCTGTGTCTCCAGCTTAGAGTTATTTATAACTGCCAACTTTGTTTACCAACCAAATTTGGAGGTCTCGATATAAATTTCTGTAAAAATACGATGCATGACAATTGGGCGGCATAGTGGTACAGTGGTTAGCACTGCTGCCTCACAGCTCCAGGGACCCCAGTCCGATTCCCAGCTTGGGTCACTGTCTGTGTGGAGGGGTCAGTGTCTCTGTGGAGGCTGTGCATTCTCTCCATGTTCTGCTCCCAGTGCTCCAGTTTCCTCCCACCATCTGAAAGATGCGTTGACCCAAATAGGCGCGGAGTGTAGAGGAATTTCATAGTAACTTAATTTCAGTGTTAATGTAAGCCTTGCTTACAACTAATAAATAATCTTTCTGTGCTGGATTGCTGCATGCAAGCATTTTAACAAATTTAGTCATTTTAGCCTAATTATTTTCCACAGGCATCAGAAGTATTTTTTGGGAGATCCCAAGTGAATGATGATTAATGTGACCAGCCCTTGGCACATCCTCCTCACTGACAGAGAGCAAGAGAGAGAGAGACCAAGACTAGTAGTTCGTTGTTGAATTTCCAGCAACTGGTGAAGGGAATATTAAAATATAAACACAATGGGGTTGAAAGGATTTTTTTTATAGTTTAATGTGTTGACTCACATATCACTGGGATATGCGGTGGAGGCAAATATTGACTTTGGAACGCTGAGTGCTTTTGTTTATCCCTGCGACATGTCATAGTTGGTGTGAGGTTACCCTCAGACATTTCAGGCTTGTTAACACTGCAGGGACTGTGCAGCGAGGGGAAAAAGTCTCACAACACCCAGGTTAAAGTCCAACAGGTTTATTTGGTAGCAAACGCCAATAGCTTTCGGGGTCTCGCCCCTTCCTCAGGTGAGCGGGGAGTCCTGATCACAAACAGAGCACATAAAGGCACAGTTTACAGAATTCTCATTAGAATACGAGTCTTTACAGGTAATCAAGTCTTAACGGTGTGGACAATGTGAATGGAGAGAGCATTCAGCATTGATTAAGGAGATGTGTATTGTCTCCATACAGGGCTCTGAGTGACATGTTGTTAGCCCAGGCAATTCATGGGGAGGTTACAAATTGTGTGACATGAACCAGGCCCCGAAATAAACCTGGCTTTAACCTGGTAGTCATGAGACTTCTTACTGTGTTTACCCCAGTCCAACACTGGCATCTCCACATCAGCGAGGGGAGCCAGCCATGTGGGTCCATGTTATCAGAGCTGCACTACAGTGTTGTCAGAGGGCAGAATCTGACATGAATCCAGGTAGCGCATTGAGAACAAAGTTGTCCCTAGTTGTCCGAGCTATGATTCAGTTCACAGCATGCCTCTTGCCTACACAGCCAGAGATTTGTGGGTTTCCTCCCTGTGCTCTGGTCTCCTCCCACACTCTAAAGCTATGTAGGGAGATGATGGCATAGAAGTATAGCCACTGGAGTGGGAACCAAGAGATCCTGAATAAGATCTGGGATTGCAGGTTCAAATCCCGACACGGCAGAATTTGAATTCAATAAAAAAAATCTGGAATTAAGAACCTACTGATGATCATTGCTGGAAAAACCCAATTGGTTCACTAATGTCCTTTAGGGGAGGGAATTTGTTGTCTTTACCTGGTCTGGCCTACATGTGTCTCCAGAACTACAGCAATGTGTTCGACTCTCAAATGCCTTCCGACATGGAGGTAACAGTGGTTAGCATTGCTGCCTGACAGCGCCAGGGACCCGGGTTTAATTCCTAGCTTGGGTCACTGTCTGTGTAGAAATTGGACATTCTCCCCATGTCTGCGTGGGTTTCCTCCTGGAGAAAGCAGGACTAGGCTACTGAGTCGGACGATCAGCCATGATCATAATGAATAGCAGAGCAGGCTCGAAGGACTGAATGGCATCCTCCTGCTCCTATGTTTCTATGTAATGTAAACCTACTTGTGCCATTAATAAATAAAATTTAAATTTCCTCTTAGCGTCAGGAGGGGCCCAGCAGGGTAGCCTATATGATTAAGGCCTGGGTGGGATTGTGGTCAGTACAGACTCGAGGGGCCGAACAGCCTCCTACTGCACTGTCAGGGTTCCGTGATGCTAAATCCCGCTCTAGAGCTCATCATCCAGGCCAGCATTCCAGAAGCAGGACCGAGGGAGTGCAGCTCTGCCAGAGACGGGACATCAAACTGAGTCTCCATCCACCTTCCCTCTCCCAAAAAAAAACCTATGGTGCACTTTTCCAGAGAAGGGGAGTTATCCCCAATGTCCAGATCAATGTTTACTCTCAGCCAGCATCGCAGACTGAAACATTATCTGCGTTTTTTCTCACACTCCAAAGGTGGCATTCCCATTTTACTGCTTTACTAGGCGGCACGGTAGCATAGTGGTTAACACTGCTGCCTCACAGTGATGGGGACCTGGGTTCAATTCCCGGCTTGAGTCTGTGTGGATTCTGCACCTTCTCCCCATGTCTGCGTAGGGTTTTCTCCGGGTGCTCCGGTTTCCTCCCACAATCCAAAAGTCATGCTGGTTAGGTGCATTAACCATGCTGAATTCTCCCTCAATGTACCCGAACAGTACATTCGGGTACTGTTCAGAGTGTGGCGACTAGGGGATTTCCACAGTAAGTCAATTGTGGTGTTAATGTGAACCGACTTGTGACACCAATGAATGAACTTTAAACTCCTCTTCACAGGCTGCTGGGCCTGACGCCTCCACTAGATGGGGCTGTAGGGGCTGTGGGGGAGAGGGGGGGTTGTCGCAGGTCCTCACACCATCAATAGTGAACTCTTTGGAGCAAAGCCAATCCCACGTGATCTTCCAGGGAGATCCGGCAGGACAAAAATGAAACATTAAGTTATTTCTCACATTCTCACTCCTGTAACTGAATCAATAACGCAATCAAAAAAAAAATGAAAAAGATTTCTTGTTTCTCCCCCTGTCATTACTAAGCACCCAAGTTCAGATCAGCTGCTATGATATTTATTCAGTCCTGATGGCTTATTGATCCTTTGGCTGGCTGAGCGCTTATTAATGGAAAACTCGATTCAATGAACCAAGGGCTTGCTCCACTGCTATCAACACTCAATAACCCACTGAATATTACAAGTTTGACTTACTTGATAATTTGACCGCATTGAGATTTCAATAATCCCCCCGTCCATCATTCTTCTGTTTGACTGTACCACATCTATAGGCACCTGAAACCCAGGACCATAGTTCATAGAATCCTAGAGAACAGGGTGGAGGCTCTTCGGCCCATCATAACTTTGTTGGCTCCCTGAAAAGAGGTGCCATCAGTCCCTCAAATAGAAACAAAGAACAAAGAACATTACAGCACAGGAACAGGCCTTCCAAACCTGTTCCGATCATTACGCCTGCCTCAACTAAAACCATGCGCACTCACAGATTCCCTATCCTTCCATTCCCATCCTATTCATGTATTTGTCTAGTTAAACATCACTATCTTACCTGCTCCCACCACCTCCCTGGGCAGCACATTCCAGAATTCATCACGCTCAGTGTGAAAAACTTTGCCTCACACATCTCCTCTAAGTTTTTCCTCTCGCATGTTAAACCTATGTTCCCTAGTATTTGACTTTTCTACCCTAGGAAAAAGCATCTGGCTGTCCACTCTGTCCATCTCACTCATAATCTTGTAAATCTCTGTCAGGTCATCCTTCAACCTCCATCATTCCAGTGAGAACAAAGTGAGTTTAACCAACCTCTGCTCATAGCTAATAGCCTCCAGATCAGGCAATATTCTGGTAATATCTTCTCTCCAAGGCATCCACATCTTTCTGATAGTGTGGTGACCAGAATTGGACACAATATTCTAAATGAGTCCTAACTAAATGTCAGGTATTCACTAATAACTCCAATAAGAAAAACAAGAGATAAATATGTTTATTTCCAGAGGGATGAAAGTGTGGGACTCTTGGAGTGGTTTGAGTGTACAGGACTCATTGCTGGGCAATTTCCCACATTGCTGGGTAGATTCCAGTGCTGTGACTGTATCGGAACAACTTGGCTAGAGGAGCAGCAAGTTCTCGAGCACAAATCTTCAGTACTATTGCTGAAAATTTGTCAGGGATCTTAAGTCTTTGCAGTATCCAGTGCTTGAAGCTGTTCCTTGATATCACATGGAGGGAATGGAATTTGGCTGAAGATTGGTATATGTGATCATACAATCCCTACAGTGCAGAAGAGGCCGCTTGACCCATGCCCACACCAACTCTCTGGTGGAATATCTTACCCACATCCTCTCCCCAATCCTATCCCCATAACCGCACACATTTACCATGGCTAACCGACACATCTTGGGACACTAAGCAACAATTTAGCACGGCCAATGCACCTAACCCACACGTCTTTAGATTGTGGGAGGAAACCGGAGCACCCAGAGGAAACCCACATATACACAGGGAGAACGTACAGACTCCACACAGACCCAAGCTGAGAATCGTATCTGAGTCCCTGGCGTTATGAGGCAGCAGTGCCAACCACTCCATGCTGCCCATACTTTGACTTGCTGTTGAAAAAGTTATCAACAAACATGCTTTGACTAAATGACTTGCATGAATATGCAGTTCAATAGTCAGTTTTATAATGCTGTCAAAGCGATGCATGTTAAGTATGTTTTTCACCTTTCTGCTCTGAGTCAGAAAATTGTGAGTTCAAAGTCCCAACCCAGGGACTGGAGCAGAGAAATCAAAGCCATGACTCCATTCCTTGCTGAGGGGATGCAAATATCAGTGGTCCTGTCGTTTAGGTGACCAAGGTCCCATCTGGCCTCCTCAGGGGATGTATAATATTCCAACATGCTCGAGTAATGGGAGCTAATTTCAACCCTGTGTTCTGGCCGATATTTATTTCTCAATAAACATCACATGCAACATGTTATTACACGGATCTTGCTCTGTGTAAATTGGCTGCAACATTACAAAGCCAAAACAATTTAATACATTTATTGGTCGGTATAAGATGCTTTGAGAAGTGTTTTGATTCTGAGACATGAAGGAGTCTGTATAACTGCAGGACTTTCTGTTTTTCTCATGACAGCACTTTCTGGCATTTTCTTCTTCTCAAGTTTGTCCCCTGTCTCTCCACTTTCAAATTAAAGGCTCGCTTGGTATCACAAATCTTGAGTGAAAAAGAAAGACATATAATCAAAAATTTTCATCCTGCACTCCAGAACACCAGATTTCACATCATTCGTCCTTTGGAAATTTGGTATTCTTGCTTCTGTCCTGATGAGTACCAGATGAAAAGTTTCAACAGCACATCTCTCTCGGGTGGCACAGTGACACAGTGTTTAGGCCTGGTGCCTGACAGCTCCAAGGACCCAGGTTCAATTCCTGGCTTGGATCACTGTCTATGCGGAGTCTGCACATTCTCCCCATATCTGCGTGGGTTTCCTCCGGGTGCTCCAATTTCTCCTACAGTCCGAATGACGTGCTGGTGAGGTGCATTGGCCATGCTAAATTTTCCCTTGGTGTACCAGAACACGTGCAGGTGTGTGGTGACTAGAGGATTTTCACATAACTTTTCATTGCAATGTTAATGTAAACCTACTTGTGACACTAATAAATAATCTTAAAAAGCTTAAACATACATCTCGTGAATCAATTTGAAAAAAAATGGGATTTTGTTGTGCTCAAAATAGCCACTATTTCAGCTCCTATATTGAGGTTTTTAGGTGTACAGTTCATCAAAACCTGTCCTAGTCCCCCCATGCCAATACTATAGTTAAGAAAGCCCACCAACATCTCTACTTTCTCAGAAGATTAAGGAAATTTGGCTTGTCTGCTGCAACTCTCATCAACTTTTACAGATGCAGCACAGAAAGCATTCTTTCTGGTTTTATCACAGCTTGGTGTGGTTCCTGCTCTGCTCAAGACCACAAGGAACTACAAAAGGTCATCAATGTAGCCCAATCCATTACACAAACCAGCCTCCCATCCATTCACTCTGTCTACACTTCCGGCTGCCTCAGTAAAGCAGCCAGTGTAATTAAAGACCCCACACACACTGGACCTACCCTCTTCCACCTTCTTCCGTGAAGAAAAAGATTCAAATGTCTGAAGTTATGTACTAACCAACTCAAGAACAGTTTCTTCCCTGCTCCTGTCAGACTTTTGAATGGACCTATCTTATGATTAGGCATCCTAGCTAGGGTCAGTGTCTTTGTAGAATCTGCATGGGTTTCCTCTGGTTGCTCCGGTTTCATTCCACAGTCTAAATAACGTGCTGATTAGGTGCATTGGCCTTGCTAAATTCTCCTGGCAGAACAAGCGCCAGAGTGTGGCAACTAAGGGATCTTTACAATAACTTCATGACAGTATTAGTGTAAGCCTACCTGTGACACAAATAAAGAATATACACCCATCCTCTATTTCCTAGCTATGACTTTAATGCTACATTCTGCACTTTCTTTTCCTTCTCTATGAACAGTATGCTTTGTCTATATAGCGTGCAAGAAATAATACTTTTCACTGTATGCTAATACGTGTTAGTACATGCGACAATAATAAATCAAATCAAATGCGTTTGGCACTCTCTGAGATACCTTTAACATGTGAGAACCATGTTCTTTGCACCGTGTGTGGTGTGATGCGTGACGAGTGCTCAATTCCCAGGGCACCAGATATTCCCAGGATATGGAGTGGGAGAGCTTGATCTTGGGTTCAGGCATTGCTCAGCACAACATCGAGGGCCGAAGGGCCTGTACTGTGCAGTACTATTCTATGTTCACCACTTCACATGATTTGGCCGTCTTTCCCTTCCAGCTTAATCTCTGACGTGCTTTAACAAGTGAGTTTCTTGTCACAGGAGAGCCAAGGGTTAAACCAAGTCCGACTCGAGAGGCCACAAAGCAGCCACCTCCAAAGCAATATCCCCTGAAAATCGAAGGCCAGAGCAGCAAAAATAGCTCCCAGCTCAAATGACAAACATTTTGAATCAATCAAGATAATCAACCAATAAAAAATCATATTCAAGTTTCCCTTAGCAATAATTCAAACCTCATTGCCATAGTAACTGGGCTGTGTGGAAAAAACAAAATAGCCCTCTTTGTTTTGCTGTCAATAAATAGAGAATTATGAAAATAGCTAAAATTACCATGACAAGGCCAATTGGAATGGTTCCTTGTATTGGCGCACTCCAAGAAGGTTATTAGCCCCATTGAAGGGCACCAACATTAGCATACACTTCTGCCATCTTAAAACTTACAATTGTCACCATCGACCGAGATAATCGCTCAACTGGAGAAGTTTTATACCTTCAAGTTTATTTATTAATATCACAAGTCAGCTTATATTAACACTGCAATGAAGTTACTGTGAGAATTCCCTAGTCACCACACTCTGGTGCCTCTTTGGGTACACTATGGAACAATTTAGCTTGGCCGATGCACTTAACCAGCATGTCTTTCAGACACTGGGAGAAAACCGGAGCACCCGGAGGAAACCCACGCAGGCATGGGGAGAACATGCAGACTTCACACAGACAGTGACTGACCCAAGCTGGGTATTGAACCTGGGTCAATGGCATTGTGAGGCAGCAGTGCTAGCCACTGTACCGTCTCATAATCTATATATTATGAAAATAAATCATTATCATGCAATGGGAAAGAAAAATCTGCTTTTTATTTCATCATAAGGTTCCTGCCTTATTGTAAGGTAAAGGGTAAAGTCCATAGTCCCAAGTGACCCCTTCAAGAGAGGAGCTGACGCTGGTGATTGAATCTGAGGATAGTTTTATTGTCTTGTATTTGGCAAGGTATCTGACACAAACTGCTGGGATGATTGTACCTAAATCGTTCTAGAAGAAACGGAGAACGTTCTGTTCAGTCAGTGTTATTTCCCCCTACCCGACATTCAGTAGCTTCCGAAAAGCAGAATTAGTTGTTCTGCAGATTGAACTCATGATGACAAGGTGGCACCGTGGTTAGCACTGCTGCCTCACAGTGCCAGAGACCCAGGGTCAATTCTATCTGTGTGGAGTTTGCACGTTCTCCCCATGTTTGTGTGAGTTTCCTCTGGGATCCCCCTAATTTTCTCCTTCAGTCCAAAAGACATGCTGGTTAGGATTAGCCATACTCAATTTCCCTATACCGTCCCAAGATGTGTAGGTTAGGGAGATTAGCTGGGTACAGGGATAGGGACTGTGTAAGCTGCTTTGCTTGAGAGTTGGTGCAGGCTGAATGGGCCAAAGAGCCTCCTTCTGCACTACAGAGATTCTACAAACCTGGCTACAGCTATGGACCGTGGGCCTCAATTCCCCCTCTCTCCAATAAAAGAGGCCTTCAGGTAAATTGTGTGGCAAGCTAATAATCTGGCAAAATTGTCTGTAGATTTGGTGGGAAAATAAAAAGGGCGAGGAGATTCGAACCAATGCCTACCTCTGCAGCAGTAAGTCTCAAGGGTAAACTCCAAACTCAACTCAAGGAACACTGGTACTCCATCTAGTGGCCAAACAAATACTGCAGTAAATCTGACTTTGGCATGAAATTTTAAGAGGTCTCAAATAGTGCCAAGGTTCGTAACCCAGACCTGGAATTTAACACTCCTGCATTGATGTGGGATATGTGGGGGCAGCATGAAATCGAAGGGATGGCATTCCTTCTGGGTTCCTGCCCATTCCAAACACACTGTGATTTTTACACTGTGAAAGCAAGGCTTGGAATGGGAATCCCACCTTTTCCGCAATTGAAGCCCTTAATGAGTCGATTATTGGCCACCTGAGGACCGCTTCCTATCCAGCCTCAATGTCTAGCCTGACCTGAGGGTTGAACTTACATGGGGATACCTGAAAGAGAAAGACTAACGTTGTAGGCGGGAAGAGAGCTGAGCAGGGGTTGGGATAGAGAGAGAGAGACACCTCCATCAGAAGTTCAATTTGAAGTCGGGCCCTGCCCTTAAGCCCCAGTGGCCTCCTGACCCAAACCCACCATTCAGCCTTTCCTCTAAGATTCCGATCTCAAGGCCTCAAGGCCTCTTGACCCACCCCGCCACTCAGCCTCTCCCCCAAGACTCCAATCTCTTCAGTTATTTTCACCCAGGCCTTCCCTACCCACCTTGCCCTGAAACCCCTCATAATTACCTGGGCCTCCGGTTCCCAAACTTAGGGTCCAATGTCCTTCTGCACCTCTTACTTTGTCCATTGTGGCTCTGTGGGGACAGGGCTGGAAGAGTGATTCGTAATCTAGTCAGAACGACCAATCAGGAACTGAATCATTGACTAATTATTCCTTTCTAGCACAGGAGCAATGCATCAAGTAATTGTAGATCACTGGCTACTGCTCCAGAACAGATCAGTTCAGAGGAGTCAGACCCCATTTGGAGCATTGTGAGCAGTTTTGACAACCCATAACTGAGGAAGGATGTGCTAGTCTTGGAAAGGTTCCAGGAGAAGTTTGCAAGAATGTTTTAAAGTTTACTTATTTATTAGTCACAAGTAGGCTTACATTCTCACTGCAATGAAGTTACTATGGAAAATCCCCTACTTGCCATACTCCAGCGCCTGTTCAAGTACACCGAGGGAGAATTTAGCAAAGCCAATTCACCTAACCCACACATAGAACATTACAGCACAGTACAGGCCCTTCGGCCCTCGATGTTGCGCCGGCCAGCAGACCCTCTAACCTAAACTATTCCAATATCATCCATATGCCTATCCACCGAACATTTGAATGCCCCCAAAGTAGGCAAGTCTACAACTGCTGCAGGCAGGGCATTCCACGCCCTCACCACCCTCTGCGTGAAGAACCTGCCTCTGACATCCGTCCTATAACTACCACCTCTTAATTTAAAGTTACGTCCCCTCGTGTTGGTCATCACCATCCGAGGAAAAAGGCTCTCACTATCTACCCTATCCAATCCCTTGATCATCTTATACGCCTCAATTAGGTCACCGCGTAACCTTCTTCTCTCTAATGAAAATAACCTCAGGCCCCTCAGCCTTTCCTCATAAGGCCTTCCCACCATACCAGGCAACATCATGGTAAACCTCCTCTGCACCCTTTCCAATGCTTCCACATCTTTCTTATAATGCGGCGACCAGAACTGTACGCAATACTCCAAGTGCAGCCGCACCAGAGTTTTGTACAGTTTAACATAACCTCACGGCTCCTAAATTCAATCCCTCTACCAATAAAAGCTAACACACCGTATGCCTTCTTAACAACTTTATCAACCTGGGTGCCAACTTTCAAAGAGCTGTGTCCTTGTACCCCAAGATCCCTCTGCTCGACAACACTATTAAGGGTCCTTCCATTAGCCCTATATTTCATATGTCTGTTATTCCTACCAAAGTGAATCACCTCACACTTATCCGTATTGAATTCCATTTGCCACCTCACGGCCCAGCTCTGCAACACATCTTTGGGAGGAAATCAAAGCACCCAGAGGAAACCCCACACAGACACAGGGAGTACATGCAAATTCCAACAGACAGTGATCCAAGCTGGGAATTGAACCTGGGTCCCTGATGCTATGAGGCAGCAGTGCTAACCACTGTACCACCATGCCGCTCTGAATGATCCCTGGAATGAAGAGCTTGTCATATGAGGAATAGTTGAGGATTCTTGGTCTGTACTCTTCAAAGTTTAGAAGGATGAGGGGTGATCTTATTGAAACTTACAGGATACTGCAAAACCTGGATAGAGTGGAGGTGAAGAGGATGTTTCCACTTGTAGAAAAAACTTGAACCAAAGGGCACAACCTCAGGCTAAAGGGACGATCATTTAAAACAGAGATGAAGAGGAATTTCTTCAACCAGAGAGTGGTGAATCTGTGGAACTGTTTGCCGCAGACGGCTGTGGAGGCCAGGTCATTGAGTGTCTTTAAGACAGAGATAGATAGGTTTTTGATTAATAAGGGGATCAGGGATTTATGGAGAAAAGGCCGAAAAATGGGGATGAGAAAAATATCAGCTGTGATTGAATGGCAAATCTGACTTGATGGGCCGAGTGGCCCAATTCTATGTCTAATGGTCTAACAATCCCTTGACATTCAATGACATCACCATTGCTGATCCTGCCGCTATCAATATCCTAGGGGTTACCATTGACCAGAAACTTAACTAGAAACCAGGCTAGCCATATAAACACTGCAGCAAATAACTCACCTCCTGACTCCACAAAGCCTGTCCACAATCTACAAGGCACAAGTCAGGAATGGGATGGAATGAATATTTCCCACTTGCCTGGATGAATGCAGCTCCAGTAACATTCCAGAGGCTCAACACCATCCCGGATAAAGCAAATCCACTTGATTGCTACCACTTCCACGAACATTCAATCCCTCCACCAGCGACAAAGTGTCAGTAATGTGCACCATCTAAGCGCTAAGGTTCCTTAAGTAGCATCTTGCAAACTCCTGAACACTACCATCTAGCAGGACAATATCAGTAGATATTTGGGAAAATGACTACCTGGAGGCGCTCACCATCCTGATTTGGAAATGTATTGCTGTTTCTTCACTGGGTCATAATTCTGGAATTCCCTCCCTAACAGAAACTAAATCGCACGTGCCTATTTGACCCGTATGGTTTGGTGCACCTGAGATTCACGAATGAATTCATATTTAAATTTCTCTGGCATTTGACTTCCCCCCCCCACTTCCGTCGCCTTTGATTGGCCCGGCAAATAAGTCACCACACTTCTATTTTAACTTGTGGCACAACGCACAATGCACAGAGCACCTGTCCCACATAGAGTGAACATTAAAGAAACAATGAAACTGCATGTGCTGAAGTTATAAACATGTCTCGCTTCAGTGCGACATGAGGAAGTTCAACTCTCAAAAACACTGTAGTGATGAAACAAAGAAATTGAGCAGCCTTACAGCACAGTTTTTAACTCTCCAAGTAAACCAAGAGTGAGCAAGAGTGGGCATTCACTGCCTACCCTTACGTGCCTGAGAAGGTGGTAGTGGACTATACAAAAGCTGGATAAATTCAATAGATCTGGCAGCATCTGTGGAAAGAAAGCATAGGTAATATCTCGAGTCCAATATCACTTAATAGAATGAGTGCAGAAAAGATTTACCAAGATGCTACCGGGACTTTATGGTTTGAGTTATAAGGAGAGGCAGCATTGGCTGGGGTGTTTTTCCCTGGAGTGTAGAAGGCTGAGGGGTGATCTTATAAAGGTCTATAAAATAATGAGGGGCTTAGATCAGTCAACATCTTTCCCCAAAAGTAGGGGGGTCTAAAACTAGAAGGCATAGGATTAAGATGAGAGGGAAGAGTGTCCAGAGGGGCAATTTTTTCACACAGAGTGTCTGGAACAAGCTGCCAGAGGTAGTAGTAGAGGCAGGTACAGTTTTGTCTTTTAAAAAGCGTTTAGACAGTTACACGGGGTAAGATGGGTATAGAGGGATATGGGCCAAATGCGGGACTAGCTTAGGGGTTAAAAAAAGCGTGGTATGGACAAGTTGCGCTGAAGGGCCTTTTCCATGCTGTAAACCTCTACGAATCTATAACTTCTACAGAACTTGAGAAAAGTGATGAGTGGGCCTTCTCTTTCTGCACCGCTAAGCTTTTCCTCTATTCATTCACAGGATGTGAGTGTCACTGGTGAGACCAGTATTAATTGCCCATCCTTCGTTTCCCTCAAGGAGGCAATAACGCTTCTCAAGGTGATGGCGCTGGTTCTTATTATCATGCTCTACAACTGAGGCTTTTAAAAGCCAACCTCACAACATGGGGATGAGTTCTTGTGGTGCAGGGGGTAGCATGCTTGCCTCTGTGCCAGAAGCTCCAGGTTCGGGTTGCACCAAAGGACTTGATGGCCAAGGAAAATGGATTAATAATACTGCCAACAGGTTGAATGTCAACCTGCAAAATCCTTCCATCAGACCAATCTATTATCTACAAGGCATAAGTCGGGAGTGTGATGGAATACTTCCCACTTGCCTGGATGGGTGCAGCTCCAACAACACTCAAGAAGCTTGACACCATTTAGGCAAAGCAGCCTGCTTGCTTGGTGCCGTATCTACAAACATCCACTCCCTCCACCACTGACACTCAGTAGCAGCAGTGTATACTATCTACAAGATCATCTGTAGCAATTCACCAATGGTCTTAAGACAGCACCTTCCAAACCCATGACCACCAGAAGGACTGTCTGTGCTGTCTGTAGAAAATACACAATTCTCTAACAATGCTCAGGATCCCCTTCACACACATTGTTCGCCACTTTAACACTTGAATAGCAGGTTAGATGTAAGGATTCGCATTCTAATCAGCAATCTCTGACTGTCTGTG
Organism: Sphyrna mokarran; assembly: GCA_024679065.1. Lineage (NCBI taxonomy): Eukaryota > Metazoa > Chordata > Chondrichthyes > Carcharhiniformes > Carcharhinidae > Sphyrna > Sphyrna mokarran. The sequence continues at coordinate 18,390,573 of JAGIQG010000005.1, forward strand.
CTGATGTGTGCTATTGCAGACCAGAACACTGCACTTGCCTGAGGAAGACACAAGAGTGTCGAAAGCTCGCGGATTTACTATCAAATAAATCGGTTGGATTAATAATTGGTGTTGCTAAATTCTTACTGAGTTCTTACCACCAGAAGGACAAGGGCGGCAGATAAGTGGAAACACCATCACCTGCAAGTTTCCATCCAAACCACTCACCATCCTGACTTGGAAATATATCATCATTTCATTGCAGTCACTGGGTCAAAATCCTGGAATTCCCTCTCCGACAGCATTGGGGTCAACCCCCAGCATGTGGACTGCAGAGATTCAAGAAGGCAGCTCACCATCACCTTCTCAAGGGCAACTAGGGATGGGCAATAAATGCTGGCCAGCCAGCGATGCCAATGAAAAAAATGGCTGGCAATAAGAGTGACAGAGACTCCTGGTCAACATACTTGGTGCAGAGTGGCGCCCTTGGAGCTGTGAGTCTCTGGCAATGGGTATGTGATTAATTCCAGGAATATATTCACAATGGGGACAAATGAAGAAATTGTGTGTCACCAAACACGAAATGAAAAACAGCATAACATGGGACTGAAGCCAAATGTTGGCTGGGATTAGCAGTTTCTCTTATCTAAAAGCAATTTGCGGCACTGCTGCTTCACAGTTCCACGGACTTAGGTTTGATTCCCAGCGTTGGGTCACTGTGTGGAGTTTGCACTTTCTTCCTGTATCAGTGTTGGCTTCCTCCATGTGCTCCAGTTTCCTCCCACACTCCAAAAATGTGCAGGTTAGGTGATTGGCCGTGCTAAATTGCCCCATAGTGTCCCAAGGTGTATAGGTTAGATGGATTAGCCACAGTAAATGTGTGGGGTTTTGGGGATAGGGTGGGGAGAGGGCCTGGGTAAGATGCTCTGTCAGAGAGTTGGTGCAGACTCGATGGGCTGAGTGGCCTCCTTCTGCAGTGTAGAGATTATATGGATTCCATGGACATTGTCAGATTGCAGGACAGTCAGGCTGCTTTTACAAACATTTTACCTGCAAGTTATAACATTAATTAATTCCAATTTGAGTATTTTCATGCAGAGATTTGAACGTACCACCATCAACACTATCTACAATGTAGCACAGGAGTTACTACTGCTGCCTCACAGTGCCAGGAACCCGGGTTCAATGCCCACTTTTGGTCACTGCCTTTATACAATCTGCACATTCTCCTTGTGTCTGCGTGGGTTTCCTCCCACAGCCTGAAAAACAGCACTGAACATGCTAAATTCTCCTTCAGTATGCCTGAACAGACACCAGAGTGTGGTGACTAGGGGACTTTCACAGTATCTTCATTGCAGTGTTCATGTAAGCCAATTTGTTACACAAATAAATAAACTTTAATCTTTAGTATAAGCTAACTGTTTATTTAGGAGACCTTAAAAAAGCTGGCTTTGCCCTCCTCAGGACAGTTCAGAGGATGTGTTTTAGAGATTTATACAATTGTCATAGAATCATAGTGTGGAAGGAGGCCATTTGGACCATCGAATCTGCGCCAAACACAATCCCATCCATCCCCTATCTCCATAAGCCCACGTATTGACTTTGTTAGTCCCCCTGACACAAAGGGGCAACTTTAGCATGGCCAATCCACCTAGTGAGGAGTTTTGGCCAGATAAGCTGTAGGAAATTGGTCCCACTGGTAACCAAAGATCCATTGAATGAAAAGATTTGATAAAAGAGGGGAATTGAGGAGAAATTATTTTGCACAAGATACTTAAAAACTGGAATGTTTTACACGAAATGAGGGTTGAGGGGATGGGGATGGGAATCAGGCTCAATGAGAGTCTTCAAAGGCAGTAACTGGAGAGAACTAATTTGCAAGGCTGTGGTGGAAATGTTGGGGTGTGGCACTCAGTTGGACAGCTCAGTTGAAAGAGCTAGCACAGATACGATGGGCCAAATAGACTCCTCCATGCTGGAACGTTCTATGATTCGCAGCTGCTTTGTACCCTGAGGATTAACCATGGCTCAGTTGGCAACCATCTGAGCTCTGAGCCTGAACGTTATGGGGTTCAAAGGCCCACTCCAAAAACTTAAAATCTTCGAATGATATTGCAATGACTTCAATCGGCCATTGAGATTGGCCAATTGGAGTATGAGTTCCCAATATAAGGATGCAATTGATGGGCCAATTAGGGAATCTTTGTCTTGTATGTAACTGGGAGTGTCAGTTCCTCTGACACTCCTGAGGTAGATTGCTAACTGATAGCTCTCTGTATATTGCTGTTAGAGTTTGTAAATAAACGGATTTCAGTGAAGGGACTTCTGCCTCGGTCAACTTGATACAGATATGGTATAAATGAGACCATTCTGTCCATCATGACTCTGTTAACCATCCTGAGGGGAATAAAACTCTCCAATTAAATTTCTTTTCCCATAGCCATGCACTGGGGAGGCAGTGGGGTAGTGGTATTGTCACTAGTAATCTGGAGACTAGGGTAAGGCTTTGGGGACCTGTTTCGAATCCCACCACAGCAGATGGTGAAATTTGATCGCAAGACAGGTCTAGAATTAGAAAGCTAAAGAATGACTATGAAGCCGATAACAACTGGTATAAAAATCCATCTGGTTCACTAATGTCCTTTAGAGAAGGAAATCTGTTATCCTAACCTGGTCTCGCCAACGTGTGACCCCAGATCCACAGCAATGTGATTGACTATAATTGGCCTAGCAAGCCATCACTTCAAGTTAAACAGCCAATGACACCCATGTCCCATGTAAGAATGTATTTATAAAAGTGTCGCCAATTCCATTTTTGAAAGCTACCATTGAATCTGCTTTTCACAGTAACTTCATTGCAGTGTTAATGTCAGCCCATTTGTGACACTAATAAATAAACTTTAAACTTTCCAGGCAGTGCATTCCAGATCATAGCAACCCCATCCATCAAGACAAAAATCTCGATGAGTCCCTCTGCCTAGGCTAGCAGATTCGTCATTCAAATAAAATGTTAAAGCAAGACCCGAAATATCGCCTGTGATGAATATAAAATATCCCTCGGCCCTATTTCATCGAAGAGTTATATTCATACCTCACGTCAACATCAGAAAAGTAGATCTGAGTAGGCCATTCGGCCCTTCGAGCCTGTTCTGCCATTCATTATAATCATGGCTGATCATCCAATCCAATATCTTGATTCCCCCCCCCCCCTTACCCCTATATCCCTTGATCTCTTTAGCCCCAAGAGCTATATCTAATATCTCCTGGAAATCACACAATGTTTTGGTCTCAACTACTTCCTGTCATAGTGAATTCCACACATTCACCACCTTCTGGGTGAAGAAATTTCTCCTCACCTCAGTTCTCTTAGCCCTTATCCTTAAACTATGACTGCTAGCTCTGGACTCCCTCACCATCAGGAACATTCTTTCGGAACCTACCCTTTCTAACCCTGTTAGAATTTCATCGTTTCTATGAGATCCCCTCTCACTCTTCTAAGCTCCAATGAATACAATCCTAACCAATTTAATCTCTCCTCATGACAGAAATGCCATCTCAGGAATCAGCCTGGTAAACCTTCACTGTAGTTTCTCTATAACAAGGACATCCCTCTGCAGATAAGGACACCAAAACTGCGCACAATACTCCAGGTGTGGCCTCACCAACACCCTATATAATTGCAGCAAAACATCCCTATCCCTATATTCAAATCCACTTGATACGAAGGTCAACATACCATTTTTACTGCCCACTGTACCTGCGTGTTTACTTTCAGTGACTGATGCACGAGAACTCCAACGACTCACTAACAATCCATCTTTTGATTTGATTTGATTTATTGTTGTCATATGTATTAGTTACAGTGAAAAGTATGGTTTCTTGTGTGCTTTGCAGGCAAAGCATACTGTTCATAAAGAAGAAAAGGAGAGAGTGCAGAATGTAGTATTACAGTCATAGCTAGGGTGTAGAGAAAGATCAACTTAATGTGAGGTAGATACATTCCATCTGCCGCACAGTCAGCCTGTCCAAATAATGCTGAAGCATCTCTTCATCCTCAGCACAGCTCACTCTCCCACCCAACTTTGTATCATCTCCAAACTTGGAGGTAATACATTCATTCCCTCTTCCAAAATCATTTAAATATAATGTGAACTTTTGAGGTCCTAGCACTGATCCCTGCAGAACTCCACTAATTACTGATTGCCAATCAAAAAAAGACCCATTTATGCCAACTCTTTGTTTCCTTTCTGCTACTTTCTATCTAGACAAACCTGCAATCCCATGTGCTTTATCTTTACATAAAGTGTTTACGTTATATGTAAAACTTTACATTTTCTGCTATATGAGACATTGTCAAAAGTCTTCTGAAATTTTAAATAAACCACAACCGCTGGTTCTCCTTGGTCAACTCTACTAGTTACATCCTCAGTGAATTCCAATAGATTCGGCAAGTGCAATTTCTCTTTTGTAAATCCATGCTGACTTTGCCTGATTATACCATTGCCTTCCAAATGCCAAGTTATGAAATCCTTAAATGCTGAGTTATGAAACCATTGCAACATACAAGGAAGGAATAGGCCATTCGGCCCTTTGAGTCTGCTCTGCCATTCATTTTGATCATGGCTGATTATTGAATTCAATATCCTGATCCCCCCCTTCCTCCCATTCCCCCTTTCCCTGTAGCCCGAAGAGCTATTTAATTTCTTCTTGAAATCAGACAATGTTTTGGTCTCAACTATTTTCTGTGATAGTTAATTCCACACATTCGCCATCTGGGTAAAGAAATTTCTCCTCACCTCAGTTCTAACCTTATTCTCAATCCTAGTTCTGGACTCCCCCATTGGGAATATTCTTTCTGAATCTACCCTGTCTAACCCTGTTAGAATTTTATATGTTTTAATGAGATTCCCCTCTCACTCTTCTGAACTCCAGTGAATATATTTCTAACCAACTTAATCTCTCCTCATCTGCCATCCCAGGGATCAGCCTGGTAAACCTACACTTTCTATATCTTTCCTCAGATAAAGACACCAAAACTGCACACAATAATCCAGGCGTGACCTCACCAACACCCTATAAAATTGCAGCAAAACATCCATATTCCTATACTCAAATCCTCTCACAATGAAGGCCAATATGCCATTTGCCTTCTTTACCGCCTGCAGCATTTGTGTGCTTACTTTCAGTGACTGATGCACGAGGACTCCAAGGTTTCATTGAGTATCCAACTCACTTAATTTACCCCCATTCAAGTAATAACCTAGTTTTGTATTATTGCTACTAAAGTGGATAACCTCACATTGAAGTTCTTGACTGTGAAGTATTTTGGGGTGTTCAGAATTGGTGAAAGGTGTTCTGTGAATACAAACTCCTTATTTTGCCATCTCCTGCACACTGTACAATTTTCTGGTCTTCTCTTTGTGGCTCTGGCCTTTGGGGAATGGTCAGATGCCTGCATATAATCCTTCTGAGCTATTTAATGATCTGATGCAGGCATGTTTATTTTCCAACACGGTCTCCAACATGTTATTTAAACTCATGGAGGGCATTTGGGACAACTAAACATGTTATATGCATTTCCACAAATAGTTTAGACTCAGACATTCGAAGTGTCCACTGAGTGGTAACCAAAGATTGCTGGACCTGAGGTTGGCAATGACTTTAAAGGTGAAGAATGAGGCCATTTGGCCCATCTGCACCGATTCTCCAAAATAGCATCTTGCTCAGGCCACTCTCACTTCCCCACCCAATCCTCGTAATACCATACATTTACCATGGCTGATCCACCTGATCATGATATTGTCTGGATGGTACGCAGTGGTTAGCACTGCTGCCTCACAGCATCTGGGACCTGGGTTTGATTCCTGGCTTGGGGCACTGTCCATGTGGGGTTTGCATGTTCTCCCTGTGTCTGTGTGGGTTTCCTCTGAGTGCTTTGGTTTCCTCCCACAGTCCAAAGATGTGCAAGTTAGATGGATTGGCCATGCTAAATTGTCCTTTAGTGTTAGGGAGGCTAGCTAGGGAAAATGCGTAGGGTTACAGAGATAGCGATGGGTGAAATTGTGGTTGGTGCAGAGTCGATGGGCTGAATGGCCTCTTCTGCACTATAGGATTCTACAATTTTCACATCTTTGTGACTATTAGGGTGGTAGAGGGGGAATTATTGCCTCTAGAGAAAGGAGAGAACATAGTCTTCACACTCACAAGGGTTTGGCTCTTTCTTTTGTAGAATTGGCAACAAACACATTTATGTGAAACTCCTTTCCACAGTCTTAATGAAAGCATCTAACGCTTAAAATAAACAGGTTCCTTTGCAGCCATAGGACCTTCATATGCCTTTGTTCCCAAGCCTAATAGCGTGAGGATCATGTGGGAATCGGAATTGAATCAAGGCGAATTTCCAAAGTGAACTGAACAGAGACAATTCACATGTTCGGAAGAAACAGCAGAGTATAGACTGTGCTGGAGCATGACCACAGCTGACCTCTCCAAACAGCTACAGGCTGCTATGGCTCCGGCCTGCAATGGGAGTCATAGCAACTAGAGAAGGGAGTTTTTCATTATGTTTTTATAAATCAAGACATCTGGCTCTCTTAGTCAAGCGGTGGAGCATGCATCCGTTTCCTATGTGGTTGTAAGTGTATGTGCATTCTTTCTGTGTGTGTTTGTGTGTCTGTGCGGGTATACGTGTGTGTGTCTATGCAACTGTGTGTGTGGCTGTGCGGTTATGTATCTGTGTATGCGTGTGTGTGTGTGTGCACGCGCGCACATGCGCGTGTGTTTGTAAGTGTATGTAAGTGTATCTGTAATGTGTGTGGGAGTGTATGTTATCTGTGTGTGTGTGTGTCTGTGTGCGTGTGTCTGCATATATGTGTGTGTGAGAATGTGTTATGTGTGTGAATGTGCGTGTGTGTTATGTATGAGTGGGTATGTGTTTGTGTGGGGGTGTGTGTGTGTGAGCGTGTGTGCGTCTGTGCAGGTGTGTGTATGTGTGTGTGTGTTACATGTGAGTGTGCATGTGTGCGCGTATGTGTGGGGGGCTGTGTATGTGTATCTGTCTGTGGATTTGTATGTGTATGTCTGTGAGTGTGAGTGTGCGGGTGTTTGTCTGTATCGGTGTGCGTGTGTATGTATGTGTGTGTGTGTGTGCATGCGCGTGCACGTGTGGCTCTGTATGTGTGTCTGTGATTGTGCAAATGTATGTGTGTATGTGTGCGTGTGCATGAGTGTGTGTGAGTGTATGTGTGTATGTGCGGGTGTATGAGTATCTGTGTGTGTCTGTGTATGTGCACAGATATGTACAAGTTTGAGAATGTGTGTGTGCATGTGTGCATTGTGTACGTATGTGTGTGTGCATGTGTGAGTTTATGTGTGTGTGTGTGTACAAGTATGTTTGTGTGGGTGTGGGAGTATCTGTATACATAAGGGTATATGTATATATACGAATGCATGCCTGTGGCGGGTTTGTGTATGTCTGGGGGGTGTGTCTATGTGTGTGCGAGAGTGTGTATGTGTGTGAGGGGGGTGGGTGTGCGGGGACTGTTGTGTGTGGAGAGTTTTACAGTGGATTCAATGTCAGGCAGCAGCTCAAGGAGAGGGAAAACCAGGTGTAAAGCTCCTGCTCTTACATCCTCAGGAAGGCAGTGCAGAGTAACATTGTCAGCGACCCCCCCGCACCCACCCACCTCCCCTTCCACACCACCCCACCCCCACCCCCGCCCCCACCAGAGAGCAGGCTCTTTGACCTGTGACCCTGAGCTCAGTTCACTCTTCAGCAGCGAACTCCTCAGCCTGCCCGCAAGGAAGATTGTCACCAGTCGCTCCTTGGACCCGACCATTTCGGGATCATCCCAAATCCCAAAGCCTCCTCCCCTGCTCACAAATGGAAGAATCTATTATACTGAAGTGTTCATTCCAACAAGATCACCAGAGAAAGAAGTTTCTGGAAGTTTTGAGGCTACAGTCTACAAACTGGAGTCCCTAGACAGGACTTCAATTTAATGAGGACAGCAACATGTCGACCTCAAGACCATAGGATATAGGAACAGAATTAGACCATTCAGCCCATCGAACCTGCTCCATCAGTCAATCATGGCTGATATGATTCTCATCCCCATTCTCTTGCCTTCTCTCCGTAACCCTTGATCTCCTTATTAATGAATCTCTATCTATCTCTGTCTCAAAAACACTCAATGAACTGGCTTCCACGGCCCTCTGCGGCAGAGTCCCACAGATCCACCTCTCTCTGGCTGAAGAAATTCCTCCTCCTCTCTGTTTTAAAGGACTGTCCCTTCACTCTGAGGTTGTGCCCTCAAGTTCTAGTGTCTCCCGCTAGTGGAAACCTTATCCAGGCCTCTCGATATTCTGTAAATTTTAATTAGATACCCCCTCATCCTTCTAAACTCCGAGTATAGACCAGATTCCTCAATTACTCCTCATTAGTCAAACCTTCATTCCTGCCATCATCCATCCTCCTCTGGAACCCCTCCAAGCTCAGCACACCCTCCTTAGGTTTGGGGCCCAAAACTGCTCACAATATTTCAAAGATTGAGAAGGATAATTGTCAGCAAGACTGAGGGAGGGCGGTGAAGTGGAATTTTCCTCTCCCACCCACCACAGGAATCATAGTGGGTGGGACAAGACCATGCAAAGATCCATTGACTTTAGGAGGGACTTTCCAATCTTTGGGAAAAGGTAGCCGGAAAATCCCATCCAGGGTTTCTGCTAAAGAAGGAATTGGGATTTATATAGCACCATTTATTTTTTATTTATTCATTCCTGGGATATGGGCAACATTGGCTGGGCCAATATTTAGCGCCCATTCCCTAAGTACCTTGGAACTGAATAGCTTGCTTGGCCATTTCGGAGGGCAGTTAAAAGTCAACCACACTGGTGCCTCACACTGCCAGGGATCCGGGATCAATTCCAGCCTTGGGTCACTGTCTTTGTGGAGTTTGTACATTCTTATCATATCTGCATGGGTTTCCTCCAGGTGCTCCAGTTTCCTGCCACGGACCAAGGATGTACGGATTAAGTTGATTGGCCATGCTAAATTATCCCCTGGTGTCAGGGGGATTAGTAGGATAAATATGTGGGTTACGGGAGTAGGGCTTGGATGGGATTATGGTCGATGCAGACTCAATGGGCCGAATGGCCTCCTTCTGCACTGTAGGGATTCTACGATTGTCCAACAGTGCTTTTGGTTGGATAAGGTTACAGAAATGGAGAGTACAAAATAAATTATTTTTAAATTTTGTAATCCAAATCCTCATCGGTTGACCAGGCTGGCTTTTTTTTTAATTTCATGGGATGGCCTCACAGGCTTGACCAGCATTTATATTGCCCCTCCCTAATTGCCCTTGAGAAGAAGTTTGAAACCTTGTTAACTACTGGTTAACAGTATAAACATATTAGGCCTCTGTTAGCTCCGGTTGGTGCCATATCCATCCTGTGGAAAGCAGGAGTAACCTGGGAGGCCCCCAGCTCCATATTGGTCTGTGTTGGGTTGCTTGATCTTAACTGAGGGAGCCAAGACCACTGGGAAGAAAGGAACCTTCTGCGAGTGGCTCAGTGGTTAGCACTGTTGCCTCACAGTGCCGGGGACCCGCGTTCAATTCCTGGCTTGGGTCACTGTCTGTGTGGAGTTTGCACATTCTTCCTGTGTCTGCATGGGTTTCCTCCCACAGTCTGGTTAGGTGCATTTGCCACGCTAAATATTCCCTTAATGTACTTTAACAGGTGCCGGAGTGTGGAAACTGGGAGATTGTGACACTAGTGACACTAGTAAATAAACAAACAAAATATATTGTCATCCTTTCCCTGTTGTTGGGTCAAGATTGTGGAACTCCCTCCCTAACAGCATTGTGGGTGTACTTACACCACAGAGATTGCAGCGGTTTGAGATGGAAGCTCAAGGGCAATTAGAGATGGGCAATGAATGCTGACCCAATCAGCAAAGTGCTCGTCCTGTACATGAATGTTTTATAAATTTACTATGTGTGTGGTGGAAATAGATCGCCCAGAGCTCCATTACAACTTCGGCTCCATGACGAGGGTAAAATTCATGACTGACACAAGAAAAGATTTATTCGCAGGAAAAGAATCAGTAGTTGGAATGGAATGAGAGTTGGATGTTGTGATTTTTAGAGGTGCTCAAAGGCATCCTTGGTGGAATATCTTATTGGCACTGGATATCTGGTCACACAGTCACACACAAAGGAAACACACACACAGCAGAAACACACACACGCAAACATATGTGCACATAGATACACATAGACACAACATAGATGTGCACACAGGCACAATGATACACAAGCAGATATGCACATGCAGACAGACTCCCACATAGATGCACACAGTCACATACACACACAGAGACACACAAGCGCGGAGAGACACACACGCACTCAGCACACATATGGAGGCACACAGACACATGTACACAGATGTATTGATACACAGATGCATGTGTTCACAGAATGCACACACAATCACAATACATGCACGCAGGCACATACATATGCAGACACACATATTTACAAAAGCGTTTTTTATTTAATACAACTATTCATACAAATGTAGCAATTTCAATAGCCACTGTCCACTGCACTCCAGTGGCTCGAGCACAGGTTTGGGAATGTTATGAAACCCCAACAAGCTGCAAAGCTTCAGGCTTTAAGTCCACATCAGTCTATCGAAAATACTCAGCTCTGAAAGGCTGCTCCAGGAGGCAAACACAAGGCAAGCCCGTTACTTGTGGCATATCCCAGCCTCGTTGCTACGTCGTGACTTCCTTCGCGGCCCGGTCTCTGCAGTAAAGGGGACAGCAGCTCCTTTAGTAGGCACAGGGCGGTTCTTCAACTGGAGCCATTGGACTCATGGGGGTCAAGGTGCTCAGGGAGCGGAACGCAAAGCTCGATGGGTCATACAAGTACCGTGGAGGGGGACAGCTACCGCTGATGCTCTGGGGATAAAAAAAAACAAAGTGAAGACATGGTCAGTGACTGAGCCCAAGATGCTGTTTGTTTGAGGAGAATTTCACATCCTAATCACATCCTAGATCCTCACATACATCGAATTACTGTGCGGTAAAGATATCTCTGTGCAGGAAATGTAGCAGCCACATTGCACAAATTAATAAAACGTTGACTGAGACAGTCAAAAAAGATAGCTGTTCCTCACAGCTGTCAAACATTTCAAGGCAGTTTACACGCAGCAGAGTACTTTTTGAAGCATAGCCACTTTGTTAGTGTAGGAAATATGGTTGCTGATTTGCGCATAGCAAGCTCCTATGAACTACAGTGTGATAATGACCACATAACAAGAGCTAAATATTGGCCAGGACATCCAGGATAGCCTCTGTGATTTTATTCAAAATAATAGCAAATCAATTTCAGCCTCCCAGACTGCCTGGATTCATTACAGTTCGCCTTTTGCCACAACAGGTCCACAGCAGACGCCATCTCCCTGGCCCTGCACTCAACCCTGAAACACCTAGATAATAAGGACACCCATATCAGATTTCTATTTATTGACTACAGCTCAGCCTTCAACTTCATTATTCCTATAAAACTTATCTCCAAACTCCGTGATCTGGGGCTCGGCATCTCCCTCTGTGACTGGATCCTGAACTTCCTAACTCACAGACCACAATCAGTAAGGATAAGCTACACCGGTGCCCCACAAGACTGTATTCTCAGCCCCATTCAATAGCCCTTATGCACCCATGACTGTATGGTCAAATTCCCCTCCAATTCAATTTTCAAGTTTGCTGGTGACATCACCATCATGGGTCTCAATGATGAGACGGAGTACAGGAAAAAGAGAGAGAATCTGGTGTACTGGTTCAACAAAAATAATCTCTCTTTGGTTTGTTAACAAAATAAAGGAGATAGTCATGGATCTCATGAAGTGTAGTGGAGGAAATGCCCCAACTACATCAATGTCTATGACATGGAAATGGTCGAAAGTTTCAGGTTTCTAGATATGCAGATCACCAATAGCCTGTCCCAGTCCCTCCATGCAAATACTATAGTTAAGAAAGTCCACCAAAGCCTCTACTTTCTCAGGAAGCGAAAAAATTTGGCCTGTCAGCTACGACCCTCATCAACTTTTACAGATGCACCACAGAAAGCATTCTTTCTGGTTGTATCACAGCTTGGTATGGTTCCTGTTCTGATCAAGACTGCAAGAATAATCGCAAAAGGTCGTGAGCAAACCCAGTCCATCGCGCAAACCAGTCTCCCACCCATTGACTGTCTACACTTCCCGCTGCTTTACAAAAGCAGCCAGCATAATCAAGAACCCTTCGCACTCTGCACATTCTCTTTTCCGTCATCTTCCGTCGGGAAAAAGATACAAAAGTCTGAAGTCAACCAACTTAAGAACAGCTTCTTCCCTGCTGCCGTCAGGCTTTTGAATGGATCTACCTTGTATTAAGTTGGTCTTGCTCTACATCCTAGCTGTGACTGTAATACATTGCAGAGTACATTCTGTACTCTCTCGTTTCCTTCTCTATGAACTGTATGCTTTGTTTGTAAAGCACGCAAGAAACAATATTTTTCACTATATACATGTGACAATAATAAACCAAATCAAATCAAATCAGTGCCATAGGATTTTTTTTCACAGGGCTTTGGTTTAAGATCTGCTGCAGTAGGTAGCACACTTGTGTCAGTGTCGCACTGCCTCAGCATCATGCTGAAACACCAGCCTGGTTTATTGCACTCGAGCTTTGGAGTGGGACGCAGACGCTGATGACTCAAAGGCAAGTGTGTTGCCAAACTGAGCAACAAGGTGTCTGAACTAACTGACCTTCCGTAAACTAGGTCATGGGATCTTCTGCAATTTAACAGTTGCAGACAGAGTTTAACCTCTTATCTGATTCGGATAACACCTTCAGCATTATTCCATTAGTTTTGTACCCCAGAATCAGACTAGGTGACAGATAGTGGGACTATTGCACCAGACTAGGTTATAGATAGAAGGACTATCGCTCTGTACAATTACACTGCGTGATAGTGGAACTATTGTATTGTTCCTCAAGGGAATCGAGCAGAATAGATTCACTTCTGCCACTGTGCATTGGTGGTGGAGGAAGTGATTGTTTAAGATGGTATATGGGGTGGCAATCAAGCAGGCTGCATTGTTCTAGATGGAATTTCCTGAGTGTTGTTGGAACTGCTCTTATCCAGCAAGTGGAAAGGATTCCATCACTTGTGCCTGCCAAAGGGTGAGCAGGCTCTGGGGAGACGAGATGTGAGTTACTTGCTGCCTCAGACCTTCTCCTGGAGCCACAGCATTTATAGCACAAAATCATAGGTCCCTACAGTGCAGAAAGAGGCCATTCTGCCCATCGAGTCTGCACCAACCACAATCCCACCCAGGCCCTGTATACTACACCCACTAATCTCTCTAACCTACACATCCTTAGATACTAAGGGGCAATTTCTTAGCATGGCCAATCAACCTAATCGCACATCTTTGGATAGTGGGAGCAAACTGGAGTACCCAGAGGAAACCCACGCAGACATGAGGAGGATGTGCAAACTCCACACAGACAGTGACCCGAGCCAGGAATCGAACCGAGGACCCTGGAGCTGTGAAGCAGCAGTGCTAACCACTGTGCCGCCCCTTATGTCAACAATCCTGCTGTTCCTGGTCATGGTAACCTGTAGAAGTTCTCTGATGGTAATGCCAAGGGAGATGGTTAGATTCTCTCTTGTTAGAGATGGTCATTGCCTGTTACTTCTGTGGTATGAATAGTATTTGCCATTAGTCAGCCCAAGTCTGGATATTTTCTGGGTTGTGCTGCATATCGACACAGAATCATAGAGCACAGAAGAGGATATTCAGCCTATCGAGTCCACACCAACACGTTAGAAACATCTGCATTTGGCCCATAGCCCTGAATGTTATGATATGCCAACTGCTCATCCAGATATTTTTAAAGGATGTAAGGCAACCTGCCTCCACCATCCTCGCAGGCAATGCATTCCAGACTACCCTTTGGGTCAAAATATTTTCCCCTAAATTTCCTGCCTCTCACCTTGAACCTAAGTCCCCTCGTGTCTGACCCTTCAACTAAGGAGAACAACTGTTCCTTATCCATTCTGTCCATGTCCCTCATAATCTTGTACACTTCAATCAGGTCGCCCCTTAGCATTCTCTGCTCTATTTAAAACACCCAAGGCTATCCAGTCTCTCTTCATAACTTAAATGTTACATCCCAGGCAGCATCCTGGTGAATGTCCTCCTCACCCCCTCCAATGCAATCACATCCTTCCTATAATGTGTTGACCACAGCTGCACACTCTAACTGTGGCCTCACCAAAGTTCCATACAATTTCAACATGACTTCCCTGCTTTTGTAATCTATGCCTCAATAGGTAAAGACAAGTGTCCCATTTACCCTTTTTCACCACCCTATTGATGTGCCCTTCCGCTTTCAGGGATCTGTGGACAAACATGCCAAGGTTCCTCTGTTCCACAGAACTTCCTAGCACTCTACCATTCATTGAGTACTTTCTTGTCGAATTACCCCATCCAAAACTCACATTTTTAGGGTTAAATTCCATCTGTCACTTATCTGCCCATTTGTCATTCCTCTACATCTTGCAGCCGAAGACACTACACCTCACTGTCAATTACCCATCCAGTGTTTGTATCATTCGCAAACTTACTAATCCTACAGATTTACAAGGATGTTGCGTGGATTGGGAGGTAGGCCTTATGAAGATAGGTTGAGGGAGTTGGGACTCTTCTCACTGGAGCGACGTAGGTTGAAAGGCGACCTGATAGAGGTTTATAAAATGTTGAGAGGAATAGATAGGGTGGACTCTCAGAGGCTATTTCCCCGAGCTGAAATGGTCACTATGAGAGGACACAGATTTAAGGTGCAGGGAAGCAAATACAGAGGGGATGTTAGGGGTAAGTTTTTTACTCAGAGGGTGGTGAGCGAATGGAATTGGCTGCCGTCAGTGGTGGCGGAGGCAAACTCGCTGGGGTCTTTTAAAAAATTTCTGGATGAGTATATGGGAACTAATGGGATAGGGGGTTATAGATAGGTCTGTGGCTGGGTAGGTATAGATGTGATCGGCGCAACTCGTGGGCCGAAGGGCCTGTTTGTGCTGTAGTTCTATGTTCTATGTTCTAATCTACAATAATCATCAATGTCATTTACATAAATGACAAATAATAGGGAGCCCAACAATACACCATTGGACACGGGCTTCCAGTCACTAAAGCAGCCTTCTGTCATCACCCTCTGCCTCCTAACAATTCATTCTGAATCCACTTTATCGAATTACCTTGTATCCCATATAAATTGACCTTCTTTACAAGTCTCCTATGTGGGACCTTTGCTGAAAACCGTATGAACTACATCAACTGCACTACTCTTGTCTACATACCTGGTCATCTCCTCAAATAATTCAGTCGAATTTGTTAGGCATGACCTCCTTGTGACGAAGCCATACTGACTGTCCCTGATCAAGCTTTGCCTGTCCAGGTGGAGATCTGTCCTTCAGCAGTTTCTCTAATAGTTTCCCTACCACTGGCGTGAGATTCACTGATCTGTAGTTACCTTGTTTATTTTGACAACCCTTCTTAAATAGCAGTGTCACATCAGTTGTTCTCCAGTCATCTGGCACCTTCCCTGGGGCTGGAGAGGAATTGAAAATTTGGGTCAGAGACCCTGCAGTCTCCTCCCTTGCCTCCGACAGCAGCCGAGGGCACAATTCATCTGATTGGGGGGGTCAGGTATTTCTCACGTGTTGGGGCAGATTCGATGGGCCAAACAGCCTCTTTGGCACTGTATAATTCTGCTTCTATGACTCTACAATTAGTTTTAGAGAAGAGGCTCATAAGTTTGCAAAAAAAAATAGAAAGTCTGAAGATTCCGAGCATTTTAGAAACCTGCAATTGTTTTTATCAAGGGGAAAAAAATAGAAAACAAGAGTAAACTAGCCCTGAATTTAAAAATCAGATTGTAAGATCTTGTGCCTGTGTATAAAAAGGAAGAAGCTTGAACATGAATGTGAACTTTGCATATGAGCAGTGGGAGAGAACACGTTCTGAGTGAGACACAGCCAGAGTGAGTTGCGGATATTGGGAACTTGGAGCACAGTGGGAATTTGATGCAGAGGGGAAGAAGTGCTCTTTGCATTTTCTCTTCGCTTTCCAACTTCACAAATCTTCAGAAGTGTTCTTGCCCTACTGCAAGTTACAAGGAAGAAAACTGGCTGGTAAGCGGTCGGGTGAGTACTCATTACTTTTACTGCTTATCGTTTGTAAGGTCTTTTTGTGGTTTATTTGTATATTTTGTACTAATGAGAATTAGGAAAGAAAGAATCCAGAATAACTGATTTAAAACTTTTAATGTGAAGGGGTAAGTCATGGCAGGAATGCTCAAAGATGTGGTGTGCTCTTCATGCTCCATGTGGGCAGCCGGGAACTTCAAGGGATATGGAAAGTGGGCAAAAAATTGAGTTGAAACTGAAGATCAGTCATGATTGTTTTGAATGGTGGAGGAATTTGTCCCAGGAATTTGGATCCCTCCCTCTTGCACCATCCCTCAGACCACATATTCAACTGAGCTATTCTAACATTGCTACTTGAACTAGTAGTCGACTCTGAACATAGTGTTACAGTCATAGCTAGGGCGTAGAGAAAGATCAACTTCAGGTAGGTCCATTCAAAAGTCTGATGGCAGCAGAGAAGAAGCTGTTCCTGAGCTGGTTGGTACGTGACCTCAGATTTTTGTATCTTTTTGCCAACAGAAGAAGGTGAAAGAGAGAATGTCCAGAGTTCATGGGGTCCTTAATTATGTTGGCTATATTTCTGAGGCAGCGGGACATATAGACAGACCCAATGGATGGGAAGCTCGTTTGCGATATGGGCTGAGCTATGTTCACAACCCTTTGTAATTTTTTGCAGTCTTGGACAGAGCAGGAGCCGTACCAAGCCATGATACATCCAGTAAGGATGTTTTGTATGGTATATTTGTAAAAATTGATGAGAGTCATAGCTGACATATCAAATGTCCTTAACCTCCGTAAAAAGTCAAGGCATTGGTGGATTTTCTTGACTATAGCATCAGCATGGAGGGACCAGACGCTTCAACAATCTTCCGCAAGACAGATGCCAGACATTCCACTGCCCTATGCACAAAGTATTGTTCCTGGCACTATCCCTGATTGGCCAAGTTCTAATGGTAAGATGATGCACCCACACACCCCTCCCACCCCCACCCTCACTGTGGGTTCTTCCCCCTCAAACCACAGGAAATAGCTTCTTTCGATCTAACCTATTAATGTTTGCAATCATCTCAGGCACTTCACAATTAGACCTCCCCTTGGGATTTGAGTCGTGCTGGAGTTACTGAGAAAAGCTTCACTCTGTAACCAACCCTACTGCACCCAATCCAAGGCTGTCAGAATTAGGAAGGGGTTTCCATTCCCCCCGCCCCCACCCCGCCCTGTCCACCTGACAAAATACACTGGAAAATGGAGGTGTTGCTAGGCTGCATTCTGCGGCCTTAGGTGGATGTTATATTCCTGTGAAACAGGAATATAACATCCAAACAGGAACATACAGGAATATAACATACAAACAGGAACCCCTGGATTCAGGGGAAGAAAACAACCATTCACGGGACATGTACGTCACTGGCTGGCCAGCATTTATTACCCATCCTTATTTACCCGGAGGCAGTTGGGAGTCAACCACATTGCTGTGACTCTGGAGTCACATGTAGGCTTGATCAGGTAAGGATGGCAGATTTCCTTCCCTAAAGGACATTAGTGAACCAGATGGGTTTTTCCAACAATCAACAATGGTTTTATGATCATCAGTAGATTCTTAATTCCAGATTTTTTTTATTGAATTCAAATTCTATCAGCTGCCATATTGGGATTTGAACCCAGGTCCCAAGAAATTCATGATTAATAGAATAGCGATAATACCTTGATGAGTCCATGTTTGGAATAATGTGTGCAGTTCTGGTCACCTCACGATAAGAAGGATGTGGAAGCATTGGAGAGAGTGCAGAGGAGATTTACCAGGATGCTACCTGGTTTGGAGGGTAGGACTTATGAGGAAAGGTTGAGGGAGCTGAGGCTTTTCTCGTTAGAGTGGAGGAGGATGAGTGGCGACTTAATAGAGGTTTATAAATGATGGGGGGGAATAGATCGAGTGGATGTGCAGAGACTATTTCCTCAGGTGGATGTAGCTGTTACTACGGGTCATAACTATAAGGTTCATGGTAGGAGATTTAAGAGGGATGTCCAAGGTAGATTCTTTATTCAGAGAGCGGTTGGGGTGTGGAATGCATTGCCTGCTGTGATAGTGGAGTCGGACACTTTAAGAAGTTTAAGTGATTACTGGATAGGCACATGGAGCATACAGAATGATAGGGAGTGGGATAGCTTGATCTTGGCTTTGGACATAGCTCGACACAACATTGAGGGCCGAAGGGCCTGTACTGTGCTGTATTGTTCTATGTTCTATACCACGAACCATCACCTCTCCTGAGCAAATCTAAAATTCACCAGCCTAAGCCTTAATGAAGCGAGTTGGAGGGGGGGGCAAACCTCAATTTTTAATAAAATTCGGCCTTTGTGCTAATGATTTACAAATGTTTCAAAGAATTGGTCAGCAGGGCTGATTCACACGGTGATTTGATTACTACAGTTATTGTGGCACAGGTTCAGGAGGGTGTGGAATTTGATCTCGACAGCTACAATATCGCAAATCATTCTAAATTGAAAACAAAAATCTTTCCAGTGCTGGCTGCAGCTAGGTGTCAACCGTGTTCTTTGGCAGCAGGCTAATCTCTAAGTCAGAAGGTCCTGGGACCAGCCCCACTTCAGAAACTTGTGTAGAAAATCCAGGCTGATTCCCTGTCGCACTGAGAGAGCACTGCAGATCAATCCAGACCTCGCCAAGCTGACAAAAGAGACAGTGGTTAAGCTGAGACATTGAGGGCAAAATTTCACTGCAAGGCGGGGCTGTAAAATGAGGCCATTGACCTTGACCAGACTGGAAAATTCTCCCAGCAGGAGTTCATAGAACCCCTATAGTGTAGAAAGAGGCTATCCCATCCAGGACCCATCCCTGTAACTCCATGTATTTATCCTGTTAATCCTTCTGACACTAAGGGGCAATTTGGCATGGCCAATCCAGCCAATCTGCACTCCTTTGGACTGTGGGAGGAAACTGACACACTTGAAGGAAACCTACACAGACATGGGGAGAATGAACATGCAAAATCCACACCCGAGGCCAGAATTGAACCTGGAATCAAACTGCGACGCAAAATTCCAGCCACAGAGCACATTTGTAACAGTCATCAGATGAATACAGTGGTACAGTGGTTAGCACTGTTGCCTTTCGGCACCGGAGCCAAAGTTCAATTTCCAACTTCAGTCACTTTGTGTGGAGTTTGCACATTCTCCCCATGTCTGCGTGGGTTTCTTCCGATTGTTCCGATTTCCTCCCACAGTCCAAAGATGTGAAGGTTAGATAGGTAGACTGGCTATGCTAAAACTGCCTCTTAATGTCAAGGGAATTAGCAGGGTAAATGCATGGGATTATGGGGAGAGAGTCTGCGTAGGATTGTAGTCGGTGCAGATCCGATGGGCCAAACGGCCTCCTTCTGCACTGTAGGATTCTACAATGGAGCACAGGAATCTGGGTATATTAGACATTGGAGCAGAAGCAGGCCATTCAACCCATTGAATCTGTTCCACCATTCAATGAGATCATGACAAACCTGATATGATAGTCTTCAATTCCACTTTCCCACCTTATCCTTAAAACCCCTGATTCCCTTACTGATTAAAAATCTGTCCATCTCAGCCTTGAACATATTCAATAACCCAGTCTGTATAGCCCTCTGCAGTAAAGAATTCCACCGAAAGAAGAAATTCCTCCTCAACTCTGTCTTAAATAACAACCCCTTACTCTGAGATTACACCTCTGCACTTTGATTCTCCCACAAGAGGAAACAATCTCACAGCATCTATCCTTGGTTGAGGGGTCAATCACGAGGGGGCTTAGTTTTAGGGTAAGAATCCAAGAGGATTTGAAGAAAAAACTTTTTCACTCAGGAGGTGATGGCACTGCCTGGGAAGGTAGTGGAGGCAGGAAATCTTTAAAAAGTATTTGGATGAGCACTTGAAACATCACAGCATTCAAGGGTATGGCATGTGTTTGGAAAATGGGATTTGCGCGTCTTTAGTGGCAGTTACTGTCAGTGTAGACTCGATGGGCTTTTTCTGCACAGTCCGACTCTATGATATAACTCTATGTCCCTATCAAGTCCTCTGAGAATCCTATGCATCTCAATAAAGTCGCCTCTCATTCTTCTAAACTCCAATGAGTACAGGCCCAATCTACTCAATCTCTTCTCATAAGAAAATCCCCTCTATCCGGGATCAACCTAATGAACCTTCTCTACACTACCTCCAATGCCAATACGTCTTTCCTTGGATAAGAAGGCCAAAACTGTTCACAGGATTTCAGGTGTGGTCTAACTAGTGCCTCGTATAGTTTCAGCAAGACTTTCCTATTTTTATATTTCATTCCCTTTGCCTTCCCTACTGTTGGTGTACTTTACCCCACAGCGAGTGATGCTGATCTGGAATGCACTGCCTGAGACTGCAATGGAATTCTATTGAGGCTTTCAAGAGGGCTCAGTATCTGAAATGGAAGAACGTCCAGAGCTGTGTGGGGAAGTGGCCAAGGAGAAGTACTGAGTGAACTGCTTCTGTAGAAGAAATAATGAGCAAATGGCCTCTTCCTGTGTTCTGTGACGATTGTATGATTCGACAATCATACAATAACTGGGGATAACCCAGTTGTTCCCACTCACCCACCTTTCCTCATTGCCTTGCAATCCCTGTCTTCTGATAATTCCCCAAAGCATTTAGAAACCATGATTGAATCTGCCCCCAGCACAGTCTCGGGCAGCGAAACTCTTCTTTAGTTATGATGACATCAAAATCAAAACCCAGAGCGGTTAAAATCCCATGAGGGATGTCTTCTGGGCAGCACAGTAATTAGCACTGCTTCACAGAGTCAGGGATCCAGGTTTGATTCTCAGCTTGGGTCACTGCCCATGTGGAGTACAAAGAACAAAGAACAACACAGCACAGGAAACAGGCCCTTCGGCCCAACGAGCCCGCGCCGCCATCCTAACGTCTTGATGACATATAGAGACCAATATAGGGACAATTTGTTACCCAATCAGCCTAAGAGCACATTTTCGGGATGTGGGAGGAAACCGGAGCACCCGGAGAAAACCCACGCAACCACGGGGAGAACGCGCAAACTCCCGCAGACACAGGCCCAAATCCATGTGTCTGCACAGCAACAGCGATAGTCTCTGAGCTGTCATGTTGCCCATCTGATGGTCCAGTTTAAGCATGCACTAACGACATGAAGCACTAGGCCACTCCTGAAGTAACCTCTAGGAGCAGCCCTCGCACGACCTGCCGAATGCATGCACCTTGTTGGTCAACAAGGTGGACCGAATAGCCTGTGGAAACAATTAAAGTATTTAAACAGTCCTCCTATATCCCTCTATCTGCAGACCGCTCATGTGGCTGTCCAAGAGACCCTTAAACAACCCTAGCGTGCCTGCTCCCACCACCTTACTCGGTAGTGCATTCCACACCCCCACTACCCTTTGTGTGAAAAAATGCCCTCTAATATTAGTCTTATACATAGCCCCCCTCACCCTAAGGCCGTGACCCCTCGTTCTATCCGAATCTAATGGTGGAAAAAGCTTACCACCATTTACTCTATCTATACCCCTCATAATCTTATATACCTCTAATAGATCCCCTCTCAGCCGACATCTTTCAAGGGAAAACAACCCCAGTACGTTCAACCTTTCCTCGTAAGACAGCCCTTCCATACCAGGCAGCATCCTGGTAAATCTCCTCTGCACTCTCTCCAGGGACTCCACATCCTTCCAGTAGTATGGCGACCAGAACTGGACGCAGTACTCCAAGTGAGGCCTAACCAACGTTCTATACACTTGCAACATCAAACTCCTACTCTTGTATTCTATACCCCTTCCTATGAAGGCTAACATACCATACGTTTTCTTTATCACCTTTTCCACCTGTACTGCCACCTTCACAGACTTGTGAACCTGCACCCCCAGGTCTCTCTGCGTCTCTATACTCCAGATAGTTTTACCTTTTATCCTATAACTCCCCTCTACAGTATTCCAGCCAAAATGCATCACCTTGCATTTATCCGGATTAAATTCCATTTGCCATCTATCTGCCCAATCTACCAGCCTATCAATGTCCTGTTGTATTGCCTGGCACTGCTCCTCAGTCCCCGCCAATCCAAGTATCTTAGTGTCATCAGCAAATTTGCTGATCACACCACCTACCCCCTCTTCCAAGTCATTTATATAAATCACAAATAGAAGAGGTCCTAGTACTGAGCCCTGTGGCACACCACTAGTGACTGACCTCCAATTGGAAAAAGAGCCTTCCACTAATACCCGCTGTCTCCTCCTCCCAAGCCAGTTCTCAACCCATCTACATACCTGGCCCCGTATCCCATGCGCCTTCACCTTTTTTAATCAGCCTACACATTCTCCCCGTGTCTGCGTGGGTTTTCTCCCACAGTCCAAAAGACGTGTATTGGCCATGTTAAATTCTCCCTCAATGTAGCCGAACAGATGCTGGAGTGTGGCGACGAGGGGATTTTCACAATAATTTCACCGCAGTGTTATATCGTAAGCCTACTTGTGACATTAATAAAATAAATTAAAAGGAACTAAACTTCGAGTTAAATAGCCTTCCTTTTCTTTGCTATTGATGCTCATTCTCACCATAAAGATACTGTCCAACCATTACCCTAACAGCTCAGTGTGTGTGTGTGTGCGTGTGTGTGTGTGTGTGCGTGTGTGCACGCACATGTGAGTGTGTGTGTGTGAGATAAGAAGCAGACAGCGAGAGAGAAAACGAGAGCCCTGGTGGGAGAGCCAGACAGAGGATTAGGAGGGGACAGGAAGGCAGACACATGATTGAGCCAAGATCGAAAAAGATATGGGCGAGTATAAGAAAGTGAAAGCGAGAAGGGGAGTTAGAGGAAGAGGAAAGGGAAGGTAAAGGCAAGAAATTGACAAAGACCGAGGGATGGACAAGGTGATAGGGAGAAATACAAGATACAAAGGCTGATGAAACAATAAAGATAAATGGGGAAAAAAGCAAAAATGGAAGGAGTATAAAATTCAAAAGGAAGAATTATCAAAAGTTTACATCTAGTTGAGAATTTACCAGCTACAAAAGGAACTTTGAGAAGCTCCAAGAACAAGCTGATTGGAATGAAAGATGATATCGAGCAGTGTTCAGCCGTGCAAAGCTGGGAAATCGAGCTCCATCTGGCCAACTCGTGAATGTTTGTTCAAAGCTGCAATGTGTGCCTGGTGAATTTTAGGTCATTAACCCACAGAGGTTCCCTTTGTAACTTCATTGTACTTTCCATGCAGCTCTCCCATTGGTAAAGCGAGAGAGGGAGAACGATCACTTCAGGGATTCAATCCACAGGGAGAAAAAGAAATGATGGTCATCAGAGAAAGGGAAATGGGGAGACACCATGTCCACCAACCTGAAGAATGTATGGAGAACAAGTGAGAGAGAGAAAGACCCAGCAAGTGAAAGACTGAGCAAGAGAGGCCAAGAGGTTGACCGAGCAAGTGACGCATGTGAGAGGGAGTGTGAGTGGCGCACACAAGAAAAAGCGCAAGAGAGCAGGCACATATGAAAGAAAGCACTAGCAAGAGAGTGTGTGCACAAAAGACAGCGCTAGCAAGAGAGAGTATGCACACGGGACTCAGCGCTAGCAAGAGAGAGCGTGCACACGAGAGACAGCGCTAGCAAGAGAGAGCGTGCACACGAAACTCAGCGCTAGCAAGAGAGAACGTGCGCACGAGAGACAGTGCTAGCAAGAGAGAGCGTGCACACGAGAGACAGCGCTAGCAAGAGAGAGCGTGCACACGAGAGACAGCGCTAGCAAGAGAGAGCATGCACACGGGACTCAGCGCTAGCAAGAGAGAGCGTGCACACGAGAGACAGCGCTAGCAAGAGAGAGCATGCACACGGGACTCAGCGCTAGCAAGAGAGAGCGTGCACACGAGAGACAGCGCTAGCAAGAGAGAGCGTGCACACGAGACTCAGCGCTAGCAAAAGAGAGCGTGCACACGAGAGACAGCGCTAGCAAGAGAGAAATGCACACGGGACTCAGCGCTAGCAAGAGAGAGCTGCACACGAGATCAGCGCTAGCAAGAGAGAGCGTGCACACGAGACTCAGGCTAGCAAGAGAGAGCAGCAACGGGATCAGCGCTAGCAAGAGAGAGCGTGCACACGAGACTCAGCGCTAGCAAGAGAGAGCGTGCACACGAGACTCAGCGCTAGCAAGAGAGAGCGTGCACACGAGACTCAGCGCTAGCAAGAGAGAGCGTGCACACGAGACTCAGCGCTAGCAAGAGAGAGCGTGCACACGAGACTCAGCGCTAGCAAGAGAGAGCGTGCACACGAGACTCAGCGCTAGCAAGAGAGAGCGTGCACACGAGACTCAGCGCTAGCAAGAGAGAGCATGCACACGAGACTCAGTGCTAGCAAGAGAGAGCGTGCACACGAGACTCAGCGCTAGCAAGAGAGAGCATGCACACGAGAGACAGTGCTAGCAAGAGAGAGCGTGCACACGAGACTCAGCGCTAGCAAGAGAGAGCATGCACACGAGAGACAGTGCTAGCAAGAGAGAGCGTGCACATGAAAGGGAGAGTGCAAGCGCGAACAAGCAGGCACATGAGTAAGTGAACGATAGCACAAGCGTGAGACAGCACAAGAGAGCAAGTGAGGAGAGGGAGTGCAAGAGGGAGTGAGAAAGCATGAGAGGGAGTGAGAAAGCACGAGAGGGAGTGAGAAAGCATGATAGACGCAGTGAGGGAGCTAGCAACAGCCAGAACAAGCAAAACAGAGGATGGAGATGAGACCAGAAGTGAGAGACTGAAGGACAGAGAGCCAGAAGGAGACACAAAAACAGGAGGAAGAGACCATGGAAGGAGAAAATCTGCCAGGACAGAAAGAAAGCAGGCAGAGGGAGAAGCTAGGAAGTGAGAGTAGGAAATGAAGGAGAAAGGGAGAGATAGGAAGAGGGGAAGAAGTGGAGAGGCTGATAGTGAAAGGGAAGTTTAGGGAAGGGAGTGAAAAGGAGAAGAGAAAAGAATCAGATTAGGAAGAAAGACTAGGACCTGAGAGAGGAACCAAACTATGGAGAGCAGAGTTGATGTGAGATACTTCACTCTATCTGCATCAACTAGGGCTTTCCCCCAAGGCCATGTTTAAAATAAAATTTACACTTTACACATAGATTTAGAGTTGATAAACACTGCGTGGCTTTTAAATTTATCAACAGAATTAAAGTTGCTTTACATGAGCCAATTATAAACAACTGTTTAGTGCCAGTAATCTGAAAATTGCTATCTCCCTGACTAAAACTCTACACCACATCAAATACTTCACATTAAACTTTTCCAGTTTTATTTGTCATTGTTGACAATGTAATCCATCCTTCCTTTGAGGACCTGAGGTCATTCCAAGCTCTGCTGTCCGTAACCTAACTCACACCCAGTTCTATTCATCTGTCACCGCTGTGCTCACTGACCTATGCTAGACTTAGCAGCACCTCAATTTTAAAACTCTCAAACTTTGTTTTCAAATCGCCTCTGTGGCCTCACCCCTTCCCTAACCTTTGTAAGCTCCCCCCACCTTCTGAGACATCTGCACTCCTCCAATGCTGATTTCTAAAGCACCCTCCTCCATCGTTCCAATGTTAGTGCCATGTCTTCAGCTGCCTGAGCAATACAATTCTAACATTCCTTCCCCAAACATCACCTCTCTGGGACAATATCATGGCACAGTAGTTAGCACTGCTACCTCAGCTCCAGAGACCCTCAGGTTCAATTCTGGCCTTGGATCACTCTCTGTGTGGAGTCTGCATGTTCTCCCCGTATCTGCATGGGTTTTCTCCAACAGTCCAAAAGATGTGCAGGTCTAGTACATTGCCCTTGATAAATTGCCCTTTAGTGTCCCAAGATGAGCTGATTAAGGGGATCAACAGGGTATCTAATTGGGGTTTTGGTGCTAGGGATTGGGTGGGATTCTCTGTCGGGGCAGATTCAATGGGCCGAGTGGCCTCCTTCCGCACTGTAGGTAGTCTATGATTCTGTGAACTAGAGAAGAGGCTGAAGACGGTGAACTGGTTTCTGTTCACAATCCTAAGATGTGCAGAGTAGGCGGATTGGCCATGCTAAATTAACCCTTAGATCGGAATTTTACCAGCACATCCGTCCAAGATTCATACGATCCCATCCATGGCCAATGGTGAATGCCAGACATTAAGCCTAGCCCATTCCTGGAATGGGGGCAGGTGTGCTGGTAAAATTCCAGCCTTAGTCTCCAAAGATACATAGATTAGGTAGATTGACAATGCTAAATTGCTCTTAGCATCCCAACATGCATAGGTTAGGGAGAATTAACCATAGTAAATGTGTGTGGTTACAGAGATAGGGCAGGGGAGAGGGCCAGGATAAAATACAGTCAGAGAGACTCAGTGTAGACTCGATGGGCCGAATGGCCTCCTTCTACTCTGTGCTGATTCTATGCCTCTTGCCTGTTTTAAACCTTGCTTCATTAATTACATTCCTGGTCACCCACCCTTGTATCTGTGTGGGCCTGTGCCAGGTTTTGTTGTATGATGCTCCACCTTGGGACATTTTATTGGGAAGAGGTCACATGAATTTAGTTGTTGTTGTTGATAGAAACTAATGCAGGAATACACCATTTGGCCCTTCGATCCTGCTTGACCATTCATTTTGATCATGGCTGATCATCAAATTTAATATCCTGATCTTCCCTAGATCCCTTCAGCCTCAAGAGATATATCTAATTTTTTTCTTGAAATCAGACGATGTTTTAGCCTCAACTACATTCTGTGGAAGTGAATTCCACACATTCACCACCCTCTGGGTGAAAGAAATTTCTCCTCACCTCAGTTCTAAAAAGATTTACCCCTTATCCTCAAACTACGACCTCTAATTCTCGACTCCCCCCCGCTTCATCGGGAACATTTTTTCTGATCTTTTCTGTCTAATGCTGACTAGCATTCTTATTTTGAGTTGATTTATTATTGTCATATGTATCAGCATACAGTGAAAAGTATTGTTTCTTGCCCGCTACATAGACAGAGCATACTGTTCATAGAGAAGGAAAGGATAGCGCGCAGAATGTAGTGCTACAGTCATTGTTAGAGAAAGATCAACTTAATGCGAGGTGGGTCCATTCAAAAGCAGCAGGGAAGAAGTTAATTCATACTTTCCTTGCCATGATTTTCTGTCAGCGGTTGAGAGTCTAAGAGACAACAAAACCATGTAGCACAAAGAGGAAGACATGGAGAAAGGAGTAACAGTGGAAAGTACTGCAGTCTATCTGGAATAATTAGGACTAATGGTTTGCTACTTGCTTTTCCCCACTGACTCCAGGCACTGACCCAGACAAGATTTACAATGTGCAGAATAAATGGCAAATGAAATTCAATATAGATTAAGTGCTCATTGGAGGAAATAACGGCAAATAATGTCAAAGCTCTTTTTATCCGACTGCATACATAGCGAGCAATTCTGTACAGCAGCTGCACAGGTGGTAATTTCTGCTTTAACCCCGCAATACATGGTATCAAATGAATTACCAAGAGGGCAGCAGGGTGGCACAGCGGTTAGCACTGCTGTCTCACGGCGCCAGGGACCTGGGTTCCATTCCCAGCTTGAGCCACTGTCTATGTGGAGTTTGCACATTCTCTCCATGTCTGTGTGGGTTTCCTCCGGGTACTCCAGTTTCCTCCCACAGTCCAAAACACGTGCAGTTCTGGTACATTGGCCATGATAAATTGCCCTTTAGTGTCCCAAGATGTGTAGGTTAGCTGGATTAACAGGGTAAACAAATAGAATTTTGGTGATAGGGCCTAGATGAGACGTTCTGTCAAAAAGACTCAATGGGCCAAATGGCCTCCTTCTAAGCTGTAGGTAGTCTATGATTCTATGAATTAAAGAAGCTGAAAGAGAAGGCAAGAAATAGGAACAGGAATAGGCCACTCAGCCCTTCTCTGCCATTCAATAAGATCCCAACTGATTTTCGACTTCAACATCATTCCCCTGCACTATCCCTGTATCCCTTGGCATTTCGAATACTTAAAAACCTATCGATCACAGTCTGGAACATACTCAGTTATTCAGGCATCACAGCTGCCTGGAGCAGAGAATCCCAAAGATTCACAACTCTCAGTGAAGAAATTCCTCCTCAGCTCTGTCCTAAATGACTCTTATTCTGAGACTGTGTCCCCGGGTTCTCGATCCTCTTCAGCCAAGGGAGCAAACCTTCTATCCTGTCGAGCTTTGTAAGAATTCTGCATGTTAGACTGAGATCATCTCTCAATCTTGTAACTCCAGAGAATGAAGGCCCAATCTATTTAATCTTTTCTCAGGGGACAATTCTGCATGTCTGCTAAACTCTCACCACTTTTTACAGATGCACCATAGAAAGCATCCTTTCTGGGTGCATCACAGTTTGGTGTGTCTCCTACATTGCCCAAGACCGCAAGAAACTACAAAGGGTTATGAACGTAGCCCAGTCCATCACGCAAGCTGGCCTCCCATCCATTGACCCCATCTACATTTCCCGCTGCCTCAGAAAAACAGCCAGCATAATTAAGGACCCGAGCACTCCAGAAATTCTCTCTTCCACCTTCTTCCATCAGGGTAAAGAAACAAAAGTCTGAGATCACATACCAACCGATTCAAGAACAGTTTCTCCCCAGCTCCTTTCTTTCATTCCTATGTACTCAATGAACTGTATGCTTTGGCTGCATAGCGCACAAGAAACAATACTTATCACTGTATCCCAGCATATATGACAATGATTAACCAAATCAAAATCCCTCCATCCCAGAAATCAGTTTGATGAACCTTCACTGTACTTTCTCTGTGGCAAATATATCTTATCCTTGGGTAAGAAGACCAAAGCTGCACACAATACTTCAAAGTGCGGTCTCATTGAAGTTCCATATATTTGCACATTTTTATTCCTATACTCAAACCCTCTTGCAATAAAGGCCAACATACATTTTGCATTTTTAATTGCTTGCTGTACCTGCACATTACCTCTCGATGACCTACGAACAAGAAAACCCAACACTCTGAAGTTCAACGCTGCCTGTCCTCTCATCACTTAAGAAATATTCTGTATTTCTGAATGACTTACCAAAGTGGTAGAGGACAGTTGGGGTTTGGAATGGACTTCCTGAGAGAGGGGTAGAGGAAGTTCGATTGAGATACTCAAAAGGGAATTGGATTCCTATCACAAGAGAAACAGTGTGCAAGATTACGGAGATAAAGCAGGAGAGAGGGATGAGGTTGAATGCTCTTTCAGTGAGGCAGTGAAACTTGATGGGCCAAATGGCCTCCCTTGCACTCGGTGAACTTCACATTTCTTCAAATTGTGTACCATCTATCAAATATTTACTCACTTACCTAGCCTCTTGAAGCATTTTTGCATCCTCCTCATAACTCACACATTCACCTTGGAAATATTACATTTAATCCCCACTCCAAATCATTGATATAAATTCATAGAATCCCTACAGTGCAGAAGGAGGCTATTTGACCCATCGAGCCTGTACTGACCACGATCCCACCCAGGCCCTATTCCCATAACCTCATATATTTATCCTTCTAATCCCCAAGACATTAGGGTCAATTTAGCATGGCCAATCAACCTAACCCGTATATCTTTGGACTGTGGAAGGAAACCCACGCAGCTACAGAGAAAATGTGCAGACTCCACACAGACAGTGACCCGACACCAGAATTGAACCCGGGTTCCTGGCACTGTAAGTCAGCAGTGCTAACCACTGTGCCACTGTGCCTCCCCAAGTTATGAATAAGCAGTCCTTATGCTACCCATAAGTCACAACCTGTCAACCCGGGAGTGACCCATTCATTCCTACTCTGTTTTCTGTCCACTTTGATCAAAGCCAGTATATCCATGCCTGCCACCTCCCCGCCGCCCCCCACCTCCCCCATTCCATGAGATCTAATTTTGTTTGCTAAATTCTTGCATGGGACTTTATCAAAAGTTTGATAAAAACCTAAATTTATTACATCCACTGATTACCCCTTATCTTTCCTGCTATTTATATCTACAAAAAAAAACTCCAACAGGTTTGTTAAACACAATTCCCTTTTCATAAATCCACACCAGCTTTCCCAATCCTACCACTATTTTTAAACGTCCTGTTATAACATCCTTCGTTATAGATTCTAGCTTTTACCCAACTATTAATGTCAGAATGTGATACCGAAGAAGAGAAAAGGTTCATCTGGAGCACCCATTCAAGTTAAAGGACAGAGTAGAGGACAGAGGGCCTACAGGTTAAGGTAGGATACAAATTCATAACTGATGGCAGGAATCATTGCTTCAGGCCAAGCGATCCATACCCAGAGTGCTCTCTCAGAAAGAACAATTTACAGAAGGGCCGAGAAAGATTCCACTGCATTATTTGATGGTGATCTCCTGGCCAACGTTTGTCCCTCAGTCATTAACTGCTTATCGTTAGTGGGAGTTTATTGTGACAAACTGGTTACTTTGCATTTGCTTTAATAACAGTGACTGCAGTTGCTGAATTAATTCATCAGATGGAAGATACTTTGGACTGTTGTGAGGATGTGATAAAGTGCGAGATAAATTAAGCCCTGCAATCCTAGGCATTCCGCTGGTATCCTGCCTTTAAAAATTGAAAAGTTTCTTATAAGGAGTTCCCCTGAAACAAAAGGACCAGTATGTTCTCCAGGATAGTCCATGCCTTCTCCCTGCATCTGAGTAAAAATACTGGCCACAGTACACAATGATAGTGTCTGATTGAATATTGTTTAGTTTTAAAATGACATGCTTTGACTAGCACTCCACTGATTTAGCAATATCGTCGTAAGTTTATTTTCATTTGTTGGTTAGTGTTCTACGCTGACTGGAAATGTTCAAACATGCCAGATTAAAGTCACAGAGTCCCAACTTGACCATGCTGCCTTTTTTTATATATATCCCTAAGCTAATCCCAATTGCCAAAAATTTGGTCCATATCCCTCTATATCCATCTTACCCATGTAACTGTCTAAATGCTTTTTGAAGGACAAAATTGTACCCGTCTCTACTGCTGAATCTGGCAATTTGTTTCAGACACTCTCCAACCTCTGAGTGAAAAAAATTGCCCCTCTTCTGTATTTCTCTCCTCTTGCCTTAGTTTTAGGCTCCCCTACCTCTGGGAAAAGATATTGACTATCTAGCTGATCTGTGCCCCTCATTATTTTATAGATCTCTATAAGATCACCTTTCAGCCTCCTACACTACAGAGAAAAATGTCCCAGTCTATCCAGCCTCTCTTTATAATTCAAACCATCAAGTCCCAGTAGCATCCCAGTAACTTTTTTCTGCGCTCTTTCTAGTTTAATAACATCCTTTCTATTCCACAGTATTCCAAGTTGGCCTTATCAATGTCTTGTACAATTTCAACAAGACATCCAACGATTATCTGGTCAGTTGTCTATTTGCTGTGTTGTGGAGTTTTGCAGGTCACACATCGCTTGCTGTATATGCCTCTGAATTCAAAAATAAACCATCAGCTATAAAGCACCTTGTAACAAAGTGCTTTATAAAATGTAAGCTCTTGCTTCTGACATCTCAATGTCACCTAAAGCTGGAGTAACAACATTATGCAAACCCCATTCATTTGTTGTTCTCTTGTGTAAAATCTTACACTTCTTATTGAATTTCACCTACCAGTTCTACTCCATTTGTTTTTTTTAAACTTTATCAACGAAGGAGTTACAAGTATCGCTGGCAAGGAATTCTCTCACTAACACATTGTGGGTCAACCCACAGCACGTGAACTGCAGCGTTTCAAGAAGGCAGCTCAGCACCACTTTCTCAAGGGCAACTAAGGATGCGCAATAAATGCTGGCTTAGCCAGTGATGCCCATTTCCTTAAGAATGAATAAAAAAAAAAGTTATTGCTAATTCATCTGTGAAAGTGACCCGTCTCAGTCTAGGTCAGTGGCATAAATTTGATGGAGTTTTTTGAAGGGGGAACCAAGATGAGGGTAGTGCAGTCGACATTGTCCAGATGGACTTTAGCAAGACCTTTACAGGATATTACATGGTAAGTTGTTGCTACATGGTAAGTTGTAAGGGTTAAATCTCGCAGGATCAAAGTGAAGTAACCAGTTGGATAAAAATTGGCTTGATGTCAGAAGACAGAGGGTGGTTGGAGTGGGTTGTTTTACAAACAGGAGGCCTGTGACCAGCTAGATTCACATTCAGATATCACTTATATTAATGATTTGGATGAGAATTTAGGAGGCATGGTTAGTAAGTTTGCAGATGACACCAAGATTGGTGCATTTTTGTAGATCAAACCAGGGCAGCACCAGTTAATGGTAGGACATTGGGGAGAGTAATAGAACAAAGAGATTTAGGGGTATATGTTCAAAACTCCTTGAAAGTGGAGTCACAAGTGGACAGGGTGGTAAAAAAGACATTCGGCATGCTTGGTTTTATTGATCAGAATACTGAATACAGGAGTTGGGACATTTTGTTGAAATTGTACAAGACATTGGTAAGGCTGCAGTTGGAATACTGTGTACAGTTCTGGTCACTCTATTATAGAAAGGATATTATTAAACTAGAAAGAGTGCAGAAAAGGTTTTCTAGGATGCTACTGGGACTTGATGGTTTCAGTCATAAGAAGAGGCTGGAGAGACTGGGACTTTTTTTCCCTGGAGCTTAAGAGGAGAGATCTTATAGAGGACTACAAAATAATGAGGGGCACAGGTCTGCTAGACAATCAAAATTCTTTCCAGAAAAAATTAGAGGGCAAAGATTTAAGGTAAGAAAGAAGAGATACAAAAAGGTCCAGAGGGGCAAGTGTCTGGAATGAGCTGCCAGGGATAGTAGAGACAGGTATAATTTTGTCTTTTAAAAAGCATTTAGACAGTTACATAGGTAAGATGGGTATGGAGAGATATGGGCCAAATGTGGATCGGAGAATTCCAGCCTAGGTCTAAATGTCATCAGACTTTCTAAGGTCTACTTGGAAATCCATTCACCTGAAATTAAAGTCCAAGAAGTTCAGTGGGCCCTTTCTGAATCCAGAGTAAAGTTTATTCAGTAGTCACAGGTAAGGCTGACATTAACAATGCAATGAAGTTACTGTGAAATTCCCTTAGTCATCTCCTAGCGCCTCCTCGGGTCAGTGCACCTAACTAACATGTCTTTCAGAATGTGGGAGGAAACCGGAGCACCCGGAGGAAACACACGCACAGAATGTGCAAACTCCAAACAGACAAGGTAGGAATCGAACCCACGTCCCTGGCACTATCAGGCAGCAATGCTAACCAGGGGGATAGTTATTTACTATGACACTTTTAGATCGAGAGTCCTCAGGTTTATTTCTGATAATTAATTCTATTATTTTATCCAGTACTGATGGCTACAGCTGCCAGACCTGTTTCTTTGTAAAACCTTTGTTTGTGTCTAAATCCTACTATAGCTGGTTTATAATCCAGTAGAAACCCCCCAACATTCATCAGATTTCTCAGGGTAACGATCAGAATTTCACAAATCCCAGCCTAATGCTTTCATTCATCTTGAAGGATTTATTCACTTTAAGTCGCTTTAGCTTTATCAGTGCTTCATTGATGGGAGGGGGGGGAGGTGTTATCAAAACTACTTAGATTATCTTACTTAATGATGGCGATGCTACCAAGTGAATACTTGAAGGGAGTAAATCAATGAGTACATCAACAATTTGATGCTTGCTTTTAGCTTCAGCCTTGTTTTATTTATTAGTGTCACAAGTAGGCTTATATTGACACTGCAATGAAGTTACTGTGAAAATCCCCTAGTTGCCACACTCTGGCGCCTGTTCAGATACACTCGGAGAGAATTTAGCATGGCCAATGCATCTAACCAGCACATCTTTGGACTGTGAGAAGAAACCAGAGCACCTGAAAGAAACCCACGCAGACACGGGGAGAAGATGCAGACTCCACACAGACAGTGACCCAATCTGGGAATTGAACCCGGGTCCCTGGCGCTGTGAGGCAGCAGTGCTAACCAGTATGCCACCATGCCACCTCTAGTTAGCATCCTCTAAGGTTTTCGACTCATTTCTAACAGGTTTCTCATTTAATAACTGCTCTTTATTATTTGTTTGGTTAGGTTTAATATCTCCAGACATGTTCTTTCTTCTGAATTCCTCTTTGCTTCTTTTAGCATTCCTCTTTTGTCCTTTTTGTGATTTTGCTCATCTTCCTAATTGAGAGCTTGTTTTATGTTAAATTGTGTTGCCAATTTATTTAGGATCATACTTGCTGTGCCTGGCTGATACATTTACCATCCTCAGGGTAAAAAGTGACTCAACCATTTTTCTTCCTTCCTCATTCCTAGTGGCACAATGGTTAGCACTGCTGCATCATAGCACCAGGGACTTGGGTTTGATTCCCAGCTCAGGTCGCTGTCTGCGTGGAGTCTGCATATTCTCCCCATGTCTGCGTGGGTTTCCTCCCACAGTCCAAAAGACATGCTAGTCAGATGCACTGGCTAAATTCTCCCTCAGGACACAGGCACAGGAGTGGGGCAACTAGGAATTTTCGCAGTAACTTCATTGAAGTGTTAACGTAAGCTCACTTGTGACACTAATAAATAAATTTTTTCCCACCGACTTAGAAAAATTTAGCAAACCAGCAAAAGAGTTGATAACAGACTCAAAGAGCTGATGGTTCAGAAGCAGCTCGAGTAGACCACTCCCTTTGTGTTTGCCTTTAAAGATTGAAAAGGTTTCTTATAAGAAGTTCCCCTGAAACAAAAGGACCAGTATGTTCTCCAGGATAGTCCATGCCCTCTCACTGCATCTGAGTAAAAATATTGGCCACAGTACACAATGATAGTGTCTGATTGAACATTGGTTAGTTTTAAAATGACATGCTTTGACTAGCACTCCACTGATTTAGCAATGTCATCCCCATGGTTCATGTTCATGTTCTGAGTGGAAATGTACAAACATCCAGATTAAAGTCACAGAGTCATAGAAGTTTACAGCATGGAAACAGGCCCTTCGGCCCAACTTGACCATGCCACCTTTTTTTTTATACCCCTAAACTAATCCCAATTTCCCGCATTTGGTCCATATCCCTCTATACCCATCTTACCCATGTAACTTTCTAAATGTTTTTTGAAGAACAAAATTGTACCTGCCTCTACTACTGGCTCTGGCAGCTTGTTCCAGACACTCACCAAGCTCTGTGTGAAAAAAATTGCCCCTCTGGACACTTCTGCATCTCTCCTCTCACCTTAGTTTTAGACTCCTCTACCTTTGGGAAAAGATATTGACTAACTAGCTGATCTGCGCTCCTCATTATTTTATAGACCTCTATAAGATCAGCCCTCAGCCTTAATTCTGAAATTCCCACCATAAATCCCTCAGCTCTTTCCTTTCGGCTCCAGTTTAACCAAGCTTTTTGTCATCTAGCATGTACAATATCACCTTGTGTGTCCTTTGTTTGATGACTGTGGCTTTAATCTTAGAGCCACAAAAGTTGTGGTGCAGAATGAGGCCATTCAGCCCATCACATCTGTGTCAGCTATAAATATGAAACTAAAAAGAACTAGCCCCTGATATTATTCTGCTTTTCCAGCATCTGTCCAGAGATTATAGCACTTCAGATGTGGATACATGTGCCTTTTAAATGAGTTCAGCAATTTTGATTTGATTTATTTAAAACAGTTTTGATCTCTTTATTTTAAGAAAGATATTATTTCATTGGAGGCAGGTCAAAGAAGATTTATTTGGATAATCCACAATATCTAGGGGTTGTCTTACGAGAAAAGATGAAACAGTTTGGGACTCAATGGAATTTAGATAAAGGAGAGGTGATCTCATTGGATTCTTAAGTGGTTTGACGAGATAAATGCTAAGGGGATATATATTAGTATACAGTGAAAAGCATTGTTTCTTGCTTGCTATACAAACAAAGCATACTGGTCCTAGGGAAGGAAAGGAGAGAGTACAGAATGTAGTGTTACAGTCATAGCTAGGGTGCAGAGAAAGATCAAATTAATGCGGGGAAAGTCCATTCAAAAGTCTGATAGCAGCAGGGAAGAAACTGTTCTAGAGTCGGTTGGTACGTGACCTCAGATTTTTGTATCTTTTCCCAATTGAAAAAGGTGGAAGAGAGAATGTCTGGAGTGGAGGGTTCTTTTATTATGCTGGCTGCTTTGCCGAGGAAGTGTAGATGAGTCAATGGATAAGAGGCTGGTTTGCTGATGGATTGGGCCACATTCACAACCTTTTTTAATTTCTTGCAGTCTTGAACAGAGCAGGAGCCATACCAAGCTGTGATACAACCAGAAAGAATGCTTTCTACTGTACAGCTTCATGTTACATCTGTACAAAACTCTGGTGCAGCCACGCTTGGAGTATTGCGTACAGTTCTGGTTGCCGCATTATTGGAAGGATGTGGAAGCATTGGAAAGGGTGCAGAGGAGCTTTACCAGGGTATTGCCTAGTACGATGGGAAGGTCCTACAAGGAAAGGCTGAGGAACTTGAGGCTGTTTTCGTTAGAGAGAAGAAGGTTGAGGGGTGACTTAGTAGAGGTGTATAAGATGATCAGAGGATTAGATAGGGTGGACAGTGAGAGCCTTTTTCCTCGGATGGTGATGGCTAGCATGAGGGGACATAGCTTTAAATTGAGGGATGATAGATATAGGACAGATGTCGGAGGTAGGCTCAGTAGTAAGAGCGTGGAATGCCCTGCCTGCAATAGTAGTGGATTCACCAACATTAAAGGCATTTAAATGGTCATTGGATAAACATATGGATGATATTGGAATAGAGTAGGTTAGATGGGCTGCAGATTGGTTTCACAGGTTGGTGCAATATCGAGAGCACAAGGCCCTGTACTGCGCTGTAATATTCAATGTTCTATCTGTAAAAGTTAGTGAGAGTCGTAGCTGACATGCCAAATTTCCTTAGTCTTCTGAGAAAGTAGAGGTGTTGGTGGACTTCCTTAACTATAGCGTTGGCATAGTGGGGACCAGGACAAGCTGTTGGTGATCTGAACACCTAAA
Source organism: Sphyrna mokarran (assembly GCA_024679065.1). Classification (NCBI taxonomy): domain Eukaryota; kingdom Metazoa; phylum Chordata; class Chondrichthyes; order Carcharhiniformes; family Carcharhinidae; genus Sphyrna; species Sphyrna mokarran. Next base: position 18,427,815 of record JAGIQG010000005.1, read on the forward strand.
AACCTGAAACTTTCAACCATCTCCACTTCATCCCCGTTGATGGGGCATATTCTCCTGCATGCTTCCTGAAATGAATGACAAATCTCCTTCATTTTGTTGACATTGAGGAAGTGGCTATTGTCATCGCACCAGTTTATCAGATTTTTCCACCTCATTCCTGGACTCTGTCTCATCATTTCAGCATCAACCACCACTTTAGGCAGTGAATTCCAGACACCCACCACCCTCTGGTCAAAAGGTTTTCTCTCATGTCCCTTCTAACCTTCTACCAATTACCCGAAATCAATGCACCCTGGTATTTGACCCATTGGCTAAGGAAATTGGCCTTTCCTATTCAGGATCCTCATAATGTTATTCACTTTGATTCGATCATCCCTCATCCTTCTCTATCATAAGACAAGCAACTCAAGCCTATCTAATCTCTCCTCAAAGCTGCAATTTTCAACCTCTGGCAATGCTTTAACTCTGTCAAAAATTGTTGAAAGAAATGGAAATGGTTGTTATTGGACTGGATTGCTTTTGGGGTCAGCCCATAGCTACCACATTCAATCGTCCAACTTGATGGGGTTTGAACTCATAGCCTTCATGTTGCCTGCTCACCAGTATTTGCAATGTACTCCCACACCCACCGCCACTAAGGTTAATATACAAATGGGCCTGCTACTAAAAGAACATTATTTCCAAGGATATGGCACAGTTTAACCACATATTTGTTCCTCCAACTCTAACCAGTATTTCTATGGAAGACAGCTGGAGAAGTGGCACAGTGGTCAACACTGCTGCCTCACAGTGCCAGGGACTCGGGTTCAATTCCCGGCTTGCCTGTGTAGAATCATAGAATCCCTACAGTGCAGAAAGAGGCCATTCGGCCCATCAAATCTGCACTGACAGCAATCCTACCCGGGCTCTATTCCCGTAACCCCTACACATTTATCTCACTAATCCCTCTAACCTACTCATCCTGGGACAATTTAGCATCATCAAAGCACCTAAACCACACATCTTTGGACTGTAGGAGGAACACTGAGCACCTGGAGGAAACCCATGCAGACATGGGGAGTATGTGCAAACTCCACACGGACAATGACCCAAGCCGGGAATCGAAACATCTGAACTCCCACCTATTCCCATCTGCCAGTACGTGGCCCACCGCCCTGAATGTTATGATGTGCCAAGTGTAGATCCTTTTTAAAGGAGTGAGGCAGCCCGCCTTTATCACCCTCCCAGGCAGCACATTCCCAGGCCGCCACCCTCTCGGTAAAAATGATTTTCTTCATATCCTCCTGCCCTTCACCTTGAACCTATGTCCCCTCATGACCGGCCCTTCAATGAAGGGAAAGAGCTGCTCCTTATCCACTCTACCCATGTCTCTAATGAACACTCTGGGCTTTTCTTTCGGCTTAGAATCAATGAATCCCGACAGTGCAGAAAGGGGCCTTTCAGTCCATTCAGCCATCGGACGGCACAGTAGCACAGTGGTTAGCACTGCTGCTTCGCAGCTCCGGGGACCTGGGTTCGATTCCCTGCTTGGGTCACTGTACATGTGGAGTTTGCACATTCTCCCCATGCTTCCTCTGGGTGCTCTGATTTTCTCTCACAATCCAAACATGTGGGGGTTAGGTTAATTGGCCATGCTAAATTGCCCCTTAATGTCCCGGGATGCATAGATTATAGGGATTAGTGAATAAAATATGTAAGGATATGGGGATATGGGGATAGGGCCTAGGTGGGATTGTGTTCGGTGCAGACCCAAATATCGTCTTCCTGCACTGTAAGGTTTTATGATTCTATGAGCCTGCACCGACCACAATTCCATCCAAGCCCTATTCCCATAACCCCATGTATTTACTCTGCTAATCTCCCTGACACTAAGGGGCAATTTAGCACGGCCAATCAACCTAACCTGCACATCTTTGGACTATGGGAGAAAACCGGAGCACCCAGAGGAAACTCATGCAGACATAGGGAGAACTTGCAGACTCCAGGACAGGGTGGCACAGTGATTAGCACTGTTGCCTCACAGCTCCAGGGACCCGGGTTCGATTGCCGGCTTGGGTCACTTGTGTTTGAAGTCTGCATGTTCTCCCAGTTTCACCCACAGTCCGAAATATGTGCAGGTTGATTGGCTGTGGTAAATTGACCCTAGTGTCAAGGGATTAGCCGGGTAAACATGTGGGGTTGTAGGAGTGGGGTCTGGGCGGGATTGTGGGGTGTGAAGACTAAATGGGCCAAATGGCCTCCTTCTGCACAGTAGAGATTGTCTGATAAGAGAGTGGGAAAGAATTTGGAATTGTTCTTGTCGAGGGCTTGGAATGTTTAACCCATAGGCTGATTAATATCCCTTCAGAGCCATTTGTGATCAACTGCAGAAGGATTTTAGATGTATTATTTCCACATCTACAACAATTAGGATGTCACCAGCTAAGCATACAGGACAGAATTCACATAAACACCAATCTGAAAAGAAGAATAATTGTGAGGAACTTTTGTTTTTTAAAAAAAAACAGGATGCGGAGTGGGATGGCTGTGAAAAGAGATTATATTCTCAAGGGATTGACACACACGCTAAGGCAACACTCGCAAGTCGGTAGGTCACTGCATTAGATAAAGTACTCTTTGTATTTAACACCTCCCACTCCAGCAGGATCCTGGTGCTTGTTCTGAAAATACTCCAGCCCTATTATCTCGTGCTTGTAACAACTCCTGCAGGAAGTTTCGCAGTCTCTGATGCAAATTAATTTGACCAGGAGTTAATGGATTGCAGCTGTTGCATCTGAAATGTATGAAGTGTCTCTTTAGAGAGGGAACATGCTCCAAGAAATGGGCCCTCTTTCAGGACGTGGGTCATGCTACAAGACATAGGAGCAGAATTAGGCCACTCGGCCCATTGAATCTGCTCTGCCATTCAATCATGGCTGATATTTTTGTCATCCCCATTTCCTGCCTTTGCCCCAAAACCCCTGATCCCCTTATTAATCAAGAATCTATTTATCTCTGTCTTAAACACACTCAATGACCTGGCCTCCACAGCCTTCTGCGGCAAAGAGTTCCACAGATTCACCATTCCCTGGCTGAAGAAATTTCTCCTCGCCGCTGTTTTAAAGGATCGTTCTTTTAGCCTGAAGTTGTGCTCTCTGGTTCTAGTTTTTCTCACCAGTGGGAGAAAGCCCATCCCTACTTGATCTCAAGAAGGTTTTGCCGAGCTGTCTTTTTAAACCTTTGCATTTCATTTGGTAAGGGTTTGCCCATAGTACTGACTGGAAGGGGGTTCCAGGATTTTGAGCAACCAGCAAAGGAATGGTGATGTAGTTTGGACAGCCACTGTCCAAGGTGAGTGGCTTGGACAGGGACTTGCAGGTTTATGGTGCTCGCATGCGTTTGCTGTCCTTGTCCTTCCAGTAAGAAATCTGACAACACCAGGTTAAGGTCCAACAGGTTTATTTGGATTCACAAGCTTTCAGAGCGCTGCTCCTTCAGCAGGTGAGTGGGTTAGCCACGGTAAATGTGCAAGGTTGCGGGGATAGCACAGGGCAGGGCAAGGGGTTAGGGTGCTGGGTAAGATGCTCTTTCAGAGAATTGTGCTGTATTGATAGGCCGAATGGCCTCCTTCTGCACTGGGCACATTCTATGACCTGAAGGATTCCTACACAAAGGCTGAGCTTGGAAGCCTCATGATAGGACGTCCAAAACTTAAACACAAATACAATCTGAAAGCTAATATCAACTCCTATAATTTGGACACCTCTACATGGTTAAGGTGGAAAGGTCTCTACCTCAAGCAATCTCAACATCCGAGAACAGAGTCAAGTCCCTACAGGGGAAAAGGGAGTGCCTTCACCCAACCCTCCAACTGTGACTTCACATGACAAAATTGAAATCAGATCGGGAAATGAAGATTTGGTTTGGCACAAGAGAGTAAACAATTGCTTTCCATTCATCCAAAGTGAAGAAAATATCCATTTGTTCCATCTAGCCAGGCCCTCGGTATAAAAACTCTCATGCACCACACTATCACATAGTCTTCAATAATAGAACAGCACAGTGGTTAGCACTACTGCCTCACAGCGTCAGGCACCTGGGTTTGATTCCTTCGGCTTGGATCACTGTCTGTGTGGAGTTGCACATTCTCCCTGTGTCTGTTCATCCAGTTGCTCTGGTTTTCTCCCAGATTCCAAAATGTGCAGGTTAGGTGGATTGGCCATGCTAAATTTCCCCTTTGAGTCCCAAGATGTGTGGGTCAGTGGGATGAACAGAGCGGAGTTACAGAGATAGAACATGCTCTATCAGAGTAGGTGCTGACTCGATGGGCTGAAGGATCTCCTTCTGCACTCTGGGATTCTAAGATTTACGCTCCATTAAATATCAATTTATTCCGGTATTGAATTTTGCAACACTCGCCACTTAACCAGCCATCTACTGCATACAGTTAACACCCTCTGCGCACAGTTAAAAAAAACACCTTCTATCGAGACACCCCCTCATTTGACACATCCAACTCAACTTAGAGAGCTGGCAAAAGCTGCCGAATAATTTCAAAAGAACTTTCACAGACCACCTGAAACCAGCTTCAGCTCTCCTGAGTTTTTCCCCATAGCTTCAATATGATCCAGTTTCTGCCCAGGTCAAGAACTCATCTCATCCACTTAGGCAAGAGTTTCAAGGTCCATCACATCATCTGACTAAGCCTCATTACCCACAAGGGTGAGAAGAGCCACTCAAACCCCAGTTTATTCCTGTTGCTGCATGGTTAAAAAGCAGGCCTCCGATCTTCCCGGTTTGTCAAACTGGAATAATCTGTTAAGAGGCATACAATCCAGCCCTTTCATTATTTTATAAATCTCAGTGAGGTCGTTCAGTCTGCACTGCTCCAAACTAAACAGACCGAGTTATTCAGATAAGCTTAAAAGAACTGAAGTTCTTTAAACTGGGAATCTTTCACACATCTCTGAACCTTTTCCAAAGCTGTGATACAGCCAGTATATGAGTGGACCAAAACCTAGCAATATCTAACCAATCAGCTGTAATCTTTAAAAGGAAGTAGTGTTGTCAGACTAGGAATCAAGAAAGCAAAAGACCATAATACATAAAAGCAGAAATAGGCCACTTGGCCCATCAAGTCTACTCTGCTATTCAATCATGGCTGATATTTTTCTCATTCCCATTCTCCTACTTTTTCCCCACAACCTCTGGACCCTTATTAATCAAGGATCTATCTCTGTCTTAACGACACTCAATGATCTGGTCTCCACAGCGTTCTGCAGCAAACAGTTCCACAAATTCACCACCATCTGGCTGAAGAAATTTCTCCTCATCTTTCTTTCAAAAGATCGGCCCTTTAGCCTGAGATTGTGCTGTCTGGTTTTTCCTATTAGTGGAAACACCCTCTCCATGTCAACTCTATCCAGGCTTCGCCAGTATCCTGTAAGTTTCAATAAGATCCCCCCCTCATCCTTCTAAGCTCCAACGAATACAGATCCAGAGTCCTCAACTGACCCTCAGACAATAAGTTCTTTCATCGTCAAGAGTTTTGTCGTCACAAGAGTTTTGGTGTCTCCAGACCCAGAATTTGGAGTCTCCGGAGGTGACGTGGTGGCACAGTGGTTAGCATCGCTGCTTCACAGCGCCAGGGATCTGGGTTCGATCCCTAGGTTAGGTCACTGTCTGTGTGGAAACTGCATGTTCTCCCCATGTCTGTGTGTGTTCCCTCCAGATGCTCCGGTTTCCTCCCACAGTCTGAAAGGTCTGGTTAGGTGCATTGGCCATGCTAAATTCATCCTCAGTGTACCCAAACAGGTGCCAGAGTGTGGCGACTAGTTGGTTTTCACATGACTTTGTGTTACAGTGTTAATGTAAGCCTTACTTGTGACTAATAAATAAACTTTAACCTTGGATCAGCATGCAAAACTGAGGAAGAGGTCTCTCAAGTGCATAAATTAACATCCTCAGAGCCAATAACTGAAGTCAGCTAGGACAATCCAGGAACGTAATTGAGATCCAAAGTCATGGCTTTGCAGTAAGCTGTGGGAGTTAATGTTTAAAAACTATATTTCTTTTGTAAGGGATGCTGAAAAATAATAACTGCAATTTTCACGTGCAAATCGCGTTGTGGCTGTTTGGGGCCAGAGAATCACGGGAGAGGGGACTATTGCACACATAGCACTGTGGAGAACCCCATTTAGGATTCTCCCAGCTACAGCACCCTGGCATAAGCCTAATGAAGGCTTGATCCATTTTAACCTCTTTGAAAATGCAGGGTGGGTTTGAAGCCGAATTGTACTGGCTTCTGCGATTCACTGGCCCTTGGGTAGAGTGGGAACCCAGCACGAATCACTACTGGTTTTCGCAAACTGAATGGGTCATGTGGCCACACTGGGTGGCATGGAGGTCACTGAAGCCCCCGGGTGGTTGGGGACATGGCCGGGCATTGCCCCCTGACAGTGTGGCACTCTCATGAGGGGGGTCTAAAGCAAGAAAGGAGTTCCTGAATTGACAGGTCCTTAGGCCATCCTGTAACGGGGGCTTTGCCCACTTGGGCAGAAGGTGGGCACTATGCCAGTGATGATGGGTGGATTGTGAGGGGCTGGGAGGGAAGGTGCAATGGAAGTCCAGTTACTCTCATGCCTGTATGGTGTGGGAAGGTTGGCACATATATGTAATGATGGGCAAGGGACGGTGGGGACCCTCCAGGATCAAGGTTAGGCACATTCCCCCAGTCTGCAGTGGGGTTTGCAATATTGGTAGGCTGGGGCTAACCTTCAATTTAACTTTGAGATTGGATTGCTCTTTAGAAAAGGTGCCTTAACATCCAAGGAGCCAGCACTGCCGACATCTTCTGGTCCTGACTCCAAAAAGATTTCCAAGCGTGGTTGAATTGTGAAGCAAGCTACCCAGCAGGAATTCCAACTGCTTTTCCACTGGAGACAATACTTCATTTTTTGGAGAGATTTGCACCCAATAATTTTTCACAAGCACAAAGATAGGTATGTGCTGTAACCTGTTGCTTCTGGGCAGGTCAAGGCATAGTCATAATAACTACGCCCAAACTTTTTAATATTCCCAGACACTTGTGCATTTCTTTTTTGCATCCTGATCTATTAGTTCTGTTCAGACACCATTAAGTCGCCCGTACGATAATTTGAATGTTTGTCATAGGAAAAAAGAATAGGAGCAGGAGAAGGCCACTCAAGCAGCTCCACCATTCACTCTGCTAATGATCGACGCTACATCTCAACATACTGCCATACTCCAGCACTCTCTCCATACCCCTTGACACTTAATAGCAGCACAGTGGGTAGCACTACTGCCTCACAGCGCCAGGGACCCAGGTTCAATTCCCGGCTTGGATTACTGTCTATGCGGACGCTGCACGTTCTCCCCGTGTGTGCATAGGTTTCCTCTGGGTGCTCCAGTTTCCTCCCACAGTCCAAAGGTACGCAGATTAATTTGATTGGCCATGCTAAATCGTCCCTTCGTGAGAGAGGGTTAGCAGGGTAAATAAGTGGGGTTGGAGGGATAGGGCCTGGGTGGGATTGAGACCGGTGCAGACTCGATGGGCCAAATGGCCTTTTTCTGTACTACAGGGATTCTGTGAAGTTTATTATTTCTTCCTTGCGTATATCCACTGCATATCCAGTGATTTGGCTTCCACAGCTTTCTGTGGTAGAGAATTCCACACCTTCACTGCTCTTTAAAACTTCTCCTCATCTTCATCCTAAATGATCTACCTCAGATCCTGTGACCATGACCCTTCATTCTGGATCACACTCCTAGCCAGAGAAAAGAACATTCCTGCATCCAGTCAGAAGATGCCTGTCAGAATTGTCTAAGTTTCAATGAAATCCTCTGTCATCTTCCTAAATTCCAGTGAATACACGTCCAGCTGACACAATCTCACACAGCAATCCATCTGGTTACGCACACAAAACACCGATGCTCAAATATTTCTACAAATAACGAAGCTGGTAGCTTAGCAGTTAGTGAGTGAACCCAGTGTGGTCGAGCGTGAAGCTTAACAGCTCCTTTTGCACCCAGGCGTATCTTGAAGCAAATGTAAAACTAAACAAGGTGGTGTTCCAGCAACAGGAGACCACTGTACTTCTGTAGCAACACTGACCTCAAATCCCATCACCTGGTGCCGCAGCTGAAGTATCCACTGATTTCCAAAGTTCAAAGCGTTTCTGAATCAGCCTCTGGATGAATTTTCCTGCCTGGGATCCAGTTCCATCAAACAGCCTTTTCCCAAGTCTCCTCAGGGAGATCACTTTTCTAAAATATTTGGTGCAATGTTCTCCAGGTTACACATGGGGTGTTCTATAGTCTTCCCTACACACTTGCTTCAGAACATGCTCAATGAGATACAAGTACTCGTTCTAATGCTGAGCATCACCAGACACCAATACAAATATAATATTAAGCTTTAGATTGCTTCTTCCTGTGATTTCCAAAAACTTTCCAGAGTCAATCACATTACTCTTTTAGAAAGGTTTTGCACTTCCACAACACCCCCTGCGTAAAGGAGAATGTGCTTCTGTCTACATCAATGAGAATGGAGTAGAAATGGTCAAGAACTTCAAGTTTTTGAGTGTCCAAATGAACAATAACCTGTCCTGTTTCTCCCCCCATGCTCCCACCATGCTGACACCATAGTTAAAAAAAGCCCACTGATGCTTCTACTTTCTTAGAAGACTAAGGAAATTTGGCATATCAGCTATGACTCTCGCCAACTTTTACAGATGCACCACAGAAAGCATTCTTTCTGGTTGTATCACAGCTTGGTATGGCTCCTGCTCTGCCCAAGACTGCAAGAAACTATAAAAGGTTGTGAATGAAGCTTAGTCCATCATGCAAACCTGCCTCCCATCCACTGACTCCATCTACACTTCCTTGAAAAAGCAGCCAGCATAATTAAGGATGTCACGCACCCCGGACATTCGCTTTTCCGAAAAAAATAGAAAAGCCTGTGGTCACATACCAATTGATTCAAGAACAGTTTCTTCTCTGCTAAAGTCAGACTTTTGAATGGATCTAAGTTGACCTTTCTCTACACCCTAGCTATGACTGAAACACTACATTCTGCACTCTCTCCTTTCCTTCTCTATGTACAGTATGCTTTGTATAGCACGCAAGAAGCAATACTTTTCACTGTATACTAATACATGTGACAATAAATAAATCAAATCACTGACATATTTTTGTGATCACTGCTCTCACAATGCCCAGCTCCTTCCCCACCACCCTACAAAGCTCCCAAAGTTTCTCTTCGTAATCAGGCTCCAAGTCCTCCAATGTCCTCAAGGAAACCAGAAAATGCTGGAAATACTCAGCATGTTAGGCAGCAGCTGCAGAGAGAGAAAATGGGTGCTCAAGTCTGTATCAAGTTAGAATTCTGTTTTGATTGACTTCTTGCCTCTTGACGCACAAGATGCTGCCACGCTGTCTGGCAGCTTGCAAGGAGCTTCTTTCCTTTGTTTCAAGCTTTATGAGCTTGTAAATTAGGGTCCCCCATCATGCTGGGTGGAAGACTGTGTTGAGTTGTAACCAGATGTCCCTTGGCCTACTTCAGAGCTTTGCCGTTTTGGCTAAGCTTAAGCATCGGATCAAATCCAAAATTGGTTACAATGCTTTTTCTGGTCAGTTTGGTCTAATCTTTTGAACGGTGGAGGGAACCGGAGCACCCGGAGGAAACCCACGCAGACAAAGGGGAGAATGTACAGACTCTGCATAGCGTGACTCAAGCTGGGGAATCAGACCTGGAACTGTGAGGCAGCAGTGCTAACCACTGTGTCACCGTGGATCAAAAATAAAGCTCAGGGGCTAAAACCACCAGGGAATCACTTTGAAACCTTCACAGAGGCTCTTTGTGCACCCAAAATTAAAAATCAGACATAGAAAGTGTGGGGAAAGTGGGAGTGACTGCAGATTAAAACATGACTGATTATACTCACTCGGATTTTAATAATTCTTGTTTTAGCTCCACAGCTTTTCTTCAGTAACATCTTCTAAGAAAAATAAAATTAGATATTAAAAATTGAGTTGAAAAAAGATTGCACCTGGAATATTTTCAGAGATGTGGAACATAGAGCAGCAAAAATGGCAATCTGCCAGACAGTATAACTCACCATAATACTGTGTTATATGGTGTATTCTGTTGTGTGTGGGACAACATGAATAGTAAGAAGCAGCAAATGGATTTAAAGGAATGAGCTTGCCTTTCTAAAGCATCTTTCATAAGCGCATGAGGTCGCTACACAGAAAGCGGTTGAGGCCAAATTCTGGACGGAACTTTCCTTTCCCGCTCGCCATGGAAATAGTAATGGGCGGGGAGGACCATTCAAAGGTTTGTTGACCTTGTGCAGGAATTTCTGGCATTGGGGCGAGCACACCCGGGAAATCCCACCCTTCGTGTTTTCACGAAGGAGTTAGATATAGCTCTTGAGAGCAGAGGGAATCAAAGGATATGGGAGGAAGGTGGGACGAGGCTATTGAGTTGGACGATCAGCCATGATCATATTGAATGGGCAGCTCAGTAGTCAGCACTGCAGCCTCACAGCTCCAGGGACTTGTGTTCGATTCCCGGCTAAGGTCACTGACTCTGTGGAGTTTGCACATTCTCCCCTTGTCTGCATGGGTTTCTTCTGGGTGCTCTGGTTTCTTCCCACTGTCCAAAGAAGTTAGGTTAGGTTGATTGGCCATGCTAAATTGTCCCTTAGTGTCCCAGACTATATAGGTTACAGGGATTAATGGAGTAAAAATGTGGAGTTACGGGAATAGGGCCTGGGTAGAATTGTTGCGGGTGCACACTTAATGGGCCAAATGGCCTCCTCCACACTATAGGGATCCTATGAATGGCAGAGAAGGCTCGAAGGGCCAAATGGCCTACGCCTGATTCTATTTTCTATGTTTTTGTGTGTCTGTATGATGTGTTTTACAGCCAATGAAGTAAATTTGAAATGTAGGCACTGTTGCCTTGTCAGAAACATAACAGCCCGTTCACACGCAGCTGGATCCCGCAAAGAGCAAAGTGATAATGACCTGATAATCTGACTTCATGATGTTTGTGAAGGGAGCCTATGTCTGTGTGGATTTCCTCCGGGTGCTCCGATTTTCTCCCACAGTCCAAAGATATGCGAGTTAGGTTGATTGGCGATGCTAAATTAACCCTAGTTTCAGGGGTATTAGTAGGTTAAACATGTGGGGTTACGGGAATAGGGCCTGGGTGGGATTGTGGTCAATACTGACTTGATGGGCTGAATGGCCTCTTTCTGCATTGTCAGAATTCCACGATAAAGACAGCTTTATCAGGGAGAGCAATAGAATAGGAAGTAGCTAAAAGGGCAATGAGGAGAAAGGTTCAGATACTTACACTGCAACTATTTAACAGCAAGTGGAAATGGGTCCAATGCATTATACCCTCTCCATGCACATACTAACACAAATACACAGACACACACAGACACACACAGACACACAATAAAGTGCTGCTCAAATGTCACACTAATCATTTCTAAAGAAAGTTTATTTATTAGTGTCACAATTGGGCTTACATTAATACAGCAATGAAGTTACTGTGAAAATACCCAAGTACGTGGACACCACAGTGGCACAGTGCTTAGCACTGCTGCCTCGCAGCACCAGGGACCTGGGTTCAATTCCAACTCCGGGTTACTGTCAGTGCATGTCTGACTGAATTTCCTCCGGGTGCACTCAGTTTCTCCTCACAGTTCAAAGACATGTGGGTTAGGTGCATTGGCAATGCTAGTTTGCCCCTTGGTGTTCTAAGATGTGTAGGTTAGGGGCACTAGTGGGGTAAACACATGGAGAACGTGCAGACTCTGCACAGACAGTGACCCAAGCCGGAAATCGAAGCCGGGTTCCTGATGATATGAGGCAACAGTGTTAATCATGCCACTCCGCCACCCCTGTTTTCACTTGTGCCCATAAATATTTTACTGCTTTTAATCCTCCAATTATCTATCCATGACCTTCTTTGCTGTGAAACATTGACCACGTTTAATTTTAGACCTGAGGCGTGATCTGATCAATTGGTGATCAAATGGCCGACTCCAGTTCCTATTTCTTACTCATGATAGCGATTATGATCACAATTACCGATGTAGACATGTCTCCTTAGACCCTAGAGCAACATCCCTGAGAGTGACTCAAGAAATTGATTCCATTGTAGCCTCAAAAGGGCATCAGTGAGAGATGCAGAGTGCCACAACATTGAATCATAATATCTCTACAATGCAGAAGGAGGCTATTTGGCCCATCGAGTCTGCACTGACACTCAAAGCAGCATCTTACCCAAGCCTCCCTGCCATCACTGTAACCCCATACATTTACCACGGCCAATCCATCTAACCTGTACACCTTTGGATTGTGAGAGGAAACCCATGCAGACACTGGGAGAACGTGTAAACTTCACACAGACAGTCACCCAAGACCAGAATTGAACCTGGACCCCTGGTGCTGTGAGGCTGCAGTGCTAACCACTATGCTACCGAGCCACCCAGGAAGTAGCCTTCAATTCAAATAAAAAAGTAAATACCAAATGTTCCACATAATTTAGACATTGTGCTGGTACCCTCAACAAGACACAGAATATAACCTTATTCATCTTCTTACATTTTTCTCACTAACCCCCTCTTCCCGCACATTTCCCATCCCTTAAAAAAAATTCCTGAAGAATTTATTAGTGTCACAAGTAGGCTTACATTGACACGGCAATGAAGTTAATGTGAAAATCCCCTAAGTTCCTGGGACGGCACAGTGATTAGCACTGCTGCCTCACAGTGCTAGGACCCAGGTTCAATTCTGGCCTTCAGTGACTGTCTGTGTAGATTTTTGCAGGTTCTCCCCATGTCTACGTGAGTTTCCTCTGGGTGCTCTGGTTTCCTCCCACAGTCCAAAGATGTGCAGGTTAGGTTGATTGGCCATGCTAAATTGCCCATTAGAGTCCCAGGCTATGTAGTTGGTGTAATAGCAGGGTCAATATGTGAAGTTATAGAGACAGGGCCTGGGTGGGATTGTTGATGATGCAGACCTGATGGGCTGAATGGCCTCCTCCTGCACCGTAAGGATTCTATGAAATTCTATCAGAAAATGCTCTCTTTAATTCGCTCATGCAACAGGTAGGTTTGGAGCCATCAAGGAAATGGAGGTGTTCTTTTCAGAAGGTGGGGGAGGGCAGAAGAGAGACCTTTACAAAACAGGTATTTAAAGTTTTATCAGCCCTTTAAAAGGAGTTAGAGAGGTTGACCCAAAATCTCAAGCTATTTGAAGTTAGAGATTTTCTTCTCCCACCCTTATTTTGTAAATAATTGCCTCTGACAGTGACCCGTGGCCAGAATTGAACCCTCAGTGCCCTTTGGGATTGGGCTACCGAACACATTGGCCGGGGTCCTTGGCTTGAATTGGCCATCTCCCAGTCGCCACGGTAACCGCATGCCACAAAAGCGATCAACCCAGAAGCAGAAAATGGGTGATGAACGGGTTAAAAGGGTGAGCTTTTTTTCTCCTCCCTCAAATCCTCGAGCAGAATGATAGTGTCGGTATTGAGACAGAAGATGGAGCCTGGCGGACAGAGTGACCCATTTCAACACAATAGAGTCTCGAGTAGTCTAGGCCTGGCTCTTTGTGTGAAGGGAATAACACCAACGCAGTGGTGTCTGGGCTATTGTTGTACATTTTCACCTTTACCGCAGCGTATTTTCCATCAATTAAAATGATATTATATGTCTGGAGGAGCGTGGAGAAGAGAGGCCATCTCTTTTCAGCTGCTTTATTCAACAGATCATTTATAAAAGCTGGAAACAATGTAAAACATTGTCAGTCAGAAACATATTTCCAATAATTCCTAATGTTGCTGCTCTGACCTGCTACCCAATTATCCTGAAATCTAAGTAAGAATGAAGAGGAAGAGAATTGGTTAATGAGCCTTTTGTTTTTCGATGGGAAGGGTAAGGCACAAGGATGGCTGTTTTGGCCATTTAGTGTCCTCAACTCAACCACCTTCAGCTGTTTTATCAATGACCTTCCTTCCATCATGAGGTCGGAAGTGGGGATGTTCACTGATGACTGCACAATGTTCAGCACCATTCCCAATCCTTCAGATACTGAAGCAGTCCCGATCCAACGTAGCAAGATCAGGACAATATCTGGGCTAGTGCTGGCAAGATGTAACATACACACCACATAAGTGCCAGGTAATGACCATCTAGAGAGCAGCTAAACATCACTTCTTGACATTCAATAGCATCACCGTCACTGAATCCTGCATTATCAACATCCTAGGTGTTACCATTGACCAGAAACTCAACTGGACTATCCACATAAATATTGTTATTTAGAGCAGGTCAAAGGCTAGGAATCCTGGGGCGAGTAACTCTCTTCCCGACTCTCCAAAACTTGCCCACCATCTACAAGGTTGAAGTCAGAAGAGTGATGGAATACTCTCCACTTGCTTGGATAAGTGCATCTCCAACAGCACTCAGAAAACCCAATACCATCCAGGACAAAGCAAGCCGCTTAATTGGCACCACGTCTACAGACAAACATTCATTCCCTCCACCACTGACGCACAGTGGCAGAATCGTTTATAAGGTGTACTGCAGAAATTCACTAAGACCCCTTAGGCAGCACCTTCCAAACCCATAACTGCTACCATCTAAAAGGATAAGGGCAGAAGCTACATGGGAACACCACCACTGCAAGTTCCCTCCAAGTCACTTACCATCCTGATTTGGAAATATATTGCCATTTCTTTCTTGTTGCTGTTAAAATGCTGGAACTCCCTCCCTAATAGCACTGTGAACGTATCTACACCACATGGACTGCAATAATTCAAAAAGACAGCTCACCACCATCTTCTAAAGGGCAATTAAGGATGGGCAATAAATGCAGGCCTAGCCACTATATCCCATAAATGAATAATTAAAAAAAAGTTTAAGTCTATTTATTAGTGTCACAAGTAGGCTTACATTAACAATGCAACGAAGCTACTGTGAAAATCGCTCACTTTGGCACCTGTTCGGGTACATTGAAGGAGGATTTAGCATGACCACTATCACATTTTCCGGAATGTGGGAGGAAACCAAAGCACCCAGGAGGAAACTAATGCAGACACAAGAAGAGTGTGCAAACTCCACACAGACAGTGAGCCAAACCGAACTGAACCCGGGTCCCTTGTGCTTTGAGGCAGCAGTGCTAACCACTGTGCTGCCAAGTCGCCCCACAATAATGCTAAAGCTTGGGAACAAGTCATGATGAAACCTCGACTGTGGTGGCTGACTGAAATAAGCATATACTAAATGACAAAGTTTTTGAGGATCTGGGGGGTAGTGATCCGCAAATCTTTAAAATCAGGGGTGAAGGTGAAATGGGTCGTAATAAATTCAAATGGGATTTTTGAGTTTTATCCATTAGGGGAAATGAACATAAGAGAAAAGGAAGTGAAGCTGAATTTGTGTGTCATGTTGGCTAAACTCAAAGTAAATCGTTGCATGTAGTTCGAGGAATGGTGGAAATAGTGCAGCAAAAACTTACCAGAGTGATACCAGCATTAAGATTGTAGTTATAAACATTTGAAGCCATTTCCACTGGGACTGAAAGTTTGCTGTTGGGGAACAAGGGAAAATTCTAAAATGCAAATGTTTTGAGAGGGCAAAAATAGTAAAGGTAAAATTGTTTGCACTAGTTGCAGAATCAGTAACAAGAGGACGCAGGGTTCACATTTGAACAAAGGAAAAAATATGAAAATATGATTTGACCCGAACTGGCGCCGGACTGTGGCAACTGCGACAATTTCATAGTAACTTCATTGAAGTGTTAACGTAAATTTACTTGTGGCTAATACATAAACTTTTACTCGAAATGAAAATAAATTCCATGCTGGAAAGGGAAGGGGAGTGTTGGTACCTGTGCATTTTACTGCAGGTATGAACAAATGTAAGAAATAGGAGGCCCTTCAGCCCATCGATCCTGCTCCACCATTCAATAAGATCATGCTGTTCTGATAGTGGCCTCAACTCCACTGTCTCTCATATAGAGCATAGAACATAGAACATTACAGCACAGAACAGGCCCTTCGGCCTTCGATGTTGCGCCGACCAATATAAAAAGCCCCTCCAAACTAAACCATTCCCTTCTCTTCCATATACTTATCAACTAACCTCTTAAACGCCACCAAACTTGGCGCATCTACAACTGCTGCAGGCAGGGCATTCCACTCCCGAACCACCCTTTGGGTAAAGAACCTACCTCTGATATCCGTCCTATAACTATCACCCCTTAATTTAAAGCTGTGTCCCCTCGTGCTAGCAAATCTCGTAACCCTTGATTCCTTTATGGGTCAAAAAATCTGTCGAACTCAACTTTGCATATGTTTGGTGACCCAGCTGCTCCCTGGAGAAGATTACAAAGGCTACCAACCAACCTCAGAGGAGATTCTGTCTCATCTCTGTCTTAAATGAGACTCCTAGTATTTTGAAACCACGTCTCCTGGTTCTAGAGCTCCCTCGGAGTGGAAACATCTTCTCAGTATCTATCCTGTTAAGGCACTGCACAACTGACATAAGGTCACGTCTTATTCTTCTAAAATCCAACAAGTACAGGTTCAAGAGGAGAAACACCTTTATTTTCCACAAAAGGAAATTGGAAGGTATTTGAAAGTAGGAATAAAAAGGATGTGCAGGACAGGAAATTCTGTATTTGTGTCAAATATTATACGGTTGAACCTTATATTTCATCTATACTGCGCGCCGTGGTGTATGAAAGACTCGTAATCCAGATTTCCACCTTCTTCTATAGCAGAACATTAAAATCAAAATCCGAGATGAGAATCGCCTAAGTGGACTCTGGAGACCCGGGTTCGAATCCCATGGCAGACGCCAAAACTTGAATTCAATAAAAATCTGGAATTAAATGTCTGACGAAGATGATGAAACCGTTGTGGATTGTTGTTAAAAAAAAAACTATCTGGTTCACTAATTCTTTTGTTCATTCATGGGACACGGGCGTTGCTGGCTGGCCAGCATTTATTGCCCTTTCTGAGGGCACTTGAGAGTCAACCACATTGCTGTAGCTCTGGGGTCACATGTAGTCCAGACCAGATAAGGATGGCAGATTTCCTTCCCTAAAGGGCACTAATGATCCAAATGGGTTTTCTGACAATCGACAATGGTTTCATGGTCATCAGTAGGTTCTTAATTCCAGATTTCTTTTTAGTGAATTCAAGTTCTACCATCTGCCTTGGCGAGATTTAAACCTGGATCCCCAGAGTTTTTTGGATTAATAGTTTAATGATAAAAGCTTATTTATTATCATCACAAGTAGGCTTACATTAACACTGCAATGAAGTTACTGTGAAAATCCTCATTAATCGCCACATTTCTGCTTGGGTACACTAGGGGAGAATTTAACATGGCTAATGCACATAACCGGCATGTTTTTTTGGACTGTGGCAGGAAACCAGAGCAATTTGAGAAAACCCCCGCAGAATGGGAAGATACTATTAGGCCACTGGCTCCCCAGTGTCCTTTAGGGCAGGAAGTCTTACCTGTGACTTGGGACTCCAGGCCCACAGAAATGGGGTTGACTCTTATCCACCCTCTGAAATGGCTGAGCGAACCCAAGTTAATTAGAAATGGGCGACAAATGTTGGCCAAACCAGCAATGTCACATTGCATGAACGAATATAAGAAAGTAGAGCATCAGTCCTACTCTTTCACAAACGGGTTGGGGGAGGTGAGGGGGGAGCAGAGGGGGCAAAGGGGAAAAGAGTGTGACGTCTGACTGCACGAGGTCTCAATCCCACTGCCTTAATTATAACGTCTGGCCCAGCAAGGGAGCCATTAATTTCATAACAAGGTCCCAGAAAAGAAACACAATAACATGTTTCCCTTATTGAAAAACAAACGATAAAGAATTGGAAAAGCGGGGGAATAAAAAAAAGGCATTAGGTTTTAGGTCTTGTCAACTCAACTTAAAGCCAACCCAGTCTGAAAGGGGCTGCAGATCTCGAGCTAGTTAGCAGCAGCGTGCCTGCAAACAGGGAGAACAATGGGGCAGAGGGGACATCTGACGCAGCAGACAACAGGATCACAAGCTGAGGGAGAAGAGGGTGCGGGGGGGGGGGGGGGGGGGGGGGGGGGGGGGGGGGGGGGGCTTAATGGGACGGAACTAGATTGGCGGGGGGGGGGCAGGGGGGCAGCAGTACGTGTCCAATAAAGTTTAACTACACAGAAACAGCAATGGTTAGAGTGTGTGTGTGTGTGTGTGTGGTGGCGGGTAGGGGGGTGTGGAGCTGTTATTCCGAGGCATTAGACAATAGAAATTGTGTCCTTGCCGCCCAATCTTCAGTGAAGACATCTGTTGGACTTATTTGTCCTCTCTGGCAATCTCAGACTTTACCCAGTCCCCCCACCTCCTCTCTAATCAGCAGTGGTCTGAAGGACCTTGCCACTTGAGCAATAATCCTCCCGGACTGCAGCCGAGTATAATAGCCACTCTGTGACCAGACAGCCTGTACAGAACGCAGCCAAACCGTGTAAAGAAGCAGGAGCGAGCATGTTAATCTGTATAATCTACAAGTTAAAACCCTTAATTCCATCTCTCAGTCTTCTCTTTCAAAACACACTCAAGACAAAAGATGGAGCAAACACTTAAGACAGATAAATACTTCACAGTTTCCCATACAATCTCAACAGGCTGATCAACAGACTATGCACGTCAGACCTCTTGAGAATTGTGTTAAACTGAGTTTGCATATTTGTCTTCTATTTTACCTTTTCCTCTCCTCCACCAGCACTGACCCTAAAAGGGAACTGTCCTTGCTGGGTTACTGTATTAATAGGAGTGAGGTTTACACTCTGTTACTCTGCAAAGTAGTGGCCATTATTTATGTGTGCCTCAGCACCGACGCCAGAAGTTTTATCTCCCCCCCTTGTACTGCTTAACCATAAAGCCCTACAGTGCAGAAAGAGGCCCTTCGGCCCATCAAGTCTGCACCAAACACAATCTCACCCAGGCCCTACCCACCTATTATACTTATTAATTCTTCTAACCTACACATTCCTGGACACTAAGGGGCAATCTCTTAGCACGGCCAATCAATCTAACCCGCACATCTTTTGGACTGAGAGAGGAAACTTGAGTACCTGGAGGAAACCCACGCAGGCACGAGGAGAATGTGAAAACTCCACACAGACAGTGACCCGAGCCGGGGATCGAACCCAGGACCCTTCTCCAATTTCCAGCAGCACTGCTGGATAACCATTCTCCTTGGCAACCCATGGGGCTTTTTGGCTAACTTTAGCAATGATTTCCAGCAACTTAGCACAGATCCCAATTGCAGCACTTAAGCAGTGGCATGATGGCACAGTGATTAACACTGCTGCTTCACAGTGCCAGGGACCTGGGTTCAATTCCCAGCTTGGGTTACTGTCTGTGCGGAGTCCCCCTGTAACTGCATCCTCCAGATACTCTGGTTTCTTCCCACAGTGTGAAAGATGTACTGATTAGGTGCAGTGGCCATGCTAAATTCTCCCTCAGTGTACTGGAACCAGAGGTGTGACGACTAGGAATGTTCACAGTAATTTCATTGCTGTGTTAATGTAAGCTTGTGATACTAATAAATAAACTTCAAAAAAAAAACTTACTGAAGATCTTTTACTCAAACTGATAGAACAGTTTACAACCACCCAAAGATGGATACTTAGAAGTACGTACAGTAGGAAGCTGGAGAGCGAGAGTGGATGTAAGTATGCAATTAAAAACTATGAGTGGCACACCACATTGGGAGGCGAAATCAAAGTCAAACACATTTTTTCATGTTCAATATTGTAAGCAAAGAGACATCGAACAGCCACCATCTTTAGGTGATTAAGGTCCTTGATCCAAAGGGGTTTTATCTGTCACAGATGGTCCGTCACAGTGGGAGGAGGATGATCACTCTGCAGGTTCATTCATCAATCCCTCCAACAGATCTTTGTTGCCAAGCAATTAGATACTCAATCCCTGCAAATAGGGATTTCCGCCCTCAAGTACATGTTCAATCCCTGTAAACAGGGATGTTTCTCCTGGAATTAGAGCTCCAATCCCTGTAAATGGGATTAGTGGCTAAAGGAGTCAGCATCTCCAATTCCTGTTTGACCAAGCTTCTAACATGTATGGGTTGGAGTTTCTTGATGTGGAGATGTTGGCGTTGGACTGGGATAAACACAGTAAGAAGTCTCACAACAATAGTTTAAAATCCAATATGTTTATTTGGTAGCAAAAGCCACTAGCTTTCGGAGCACTGCTCTTTCTTCAGGAGGAGCCAGAACTCCCACTTACCTGATGAAGGAACAGCGCTATGAAAGCTAGTGGCTTTCGCTACCAAATAAACTTGCTGGATTTTCTTTGACAGAACCTTCCAATTCTTCAGCACCAGCAAGGGCAAGTGGTGCACGAGAAGATAATCACTTTTAAGTTTATCCCGCCTCACGTCACACAACACCTTAACTTGGGCAGATATCCTTATTCCTAGGAATAGGTGTCCAAGTTTCTAGGTGTCCAGATCACCAACAATCTGTCTCTTCATGCCAGCACTATAGTTAAGAAAGCCCACCAATGGTTTCTTTCTTCTCAGGAAGAAAATTTGGCATGTCCACTATGACTAGGACCAATTTTTACAGACGCATCATAGAAAGCAGCCTTTCTGATTGTGTCACAGCTTGGTCTGGCTCCTGTTCTGCCCAATAAAATTCAAAGGGTTGTGAAAATAGCCCAGTCCATCACGCAAACCAGTCGCCCGTCCATTGATTCCATCTACACTTCCCGTTGCCTCAAAAGCAGCCCGCATAATCTAGGACCCCTTGCACCCCGGGCATACTCTCTTCCACCTTCTTCCAATGGGAAAAAGATGCAAAAGTCTGAGTCACGTACCATTGGAGTCAAAAACAGCTCTTTTCCTGCTGCCATGGACTTTTGAATGGACCTGCCTTCTATTAAGTTGCTTTTTCTCTATACCATAGCTGTGACTGTAACATTACATTCTGCATTCTTCTTTCCTTCTCTATGAATGCTATACTCTGTATAGCATGCAAGAAACAATACTTTTCACTGTATGTTAATACGTGTGATAATAATAAATCAAATCAAAGTCCCTGGGCCAAAAGTCTGAAACTCCCTCCCTAGCAACATTGTGGGTGTTCTCACACTGTACGTCCTGCAAGAAGGACTCACGCTGCTTTCTCAAGGGTAGTTAGGCACAGGTAGTCAAGGTTCGTCTAGCCAGCAAGGCTGAGAATTTGAAAAAAAAATACAGGGGGTGATGTCACCTCCAGTATATAGAGGACCAAGCGCATAACCAAACTTCACACTCCCAAGTGCCTCACCCTCCAACAAAAATGGGACAGGCAGTTCTGATCCCTAACCCCCTGCCCCCCCCCCCCCCCCCCCCACTCTACTACACAACAGGGTGGCAAAACACAGAAACTCACCCAAACAAACCAAGACCCAGACACTTGAGAACTGAGCCCTTAATCTGCAGACTGGATGATGATGAAAACAGCATCTGTTTGAAACAATCATTAAGTATCCACAGGAGTCTCTGGCCTCGATCACACCACAACAATAGGGCTGTTGTGTCAGGGCCACAGCAACACGCTTGTAGAAGATTTTTTTTTATATAAGCTGGTGACAGTGCACAATGAGCTCTCGAGACGGGGCTCGTTTGTAACATTACGTTAACTGTCCTAAAAAGCGATCTAATTTTCTGTAAAGTGCCAATGTGCTCATACACTTTTGTCAGCCGTGTTACCAAACGGAACCGTCGGTAAAGAAGGGCCTGCATTTATATAGCACTTCTCACTCTTTCAAGACAATGCAAATACTTTCCAGCCAATGAAGCACTTCTGAAGTTGAGCCACTGTTGTGAGGTAGGGGACGGCACAGTGGGAGAGCGGTTAGCACTGCCGCCTCACAGAGCCAAGGAGCCGGGTTCGACGATTGTCTGTGTGGACTCTGCACATTCTCCCCATGTCTGCGTGGGTTTCCTTCTCCAGTTTCCTCACACGCATGCAAAGATGTGCAGGTTAAGCGGATTGGCCATGCTAAGTTGATCCTTAATATCAGGGGGATTCGCAGGGTAAATAAATGGGGTCACGGGGATATGGGTCATGGGTGGGATTGCCATCTGTGCTGGCTTAAAAGGCTGAATGACCTCTTTCTGCACTGCAAGAATTCCATTATCCTATGAATTGGGACAGCCAATTTGTGCAAAGTAAAATGCTCACAAAAAACAATTTTGCCAAATAAGCTTTTTTTTAAACAAATGAAGTGATTTGGGTTGAGGGATAAATGTTGACCAGACAATCCCTTGCTACTCTGGACATCAGGGGCAACTCCTCTTTTTTGAGACAAAGTGCCATTATACTGCCAGCTAAGAGGACAGGGACAGAGCCTTGGTTTAATGCCTCATCTCCCACCCTCCCACCCTCTCCCCCTCCCCCTTCTCAGAGCAGCGCTCCCTCCAAACTTCACACTCCAGTCACTGCAACAGGGGCTCGAACCCACAACTTCCTGATTCAGAGACAGGTGCGGCAGCGACCGAAACATCACTGCAGATTTGTGACACAGGAGGAAGCTATTCAGCCCACTGTGTCGATGCTGGTCGTCAAAGAGCGATCTGGCCTAACTTCCACCCTCCCCCTATACTAGGCGGGTACATTTCAGCTAACCATAATAAACATTAAGGTAGAGGTACAACAGAGCAAAGCTCAATTTGCAGACCATAACCAAGGTCAAAAGCTTCACTGCCATCATCCCAATGCAGTTTGCTGTGGATGGTCCCATGCACTCCTTGTCTTCTTCCATTTCCCTCCAGTAAAATCCAAACTAGGGCAGCAGAACTTTGAAACAATTAAAGATAACCAAGATCAGCAACCGAAAGAGAAAATGCTGGAAAATCTCAGCAGGTCTGGCAGCACCTATGAGGAGAGAAAAGAGCTGACATTGAGTCCAGATGACCTTTTGTCAAAGCCAGCTAAGAGGACAGAGACAGGGCCTTGGTTTAATGTCACATTTGAAAGATACTAAGTCCCACGTACTCATCCAGAAGTCTCTTACAAGACCCTATCAAATCAGCCTCCACCACCATCACCGGCAGCCAATTCCAAGTACCCACCATTCTCCGAGTGAAAAACTTACCCCTGACATCTCCTCTGTATTTACTCCCCAGCACCTTAAACCGGTATCCTCTTGTGGCAACCATTTCAGCCCTGGGAAAAAGCCTCTGAGCATCCACTCGATCTATACCTTTCAACATCTTATACATCTTTATCAGGTCACCTCCCAACCTTTGTCTCTCCAAGGAGAAAAGACCGAGCTCTCTCAACCTATCTTCAATAGACATGCTCCCCCAATCCAGGTAACATCCTTGTAAATCTCCTCTGCAAACTTTCAATGGCTTCCACATCCTTCCCATAATGAGGTGACCAGAACTGAGCATAGTACTCCAAGTGTGGTCTGACCAGGGTCTTATACAGATGTAGCATTATCTCCCGACTCCTAAACTCAATTCCTCGATTGATGAAGGCCAATACACCATACACTTTCTTAACCACAGCCTCTGCCTGCAAAGCCGATTTGAGATTCCTATGAACCCAGACTCCAAGATCCTTCTGATCTTCCACCCTGCTAAGAGTCTTACCCATAATATTATATTCCTTCATCCCATTCGACCTGCCAAAATGAACCGCCACATACTTATCCAGGTTGAAGTCCATTCTCCACCAGTCTTGCATCCTATCCATGTCTCATTGCAACTTCTGACATTCCTCCAAACTATCCACAACACCTCCAACCTTTGTGTCATTGGCAAACTGACCAACCCTCTACTTCCTCATTACTATTGCAAACGCTGCTATTTTATCTGTCTCTACACTATTTGTCATTTATATACATAATATAAATGACTATGTGTGTTATTGACAGTAACTTTGCTGATGACACAAAGATTGACTGTATGGTTAACAGGGAGGTTGAGTGTTTTGGATTACAGGAAGGTATAGACGAGATGGTCAAATGGGCAGATAATTAGCAGATGGAATTTAACCCTGAAAAGTGTGAGATGATACATTTTGGAAGAAGTAAATTTGACAAGGAAGCATAATATGAAAGGTCTGAAACTGCGAAGTTCCAAAGAACTAAGGGACCTTGGCATGTTTGTTCATAGATCTCTGGAAGCAGAAAGGCAGGTTAATAGGGCAGTGAAAAAGGCATTTGGTACACTTGTCTTTATCAATTGGAGTAGATTACAAAAGCAGATACGTCATATTGGAATTGACTAGAATTTTAGTGAGACCACAGCTAGAATATTGTGTGCAGTTCTGGCCACCACATTATAGGAAGGATGTGATTGTACCCCCTTCCAATGCAGAGGAGATTCACCAGGATACTGCCTGGGATAGAACATTTAAGTTATGAAGAGAGATTGGATAGGGGTGGGTTGTTTCCCAGAAGACTGGGGGAGGTGGGGGGAGGGGGGGGGGGGGTGGTGTAGCATGATTAGTGTGTGCAAAATTATGAGAAACATGGACAGGGTAGATATGGAGCAGCTGTTCCCCTTAGCTGAAGGGTCAGTCACGAGGGGACACAAGTTAAAAGTGAGGGATGAGAGGTTTAAGAATTGATTTGAGAAAAAATTTTTTACCCAGGGGATGGTCATGTTCTGTAACGCACTGCCTGAGAGGGTGGTGGACGCAAGTTGCCTCACATTCTTTAAAAAAAGTACCTGGATGAGCACTTGGCACACCATAACATTCAAGGCTATGGGCCAAGTACTGGCAAGTGGGATTATGTGGGCAGGTCAGGGTCTTCTGTGCGTCAGTACAGACTCGATGGGCCAAAAGGCCTTTTCTGCACTGTAGCATTCTGTCATTCACTGCGATCTCATCTGGCAGTGCATTCCAGGCACTTACCACCCTCTGTGTAAAAAAAAAACTTGCCTCTCATCTCCTCCAAACTTTCCCTCTTTTGCTATATCTATGACCCCTAGCAATTGACATTTCTACCCCATTCCAAACTCCCCAACCAGCGCAATTATTCAGCTGGATTTTTTTTTCCCGATGTAAAGATGCCGGCGTTGGATTGGAGTGGTAAGAACTCAGTAAGAATTTAGCAACACCAATTATTAATCCAACCGATTTATTTGATAGTAAAAAAGCGAGCTTTCAACACTCCCGTGTCTTCATCAGGCAAGTGCAGTGTTCTGGTCTGCAATAGCACACATCAGCACAGACAGTCAGAGATTGCTGATTAGAATGCGAATCCTTACATCTAACCTGCTATTCAAGTGTTAAAGTGGCTAACAATGTGTGTGAAGGGGATCCTGAGCATTGTTAGAGAATTGTGTATTTTCTCCAGACAGCACAGTAAGTGAGGTTTTTTGCTAACCCAGGCAAGTTACGGGGGTTACAGATAGTGTGTCATGAAGCCAAGATCCCTGTTAAGACCGTCCTCATGTGTGAGGAGCTTGGCTATCAGTCTCTGTTCAGCGACTCTGCGCTGTCGTGTATCACGAAAGCCCCCTTGAAGAACATTTACCCGCAGGTCGGAGGCCGAATGCCCATGACTGCTGAAGTGTTCGCCCACAGGAAGGGAACTGTTTGCCTGGTGATTGTAATGGTATCCTCACTTTGATGATGTCGTCCATTCACCAGGTGCACGGTACATACTCTTGCAACTCGGCCAACGTTGTCTACCTAATACGTTGCAAGAAAGGATGTCCCGAAGCATGGTATATTGGGGAGACCATGCAGACACTACGACAGCGGATGAATGAGCATCGCTCAACAATCACCAGGCAAAACAGTTCCCTTCCTGTGGGCGAACACTTCAGCAGTCATGGGCATTCGGCCTCCGACCTGCGGGTAAATGTTCTTCAAGGGGGCTTTCGTGATACACGACAGCGCAGAGTCGCTGAGCAGAGACTGATAGCCAAGCTCCGCACACATGAGGACGGTCTTAACAGGGATCTTGGCTTCATGACACACTATCTGTAACCCCCGTAACTTGCCTGGGTTAGCAAAAAACCTCACTTACTGTGCTGTCTGGAGAAAATACACAATTCTCTAACAATGCTCAGGATCCCCTTCACACACATTGTTAGCCACTTTAACACTTGAATAGCAGGTTAGATGTAAGGATTCGCATTCTAATCAGCAATCTATGACTGTCTGTGCTGATGTGTGCTATTGCAGACCAGAACACTGCACTTGCCTGATGAAGACACGGGAGTGTTGAAAGCTCGCTTTTTTACTATCAAATAAATCGGTTGGATTAATAATTGGTGTTGCTAAATTCTTACTGAGTTTTTTTTTCCCCCCAGGGGCTGTGTTGGGAGCAAAAGGAGGTGCTGATCAAGATGACGGGTGGACTTTCGATGCTGCCAGCCCACAGCTCCAACAGCTCTGCAATCGCAACAGGCCCCACGAGGGATGTGAGCTACAACCTGAGATTGAAAATTTGCCTCAACACTAAAGTGCTCGCAGAGGCCACATATTTATAGATATAGTCATAAACGACGAGGTCTCGAGGCCCCTTGAAGTGGATCACTTGGGATAGCGCACTCGGTCTTTCTTGATGCCAGCCCCTTCTTTTGAGGACTCACTCCCATATCACCCATCCCCACCTTGCACCCAACACCCCAGCCTGCGCCAGAAAGATTCCCCTGTGACGGGGATCAAAGGATATGGGGAAAGGTGGGATCAGGCTATTGAGTTGCCCGATCAGTCACGATTGTAATGAATGCTGCAACAGGCTTGGATCTCAAACAATGACAAGACAGGGTACAGGAATGAGATAGAGAATCTGGTGAATAAGTGCAGTGGCAATAATCTCTCCCTCATTGTCAACAAAACAAAAGGGATTGTTATCAACTTCAAGAAGCATAAAGGAGAACATGCCCTCGTCTATATCAATGGGGACAAAGTAGAAAGAATCAAAAGTTTTTAGGTGTCCAGATCACCAACAATCTGGCCTGCCCCCCTACCCCCATATCGACACTATCGTTAAGGAAGCTTACTAACACTTCTGCTTTCTCAGAAGACAAAGGAAATTTGGTACGTCAGCTACGACTCTCACCAACTTTCACAGATGCACCATAGAAAGCATTCTTTCTGGTTGTATCACAGCTTGGTATGGCTCCTGTTCTACCCAAGACTGCAAGGAACTTCCAAAGATCGTGAACGTAGCCCAATCCGTCATGCAAAGCAGCCTACCATCCATTGACTCTGTCTACATTCCCGCTGCCTCGGCAAAGAAACCAATATAAATAAGGACCCCACACACCCTGGACATTCTCTGTTTCAGCTTCTTCCTTTGGGAGAAAGATACAAAAGTCTGTGTCTGTGGGAGTTTGCACGTTCTCCCAGTGCTTGCGTGGGTTTTCTCCGGGAGCTCCGGTTTCCTCCCACATCCCAAAGATGTGCTCTTAGGCTAATTGGCAAAACAAATTCTCCCTAAATTGTCTCAAATTTGGTTTTTAATCCATAGATCTATAAACATGGACAGGGATCATGGGTAGAGGTGAGAACATCGGGGTGGCGGCACGGGCTCGTTGGGCCGAAGGGCCTGTTTCCCGTGCTGTTTTGTTCTTTATATGTGTGTATGTGGGAGGAAATCAGAGCACCCGGAGGAAACCCATGCAGACAGTGACCCAAGCCAAGAATCAAACTTGCATCCCCGGGAGTTTAATTTAGATAAACGCAAAGCAGTGCATTCTATTAGATTGAACCAGGGCAGGACTTCCTCAATTAATGGTACAGCACTGGGGACATTTATAGAAGAGATCTATAGGTACAGGGTCATATCTCCTTGAAAGTTGAGTTACAGATGGACAGAGTGGTGAAGAAGGCATTTGGCATGCTTGGTTTCATTAGTCAGAACACTGAATACAAGAGCTGTGATGTCTTGTTGAAGTTGTACAAGACATTGTTAAGGGCACACTTGGAGTACTGTGTACAGTTTTGGTCACCCTATTATAAAAAGGTTATTTTAAACTAGAAAGAGTGCAGAAAAGATTTACTAGGATGCTACCGGAACTTGATGGTTTGAGCTATAAGAAGAGACTGGATAGAATGGGACGTTTTCCTCAGGAGCCCAGAAGGCTCCGGGATAATCTTAGAGGTCTATAAAATAACGAGGGGCTTAGATAAGGTGAATAGTCAGTATCGTTTCCCTAAAACAAGAAGGCATAGGTTTAAGGAAAGAGTGGAGAGATACATAACAGTCCAGAGGGATGATTTTTTTCACTCAGAAGGTGTCTGAAACGAGCTACCAGAGGTAGTAGTAGAAATGGGCACAATTTTATCTTTTAAAAAGCGTTTAGATAGTTATGTGTAAGATGGGTATAGAGAGATTTGGGCTAAACGTGGCCATTGGGATAACTTAGTGGTTTCAAAAAAGGAACGTCATGATCAAGTTGGGCCGAAGGATCTGTTTCCATGTTGTAAAGCGCTGTGACTCTATGACCCTGTTACTGTGAGGCAGCAGTGCTAACCACTGTGTCGTTCTACTCCTTCACATCTTGATAAAGTAATTCAATTTTCCTTTCACGTAAACTGCAGGGAACACAATCCGGGTTTATGTTAGATTCCAAAGGTTAAATAATCAGAAGGGCTAAGTATCGTTTTCTCCAAGGCCAATTTATGCCTGCAAAGATGCCTGAAACTGCTCACAGATGTGCTCGAACCAGGACTATACAGCTGAAACATGACCACAACTGGCAGTGAAGAACTCTCTCTGTATATATTTGAAAAGGATGATGCAGACTTCTCTTGATTCCAGTTCTAGCCCATTTTAGGAATGCCTGCACAAGCAAGGGTACTGTGAGTGAAGTGCAAAATGCAAATTCAGATCAAATCCCTCCACAACTGAGTTACTATTGTCATTTAATAACCAGGGGAAAAAAAAAGCTTCTTGTTCAACTGGCCTTAGCAACCCACTTGGGTAACTTGAGCTACCATGGTGCTAATCCCTCCCTCACTCAATGGCACACTCATTCATGAGAAGACAGATCCAACAGCTCACAGGAAATATTGATGGCTCACTCACACAGCTTGACAGCTCAGATGTTAAGCAGGGAACCAGCACGTGGAAAGCTGGGGACAGAACAATAAATGAAGACTTGAACAGGGCAAGCCAATCTGCTGCTCTGAATAATACCAGATTAGAGTCCAACGTTCATTTGTCTTCTTGCCAATTTTCTCTGCTCTCCTGATGGCGTTGGCTCCTCGTTCAGGTTTAGTTCCACAGATGTCAAGCGTCCTCCACTTGCCGGAGGTCAATTATCTCAGTCCTGGGACATCACCGCAGCGGTTCCTCGGGATAGTGTCCTTGGCCCCGACCACCATCAGCTGCTTCATCAATAACCTTCTCTTGAACGTAAGGTCACAAGTGATGGTGTTTGCACTGCGTTCAGTACCATTTGCAACTCCTCAGATACTGTAGCAGTCCATGCCCGTATGTGCAACAAGACCTGGGCAACATCAGGCTTGGGTTGGTAAGTGGAAAGTAACATTCATGCCATACAAGTGCCAGGCAATGATCATTTCTAATAAGAGGTAATCCTACCATCTCCCAATGACATTACAACAAAGAGAACAAAGAGCAAGGAACAATACAGCAAAGGAACAGGCACTTCGGCCCTGCAAGCCTGCACTAACCATGCTGCCCGACTTAATTAAAACTCCCCACTCTTCCGGGAATCTTATACCTCCATTCCCATCCTATTCATGTACTTGTCAAGACACTCCTTAAAAATCACTATCATATCGGCTTCCACTACCTCCTGAGGTACAGTCACCCACCTTCCTTTGTATAATAAATTTGCTTTATACATCTCCTTTAAACCTTGCCCCTCACACCTTAAACCTATACCCTCTAATAACTGACTCTTCCACTCTGGGAAAAAGCTCCGGACTATTCATGCCCCTCATAATCTTGTAGACTTTTATCAGGTCACCCCTCAACCTCCTTCACATTTCAAAGAATAATAATGTGAAGTAGGGTGTATGCACACAGGACACTCTTTTCTACATTTAGTTTTACACGCAGCCTCTTTACACCTAAGGCAATAACTGCTCAGGGGTGAGTTTGAGGGGGAATGGCAGAGGAGCTTAGCTTTATCTTAGCCACTCACGAGTAATTTGCTCAGCAGCGTAAACTTTTTACTCCGTTCTGATAGTTCCAAAGCCAGTGCTCAGTGTGGATAGGGCAAATCCGAATCCATCCCGTGCTTGCTCCAAAAATCAAATTCCAGTCACATCCAATTCATGGTCCCCGCAAGAGACAAACAAAGGCCAAGCTGATAGGATAAGGCATTGCAACCCGTCCCTTGGGTTTGATCCGATGCTCGGCTTACGCCAAAAAGGCTGAGAAGGTAGCAGCATATTTGCCAATACTCTGCACTTACTGAGAAAACTGAGAATAGTAGCTAATATCAGGAACCCCACAGCCCTTCCCCCTCACAAGCCAAAATTATATCGCCCCTTCATTCAGCCCAAGAAACATTTACCATCAAGCAACTGAGGAACCAATAATAACATGCGAATTCTGATAAAATTGGAGAACTTTCCCTCTAAATTAAATTCACAGCCTGTGTAATTAAAGCAAAAGCCTATACACACACACACACACACACACTGTAAGAACATAAGAACTCGGAGCAGGAGTAGGCCATCTGGCCCCTTGAGCCTGCTCCGCCATTTAATAAGATCATGGTTGACCTTTTCATGGACTCAGCTCCACTCACCCGCCCGCTCATCCTGACCTTAATTCCTTTATTGCAGCCACGGGTGGAGAGATTTTCCAGTCCCACCAAGGGCAAGCCATACAAAACACAGCAGGGCTGGAGGCCTTTGGCTAATGGCGGACCATCTCCATCACCACAAAACAAGTTGCCGGGGGAGGAAGGGAGAGAGGATGTGATGGGAAGGGGTGTGCTTTTGATGGAGGGAGATCAGAAAGAAAGCAACTTGTGCACAAATGTGGCCGCAGAATCTTTCATGTGTTTCTCCTCCCCCCAACCTCCCCCCTTCCCTTCTCTCCCCCGTCATTTTGTTTTTTTTTCCATTGTCTGTTTTTCACTTCAACGGCCTATCTTATTCCATTCACACCAGCCCCTCCCTCTGTTACCTGCTCATCTTACCCCCTTCCCTCCCCAACTGCCCACTCTGTGCTGTCCCTTGGCATCTGGGACTTGCTCTATAACCCCTTATTTACACTACTAATCTGCTGATGCTAAGGGACAATTTAGCATAGCCAATCAAACTAATCTTCACATCTTTGCACTGTGGGATGAAACCGGAGTACCCAGAGGAAACCCAGGCAGACACGGGGAGAACGTGCAAACTCCACAGTGATCCGAGGCCAGAATTGAACTGGATCTCTGGCACTGAGAGGTAGCAGTGCTAACCACTGTGCCAGCCTCAATTAACATCACTTTGGGTGCACCTACACTACATGGATTGCAGGAGTTCAGAAAGTCAGCTCACCACTGATACCCACATCCCATGAATTAATAAATAAAACACAACATTGTCGACCTTACAAAGTCCTCCTTACTAACATATGGGGGCTTGTACCAAAATTTGGAGAGCTGCCTCATAGACTAGTCAAGCAACAGCCTGGCATAGCATCAATCGTGGGATCATATCTTCAAAATGATGTCCCAAACACCATCATTACCATCCTTGAATCCTCTCCCACTATGTTGTGGCATAGTTGCATACGGTTGGGAGAAAGTACCCTGGGAGGCTTAAACATTGACTCTGGAACTCATTAAGTCTCATGATATCAGGTCAAACATTGGCTCAGGAACCTCCTGCTGACTCCCACTTATAGAGCTCACCCCACTGCCCCTCCCTTTCACCTCAACTGATGAATCAGTACTCCCCCATGTTGAACGCCACTGGAGGATGGCAAGGACACAGAATGTACTCTGGGATCGTGTTCCCAAATTTCAATGTTCATCATCAAAAGTGACTCGATAGCATGATGACAGACCGAGCTGGCTGGGTCCTAAAGTACTTCGACTGGGACTGCAGAAGGTGGTGAGGGAACCAACAAGGAGGAAAAGATATACTTGTCCTCACCAAGCTACCTGCCACAGATGTACCAGCCCATGATGGTATCAATAGGAGTGACAAATTTACCAGGATGTTGCCTGGTATGGAGGGCAGGTCTTATGAAGAGAGGCTGAGGGATTTGAGGTTGTTTTCATTAGAAAGAAGGCGGCTAAGAGGAGTCCTTATTGAAACATATAAGATGATTAGAGGTTTAGATAGGGTGGACAGTGATAGCCTTTTTCCTAGGATGGAGAAAGCTAGCACAAGGGGACATAGCTTTAAATTAAGGGGTGGTAGTTATAGGACGGATATCAGAGGTAGGTTCTTTACCTAGAGGGTGGTAAGGGTATGGAATGCCCTGCCTGCTGCAGTTGTAGATGCACCGAGTTTGGCAGCGTTTAAGAGGTTAGTAGATAAGTTTATGGACGAAAAGGGAATGGTTTAGGTTAGAGGGTCATTGCTTTTTCCTAATTGGTTGGCGCAACATCAAAGGCCGAAGGGCCTGTTCTGCGCTGTAATGTTCTATGTTCTATGTTCTAAATGTACGGTCTTTGTGGAGACTAAGTCTCATCCTCGCATTGAGGATATCGTTCATCATGTTGTGTGGCATTACCATCATGCTAAATGGAATAGGTTTTCAATGATCGAGTAAATCAGACGAGGTATCTAAGGCACTGTGGACCTTAGCAGCAGCAAAATTGTACTCGACTACAATATTCAGCCTCGTGGCCTTTTAATCCCCCACTTTATCATTACCACCAAGTTAGGGAAATGGTTCAATGAAGTGTGTAAGAGGGCATGCCATGGGCAGCAGCTGGTGAAGCTACAATACAGGACTATCTGCATGCCAAACAGCATAAGCAGCAAGTGATAGTCAGAGCTAAGCAATTCTTCAACGAATGGATCAGATCTAACCTCCGCCACATCCAGCTGCAAATGGTGGACAGCTCAGTGGGGGAGGAGGCTCCACCAATATCCCCATCCTCAAAGATGGAGGAGCCCAGCACATCAGTACGAAAGATAAGGGTGAAGCATCTGCAGTGATCTTTAACCAGATGTGTCAAGTGGATGGTCCACCTTAGCCTCCTGCAGAGGTCCCCAGCATTACAGATTCATTCCATGTATTATCAAGTAATGGTTGAAAGCACTGAACACTGCAAAGGCCCTGACAACATTCAGGCAATGGTACTGAAGACTGATGCTCCAGAAATTTCTGCATCTCCAGCCAAGCTGTTCCAGAACAGCTACAACACCAGTATCTACTTGGCATTATGGTAAATTATCCGGGTATGTCCTGTACACAAAGCAAAACAAATCCAATCTGGTCATCCACTTACTTTCTATAATCAATAGTCTTACAGTCAGAGATTTACAGCATAGAAATAAGCCTTTTGGTCTAACTTGTCCATGCTGTCCAGTCTTTAACCATTAAGCTAGTCCCAACTGCCCACATTTGGCCCATATCCCTCTATACCCATCGTACCCATGTAACTGTCTAAATGCTTTTTAAAAGACAAAATTGTATCTGCCTCTAATACTACTGTTAACAGTGCTACAGCTCATTCCAGGCACTCACTACCCTCTGTGTGAAAAGAAAATTCCCTCCAGACCCTTTTGTATCTCTCCCCTGTCACCTTAAACCTGTGTTCTCTAGTTTTAAAATCCCCTACTTTGGGAAAAGATGTTGAATATCTAGCTGGTCTGTGCCCTTCATTATTTTATAGACTTCTATAAGATCACCCCTAAGCCTCCTATACTTCAGAGAAAAAAGTCCCAGTCTATCCAACTTCTCCTTGTAATTCAAACCATCAAGTCCCAGCAGCATCCTAATAAATCTTTTCTGCACTCTTTCTAATTTAGTAATATCCTTTCTAATAATATGGTGACCAGAACTGTACACAGTATTTCGAGTGTGGCCTCAATGTCTTGTGCAAGTTCAACAAAATGTCTCAATTCCTGTACTCAATGTTCTGGCCAATGAAACCAAGCACTCTGAGCGACTACTTAACTCCCTGTCCACCTGTGACTCCAATTTCATGGAGCTATGAACCTTTACTCTTAGATCTCTTTGTCCTTTAACTCTCCCCAATGTCTTACCATTAACTGAGTAAGTCCTGCCCTGCTTCAATCTATCAAAATTTGATTTACCAAAAAGTAATGTAAGGGGTCATCAACAGTGCTATTAAGCTGCACTTGTTCAGCAATAACCTGCTCACTGACACTCAGTTTGGATTCCGCCAGGGCTACTCAGCTCCTGACTTGGTTCAAACATTGAACAAAACTTGGAGATAAACTCCAGAGATGTGGTGAGAGTTACAACCCTTGACAGCAAGGTAGCATTTATTTGACCAAGTACGGCATCAGGGAGCCTGAGAGAAACTCCCGTCAATGGGAATCAGGGAGAAAACTGGTAGGAGTTATACTGGCACAAAAGAAGATAGTTGTGGAGGTTGGAGGTCAGTCATCTCAGTTCCAAGACAACCCTGCAGGCGTTCCTCAGGTTGGTGTCTTAGACCCACCCATCTTCAGTTCCTTTATTAATGACCTTTATTCCACCATAAGGTCAGAATTGGGGATGTTCACTGATGGCTGCACAATATTCAGCATCATTTGCATCTCCTCAGAAACTAAAGAGGTTCATAATAAATACAACCAGACTGGACAACATCCAGGCTTGAGCTGACAAGTGGCAATGTGCAGGCGATCTCAGTGCTAGGCAATGATCATCTCCAGCAAGAGAGAATCTAACCTGGCCCCTTGACATTCAATAATGTTATTGGCTGTGTAGAGTTTACAGTTTCGCCCCATGACTGTGCGCCTTCCCTCCGGGTGCCCTGGTTTCCGAAGACATGTAGGTTAGGTGGACTGGTCATGCTAAATCGCCCTTTAGTGCCCAAAGTTGTGTAGGTTAGCTACGGTAAAAGTGCAGGGTTACAGGGATAGGATGGGCCTGGATGAAGTGCTCTTTCAGAGTTTTAATGCAGATCTGATAGGTCGAATGACTTCCATCTGCCCTGTAGGATTCCATAGTTCTATTACCAACACTGATTACCCCATTATCAACACTCTGAGGGTTACCATTAATCAGAAATCGGGCTAGCCATATAAATATAGTGGCTTCCAGAGCAGGTCAGAGACTAGGGGTCATCCCATAAAGCCTGTCCACCATCTACAAGGCAGAAGATGTGGGTATGATGGAATACTCTCCACTTGTGTAGATCAGAGCAGCTCCAACAATACTCAGTATAAAGTAATCTGTTTGATTGCCCCTGCCCATCCCGCCTTAGCTGATAAGTCAGTACTCCCCTCCACTGTAAAAATTAGTGCTATATAAATTACCCCCCTCCTGCCCAAAACAAAATGCAAGCATTTATTTTCTCTCGAGTGACTTCGAATCATAAATTATGTCCCTTTGAACGGAAGCATGGACTTGTATGCTATCCATGAAAATGCCTAATATAATTAGCAACACTGTGGGGAACAATTTCCTCCGTGTCCTGTTTGCAAGTGGCAAATATGTTTTGCTGTTGCACCACAAATAGCAAACAGGAAATTTACATGGATGAAGATCACATTAATGCGTTCACATCTTAACTAAGTAGAGAGCAGAGAAATGGGGGCTTGCTTCAAGGCTCTAAGTCTCATTCCGGGCTGACACTCCAGCGCAATAATGAGGGAATGGCTCCTTTTGTATAAAACATTAAACCAAGGCCACTCTCAGCTGAGTGCAAAATTTCCTGTGGTGTTATTTTGAAAGAGTTATCCATACTGCCCTGACCAATATTTATCCCTCAACTAACATCACTGAAAACATATCGACCGGAATTTTCCAGCTGCTCGTGTCCCTGGGATTTTCCGGTCCCGCTGCAGTGAATGCAGATTTGGCTGAGCACCCAAATTCTCCATTCTTGCTGCCGTGGCAGCGGATCATGAATGGAAAATTCCAGTCAATATCTAAGTTATCACCATACTGCTGTTTGTGGGAGCTTGCTGCGTACAAATTGGCTGACGCATTTCCTACATTACAACAATTGTTATACATCAAAGTAACTCATTATAAGACAGCACGGTGGCACAATGGTTAGCATGGCTACCTCACAGCGCTACAGATGTAGGTTCAATTCCCAGCTTGGGTGACTTCTGTGCAGGCTCTGCACCTTCTCCCCGTGTCTGCGTGGGTTTCCTCTGGATGCTCCGGTTTCCTCCCACAGTCCGAAAGACGTGCTGGTTAGATTGATTGGCCATGCTAAATTGACTCTAGTGTCAAGAGATTAGCGGGGTAAATATGTAGGGTTATGGGGTAAGACCCTGGGTGGGTGCAAACTTGATGGGCCGAATGGCCTCTTTCTGCACTATAAGGATTCTATAATTCTATGACTACTAATTAAACTTTATACTTGACTGAAGCCAGTGCAATAATGCCAACTGGGAATGCACAAGACACCAGACTTGGAGCAATACTGAGATCTCAGAGGGAGTTTTTGGATCGGGGGAAATTACAGAGACAGGGAGAGGAGAGGGGGGGGGGGGGGGGAATTGGAAAAATCAAAAACTTGAAACTAGAACATGCTCCCCAAGTGAGGCAGACCCAACCAAGACGGGAGAACTGAATAATTGGGGAGAAAAAAAGTTGCAGGACTGTGGGGGAAAAAGAAGGGGGATAAGACTAGCTGCACAGCTCTTAGAGGGAGCCAACATGGATGCAACAGGCCAAATGGCCTCTCTGCGTTGTAACCATCATGGTTTCAGTTTGGTTCCATTCTCTGCTACATTTGGCCCTTTTGTTCTTCACTCATGAGGCTCAGTAGAAGAATTGAATGGCAACACTTAAAGAATCGTAACAACATCTTAAAAATGTTTTGATGGGATGCAGGCTTTTATGCCCATCCCCAATTCTCTTTAACCAGGCAGCTTGCTAGGCCAATTCAGAGCACGGTTAAGGCTGAGCTACACTGCTGCACGTCTGGAGTCACACGTAGGGCTGACCGGCTTAAGGATGATGTGGAGATGCCGGCAGTGGACTGGGGTAAACGTAGTAAGAAGTCTCACAACACCAAATAAACTGGTTGGACTTTAACCTGGTGTTGTGAGACTTCTTCTGAAGGATGGCAGTTTTTCTTTCCTGGACCACGCTGGTCAAAATTACTAGCTTTTATCTTGCATATTGAATAACTGAACTTGTCCTTGGTGGGATTTGAACCCATGTCTTCAAAGCATCAGCCCAGATCTCTGGAACTCCTAGTCCAGTGACGTTACCACCACACCACGGTCATAGCTACAGCGAGCTTCAACAACTAGCATAAAACCTTAAACACCACAAAAGGTCTCAGAACACTCCAAAAGGAGAACAGGACATGAGCTGCATGAGATACTATTAATGTAGACAAAGAGTGCAGAAAAAATTTACTAGGATGCTGTCAGGAGTTGATGTATTGAGTTAGAAGGAGAAGCTGGATAGACTGGGGCTTTTTCCCTGGGGCATAGGAGGCTGCAGGCTCTTTTAGAGGTCTACAAAATAACGTGTGGTATAGATCAGCTAGATAGTTAATATCTTTTTCCAAAGATAGTAGAGTCTAAAACTAGACAGCGTAGCTTTGAGGTGAAAGGGGAAACATAAAGGTCCAGAGGGGCAATTTTTTCACACAGAGGGTGGTGAGTGTCTGGGACAAGCTGCCAGAGGTAGTAGTAGAGGTGGGTACAATTTTGCCTTTTAAATATTTATATGGATACGATGAATATAGAGCGATATAGGCCAAATGTAGATAATTGGGACTAACTTCGTGGTTAAAAACAAAGGACAGCATGGACAAGTTGGACCAAAGGGCCTGTTTCCGTGCTGTAAACTTCAATGATTGTATGTGACAGGTAACCAAACGCTGGAGAAAAGGAAATATGTCGGTTTAGTAAGGAAATTGGTGAGCTTAGGGCCAAGATGGCTAAAGGGATGGGCACCGAGGGAGGGGTGAAGGAAGTGGGAAATACACAAGAAACGAGAGTTGAAGGACCAAGGAAGCCACAGAGATGAGAATTTAAACCTGGGCATTATTAAACAGCCTTGACCGAACAGAACGATAAAGCAGTAAATTAATTAAAAGTTAACAAGGACAGCAAAGCTCTTTAAAGCAGCAGCTGGGAATTCTGACTGACACACTGAGTGGGGCCAAACTGTCTGGGGGAATTGAAAATTGCCAAGCTTGTAGCTCTTCCAGCTGAAACAAACCATCACACTGATATTTCTGCCGTAAAGTTTACCATTTGGTTATTTTAACTGAAATAAAAGGAGGAAATGTCATGAATTTTCACCCACTGTTTGCCATTGCACCTTTTGACTGGGGCTGAGGTATATTGAAGATGCACACAGCAACAGATGCATACTAATACATGCAGGCACGTACCAAGGAAAAGGGATTAAAGAACAGCACGCCATCAGATAGCCATCTTTAAACTCACATGTAAATTCTAAACGTTCAGTCACCCATCGAAAATAAATTGCATACATTTCCTGTGGTCATTCCTTACTGCAACATAGCCACGGAATAATTCCTGCAGCATGGTGGCACAGTGGTTAGCACAGCTTGTGGACCCCACACACCCCAGACGCACTCACTTCCATCTTCTTCCGTTGGGAAAAAGATACAAAAGTCTGAGGTCACGTACCACCTAATTCAAGAATAACTTCTTCCCTGCTGCCACCAGACTTTTGAATGGGCCTACCCCACATTAAGTTGATCTTTCTTTACACTCTGTGACCGTAGCACTACATTTTGCACCCCCTCCTTTCTAGCCTTCTCTCCTTCTAGCACTCTCTCGCTCTCTCTCTCTAGCATTCTTGTCTTGGAATCAGAAGGTTGTGGGTTCAAATCCCACTCCAAATGCCTGAGCACAAAAATTAATGCTGAGTCAGAGACTGCAATCTTTAAGATGAGGCAGTGGCGTCGTGATATTGTCACTGGACTGGTAATCCAGACACCTAGGGTAATCCTCTGGGTACCTGGGTTCAAATCCCAGCTTGGAAAATGATGAAATACGAAATCAAAAAAAAAAAAAATTTGGGCGGCACAGTAGTTAACGCAGCTCTGGCTCCACAGCTCCAGGGACCTGGATTCGATTCCTGCCTCGGGTCATGTCTGTGTGGAGTTTGCACATTCTCCTCATGTCTGTGTGGGGTTTCCTCCACATACTCCGGTTTCCTCCCACAGTCCAGAGATGTGTGGGTTAGGTTGATTGGCCATGCTAAAAAATTGACTCTTAGTGTCCTGAAGTGCATAGGTTAAAGGGATTAGTGGGTAAAATGTGTAGGGATGTAGAGGGTAGGGCCTGGATGGGATTGTGTTCGGTACAGAGTTGATGGGCTGAAGGGCCTCTTTCTGCACTGTAGGGTTTTATGATTCTATGATATGGGAAAGTAAAAATGCACCGATGACCTTGGCATGATTGTAGTAAAAACCCAAATGGGTGGTTGGTTAGCTCAGTTGGCTGGATGACTGGTTCATGATGCAGAACAACACCATAAACAAATGCTAGCTGCTGTTCGTGCCTTGCCTTTGGTTGAGAAATTTCTGGCGAGACATTTTTTGGATTTACAATTGGCCTTTAATTGAATAAGGGATCTTCAAACACAATCAGCCCTTTATCAAAATATCACAACTCAAATTATACTGTTATCGGCTCTGATGCTAATCAAGAAGAGGGACAACTTCAAGTGAACAAGATTGAGTCGATTCAGAATACCAACCAGCAGCAATATTTAACTGACTCAAACACACAAGTGTCGGTGTCTGAAGCCCTCCAGCAGTCCGATTTGACATTCCCAAAATACCTTTCTATATTAATTTTCTCACACAAGATGGCAAAGATACCACAAATCATGGGTTTTATTGCCCTGGCTATTGTTAATCCATAAATCTTGACTTTTTGCACCAAGCTGAGAATGTCATGGAACTTAAGCTTCAGAGAAAGGAGCAAGACTAATTGCCAACTTGGACGCATTCAACCCTCTCGTGATAGGCATCTTACACTCTGGCAATGACTGCGCTCCCAAATTCCTTGCCCTGCCTTCCTCCCTCGCTAAACTTGGATGAAGCAGA
Organism: Sphyrna mokarran; assembly: GCA_024679065.1. Classification (NCBI taxonomy): domain Eukaryota; kingdom Metazoa; phylum Chordata; class Chondrichthyes; order Carcharhiniformes; family Carcharhinidae; genus Sphyrna; species Sphyrna mokarran. Next base: position 18,468,010 of record JAGIQG010000005.1, read on the forward strand.
AGAGGTGGCGGAGATTGATGAACCTAGTTGAGCAGATCTGCTAATGCTTGAATGCACAAAACAACACATTTATGTAAACATTTTGGTGCAAAGAAAAGCTCCCAAGGAACTCCAGAGGCATCGAAAGAAAACTGACATCAAACCAAAGGGTATTTTGGAAGGGGTAACTGTTACGGCCACTTGAGGAGGGGCAAAAATGACTCTCCTATTTCACCACTCTAAGTCTGGCTGTGGTTAGCACTGCTGCCTCACAGGGACCCAGATTCAATTCTGGCCTCGGGTGCCTGTCAGTGTGGAGTTTGCACATTCTTCCCACGTCTGTGTGGCTTTCCTCTGGGTGCTCCGGTTTACGGTTCAAAGATTTGTGGGTTAGGTCGATTGGCCATGTTAAATTACCCCTTGGTGTCAGGGAGATTAGTATGGTAAATACACGGGGTTACATAACCCCCCCAAATCTCCTGCCTCTCACCTTGAGCCTATGTCCCCTCATGACTGACCCTTTAACTAAGGGGAACAGTTGCCCCTTATCCACTCCATTCATGTACACCCCAATCAGGTCATCCCCTCAGTCCTCTCTGCTCCAACGAACATGACCCAAGCCTATCCAACCTCTCTTCATAACTTAAATCTTCCATCCCAGGCAGCATCCTGGTGAATCGCTTCTGCCTTTCGTGAGCAATCACATCTTTATAATTATGTGACAACCTGAACTGTATACAGTGCTCTAGATGTGGCTTCACCAACGTTCTATACAACTCTAACATAACATCCCTGCTTTTGTAATCTATCCCTCAATTGATAAAGGCAAGTGTCCAATATGCCTCTTTCACCATCCTGCTAACATGCCCTTCTGTTTTCATAAAGTTATGGACAAACACACCAAGATCCCTTTGTTCTGCAGAACTTCCCAATGTCCTACCATTCATTGAGTACTTTCCACCCTGAACTTTCCACCAATAAGCTCTTCCCTCAACTTTCTATACCTCACTAATGCCTCCACTGATTTGCTCCCCTCGTACTTTTTAAAGGCCTTTCTTTTCCTACTCATTGTATCCTGCATATTTCTGATCATTCTTGGTTCTCTGGGTTTGTTATTCATACCTATCACCCCAGAGACAACATGCTGAGATTGAACCCTTCCCATTTCCTTTTTGAATGTTCCAGAATGAACTGGTTTTCTGTAGATTTTCCCATTAGTAGCTGTTCCCAATCTACCTTGGCCAGATCCAGTCTTATTTTACTAAAATCTGCTCTCCCCAGTCCAAAACATTTTTGTTTGCAGCCTGTCTATTTCCTTGTCCATAACAAGCTTAAATTGTACCATGTCGTGATCGCTATTACTAAAATTCTCCTCCACCATCACTTGTCCGACTTCATTCCATAGAATCAGGTCCAGCACAGCTCCCTCCTTTGTTTGACCCTCCACATATTGATTTATAAAGTTCCCCTGTACAGATTTCAAGAAATCTACTCCATCCAAGCCCTTAATACTATGTATATTTCAGTTAATGTCAGGCAACTTGAAATCACCTCATATAATAAACCCTATTGTTATTATTTTTACATACCTCCACAAACTGAGCACATATTTGCTCCTCAATAGTCCTCTGACTATCCGCGGTTCTATAATAAGTACCTAATAATGTGGCTGCCCCTTTTCCATTCCTAAACTCTACCCACAAAGCGTCTTTGGATGCCTCCTCCAATGTAGCATCTCTCCTTATTAATTGCATTATTAGTTAAGACATCAAAGAACAAAGAAAATTACAGCACAGGGACAGGCCCTTCGACCCTCCAAGCCTGTACTGACCACGTTGCCCATCTGAACTAAAACCCCGAACCCTTCCGGGGACCATATCCCTCTATTCCCATCCTATTCATGTTTGTCAAGCCACCTCTTAAAAGTCACTACCATATCCACTACCTCCCCTAGCAATGTTAACATCCTCAATTCATAATGCAATGCCTCCTCCTCTTTTACCTCCTCGACCCACCGCCCCGTTTCACCTGAAGATTCTATATCTCAGAGCTGAGTTGCCAATCAGGTCCTTCCTTCAACCATGTCTCTGAAGAAATAGCCACAAGGAGTGGGGGAGAGCAGGTGCACAGGCAGCATGCATTTCAGGAACAGGAGTGGGGGGGTAAATGTAGAGATGAAGAAGTTTACACAGTGCTGCAAATCTATAAAGGCATTTGAATACAAGAAATAAAGATAATTCTATAGCTGTGGGATAAGAGGACCACAAAGCAAGTTGTGCCTGCAAGCACAGGAGTGATGAACAGACAAGAGCTGGTGCTGAATAGAGTTTCACATAGATTAGAGTGGCAATTCTAAGGTGCCACCTTAGAGTTTCAGCAGTCTTATAGCACCAGGAACCTGAATTTGATTCCGAGCAGAGCCACTATCTGTGCGGAACCTGCAGGTTCTGCCCATGTCTGTGTGGGTTTCCTCCAGGTATTCTGGTTTCTTCCCACAGTCCCAAAGACATGCTGGTTAGGTGCACTGGTCGTGCTATTTCTCCCTCAGTGTACCCGAACAGGCACCAGAGTGTGGCATCTAGGGGATTTTCACAGTGACTCCATTGCAGTGTTAATGCAAGGCTACTTGTACTAAATAAACAAACTGTAATAGCACTCCCATCAGGTTCTGGGTTCAAGTCTCACTCCAAGGTTTGACCACAAAAATCAAGGTTGACAGTCCTGCACAGCGCTAAAGGAGTGCCACACTGTCAGAGGTGCTGAATTTTAAAGGAGGAGATGTTAAACTGCGGCCTCACCTGGTTGTTCTGCAATGCATCAGATTCCTTGGCATAATTTCAAAGAAGAGGAGGAGGAAAGAGAGGTGGGGAGGCAAGGACAGGAGGAGGAGAGGAGGATGAATTCCCCTCCACCCCTCCGAACCCCAATGCCCCAGTCAATATCTATCCCTCAATTGATACTGCAAAAATATAGATTGTCTGGTCATTATCATATTGCTGTTTGTGAGAGATTGCTCAGTACAAAATTGGCTGCTTCATTCCCTACATCACAACAGTGAGTACTTTTCAATCTACTTTAGATATAAAGTGCTTTGAGAGACATGCACTGGCTGTGAAAAGCGCTATATAAATGCAAGCATTCCCTCATACAATACAGGCAGCAGAGTTTTAGATGAAGTGAAGTTTGTGGTGCTTTGAGAACGGGATGCCAAAAGGAAAGCACTGGAATATGTCATGACAATGGATCCTAGCCCCGAATTATGTGCAGACTGATTAAACTTTTAAATAAGATTGCTTTTACAAACAAAGGACATACCAGCCAAAATTGGCTAAGACTGCAAAGCAACCATTGCTGGAATCCCTATGTGGATTATACTCAGTCCTGAAAGGGAAAGAGGAGGGACCAAAGAATATTGCACACGTTTTAAGACAGATGCATTTCAAAATAAGAAGCAAATGCAGAAACTGAACTGTCATCTCCTCTGGAGACAATGGAAGCTGATTACCATCTCAGCAGACACGACTACCATCTCATTAATTATATCCCAGACCTGGTAATGGTTTTCCCTTTCCAGGAATAAACTAGGATTTTAAAAAACAAAACAGCTACAGACCTGATCTGTGTTATAGGTGTCAGACCGTGTGACACAGAAACAATATAGCAGTTAGTCTTTGCTGCAAAGGCAGCTGCAAGAAAGAGACCTTTCACTCTCTCTGCTGATTGAAGAAAGCTAAAGGAAATTGAACAGCTTTCCAGCCGCCCTACAGAATCCAGTGCCTGCAAAGCAAATGCAAAGTAGGCGCAAAGCAGGCTCTGTGCGCTGATCTGGTTTTCTGGTTCCACTGTGCTAATGTGTGCTGTGAGAATCAAAGCTGAAGAAGATCCACTATCGAAAGGTAAAGTCACTCCCTCACCCTACAATTGCTGGAACCAAGTCAACTCAGCAAGGCCACAGTTGAAAAGAAAACAAGACAATTGCAGAACCAAAAATCTCCAAACCAACTGCTGAAGTCAGTGCAATGAAATTACCCAACTTAATGGTCGCAATATTCCACCATCTACTCCTGACGGGCAATTCAAAGATTGATTCGGATAGCTTTTTAAAAAATATTATTCATTTCTCTGGACAGATGTGAGGTAATGCATTTTGGAATATCTAATACAGATCGAAAATATACAGTAAATGACAGAAGCCTGTATTGATACATAAAGGGATCTAGGTGTACAAGTACGCAGGTCATTGGAAGTGCCACTGCAGGTGAAGAAGGTCAAGAAGGCATATGGCATGCTCGCCTTCATCGGCTGAGGCATTGAGTTTCAAAATTGGCAAGTCATGTTGCAGCTTGCTTAGTTAGGCTGCACTTGGAATATAGTGTTCAACTCTGGTTGCCACTCTACCAAAGGATGTGGAAGCTTTTTGGAGAGGGTACAGAAAAGATTTACCCAGGATGTTGCCTGGTATAGAGGGCATTAGCTATGAGGAGAGGTTGGAGAAACTTGGTTTGTTCTCATTGGAGCGACGGAGGTTGAGCGGAGACCTGATAGAAGACTACAAGATTATGAGGGGCATGGACAGAGTGGATAGTCAGGATAGTTTCCCCAGGGTGGAAGAGGCAACTACTAGGAGCATTGGTTTAAGGTCTGAGGGGGCAAGGTTTAAAGGAGATTTACGAGGCAGATTTTTTTTACATAGGAGGGTGGTAGGTGCATGGAACTTCCTGCCAGAGAAGCAGACACAATAGTGATTTTAAAGGGGCATCTTGACAAATAGATGAATAGGATGGGAATAGTGGGATATGGTCCCCAGATGGGTCGGAGGTTTTTAGTTCAGACTGGCAGTACAATCGATGCAGGCTTGGAGGGCCAAAGGGCCTGTTCCTGTGCTGTAATTTTCTTTGTTCTCATTTCTTATTTGGTATTTTCCCCTCACGTTTAGTGACAAATAAACCTGTTCTTTCTTTAACTGGAGAAAGCACAGTTAAATAGGCTCTTACTGAAACATAAGTGTTTGTATTGGGAAATGGTATCCACAAGGAGAAGAATCCAAATTGACCTTATTGTGACCTGGGCCTGTGGGCGGTGGGCGGGGGGGTTTGTGGTGTGTGCGTGGATAAAGATGGGGAGGTATTTCATCCCTCATCACCCAGAAGCACAACCATTTGACGGGGTCCCCTATAGAATATCCTCCCTGCCTCAGAGCGGACAAAGTCAAAGACCTCACCTCAGGAGCAGTCGTAACAATAGTCAAGTCCAGTGGTTGGAGAGACAGTGGTGAGAATTACAGTGGCAGTGGATGAAGGTTGATTGGGGAAGGGGGGGGGGGCACGTGGGGAAGAAAGGATGTTACGAAGATAAGTTACTTTATGGAAGTGAAAGCATCACTCTTGCTAATCGAGAGCACAGCCCAAGGTTGAAGAGAGAACGAAGTATTTGAATGGAGAGGTTCACTTTCAGGCAGTGAGCAGGGAGAAAATGGAATCAGTGCCAAACATGAGGGAGTTCCTGGTCGAAACCAAAGAAGGTGTTTAGCAGGGAAGCAATCCAATTTTAAAATATTTTGATATGTGGTTACTGTAAGTCTGTTTTATTATTCATAACATTGAAGGTTGAGAGAGAAAGAATAAAGCCTTGTGTTTATACAAAACACCCTTTGTGACCTCAGGACGGCCCAATGGAGTACGGCCCATGCGGTGAAATGATGCAGCCATTAAGTTGGGTGATGCCAGTGGCACTGATTCCAGCAATTAGTTTGAATTGTTTGGTCTTCTTGATGACAGCGTGCAACTTAAATATCCAGCCTTTGTTACAGAGGGTGAAGGGGATCAAAAGGTTATGGGGAGAAAGCAGGATTAAGCTATTGAGTTGGATGTTCAGCCATGATGGTGATGAATGGTGGAGCAGGCTCGAAGGGCCGAATGGCCTCCTCCTATCTTCTTCTACATTTCTATGCTTCTTCATCAAGGGAACATAGCAGCCAATTCACACACAGCAAACTCCCCTGGAAATCCGTACCTGTAATTTGATTGCAGGATAATTATTAACGGAACATCAGGGAGAATCCATCACCATGGAATCTTTTACCAGGTAAGAAGCTGGGAGCTCATCAGAAAGCTTCACTGCAATACCAACCTAGACTTTGTGCTTATATTTCTGGAATATATTCATTTGAATTTAGAAGAATGAGAGGCAATCTTATAAAAACTTATATAATTATGAAGGGAACGGACAAGATTGAAGCAGGGAGGTTCATAGAAATCCTACAGTGCAGAAGGAGGCCATTCGGCCCATCACTTCTGTACCGACCACAATCCCACCCAGGCCCTACCCCCATATCCCTACATATTTACCCACTAATCCCTCTAACTCACATATCTTACGACTTTAAGAAGCAATCTTTAGCATGACCAATCAACCTAATGTGCACATTTTGGACTCTGGGAGGAAACCCACACAGACACAAAGAGAACGTGCAAACTCTGCACAGACAGTGACCCAAGATAGGAATCGAATCCCAGGTCCCTGGAGCTGTGAAGCAGCAGTGCTAACCACTGTGCTATCGTGCCGCTTCCACTGGCAGGTGAAACTAGAACAAGGGGACATAGCCTCAAAATAAGGGGCAGCAGCAGATTTACAACTAGGTTGAGAAGGAACTTCTTCACACAAAAGGTTGTGAATCTGTGGAATTCCCTGCCCAGTGAAGCAGTTGAGGCTACCTCATTGAATGTTTTTAAGGCAAGAATAGATTTTTGAACAGTAAAAGAATGAAATGTTACGGTGAGCAGCAAGTGGGGCTGAGTCCATAAAAGGATCAGTCATGATCTTACTGAATGGCGGAGGAAGCTCAAGGGGCCAGATGTCCTACTCCTGCTCGGAGTTTTTATGTATTTACGAATGGGACTTGTAACCACAACCCTCCATCTCAGAGACAACAGTGTTGCCAACAGAGCTATAGCTAAAACTGTGGTTCACAAATTACATTTAGTATGGCTTTGAACAAATTAACACGCAGAAAGTCTCTACTCGCTCAGAAATTCCATCTGGCAGACTTCTTGACTTGCACAGTCTGCAGCTAACTGGTTGTGTAAATGATAAACCATCTAGCTGCTCAGGGTCTGTTTATAAATGCTTATCCCAGACTGATTTGAAGCAACGATAGTTCCTGCATTAAGGGATTGTCTATAAAATGCTCAGCTTGCATCACCTTGGTGTTTGAGACAGAAATAAATCTGGGAGGTGGGGGGGTGTGTGTGTGTGTGTGTGTGTGTGTGTGGTGGGGGAGTTCAAAAGGCAGGACGAAAATGCCTCAATGGCATACTGGTGTTTTCACTGGGCTAGTAATCCTGAAACCCAGGGTCAGACTCTGGAGACCCGGGTTCGAATTCCGCCATGGTAAAATTTGAATTCAAAATCTAGAATTAAAAGTTGAAAAGGTGATTGTGAATCGATTTTAGTTTATTAACACCCTTTACAAAAGGAAGGCCCAATCTGGCCTACATGCGACTCCAGCAATCTGCCCTCTGAAATGGCCTCGCAATCCATTCAGTTCAAAGGCAACTAAGAATGGGTAAATGTTGCCCCAGCAAAGCCCACATCCCATGAAAATAATTTTTTAAAAAATAAAGCAAGCAGTTTTGGAATCATTCTCTACAAACCATAATATAATTAAACAGCCCAGAGAGGCCAACATGTCCAGTCGCCATCTCACTCCGCTTCACCCTACCTAACATCCAACTGTATTTTGAACACCTCTTATTTATCTAATTCCAATTTCTCCAATTCCTTCCTACAAGATCAAAGAACAAAGAAAATTACAGCACGGAACAGGCCCTTTGGCCCTCCAAGTCTGCACTGACCATGCTATCCAACTTAATAAAACCCCCTATCCAACCAGGGACCATATCCCTGTATTCTTATCCTATTCATGTACTTGTCAAGACGCCACTTAAAAGTCACTACCGTATCCACTTTCACTATCTCCCTCGGCAACAAGTTCCAGGCATCCACTACTCTCCGTGTAAAAAATCTGCCTCGTGCACCTCTATTAAACCTTGCTCCTCGCACCCCGGAAGGAATTGGGGGAATTGGAATGCCCCCTAGTAATTCAGTCTTCCACCCTGGGAAAAAGCTTCTGACTATCCACTCTGTCAATGCCTATTATAATCTTGTAGACTTCTATCAGGTCTCCCCTCAACATCCATTGCTCCTGTGAGAACAACCCAAGTTTTTCCAACCTCTCCTCATAGCCAATGCCCTCCACACTAGACAACATCCTGGTAAATCTTTTCTGTACCCTCTCCAAAGCCCCCACATCCTTCTGGTAACGTGGTGATCAGAATTGAACACTCCATTCCAAATGCAACCTAACTAAGGTTCTATAAAGCTGCAACGCGACTTGCCAATTTTTAAACTCAACACTCTGGCCTATGAAAGCAAGCATGCCAATTGCCTTTTTGACTACCTTCTCCACCTGCATTGCCACTTTCAGTCAGCTGTGCACCTGCACACCCAGATCCCTTTGCCCATCAATACTCTTAAGGTTCTGGTATTTACTGTACATTCCCTAACCATATTAGACCTTCCAAAATGTGTTACCTCATATTTTCCAGATTAAACTTCATTGGCCATCTTCCGCCAAAGTCTCCAACTGATCTATATCATGCTGTATCCTCTGATGGTCCTCATCGCTATCCGCAAAGTAAAATCACGATAAGATGTTTCACAACACCTGGTTAAAGTCCAATTATTTGGTATCATGAGCTTTCGGAATGCTACTCCTTCATCAGATGAAACCATAAAATTCTTACAATGCAGAAGGAGGCCATTCAGCCCATTTAGCCTGCACCGACAACAATCCCACCCAGGCATCACTGCAACCCCACGTACTTGCCTTGCTAATCTGCCCCTGACACTAAGGGACAATTTAGCACAGCCAATTCACTTAACCTGCACATCTTTTGAGTGTAGGAGGAAACGGAGCACTTGGAGGAAACCCAAGCAGACACAGGGAGAACATGCAAACTCCACACACACACACACACACACACACACACACACACACACACACACCACACACACACACACACACACACACACACACACACACACACACACACACACACACGAGGCCAGAATCGAACCTGGGTCCCTGGCACTATGAGGCAGCAGTGTTAGCCACTGTGCAACTCTATATACCAAATATTATCACCTTTTCACTAATGAATATTTTCCAAGCAATTTTTACATTTACTCGAGTAAATTTAACCTGCTTCCTCCTTTCCTTTTAACTTATACTGAAAGGGGGGGGAATGAAATAAAAATCTACAAACTCACTTTACTGCAGCATCTAACATTGTGATCAGGGCCCTCCCTTAGCCTCGATCCAACTGCTGTCTGAGCTTTCATTAATCTTTCTTTTCAATTCAGGCTTGCTGTTCTCTCTCTCCACACGTATACACTTTTAGTGAAGTGTGCTGGCCAGATGTGCGTACGGCATAAATCCTCAGATAACCTCGACAGATCAATAGCCCGCTCTTACATAACCAAATATTCATTATTTCTCCACATTGTCATGACATTGAAAAATAACAGGTGCACTGTTACTCAGGATGCTCTCAAGAGTTTCCACACAAGCTCATCCCATTTCCTGAACTGCTGTCCTTTTGGCTTTCATCTCGTCTGCATTACTTTCTATCTTGTTCTTTTTAAGCTGAGTTAGTCACTGTAGTCTTCCCGAGCTGGTCAAATTCCTTCTGTGGGTCGCATCTTTCTATCCCAAGCGCCACTCTCTATTTAAATGCTGCCTGCAAACCATCTGGGTTTCAAAACGGCAGAGATCCGGTATGCCAGTCCATATCACAGACTTACATGAAGCGTGTGAGTTTAGAGTCCAAATCCACTAAAAAGGGCGACCGGGATTAAAACAGCTTCTTCTTCAGTTTGACATGCTGGATTTCTTAGGGTTCTTAGCTTTATTACACAGCAGTTAACACTGCTGCCTCACAGCGCCACAGACCTGGGTTCAATTCCCAGCCCAGAATCTACATGTTCTCCCCATGAATGCATGGGTTTCCTCCAGTTTCCTCTGACATGCTGAAAGACATACTGGTTAGGTGCATTGGCCATGTTAAATTCTCCCTCAGTGTACCCAAACAGGCGCCGGACTGTGGCAACTCGGGGATAACTTCATTGCAGTGTTAATGTCAGTCTATTGGTGGCACTAATAAATAAATGTTAAACTTTTACTTCAGAGGGATTTTGTCCATCTTCGCCTTCAACTCCAGCCTCTTACCCATTTCCCACTCGTTTGTCCCAACATTGGTAGCACTACCTTCAATCATTTACATAGAAAATAGAAGATAGGAGCAGGAGGAGGCCATTCGGCCCTTCAAGCCTGCTCCACCATACATCACGATCATGGCTGATTGTTCAACTTAATAGTCCAATCCTGCTTTCTCCCCATAATCTTTGATCCCATTCACCCCAAGTGCTATATCCAGCCACCTCTTGAATACATTCAATATTTTGGCATCAACTACTTCCTGCAGTAATGAATTCCCTAAGCCCATCGCTCTTTGGGTGAAGAACTGTCTCCTCATCTCCTTCCAAACGTGGCACGGTAGCACAATGGTTAGCATTGCTGCCTCACAGCTCCAGGGACCTGGGTTCGATTCCCGACTTGGGCCTGTGTGGAGTTTGCACATTCTCCTCGTGTCTGCATGGGTTTCCTCCAGGTGCTCCGGTTTCCCCCACAGTCCAAAGATGTGTAGGTTAGGTCAATTGACGAAGCTAAAATTGCCCTTAGTGTCCTGAGATTCATAGATTAGAGGGATTAGTGGATAAATATGTAGGGATATGGGGATAGGACCTGGGTGGGGTTCTTAGCTTTATCAGTGCAGACTCGATAGGCTGAATGGCTTTTTTCTGTGCTGTAAGAATTCTGTGAAGGAATTCTAAATGGTCTACCTTGTATCCTCAGACTGTGATCTGTGGTCCTGAACACCCCTTCACCATCAGGAATATACCCCCCCTTATCTACCCTGTCTAGTCCTGTCAGAATTTTATATGTCATGGAATTCCATCCCTACTTAGCTCTGGATTTCCATCCCCAAAGCTCAATGGCTCCCTATCCCTCTACTCCTTTAGCATCCATCCCTCAAATAATTCCTTCCTTGGCTCTGTGAAAATTTTTATCTGGAGTACAGACACCTGCAAAGCGCCTTGGGAGATTGCATCTGTTAAAGGCACTTTGCCAATGCCCGTTGTTGCTCAATGTGTAAATGTTCTGCGCCAATGCGATGCCCATCTGAAGTGCGAAAACAGCCAGCAGTTACAGATGTTGCCTTTCAGCATGTGTCATATCTGGAGAGAGCATTAAATGGGCTGCAAAACACTGAGAGTGAAGTAGTTACAAGTTTCTAACTGATTGTGGGGGGCAATTTAACATGGTGAAGTTACGATTCACTGAAGGAACACGTTTCCTCCATGTAATAAACTCCTGAAAGGCTGTTTTACAATTTCATTGTACAGAAAACAAATCTTGTTCTCCCACTAGGGGCCCCGGGTTTGATTCCCGGCTGGGATCACTGTTTGGAGTGAGCAGCACAAAGGCACAACGTTAACACTGCAGCCTCACAGCGCCAGGGACCCCGGGTCTGATTCCCAGCTTGGGTCACTGTCTGTGTGGAGTCTGCGCATTCTTCCCATGTCTGTGTGGGTTTCCTCCAGTTTCCTTCTACAGTCCAAAGATGTGAGGGTCAGATGGATTGGTCATAATAAATTGACTCTTACTGTCAGGGGGACTATCTAAGGTAAATGCATGGAGTTGTGGGGATAGGGTCTGAGTGGGATTGTGGTTGGTGCAGACTCAAAAAGGCCAAATGGCTTCTTTCTCTGCTATGGGATTCTACAATATCCCAAAAGACAACATGGTGATTGATTCAAATATATTTTTCCCTGCAGGATATTACAAATGAACTTACAGCAATGATATGGATTTATGTGGCAGGGACTGATCACTGGCTTCGGCCTACTTGACATTAGAAAGGGACAAAACTGTGGCTTGTCTCGAGGGCTGAATTGTCAAGGACAGACACCATCACACACCTCAGTTTTGAGCTCAAGCACGTTTACATTTTTCAGTGCTAAAAGATTTAATGAGTTGCACCCAAGTAAGCCCCTCAATCTATGCCTGAATTTGCATTCAATTGCAGTAAGATTAACTAAACTGCTTCTTTCATTGGTTCCCAGATTCAAGCCTTCCGCCGTCACAATATGCACGCTACCACAGGCTCTTTATCTCCCAGAGTAGATCCTGAGCCAACCTCATGCAGACATCTCGAGAGGACAGCCCTTCCACAGAGATAAGACACGTACTCACTGTTTCACATTGGCCCAGCTTGCGAGGTTGAGAAAAGATTTAGGTTAGGTTTCTCACCCAATTATTCTTCTGCAAAGCAAATGGGGACTAATCCAAATTTCAGGTGCCAGCCCTCAGTCTGGCCGAGTGGAATACAGACCCTGTCATAGAAACACTACAGTGCAGAAGGAGGTAATTCAGCCCATCAAATTTGCACCGACAACAATCCTACCCAGGCACTATCGCCACAACACCACATGTTTAGCCTGCTAATCCCTCTAACAGACACATCCTGGGACACTCAGGGGCAATTTAGCATGGCCAATGCATCTAACCCTAGATTCACTACAGTGCAGAAAGAGGCCATTCAGCCCATCAAGTCACAACCCCACCCAGGCTCTATCCCCATTACCACATGAATTTACCCTGCTGGTCCTCCCGACACTAAGAGGCAATTTAGCCTGGCCAATCCACCTAACCCGCACATCTTTGAACTCTGGGAGAAAACCGGAGCACCCATAGGAAACACAAGCAGACACAGGGAGAACGTGCAAACTCCGCACAAATGGTGACCCAAGCTGGGAATCGAACACAAGTCCGTGAGCTGCAAGGCAGCAGGGATTAGCACTGTGCCACCCCAATATTATCCCTCCAGATAACCCAAGCCCCTCCTCAGCTGCTATGCTGAATGTCAGATTAAAGCATTCTTCTGAAAAAAAATTCGCAAAATGGACACAACTCATGTGGAGATGTTTAGCCAACCCCTCTGAGATTGTAAAGGCTTCCCACTGTAACCCAGAATAAAGGCCAGTCTGATTCCTGAAAGGATTCAATTGTATTTTAAACTCAAATCAGCCAGTTTATCAGAATGATTTCAAAGCTCTCAGCCAACGCAGTAAAGCGAGCATGTGACCTGTGTATTTACCAAATACAAACACATTATAACATTAAACTAGCTCCATCCCAGACCTCAGCTGTTAAATGAGTTCATGTGATAAACATATCAAGAAACTTCCCCCTGTTTATCACAAGCCGAGACACACTGGCCATTGGTCATAGAATCCCCACAGTGCAGAAGGAGGCCATTCAGCCCATCGAGCCTGCACCAACAACAATCCCACCCAATCCCTATCCCTGTAAATACACATATTTACCCTGCTGATCCCCCCTGATGTGAGGATGCCAGCGTTGAACTGGGGTAGGCACAATAAGTAGGTCCAACTGGTTTATCTGGTAACACGAGCTTTCGGAGTGCTGCTCCTTCATAGGTGAATGTCTAAAAAAGTAGCGGTGCTCCTTCACTCACCTGATAAAGGAGCAGTGCTCCAAAAGTTCATGTTACTGAATAAACCTGTTGGACTTTAACCTGGTGTTGAGAGACTGATCTCTCTGACGCAAAGGGACAATTGAGCATGGCCAACTAAAATAATCCATACACCTTCAGACTGTGGGAGGAAACTGGATCACCCGGGAGGAATCTCACTCACACACAGGGAGAAGGTGCAAACTCCACACAGACAGTGACCCAAGGCTGGAATCAAACCTAGGTCCCTGGCACTATGAGGCAGCAGTGCCAACAGTCCTTTAAATGTTTGAAGTTTTGGATAAACCATTTTCAGTTTGTTGTAAACTCCACCCACTCAACTGCTTTTAATGCAGAAAGATGCCTTCGATCTTCCCACGTTCAACAGTTTTATAAGCAGCACTGACATAAACAAACATTGCACAGTCTTGACATTTATATTCCTTAACCTGTCAAGCCAATGTAGCATGCAATAGCTGCTTTTCTTTCAGAGTGAGGAGGTGGTGGCAAAGTGATAGTGTCACTGAATGAGCAATGCACTGATTGAGAGATCATCGGACCCAGGTTCGAATCCCACCATGGCAGATCCCAAGAAATGATTTTTTTAAAAATCTGCGATCAAAAGTCTAACAACTTCACTAACGTCCTTTAGGGAAGGAAATCTGTCATCCTCACGTGGTCTGGCCTACATGCGGCTCCAAATCACAGCTCAAGAACTGACTCTCAACTGCCCTCTGAAATAGCCCAGCAAGTCACTCAAGTTGTATCAAACGGCTAAAAAAAAAATCCCAAAAGAAACCAGCCAGACCACCCAGCTTCAATCTCAGCAATGGAAATGACAGCCATAGGACGCTGTAGGACATCAGTAGAACTGGACTCAACCACAATGTGTAATCTCCTGACTTGCTTTATCCCCCACCAAGACAGGGGATCAACCCTGGATCAATGAAGGGTCTAGGAGGAGCAGCAGCAGATAGACCTAAAAATGAGGTGTCAACCTGGGGTGAAGCTACAACACTGGAGCACCCGTGTGCCAAACTGCAGGAGCAGCAAGTAATAGACAAAGCTAAGCGATTCCACACTAACAGGTCAGATATAAATCCTGTAGCACTGTCACATCCAATTGGAGAAAGCTAGCACGAGGGGACACAGCTTTAAATTAAGGGGTATGAGTTATAGGACGGATATCAGAGGTAGGTTCTTTACTCAAAGAGTGATTAGGGAGTGGATGCCCTGCCTGCAGCTGTTGTAGATGCGCCAAGTTTGGTGGCGTTTAAGAGGTTAGTTGATAAGTATATGGAAGAGAAGGGAATGGTTTAGTTTGGAGGGGCATTGCTTTTTATTTTGGTCGGCACAACATCGAAGGCCGAAGGGCCTGTTCTGTGCTGTAATGTTCTACGTTCTATGTTCTATGTTCTAATTGCGAATAGTGATAGACAATTCACTGGAGCAGGAGGCTCCACAAATATCCCCATTCTCAATGTTGGAGGAGCCCAGCACAACAGTGCAAAAGATAAGGTTGAAGCATTTGCAACTGAGTGGATGATTTATCTCGACCTCCTCGTGAGGTCCCCAGCATCAACAGATGTCAGTCAATCTTCAATTCACTCCTCGTGATGTCAAGAAATGGCTGAAAGCATTGGAAACTACAAAGGCTCTAGACCCCGACGATATTTCTATGCTGCAGAACTTGCTGTGTCCCTAGCCAAGCTGTTCCACTACAACAGCAATGCAGAGTGTGGCGACTAGGGAATTTTCACAGTAAACTCACTGCAATGTTAATGTAAGCCTACTTGTGACACTAATAAATAAACTGATCATGGGGAGTTTGCGGACATGAAAACATCGGTGATTAAAGCTCCTTCAATGTCCCTCAATAACTCAGATGGTTACAGTAGAGGCTAACTGTAACATATTGACCAGGACGCATTCCTGGATTTGATCTCAGTCACTCCAGAAGCAGTTCCTATCTGGCAGGGGTTGTGATAGAATCGGCCGTTGATTACTAGGATAAATGAGGGGCATTTAACCAAGGTTTGTATTCATTTCTTACCACTATTAAGGTGCTGGACAAAGAAAGGATTTTGACTAACTGTGGTGCCAATAATTACCATTTACATTCCCATGCGAAAAACTGGTTGTTGAATAAATGTTATAAAAGGCTGTGAAATAAAAGCAGAAAGTGCTGGTAAAACTCAGCTTGATCTGGCAGAATCTGTGGAAAGGGAAACAGAGTTTGAGTCCAATCTGACTGTCGTTTGGAACAGTTTAATCATATCATCGTGTGCTTTGTTAGGATGATACAGTCACATTCGGACAGAGGCACAAAATCAAATCTCAGGCTACTACAGAATACTACACAGAGCAGAAGAGGCCTTTTGGCCCATCAAGTCTGCACTGACACATGAAAAGCCCTGACTTGCCCACCTAAACCCAGCACTTGGCCCGTAGCCTTAAATGTTGTGGTGTGCCAAGTACTCATCTAGGTATTTTTCAAAAGGATGTGAGGCATTTTGCCTCCACCACCCTCCCAGGTAGCGCATTCCAGACCGTCACCACTCTCTGGGCAAAAAACATTTTCCTCAAATCCCCCCTAAACCTCCCAGCCCTCACTTTTAACTCGTGTGCCCTCGTAACTGACCCTTCAACTAAAGGGGACAACTATTCTCTATTCACCTTGTCCACGATCTTGGATCTGGTCACCCCCTCAGTCTTCTCTGCTTCAACGAAAACGACCCAAGCCTATCCAACCTCTCTTTATAACTTAAATGTTCCATCCCAGGCAGCATTCTGGTGAATCTCCAACGAAAAGGAATTTCATAAATTTGGCAAAATAGGACAGAAAGCAACGTTTGCAGATTTATTTTGGCTTTATCCAGTTAGCACAATCGCAGGCTTTATTCCAAGCAGGAGTTAAATTTGGCAGGTTAAAATTGGGAGTTAAAATTGGCCTCCCTCCCATGAGCTGAAACAGCATGACAAAGGCATCTGGGCAAAACTGGACAGATGCTCTGATATCCAGGGCCTATAATGGGATGGAAAAAATAATATAAGGCTTCAAGGAGTAAGGTCACTATAGTTAATAAAGCTCACCAATGGCTCAACTTTCTCAGAAGACCAAGGAAATTTGGTGTGTCCATTATGACTCTCACAACTTTTACAGATGCACCATAGAAAGCATTCTTTCTGGTTGTATCACAGCTTGGTATGGCTCCTGCTCTGCCCGAGACTGCAAGAAATTACAAAAGATTGTGGATAAAGCCCAGTCCATCACTCCCACCAGCCTCTTACCCAGTGACACTGTCTACACTTCCTGCTGCCCCAGAAAAGCAGCCAGCATAATTAAGGACCCCACACAGATCCTGGACATACTCTCTTCTGCCTTCTTCTGTCGGAAAAAAAAGATACAAAAGTCTGAGGTCACATACCAACTCAAGAAGCAGCTTCTTCCCTGCTGCCATCAGACTTTTGAATGGACTTAACTTGCATTAAATTGATCTTTCTCTAGCTATAACTGTAATACTACATTCTGCACTCCCTCCTTTCTTTCTCCATGAGCAGTATGCTCTGCCTGTATAGCGCAAAAGAAACAATACTTTTCACTGTATGCTAATACATGTGACAATAATCAAAGGACATGGGGCCTTTAGCTGCTTTGTACTGGATGTCACTAACCATTATCTTTATAATAGTAATAAGCTGACAGATGTGAATCCCCAGTCACCTCAGCAGACGCAGAGAGCAATAACTGGGAATAAATAACTTGCCCCTCTGTTTCCCTCCAGCAAACTTCCCCCTCTACCCCATCCATCCAGGAGTATCAAGCCCAGGTGCCAGGTTTTTTGCTGCGGGCAAGTGGGAGGGTGGCCAAATTTAACCCACAACCATTTCACTTTGAGCAAACCACAATAAAAATCAGCAAATCTAACATCTCTCTGCTGGCTTGTCAGATTGATCAAATTCAGTGTCATGGTGGGATACAACTTCCTGACCTCCTGGGTGTACTAAACTGGTACCATAACAGGCGTATTTCTTTGTCGAAACATAAATCACCCATTTTAGTGTAGCTCGCTCGTAAAACGAAATGTAGCTTCACATCAGTCTCCCTCTCCTGCATCATAAAACCCTCTGCTAAGCTTTCCCCTCAGTTTCACAGCTCTGGCCCCAGAGCTGTTCCTTTGTTGTAAATGGAAAAGGGAGTTTGACAGCACCACGGAGGAGGAGGAGGAAGGGAACATTTTGGTGATTAAACACTTGTTTG
Source organism: Sphyrna mokarran (assembly GCA_024679065.1). Lineage (NCBI taxonomy): Eukaryota > Metazoa > Chordata > Chondrichthyes > Carcharhiniformes > Carcharhinidae > Sphyrna > Sphyrna mokarran. Next base: position 18,485,908 of record JAGIQG010000005.1, read on the forward strand.
TTGACCATTTTTGTTCACTGATTGATTAGTCACCCAGTGCGCTGAAGTTTGTGTAATGCTCAACTAAGCCTGGACTTGTCAGTTCAGCAAGTGATAAAAGGAACATTTGTAATGATGGGTGACTTTAATCTGTATTTCTTACAGAATCTCTGCAAGGCAGAAGAGACCATTTGGCCCATCAAGTCTGCACCAACACCAATCCCTCCTGGGCCCTATCCCCATAGCTTCACGAATTTACCCTGCGAGTTCCTCCTGACACTAAGGGGCAATTTAGCATGGCCAATCCACTTAACCTGCATATCTTTGGACTATGGGAGGAAACCCTTGCAGACATGGGGGAGAACATGCAAACTCCACATGGACAAAGTTGAAAGAACAAAAAAAAAGTTACAGCACAAGAACCGGCCCTTCAGCCCTTGAAGCCTGCACCAACCATGCTGCCTGAACTTAACTAAAACCCCCTACCCTTTCAGGGACCATATCTCTCTATTTTCGTCCTATTCATGTATTTGTCAAAATGTCCCTTAAAAACCACTACTGTATCCACTTCCACTACCTCGAAGTTCACTTATCAGTCACAAGTAAGGCTTACCTTAACAATGCAAAGAAGTTACTGTGAAATTGCCTTCATCGCCATACTCCAGCACCTGCTCAGGTCAATGCACCTAACCAGGATGTTTCGCACTGTGGGAGGAAACTGGAGCAGACAGAGAAAACCCACGCAGACACAGGGAGGATATGCAAACTCTACACAGACAGTGAACCAAGCCAGGAATCAAACTGGGGTCCCTGACGTTGTGAGACAACAGTGCTAACCACTGTGCGCAAATCAAATTAGTAACAATGGGAATTCCTGCAGTGTAAACAGGATGGTTTTCTAGAACAATACATTGAGGAATCAACTCAGGAACAGGCCATCCTAAACTGGATAATGTGTAATCAGAAAGGAATAATTGGCAATCTAGTGGTGTGAAACTTCTGGGATTTAAATGATGATAATATGACAGACAGACAGTCAACCAAAGCCAGACTCAAACTCGGCTCCCTGGTGCTGCACTGCCACAGTCTATCTTGACTTACGTCTGCCCACTTTAGAACAGGAATAATTGTGCCCTTCACAGCCAGCACTAGGAAAAGGTATCGGCGTTCGCGTGTTTGTTACAGTTCGAGAAAGAATTTGAGCAGGTAATTCTCAAATTGTCCCATCAAGCATTTTCAGGAATCTAATACAGCTTTTGGGCATTTCTGAACTGCTGGAAGAGAATTCACGAGCTTTTCTGAAGTGAATGTGTGTTGATATGCAGCAAGAGACTCTATTCTTAAAAGGCCTCTTCCACAACTTTACTCCCCTCTGTTCCTCCTCGGAGTCTTGTTCAAGGAAACCTGAGTTTATCACCAAAGTGTCTCCAAACCTGCTGCTCCCATCATTATCCAGCAAGGGTCTTCAATCTACTCCGAAATCCAACCCTTCCCAAATTCAAATTTAAAAGCCTCAGCTCGTACATCATAAATTGCTATGGTTCCCAGAGTAAACAGATTCTGCCATTATTGACACCATATCTCAGATGCACCATTACCGCCGGTCTACCCGGGACCCTCCTAACATCGATCGGATCTCCTACCCTGACAAGAAGCATTACCCTGCTGCGCAGTACTGAGGGGGTGCTGTCTTTCAGTGGCTCTGTTTGCACTCTCAGCTCAGAAATCCTTGTGTCCTCCTGAAGATCCTGGTCAGCCTTTATCCCTCAATCACTAAAATTTAAAACAAATGATCTGGTCATTACTGTATTGCTGTTTGTGGGGGTTGTCATGCACACGCTAGCCTGTACATTTCCTGCCGGGGTAACTTCAAAAGTGCTTGAATGAAAGCAAATATGAGTGGCCGCCTGGCACAGTGGTTAGCACTGCTGCCTCACAGCGCCAGGGACCTGGGTTTGATTCCTGGCTCAGGTCACTGACTGTGCAGAGTTTGTACATTCTCCTCGTGTCTGAGTGGGTTTCCTCCAGGTGCTCCGGTTTCCTCCCACAGTCCATAGATGTGCGGATTGGGTTGATTGGCCATGCTAAAATATTCCCCATTAGTGTCAGTGGGATGCGTAGCATAGAGGGATTAATGAGTAAAATGTGTCAGGATATGGAGGTAGGGCCTAGGTGGGATTGTGTTCAGTGCAGACACGATGGACCGAAGGGCCTCTTTCTGCAATATACGGTTCTATGGTTTCATTTGGGTGCTCCAGTTTCCTCCCACTGTCCAAAAGACATGCAGGTTAGGTGGATTGGCCATACTAAATTGCCCCACGGTATCAGGGGGACTAGCTAGAGTAAATGCATGGTGTTACAGGGATAAGACCTGGGTGGGGTTGTGGTCAGTGCAGACTCTACGGGTGGAGTGATCTCATCTCCTCCTGCACTGCAGGATTCTATAATACAAAACCCTGCGGATGTTGGAATCGGAAAGAATAACAGAAAACGCTGGAAAAACTCAGCATCTGTAGCTTGGAGGGAACACTACTGGATTAACAATTCAGAGGCCTGGAAGTTCAGAATCCAAAGTTAAAAGTCTTAAAGTTTATTTAGTAGTCACAAGTAAGTCTTACATTAACACTGCAATGAAGTTACTGTGAAAATCCCCTGGCCGCCACACTCCAGCGCCTGTTCAGGTACACTGAGGGAGAATTTAGCATGGCCAACGTGCCTAGCCAGCACGTCTTTCGGACTGTGGGAGGAAACTGGAGCACCCAGAGGAAACCCACGCAAACACTGGAACAGCATGCAAACTCCACACAGACAGTAACCCAAGCTGGGAATTGAACCTGAGTCCTTGGTACTGTGATGTAGCAATGCTTACCACAGTCACCATGGAACCTATAGGAATTTAAGCATTACTAAATAATAAATCTGAAATAAAACGCTACTCTGATTAATAATGGTCACAAAATTACTGGATTGTTATCAAAATCTAGATGATGATGCCTTCAAGGGCTGGATATCTGTCATGCTTACCTTGCTCCAGAAACACAGCAATGATTAACTGATTTAATTCATTGCACAGGACGTGGGTGTTGTTGGCTAGACCAACATTATTGCTCATCCTTAGATGACCTTCAGAAGATGGTGATGAACCACCTTCTCGAATCTCTGCAGTCCCTGAGGTGTGGGGACACCCATAGTGCTATTAGGGAGTGAATTCCAGGAGGGCAATCTTCACTGCTCTCTAAAAATGATATCTCAGTTCTATTGAACTGCTGCAGAAAACGGCATCTTGAATGTATCTACACTGAATGGACCGCACATAGCGGCTCTTTGAGGTGGTGAGCGTGCAAACTCCGCACAGACAGTGACCCAAGCCGGGAATCAAACCCAGGTTCCTGGTGCTGTGAGCCAGCAGTGCTAACCACTGCGCCACCTATGAGATGGGCAATAAATGCTAGTCTTGTCTGCAATGCTTATGTCGTGGTGTGGAGCTGCCAGAGTTGAACTGGGGTAAACACAATAAGAAGTCTGACAACATCAGGTTAAAGTCCAATCAGTTTATTTACCTGACAAAGGGACAAATCCCGAAAGCTTGTGAGTTTACTCTCAAATAAATCGGTTGGACTTAAACTTGGTGTTGTCAGACTTCTTACTATGCTTATGTCGAGCAGATTCTTTTAAGAATGTCTTTTACCTGCCTTTAGAATTTGCAATAAATTTAGTGCACCCATCCTTTGGGCTTTTGGGCAATCCTGTTCTGAGGAACTGGACTAAACTGAAATCTTCCTCACCCCAGAAGTTTTTTCCATGTAGAACTCTTTATGAGTCAATAAACCCCAGAATCTCCTGGGGAGTGTTCTCGGGAGTTGTTTCACTTGGGGGTCTATTTGTAATACAGATCCTCAGAGCAATGCAAGATTTAACAAATTAAATTATCTAAATTATCTAAATTAACTATCTAAATTAACAAATGTAATATGTACATCAGGCCCTCCAGTCATAGAATCCTACAGGGCGGAGAGAGGCTATTCGGCCCAGCAAGTCTCCACCAAACACAATTCCACCCAAGGCCTATCTCCGTTTACCCTAGCCAGTCCCCCTGACAGTAAGGGGCAATTTAGCATGGACAATCCACCTCATCCGCACATCTTTGGAAAGTGGGAGGAAATCAGAGCATCTGAAGGAAATCCAGGCAGACACAGGGACGACATGCAAAGGTCGTACAGACGGTGACGCATGCCGGGAATCGAATCCGTGTCCCTGGCGCAGTGAGGCAGCAGTGCTAACCTCAGGGGCTGCACGATTATTCACTAAACCATGGAAGCGGCGCCGCGGAAGTTAGATTCACAATCAAATTTGTACCAACCTGTTGCATCTTCTCCAAATCCAGGCTTGGCCTGCTGAAGTCTTGGCCCTGCCTGTGCCTTTTGCACGGGCTGGCTTGGTCAACCGAGGCTCCGACACTGGCCAGTATGATCTGTCTGGAGGGCCTTTGGACCAAAGGATGCAGTCTCTTGGGTGGGGAGGCACTAAAGGGCACAGGACTGCTGCAGCACTTCTGTTCGCCCTGTTGCACAGGCTTGAAGGACATGCCACACAAGTCTTTGACTTCTTCGTCACTGGAGGATGTGCTGTCGCTGCAGCAGCTGAGTCTGTTCACCTGAGACCACTTGCGCTTCTCCCCCCCGAACTCCGTGTTGATGCGTTCGAGCTCCTCCTCGGAGCTGTCGCAGTCCAGGGGGTCGAATATCGTCCGGACTTTGCAGAGGTGCTCTTGATGACGTAGATGGCTCGGAGGCAAGGGTGACAAACAGCAATTCCTTTGACTTTCTGCGAAGAGTTCAGAAAAACAAGATCCCATTTTAGGGAGCACTAATAAGAGAAAAGGTCACTGAATGATACAACGCAAAAGGAGGCTATTCTGCCCATCACTCCCCTGCCAACCTCCCATCACGATTTGGATTCAGATTGAGATTGCTGAGCAGAGTATACAGTTACCAATCCCCAGTACATATTTATCACAGCCCGGGAAAATGTTTTGGTCAGGTAAGTCTCAAGAGTCCTCCCAAACATGTGCAGATGTCTAACAAGGTGTATGGTTCCAGCCACTGCTGAATAAAAGCTAAAGATTCATTCATTGAATGAGCTCCAATGCAAACTCATTCTACCGCAGACACCCGACCGCTATTACTCTTTGTGCTCATGTTACTGCACTGGCTATCTAAATTAATGACCCAGGAATAGGAATTCAGCTCCCACGGTGGCAGCTGGAAGTTAAACAATCTTAGAGTACAAAGCTAGTGTCAGTAACAGTGCTCACAACACTGGTTAAAAAAAAATGCATTTTATTCACTTTAGCAAAGGAAATCTGCCATCGTTACTTGGTCTGGCCTGCGCAGAATTCTTTACTCTCAGTAATTAGTCGCTCTAAGACAGAGCTGAAGGGGAGTTTCTTCTCTGAGTAACTGCGAAACTCTTTACCACAGAGGGCTGTAGAGGTTGGATCATTGTGTTCGAGGTGAGATAGTTTTTAAATCAGTGAGGGAATCAAGAGTTATGGGATAATGGAAGTGGAGTTGATGATTTGCATATAAGATCTGTCATGGTCTCACCGCATCATAGAATCCTTACAGTGCAGAAGGAGGTCACTTGGCCCATCGGGTTAGCACCTACAACAGTCCTACTCTATCCACATGTATTTACCCTGCTAGTCCCCCTAAAACTAGGATCAATTTTGCATGGCCAATCAATCAATCTGACTTTACATTTTAAGAGTGTGGGAGGAAACCAGAGCAACCAGAGGAAATCCACACAGACATGGGGAGAATATGCAAACTTTACACAGACAGTCACCCAAGCCCTGAATTGGACCCAGGTCCCTGGCACTGTGAGGCAACTGTGCTAACCGCTGTGCCACTGTATGCTGGAACAGACTTGATGAGCTGAATGGTCTACTTCTCCCATATCTTATAACAATCTGGTAGACTCTTAACTGTCCTCTGAAATGGTTTGGCTCAAGTTGTGAGGGAGTGCAGCTCACTACCCACTGTCTCAGGGCAATCGGGAATGGGCAATAAATGCTGGACTTGGCAGTAATGCCCACATCCCAAGAATAAATTGAGAAAGCAAACCTCCATCTTCCTTCATCCAGCATTCCTACATGGTTAAAAAGCTGAGTTCTACATAACCTGCATACTACGCCCTGATTTTACTCATCATGGTGGCACAGTGGTTAGCCCTGCTACCTCATTAGCACCAGGAACCAGGCTCAGTTCCAGCCTTGGGTCACTGTTCTGTGTGGAACTTGCACATTCTTCCTTTGTCTGCCTGCATTTCCTCCCACTGTCCAAACATGTAGATTGGCCATTTTAAATTGCCACTTAGATGTCCAAAGATGTGTACCTTCAGGCTAGTGAGGTAAATGTATGAGGTTACAGAGATAGGACCTAGGTGGGATTGTGGTCAGTACAGACACGATGGGCCGAATGGCCTCCTTTTGTACGTAGGGATTCTTCAGATTTAATGAGATCGCTCCAAATTTTTACAATATTGGCAACTATTTGCTCAACAAATTTCACACCATGAGCAAGATACCCTCTTAACATTGAGTGCTCCCTAGCTCCAACATGTCACAGTATTAGCAGTAATACACATGGAAAGGTCACAGGTTACTCATATCAAGGGCGATAAGGTTCATCACAAGACCAACAGCCATTGTTCCTAAAAACTCATCTCCAAACTCTGTGGTCTGGGCTCCAACACCTTCCTCTGCAATTGATTCCTGAACTTCCTGACCACAATCAATAAGAATAGGCAACAACACCTTCTCCATGATCATCCTCAACTCCGATACCCCCCAAGGCTGTGTTCTCAGCTTGCTACTGCACTCCCTATACATATGTGATTGTACGGCCAAATTCTCCTCCAATTTGATTTTCAATCCATTGCTGACGACCACCATACTGCGTCGGATTTCAAACAACGATGAGCCAGAGTACAGGAATGAAAAATCTGGTGAACTGCTGCAACAATAATAATCTCTCCTTCAACGTCGACAAAATCAAGGACATAGTCATTGTCTTCAGGAAGCGTAGTGGAGGACATGCCCCTGTCTACATCAATGGGGATGAAGTAGAAAAGGTCAAGAGCTTTAGGTTTTTAGGTATATAGAACATAGAACATTACAGCGCAGAACAGGCCCTTCGGCCTTCGATGTTGCGCCGACCAATTAGGAAAAAGCAATGACCCTCTAACCTAAACCATTCCCTTTTCGTCCATAAACTTATCTACTAACCTCTTAAACCCCACCAAACTTGGCGCATCTACAACTGACGCAGGCAGGGCATTCCATACCCTTACCACCCTCTGGGTATACCCTCTGGATATAGATCACCAACAATTGGTGATCCCCTCATGTTGACACTATAGTTAAGAAAACCCATCAACAGCTCTATTTTCTCAGAAGACTAAGTAAATTTGTCATGTCCACTAAGGCTGTTGCCAATTTTTACAGATGCACCATAGGAAGCATTCTTTCTAGTTGTACCACAGCTTGGTATGGCTCCTGCTCTGCCCAAGACTGTAAGAAATTACAAAGCATCATGAATGAAACCACGTCCATTACTCAAACCAGCCTCCCATCCATTGACACTATCTACATTTCCCTCTGCCTCAGAAAAGTAGCCAGCATAGTTCAGAATCTGATAATACTGTCTTCCACCTTTATCCATCGGGGAAAACGGTACAGAAGTCTGAGGTCACGTACTAACTGACTCAAGAACAGCCTTTTCCCTCCTGCCATCAGGCTTTTGAATGGACCCACTTTGCATTAAATTGATCTTTCCCCACATCTAACTATGACTGTCACTCCACATTCTGCACTCTTTCCTTTCCTTCTCTATGAACAGTATGCCTTGTCTGTCTAGCCTATAAGAAACAATACATTTCACTGTATACTAATACACGTGACAATAATAAATCAAATCAAATCATAGATTTCTCCCTTGGTCTCTAATGGACCCTATTCTTTCTCTGGTTATCCTCTTCCCATTATATATTCTCAGAATATATGGGGATTTTCCCTACTTTTAGCAGCCAGAACATTCTGATATCCCCTCTCTGCATTCCTAGTTGCTTTCTCAAGCTCCATTCTGCACTTTCTATGCTTCACTAATGCTTCCATTGATTTGCTCCTCTTGTATTTTTTTTTAAAAGCCTTCTTGCCCTTCGCATCATATCCTGAGTGTCTCTGGTTACTCATATTGCTCTGGGCTTGTTATTGCTACCTGTCACCCTGGAGGAACATGCTGGGCTTGCACTCTCCCCATTTCCTTTTTGAATGGCCCACACTGCTCTTCTGTAGATTTTCCCATTAGTAGCTGTTCTCGGTCTACCTTGGCCAGATCCTCTCTGATTTTAAAGAAATCCTCTTTCCTCCGATCCAAAATTTTCCTTTGCAACTTGTCTATTTCCTTGTCCATAACAAGTTTAAATTGTACCATGTTGTGATCGCTATCACTAAAATGTTCCCCCACCACCACTTCAACCACTTGTCTGGCTTCACTCCCCAAAATCAGGTCCAGCACATCTCCCTGCATTATTCGACCCTCCACATATTGATTTAAAAATTTGTCCTGTACTCTCAGTTCTCCTATTCAACTGCATTGTAACCTAATCTGCGATATTGTGACTAGGATCTCAGTGTTCCCCTGGTTACTGCAGTTCACTAAGCAGTTAACTGGTTACAGTAACCCACTGCAATGTAAATGCCAGGCAAGATGTAATTCTTGTGGTTTGTATATATCTTATTGAGTTTTACCTTATTGAGTTTTTTGAGGAGGTGACCAAAGAGGTAGATAAGGGTAAGGCAGTTGATGTAGTGTATATGGATTTTAGCAAAGCGTTTGATAAGGTTCCCCATGGTAGGCCACTGCAGAAAGTGCAGATGCATGGGATTGAAGGTGATTTAGCAGTTTGGATTAGGAATTGGCTAGCTGATAGAAGACAGAGGGTGGTGGTTGATGGGAAATATTCAACCTGGAGTGGAGTTACAAGTGGTGTACCTCAAGGATCTGTTTTGGGGCCACTGCTGTTTGTCATTTTTATAAATGACCTAGATGAGGGTGTAGAGGGTTGGATTAGTAAATTTGCTGACGATACCAAAGTGGGGGGAGTTGTAGACAGCGAGGATGGATGTTACAGTTTGCAGAGGGACATAGATAGGTTGCAGAGCTGGGCCGTGAGGTGGCAAATGGAATTCAATACGGATAAGTGTGAGGTGATTCACTTTGGTAGGAATAACAGACATATGAAATATAGGGCTAATGGAAGGACCCTTAATAGTGTTGTCGAGCAGAGGGATCTTGGGGTACAAGTACATAGCTCTTTGAAAGTTGGCACCCAGGTTGATAAAGTTGTTAAGAAGGCGTAGGGTGTGTTAGCTTTTATTGGTAGAGGGATTGAATTTAGGAGCTGTGAGGTTATGTTACAACTGTACAAAACTCTGGTGCGGCCGAACTTGGAGTATTGCGTACAGTTCTGGTCGCTGCATTATAGGAAAGATGTGGAAGCATTGGAAAGGGTGCAGAGGAGGTTTACCAGGATGTTGCCTGGTATGGTGGGAAGGCCTTATGAGGAAAGGCTGAGGGACCTGAGGTTATTTTCATTAGAGAGAAGAAGGTAACGCGGTGACCTAATTGAGGCGTATAAGATGATCAAGGGATTGGATAGGGTGGATAGTGAGAGCCTTTTTCCTCGGATGGTGATGACCAACACGAGGGGACATAACTTTAAATTAAGAGGTGGTAGTTATAGGACGGATGTCAGAGGCAGGTTCTTTACACAGAGGGTGGTGAGGGCGTGGAATGCCCTGCCTGCAGCAGTTGTGGATTCGCCTACTTTGGGGGCATTCAAATGTTCGGTGGATAGGCATATGGATGATATTGGAATAGTTTAGGTTAGAGGGTCTACTGGCCGGCGCAACATCGGGGGCTGAAGGGCCTGTACTGCGCTGTAATGTTCTATGTTCTATCTGTGGGGCATTCTAGGGCAAGGTATCAGTCTTAGGATAAGGGGAAGCGAATTTAAAACAGTTGAGGAGAAACTACTTCTCCCAAAGGGTTGTGAATCTGTGGAATTTGCTGCCACAAAGTGCAGTGAATGCTAGGACAGTGAGTAGTTTAACCAGGAGTTAGACAGATTTTTAATTGGCCATGGGAAAAGGGTTGAAAAATGGGCACGAGGAGTATATTAGCTACAATCGAATGGTGGAGCGGACTCGGTGGGTCAAATTCTGCTCCTATACCTTATGAATTTATGAACCAACATTCGCATTCAATGACCATTGAATCAAAATGGAAAGTGGTGAAGTGGTTGGGGGGAGGGGGAATACACTGACGCACTTTAAAGTTAACTAGCACGACACTAATCGCCTTCCCTCACACATTAGTAATTGCAACTCAGAACAGCGACAAGATAGTGCACCCTTGCCCATACAGGAAGCGTAGAAAGGAAGGACTAGGAGCAGCTGCAACTGAAAAGATCCTGAAAACACCACTTGGCCCCAATTAAGGAGGCTGGGTTTAGGGTCAAAGGCAGCTGAGGTTAAGGGTTCATTAAAAAAAAAGGGAAAACAATTGCCCACCACATTCACTTTAAAATGAAGGTTTTAATTGTTCTCTGTAACAGTTTTAGATGCACAAGTCGGGTTCAGTTTTACAGAGCATGGTTAATAATACAGGACTGAGCAGGTCTCCATTCCCTACCTTGGTCAATCAGCGCCAGTTCCTGATTCTCTCCTTCCGAGTTGTCGCTGTCATCCGCATTTCTCGGCGAGTACGATATCTGCGGGAGAGAAGTCAGGAAGACGAGGCACGTTACCGCAAGGGATAAACAAGAAACAAAGAACAGTCCAGCACAAGAACAGGCTCTTTGGTCCTCGGACATCACCGATCACGATGCCTACCTAAACTAAAACTGTGTGCATGCCATATCCTTCCATTCCCACCCTACTCACATATTTGTCTAGACGTCCCTCAAATGCCGCTATTGTACCTGCTCTCACCACCTTCTCAGGGTGTGCGTTCCAGGCATTCACCACCGTCTATGTAAAAAAAAAACTTGCCTCGCACATCTCCTCTAAACTTTTCCCCACACATTTTAAACCTATGCCCCCTAGTACTTGACTTTTCTACTCCAGGAAAAAGCATCTGACCATTCACTCTATCCATCCCATTCATAATCTTGTAAACCTCTATCAGGTTACCCCTCAACCTCTGTCACTCCAGTGAGAACAAATCTGGTTTATCCAACCTCTCCTCATAACCAATATCCTCCAGACAAGACAACATCCAGATAAACTGCTTCAGTACTCTCTCCAAAGCACCCACATCCTTCTGGTAGTGTAACGACCAGAACGGTACAGGTGACCTGATCTATAGGTTGCAATACAGTGTGGAGCGACACAGATGGCACCTTCTATAGGAAGGGAGCATGCAGGTTTGCCAATTCTGGTTTAGACAAATATCTGACGGTTACATTGTGCAACCTTCTCCCTTTCATCAAATACCTCCACCATCAACTACTCGAGATGTTCATTCTCAGTTTACCAGCTTTCCCACCAATTCAAAAAGTCTTTTCTTGGCCTTATTGAGTGAGCGATGCAGATCCAAGATGAAGAGTGCATCTTTTCCAATGCTTCATTCTCTCCAGATTCGGTTATATTCCAAGCACCCATGCACAACTTAATTTACCGAAGAATCTACTCCAGTTTAGCACAGCCATCTCAACGGGTCTGCTCCTCATTAGTGATTTGGCTAAATGTACTTTGGCTTTTCCTTGGACTGAGAAAATGATCCGTTTATTGCTCACTCACGTTTACACCCTGAACTAGCCTGGTGCAAACTGTGGCTCAGATCCTATCTCCTAAAAAGGTGCATCATAATAGGCAAGATTCATCATCATAAGGTGACACCATGATACATGTTATCATATTTCTTTTATTTATTAGTGTCACAAGTAGACTTACATTAACACTGCAATGAAATACTACTGCGAAAATCCCCGAGTCACCATACTCCAACACCTGTTCGGGTACACTGAGGGAGAATTTAGCATGACCAATGAACCTAACCAGCACGTCTTTTGGACTGTGGGAGGAAACTGGAGCATCTGAAGGAGCCCACACAGACACGGGGAGAAAGTACAGGCTCTGCACAGACAGTGACCCAAGCCAGGAATCGAGGCCAGGTTCCTGGTGTTGTGAGACAACAATGTGCCACCTTGCATCACAGATGTCCCTGTTTGTCCTGAACTAAAATATTTCTGCTTGGTCATTTGACTCTTTGCAATTAATTAATTTCCCCAAATTAATTCTCAGGACAAGGGCAGCACTTGTTGCCTGTGCCCAGTTGCCATTGAGAAGGTGGCGGTAAGTTGCATTCATTAATTGCTGCAGGCCACATGTTGAAGAAACATCCTCAAATGCCATTGGCCTGGATCTTTCCAAACTTTGAAACATGAGCAATCATATTGCCCAAGTCAGGATGGTGACCAACTTGGAGGAGAACCTAGAGATAGCAGCCTTCCCTTCTATCTACTGCCTTTATCCTTTTGGGAAGGCAGTGGTCATAGAATCATTGAATGTACAGCGCAGAAGGAGACCATTTAGCCTATTGAGCCTGCACCAACAACAATGTCTCCCAGGATCCTTCCCCAACCCCACATATCCACCCTCCTAGTTCCCATGACACTAAGAGTCAATTTAGCAGGGCCAATCAATCTAACACGCACATCTGGGAGGAAACCCACGCAAGCACGGGGAGAATGTGCAGATTCCGCAGAGACAGTGACCTAAGGCCAGAACTGAACCCTGGTCTCCTGGCACTGTGAGGTGATAGTGCTAATAACTGTGCCACCATGCCACCCTCATGCCTTCCCACTTTGGGAAGTGCTGGAGAGCATGACGCAGAATCTGCCCATTTAGCAACATCTCTGTCTTTCAACTGTCTGCTGTGTGAAACAGCTTGAAACATTTCAACAACATTAATGCATTTCTATTGAACGAGTTCAGCCAACAGCTTATTTCAAACACTTAAAAATCGCTTTGAGTAAAGAAGGTCATCCTCATGCCTTGCTTAAAATTTCCCTTCCACTGCTTGTAATGCAGCTTATAAGCATTAACCTGGATATACTTTATTTATATATAAATACCATTCAGCATATTATACTTTAATGAGCTTCTATTTTAAACACGTAATTCCTCAACTTCAAGCTGTATGTTGTATCAACGCAAGACAAAAGGTTATAACCAAACATGTTTATTACATCCACCTCAAAATGTTATACCTCTCAAAAATCTCTAAGCGCTGAACACACAAGCAACTCCTTTGAATACACTGACCCATTGTTGTGTAGGCAAATACTGCAGCTATTTTGCTTACAGCAACTACATAATGAGCATACGAATTAGGAGCTGGAGTCGGCCACTCAGCCCCTGAAGCCTGCGCCTCCTTTCAATAAGATCATTGCTGCTCTGATTGTAACCTCAACCCCACATTCCCTCCTAGCCCAATGACTTTTCACTCCCTTGTTAATTAAGAATCTATCTAGCACTGCCTTAAAAATATTTAAAGACTCTGCTTTTCAGGAAGTGAGTTTTTTTTATTTATGGAACATGGACATCATTAGCTGGCCAGTGTTTATTGCCCATCCCTAGCTGCCCTTGCGAAGGTGCCGGTCAGCTGATTTCTTGAATCGTTGCAGTCCACATACTGTGTGGGTTGACCCACAATAGCACTGGGGAGGATTTTTACCCAGTGACTGCGAAGGAACTGTGATGTGGGGTGACTCAGTGGCAGTGTTTAGCACTACTGCCTCAGAGTGCAGGGACCTGGCTTCAATTCTGGCCTTGGGTGACTGTGTGTGTGGAGTCTGCACATTCTCCCCATGTCAGTATGGCTTTCCTCTTAAGTATTTCATCCCAGGCAACATCGTGGTAAATCTCCCGACCTGTCCACCAGTTACACCTCAGGAGTGTAATGAGGTGCTCTCCATTTGCCTGGATGAGTGCAGTTCCAACAACACTGAAGAAATTCAACACCTTCCAGGACAAAGCAGTACACTTGACTGACATATCTCCACACACACACAAAAAAAATCACTGTCTCCACCACTGATGCACAATAGCAGCAGTGTGTATCATCTACAAGATGCACTTTAGCAACTCACCAAGGTTCCTTAGACAGCACTTTCCAACCCCATAACCAATGCCACCTCGAAGGACAAGGGAACAGCACCACTTGTAAATTCCCCTTCAAATCACTCACTTCCCTATCTCGAAATATATCACCGTCCCTACACTATCACTGGATCAAAATTCTGGAACTCCCTCCCTAACAGCACTCTGGATGCACCTACACTATGGGGACTGCAGTGATGTAAGAAGGCAGCTAACCAAGGGTATTTAGGGATGGGCAATGAATGCTGGCCTAGCCAGCTAAGCCAACATCCCTTAAATTAATTTTAAAAAGTGGATAAGTACCACAAAGATACCAACAACTGATTTATTCATTAGTGTCACAAATAGGCTTACATTAACACTTCAGTTAAGTTACTACGAAAATCCCCTAATTGCCACACTCCAGCGCCTGTTCGGGTACACTCAGAGAGAATTTAGCATGGCCAATTGACCAAAGCAGCACGTCTTTCAAACTAAACTCACAGATATGGGGAGAACGTGCAGACTTCGCACAGTCATCCAAACCAGGAATTGAACCCAGGTCCCTGGCACTGCAAGGCAAGTGCCACAGTGCTAACCACCCCTAACATAGTCTCCAATGCTGTAAAAAATAATCTACTTAAAGTTGCCAGTTTTGGCCATTTGGTAGCTGTTTGCCTCAGAGCCAGAAGGTTGCTATCACTCCAGGATGAGAGCTTCAAAGCCATTGCAGTACTGAGGGAGTGCTGCACTCTCAGGGATTCCATCTTTTCAAAGAAATATTAAAGTGGAGTTCTCTGAAATCATTGCAAAAAATTTGACAACATGATTTTGAACAATAGCAAAGTCCTGACCAATAATTATCCCTTAGTCAGTATTGCTAAGAAAAGAAAATGATTGCCTAGTCAAGATCACATTGATGTTTGAGATAGTTTGCTGTGAGTGAATTATCTGCCACATTTCCTCCATTACAATAATGACTCCACCCTGAAGTACTTTGGGATGTTTTGTGGTTGTGAAAGGTGCTACACAAATGCAATTTATTTCTTTGCTGTTGTTCCTATGATAGTAATTAATCTCACATTGCCCCATTTTATACTCCACCTGCCACTTTAACCATTCAATTAACCTGTCCACATATTCCTTTGCAGTCTCCTTGCAACATCCTCACTGCTTACTTACCTATCTCCTTCTTGTATTATCAGCAAACTTGGATAAACTGCACTACATTCTATATAAAGAAATTCTTTTTAAATTCTTGACTTAACCAGACTGTACAGAAAATAAAAAAGGAAGATGTAAGAAATAAAAGACACTGTCATGTATAATCCTAAAGTGCCCCTTTGTTTGGAGCATGATGAATTAAAATGCACTAATCAATACTCATGAGGTTACAAGGCTGATATTTATTATTCATCCTGAGAACAAGGTGGTTTGCTCAGCAACTTTAGAAAGCAGTTATCAATAAATTGCATTAACGTGGAACTGAAATCCCACATGAACCAAATTAGGTAAGGAAAGCACATTCCTTTCCAAACGATATTACTGTACAAATGTTTCCTCTGATGAGCAATCTAGAACAAGGAGTCACAGGTATATGTTGAGAGGCGGTAGATTTAAAACTGAGGTAAGGAGGAAGTCCTCGTAGAGGGTGGTGAATTTATGGAACTCACTGCCCCACAGCGCAGTGGAGTCTCAATCATTGAATGGTTCCAAGTCGGAGACAGACGTATTTCTAATTTTTTAAAAAACAGGATAAAGAGATACGGGGAACAGGTGGGGAGGTGGATTTGAGACTAGGGAGAGATCAGACATGATCCGATTGAATGGTGGAGCAGATTCGAAGGGTTGAATTTGCCTACTTCCAAGTTTAATTTTAAGGAGCAATCTGACAATGTCATACTCACTTTTACAAATCCCAATCATTTTTTGTTTTAATTCCAGATCTTTAAGTTGCCAAATGAACTTGGTGGAGTTAAACTCATACTCACTGGAGTATGGAGTCTGGAACTTTAAATTATTGGTCCAGTAACACAACTAGTACCATCTTTAAACCTTTAAAGTATTTCCTCCTGCGAGTCTAATAAGGTGAGTTCATATAACAAATCTCAAATAGTTTGGTAAACCGGTCCGATTTAATTCTGCTGCGCGGGAGCGAAAACCCCCGTTCTCCAGGAGCTACTGTCAATCGTCAGGCATTTTGCTCTGCAGCGGTATGGGCGAGACAAAAGCCTTTTATTTTCCTCTTAATCCATAGGTCAGATGAAGTCCGACTGACTCCAAATACGAGCGGAAAGCTAAGGGCCTATCGGCATTTTGTTCTTTATTTCCAACTTTAATCCTGCTTTTCGTTTGGCGCCGGGAACGAGGAGAAACAAAATGGCGTCATGGAGGCTGTCATATCCCAGAATGCACTGCGAGCGTGCAGGCTCTCTATTCCTACCAGAGGCTGCACAGTTAATAGGGGGCTTTCAGTGCCGCGCGGAATGCTGGGACTGCCCGCCTCCATCGATAAGGCTCCCTTTGTCTTTATTTTAAAACGGGAGCAAACGCATTGACTCGTCCGCAAACACACCGACCAAAATTCATACACAAAAATAAAACAGAAAGAGACAAAAAGAGGGACCTGGACGATTAAGAAAAAACACAAAAGAATGTTCAAATCATGGATTTTTTAAGTTCAGTCATGGGACGTAGCCAGCATTTATTGCTCATCCCTAGTTCCGCTTTAAGTGATTAGGTTGCTAGGCCATTTCAGAGGGCAGTTGAGAATCAACAACATTGCTGTGGCTCTGGAGTCACATGTAGGCCAGACCAGGTAAGGACATTAGATTTCCTTCCGTAAAGAGGACATTAGTGAACCAGATGGGATTTTCCTAACATTGGACAATATTTTTATGGTCACCAGTAGATTCTTCATTACACATATTTTTATTGAATTCAAATCCCACTATCTCCAGAACATTATCTTAAGTTGCTGGATTAATAGTCTAGTGGTAATACCATGAAGCTATCACCTCTCGTCTGCAAGAAGCACTCAGTGGAGGGTCAGAGAGATCTGTGGCAATCTTAAAAACTTCAGTTATGATCTGACACCCATTCTGACAAAGATCATTCAGTAAAGATCCCTCTATAACTGAGGCTGTCTGGCGTCCTGCATGCTTCCAGTTTCTTCTTGAAATCAATAAAAACTAGAAGCAGGAGTAGGCCATATGGCTCTTTGAGACTGCTCCACCGTTCATTTTGATCATGGCTGATCATCAAATTCAATATCCTGATCACCCCCTTTCCCACCAACGCCACTCCCCTCCCCCACAGGAGGATTGTCAGGGGTTACAACAGAATAGAAATCAGCTGGAGGCCTGGGCCAAAAAGTAACAGATGGAACTTAACCCAGATAAATATGAGGTAATGTGATTTGGAAGATCTACTGCAGAAGTGCATAGTAAGTGGTAGAACCCTTAGAAATATTAGTCCACAGAGAGATCTAGTGTACAGATCCACAGTTCCTTGAAGGTGGTAACTCAGGTGGACAAGAAGACATATGGCCTTCATTGGTTGGGGTGTTGAGTATAGAAATAGTAAAATCATGTTGTAGCTGTATAAGACTTTGGTTAGCCCGTATTTGGAGTATTGTGTACAATTCTGGTTGCCACGCTACTGGAAGGATATTGATATATTGGAAAGGGTGCAAAAGAAATTTACCAGGATGTTGCCTGGTTTGGAGGATATGGATTATGAAGAAAGGTTGAACAAACTTGAATTGTTTTCATTGGAGCATCAGAGGATGAAGGGGGACCTGACAGAGGTTCACCAGATTATGACAGGCTTGGATAGAGTGGATAGTCAGAGTCTTTTTCCCTAGGGCCAAAGGGTCAATTACTCGGGGGCATAGGTTTAAGTTTAAAAGCAACGTAAGGAGTAAGTTTTTCATACAGAGGGTGGTGAATGCCTGGAATACGCTGACGTAAGATGTGGTGAAGCAGATTCTATAACAACATTCAAGAGGCATCTGACAGATACATAATTAGCAGGGATAGAGAGATAGGGACCTGCTATCTCTCTGTTCCTGTATGGGCAAGAAATTATTAGAGAGGCATCTGTGTTGGCAGAGACACAACATTTAGGAAGGGCAGGAAGTTAGAGAAAAACAGAGGGTTGCCTCTGTTAATTCAGGAATCCTGGATGCAGAAGCAGTTTGTATAGAGATGAAAAATAATAAATAATAAAACCTCACTAATATTCTTTAGGGAAGGAAATTTGCTGTCCATACCTGATCTGCCTTTATATGTGACTCCAGAGCCACAGCAGTATGGTTAACTCTGGGGCAATTAGGGATGGGCAAGGCATTCTGGCCAGTCAGCAACCACCATGTCCAATAAATGAATAAAAAAGTCACTCGTGGGAGTATTTTGGCCCCTTAACAGTAACTGCACACAGAAGGCAGAGGAATAGACAATGGGAGCCTGTCAGAAAGATGCAGTGATAATCATTGGTGATTATAACCCACATAGGGACTGAAAAATCAGATAGGCAAAGGTAGCTTGATAAGAAGTTCACAGGATACTTTCTATATAGTTTCAGATTCCCGAATCTCTGTAGCTAGAGAGCAGGTTTTACTGAACTGGATATTGTTCAATGAGATAGAATTAATTAATAACTTCAGTGAAAACTTCACCAGGTAGCAGTGACCATAGTATGATTGAATTTTATATTCAGTTTGAGGGAGAGAAGATTCAGTCCAAGAGTTGTGTTTTAAACTTAAATAAAGGTGATTAAGAGGATATAAAAGCAGAGTCAGCTGAAATGAACTGGCAATTTAGATTAAGGGATAAGATACAGTGGCAGGTATTTAGCAGGTTCTTTCAAGACAGATACACTCCAACCAGAAAGAAAAAATTCCAAGGGGAAGACTCACCATCCATTATTAGTCAAACAGTTAAAGATTGATAATATCAAAGTTAAAGAAAAAACATAATTGTACAAGGACAGGCGGAAGGTCAAAAGATTGGACAGAATATAAAAAAACAATGAATTGCTAAAAATTAATAAGGGGGGAAATCAAGAGTTAGAGATCTAGCTAGGAATGTAAAAACAGATAGCAAGAGTTTCTATAGATATTTAAAAATAGAAAGTAATTAATAAAACAACTGTTAGTCTGAGAGGAAGTGAATCTGGGAATTAATAAGGGAAAAATGAGAGAAAGGAGAGAGCAGATGAATTGCATTGGATTTTGCTACAGAAGGTACAATTAACATCACATCCCAGAAATAGCTGGGAATCAGGAGGTAATCAGCAAATAGAAGTGAGCGAGAAATTCTGAGAAAATTACAAGCACGAGGGAAGTGATATTGAGCAGATTGGTGGTGCTGCGGGCTGAGAGATGTTCAGGTCCTGATATACTGTTGCTGTGTGGTGGAGCCTTCGCTGAAGTTATCAATTAACCATATCTCATTGCACAATATCCAGTTCAGTAAAACCTGCTCTCTGGCTCCAGAACATGCTATTCTATGAAACTATATGGAAAGCATCTTGTGAACTCCTCATCAAGCTACCTTTGCCTATCTGATGTTTCAGTCTCTATGTAAGCTAGAATCTTTAAAACAAATCAGCTGTGAGATAGTTGATGCATTGATTTTAATTTTGCAAAATTCTCTCAATTCAGGGAAGGTGATTGGAAAATAGCAAATGTAACTGCTTCACTCAAAAAAGACAGGAAGCAGTAAGTTACAAATCAGTTAGCTTAATGTCTATCACAGGGAAAATGTTAGAAGCTATTATTAAGGAGGTTATAGCAGGAGACTTGAACAAAAATCAAGATAATCAGGGAGAGTCAACATAGTTTTATGAAAAAGAACTCATGTTGGGCTAATTTGTTGAAGTTCCTTAAAGAACAAGCATGTGATGTGGATAAGGGGGAGCTTGCAGATATACTGTACTTAGATTTCTGGAAAAAATTTAATAAGGTGCCACACCAAAGGTCATTGCAGGAAAGAAAAGTTCATGGTGTACGGGGTAACGTTAAGTTTATTATTGTCACAAGTAGGTTTACATTTACACTGCAATGAAGTTACTATGGAAATCTCCTAGTTTCCACATTCTGGCACCTGTTTGGATACACGGAGGGATAATTTAGCACAGCCAATGCATCTAACCAGCATGTCATTCGGGTTATGGGAGGAAACTGGAGCACCCAGAGGAAACCCATACAGACACAGGGAGAACATGCAAGCTCCCCACAATGATCCAAGATGGGTTGCTGGCGCTGTGAGGCAGCATGTTAATTACTGGGCCATCGTACTGCCCTGTTGAGGACTGGCATTAACAGAAGTTTGGCTAGCTAACAGGATGCAGCATAGGCATAAATGAGGCTTTTTTTTGGGTTGGTAAGACATAACAAATACTATACCACAGGGATCAGTGCTAGAGCTTTAATATTTTATAATTTATATAAATGACCCAAGATAAATTTGCTGTTAAGTTGTGAAGAGGACATAAGGCAGCTACAAAGCAATATAGATTAGTAAGTAAAGATAAGCAAGTAAAGATTTGGTGAACGGGATATAAGAAATGAATTGATTAGGGATAGTCAACATGGATTTGTGAAGGGAAGGTCGTGCCTTACAAATCTTATCGAGTTTTTTGAAAAGGTGACCAAAGAGGTGGATAAGGCAGTTGATGTGGTGGATATGGATTTTAGCAAAGTGTTTGATAAGGTTCCCCATGGAAGACTGTTGAGAAAATGCAGATGCATGGGACCGAGGGAGATTTAGCAATTTGGATTAGGAATTGACTAGCTGATAGAAGACAGAGGGTGGTGGTTGATGGGATATATTCAACCTGGAGTTTAGTTACTAGTGGTGTATGTCAGGGATCTGTTTTGGGGCCACTGTTGTTTATTATTTTTATGAATGACCTGGATGAGGGTGTAGAGGGTTGGATTAGTAAATTTGCTGCCAACACCAAAGTCGGAGGAGTTGTAGACAGTGAGGATGGATGTTACAGTTTGCAGAGGGACATAGATAAGTTGCAGAGCTGGGCCAAGAAGTGGCAAATGGAGTTTATTATGAAAACTGTGAGGTGATTCACTTTGGTAAGAGTAATATGTGTGCAGAATATAGGGCTAATGGTAGGACTCTTAGTAGTGTAGATGAGCAGAGAGATCCCAGTGTACAGGTGCATAGATCTCTGAAAGTTGGTACTCAAGTTGATAAGGTTGTTAAGAAGGCGTATAGTGTGTTAACATTTATTGGTAGAGGGACTGAATTTCGGAGCCGAGATGTCATGTTGCAACTGTACAAAATTCTGGTGCCGCCGCACTTGGAATATTGTGTACAGTTTTGGTCGCCACATTATAAGAAAGATGTGGAGGCATTGGAAAGGGTGCAGAGGAGGTTTACCAGAATGATGCCTGGTATGATGGGTAGGTCTTATGAGGAAAGGCTAAGGGACTCGAAGTTATTTTCATTAGAGAGAAGGCAGCTAAGAGGTGACTTAATTGAGACATATAAGATGATCAGAGGGTTAGATAGGGTGGATATTGAGAGCCTTTTTCCTTGGATGGAGATGGATAACACGAGGGGACATAGCTTTAAATTAAGGGGTGGTAGTTATAGGACAGATGCTAGAGGTTGGCTCTTTACTCAGAGGGTAGTAAGGGCATGGAATGCCCTGCCTGCAACAGTTGTGGACTCGTCAAGTTTAAGGGCTTTCAAATGGTCAGTGGATAGGCATAGGATAGCATTGGAATAGTTTAGGATAGAGGGTCATAAAATTGGTTACATTGGTCGGCGCAACATCGAGGGCCGAAGGGCCTGTACTGCGCTGTAATGTTCTATATTCTATGTTCTAATTTGAGAATTAAGAAATATATTAACTAAAGTCAGAGATTGTGGAGCTCTGAAATGCAGAGAGATCTAGATGTCTTAGCACGTCGTGAAAGGTTAATATACAAGTGCAGCAAATAACTGGGAAAGCTAATAGAATTTTACAGTTATTGCAAGGGGAATTTAGTACAAAAGTAGGGAGATTATGCTTTAGTTATGAAGGGCATTGGTAAGAGTCTATATACAATACTGATCTCCTTACTAAAGGAAAAACGTAAATGCATTGGAGGCAATGATCAAGCGGTATTATCACTAGACTATTAATCCAGAAGCTCAGCTGATGTTCTGGGACCTGGGTTCAAATCTCGCTATGGCAGATGGTGGGATTTGAATTCAATAAAAAAAATCTGGAATTAAGAATCTACAGACAACCGTGAAATCATTGTTGATTGTTGGAAAAACCCATCTGGATCACTAATGCCCTTTAGGAGAGGAAATCTGCCTTCCTTACTTGGTCTGGCCTACATGTAACTCCAGAGCCACAGCAATGAGGTTGACTCTCAACTGCCTTCTGAACAAGGGCAATTAGGGATGGGCAATAAATGCTGGCCAGTGAGTGACACCCATGTCCTACAAATGAATAAACAAAACATTCAAGGAAGGTTTACTAGACTAATACCTGTAATGGGCTGGTTGTCTTACAAAAAAAAAGAACACAAAACAGGCCCTTCTGCCCACTATGTCTGTGCAGACACATAATGCCTTTTGAAACTAAAGACCTTTTGCCTCTAATGCAATCCCTATCCCTCTATTGCCTCACTATTCATGTACCTGTCAAAATACCACTTAAATATTGCTGTTGTATCTACTTTTACCACTTCCTCTGGCATTCCAGGTACTTAACACTCTTGGTAAAAAAAAACTTGCTTTTCACATTCCTTTTAAACTTTCCTCCAAAGCTTTGTCCTTAAGTAATTGACATTTTTACCTTGGGAAAAAAAAAGACTCTGATTATCCATTCTAACCATGCCTTTCATAATTTTGTAAATTTCTATCAAATCGCCCCTCTTGGGGGAGAAAAATTGGGCTGGCTAAACTTGTATCCAGTGGAGTTGAGAGATATTTTGCTTGAAATAGAAAATTCTGTGGGACATTAACAGGGTGCATGAGGAAGCATGATTCCCCTTGTGGAAGAATCTACAGTAAAGTTTTGCAACACCAATTTTAAATCCAACCAATTTATTTGATAGTAAACCCGCGAGCTTTCAATACTATGTTGTGCCTTCATCAGGCAAATGCAGACAGAACACTGCATTTGCCTGACGAAGGCACAACACAGTGTCGAAAGTTCGTGGATTTACTATCAAATAAATTGGTTGGATTTAAAATTGGTGTTGCAAAACTTTACTGAGTTTACCCCAGTCCAACGCCGGCATCTCTACATCACGAAGAATCTACAACTAGGGGTCACTATTTAAAACTAAAGGGTCACCCATTTAAGTCAGACATGAGGAGAAAGTTTTCTATCAGTGTCTGGAGCTCTCTACCCCAAAGGCAATGGAAGCAGAGACTTTGAATATTTTTCTTATTCATTCATGGGACTTGGTATCGCAACCTGGCCAGCATTTATTGCCCATTCCTAGTTACCCTTGGAGGGCAGATGAGAGTCAACCACATTGCTATGGCTCTGGAGGCGCATGTAGGCCAGACCAGGTAAGGACATCAAAGGGCATTAGTAAACCAGATGGGTTTTCTGGCAATGGTTTCTTGATCATCAGTAGATTCTTAATTCTGGATTTTTTTATTTATCGAATTCAAATTCTACAGATTCGTGCAGATCGATTCTTGATTAACAAGGGGGTGAAAGGTTATTGGAGACGGGAGGAATGTGGGCCTGTGATTATACTCAGATCAGCCGTGATTTTATTGAATGGCAGAACAGGCTGGAGGGCCAAATGGCCCACTCCTGACCCTAGTTTGTATACCTCCATGTGATAAAAATGACCTCTCATATCCTCACACATATCTGCCTTCAGGCTTTTAAGAACCTTAAGAGAATGTTAATCTGTGGCCTGTGGCTTTAATATATAATATCCCAGTTGGCATCATGATCTTCACTACATGATAACAAGGCCCATTCTTACATAGCTAATACTAACCTGCTTGCAGTTGATCCAACACAGTCAACCTTGGTCATCTTGCCATCCTCCGAACCCAGCCAGTGTAAATACTACACTTCACACTCACTCAGCCAATCCTAATCTGTTACTGTAAAGAGGCATTCTCGTGAAGTCAATCAAGCTGCATTTGTCTGTGTCCAGGTGGGAGGAATAGTTTCTCCTGATTCATCTGATACTGTCCTTTGTCCAGACAAGAGCCAGGGAGAAACCCAAGTAACAACTTTGGGGAAAACAACATGAGTACATGGGATTTAATGGGATTGAGAGTTACAGATAGGTCTTGTAGGTATGGATATGATCAGAGCAACTTGTAGACTGAAGGGCCTATTTGTGCTGTAGTGTTCTATGTTCTAACAACAACAACTCACATTTACGTAGTTCTCTTAACATCAAGAAATATTCCAAGACAACTATACAGGAGCAAAAACAAAATCAGACATAGAACTAAATAAGGAAGTATAACTGTGATGAAGGTTGAGCCATATCAAAATGTTAGCTCTGCTTTCTCTCTACAGATGCTGTCAGATCCACTGAGATTTTCCAGCATTTTCTGTTTTTGTTCAGATTCCAGCGTCCACAGTATTTTGCTTTTATATTAAGGAAATGCTAGATAATGGTGCTTTTACGAAGCATCATACCTGTTAAGACTTGCATTCCAACCATTATCTTGTAATTGAGTTTGACTATATTAGCGTTTATTAACAGGGGGTTTGAATTTAAGAGCCTTCGGGTTATGCTGCAACTATACTGGACGTTGGTGAGACCATATTTGGAAGATTGTGTTCAGTTCTGATCACCTCACTATTAGAAGGATGTGGAAGCATTGGAGAGGGTGCAGAGGAGATTTACCAGGATGCTGCCTGGTTTGGAGGGTGCGTCTTATGAGGAAAGATTGAGGGAGCTGGGGCTTTTTTCTTTAGAGTGGAAGAGGATGAGAGGTGACTTAATAGAGGTTTATAAGATGAAGAGGGGAATAGATAGAGTGGGTGTGCAGAGGCTATTTCCTCGGGTAGATGTAGCTGTTACCGAGGGATCTAACTATAAGGTTCACAGTGGGAGATATAGGAGGGATGTCCGAGGTAGATTCTTCACATGGAATGATTGGGGTGTGGAATACACTGCCTGCTGTGATAGTGGAGTCAGATACTTTAGGAACTTTCAAGCGGTTATTGGATAGGCACATGGAGCACACCAGAATTATGGGGACTGGTATAGCTTGATCTTGAGTTTGGACATAGCTTGGCACAACATTGAGAGCCAAAGAGCCTGTACTGTCCTATATACGCCCTGTTTGTGAAATAAACTCTTCATAAAGGGGCAACTCTCTGAAAGCTCATACTACCAAATAAACCTGTTGGACTTTAACTTGATGTTGTGAGACTACTTACTGTGTCATAAAGAGAAGTGAGGCAAAGAGACAGAAATTGCTCTATAATAACATTTAAGAGCAGTAAACTTTGTTAATTCTTTCATTCCACTACATCCTCCAATTTCAAAGTTATTGATTCCCTTCAGTTCTCTCTGAATGTTAACAGAAAGTGGTGTTCCCTAGCATCTGTCCTTGCCAATCTAGCTGCTTAACACTCTGGGTTAACTTGGCATCTGGCCTTCTCTCCCACAATGAAGAAACCAGCCAGCTTGGTCGAGGCTGGCTCAGGGGATTTTTTTGTTTTTCCCGAAACACTTATTTTCTTGTTATTTGGCTCTGCAGAGCACAATTCCTTTCTAGGCTAAGGGTCGATTGACTCCAGCCACACTGCCATCTAGAGCAGAGGCTGATGAACCACCTACAGGCCTGTGAAAAGTACCAGCCATTGGGAAATACTTGAAGGAATACATTTTCTGGTCATTTCATAATTTCAGGATCTCCACAGTGCAGAAGGAGGCCATTCAACCCATCAAGTCTGCATTGACTACAATCCCACCAAGACCCGATTCCCATGACACCAGATATTTACTTCTGACATAAGGTTCAACTTAGCATGGCCAATCAACCAGCATATCTTTGGAGTGTAGGGAGAAACCGGAGCACCCAGAGGAAACCCACGCAGACACAGGGAGAATATGAAAACTCCTCACATCCAGTGACCCAAAGCTGGAGTTGAACCCAGGTCCCAGGCACTGTGAGGCAGCAGCGCTAACCACTGTGCCAGCATTCCGTCCCTGTTTGTGGGAGCTTGGTGTTGTGCATCAAATACCTGACCACATTTCCAACATTACAACAATCACCACATGTCAACAAAAGGTTTTTAACTAGCTGTAAAGCACTCTCGGACATCATGATATGGTGCCATACAAATGCAAGTCATCATTTTGGGAAATATATACATAAAACATACACATTTATTTACAGAATCAGGGAAGCATCACACAACATAAGAAATGGGCACTTGGATGACAGGCACAATCTATATTTATGTAGCTTCTCTAATGCATTAGAACATCCTCAGGATTGCAATCAAGGTTTGACACTGCCACATCAAGTTTAAGATTTTTAAAGTTTATTGATCAGTGTCACAAATAGGCTTACATTAACATTGCAAATTAAGTTACTGTGAAAATCCCCTAGTCACCACACTCCAGCTCCTGTTTGGGTACACTGAGGGAGAATTTAGCATGGCCAATGCACCTAACCAGACATCTTTCAGACTGGGGGGAGGAAACCCCTGCAGACACGGAGAGAATGTGCAGACTCCACACAGACAGTCACCCAAGCTGGGAATTGAACCGGAGTCCTTGGCGCTGTGAGACAGGAGGACAAACCGCTATGCCACAATAGCGCAGGTGCAGGCAGGAAAGTGGAGTTGAGGATTGCCATATCAGATCAATCATAATCTCATTGAAAGGTGAAGCAGACTCAGTGAGTAAAATGGCCTACTCCTGTTCCTGTGTCTTAACAAAACCTCAGTTGGTTGGGGAGCTGGAGGAGGTTTCAGAGATAGGGAGGGGCAAGGCTGTGGACGGATTCTGAAAATAAGGGTGAATATTATCTTTAGCTTGTGGAATTCTCCTCCCCGAAGAACAGTGTAGGCAGAATCACTGAATATTTTGAATACTGGATCTTAGACTGCCTAACCCACAAACAACAATCAGTAAAAATAGGCAATAACACCTCCTCCACAATCATCCTCAACACCCCACAAGACTCTGTCCTTAGTCCCTTATTGTACTCCCTGCTCTTGTGTGGCCAAATTCCCCTTCAACTCGATTTTCAGGTTTGCTGATGACAAAGAACAAAGAACAAAACAGCACGGGAAACAGGCCCTTCGGCCCAACGAGCCCGCGCTGCCACCCCGATGTTCCCACCTCTACCCGCGATCCCTGTCCATGTTTATAGATCTATGGATTAAAAACCAAATTTGAGACAATTTAGGGAGAATTTGTTTTGCCAATTAGCCTAAGAGCACATCTTTGGGATGTGGGAGGAAACCGGAGCACCCGGAGAAAACCCACGCAAGCACGGGGAGAATGCGCAAACTCCCACAGACACAGGCCCAAATCCATGTATCTGCACAGCACAGCGATAGTCACTGAGCTGTCGTGTTGCCCATCAAATGGTCCAGGTCAAGCGTACACTAACGACGTGAAGCACTAGGATACTCTCGAAAAAAATCCAAGAGCAGCCCTCTCACGACCCATCGCGTGTATGCCCCTCGTTAGACAACAAGGTGGACCAAAGCACCTGTAGGATAAAAACAAGTACATCAATATCATCATCTATTTACACACTTCCCAGGGACTCCCAAGGCTCATGATCCCTATTTTAAATCAGTTTTCTATACCCCTCAATTCCCATTCTGTTCATGTGCCCATCTCAGTATTTCTTAAATAACTTCAGAGTGCCTGCCTCCAGCCACTTTACTTGGCATTCCATACCCCCACCACCCTCTGTGTGAAAAAACTCTCTCTAGCATCCAAATTATACCTTACTCCCCTCACCCTAAGCCCGTGACCCTTCATACAATTCGAGTCCATCCTAGGAAAAAGCTTAACCCTGTTTACTCTATCTATCCCCCTCAAAATCTTGTACACCTCTATCAGATCTCCTCTAAGTCTATGTCTTTCTAAGGAAAACAGTCCCAGTTTGCCTAACCTCTCCTCATAACACAGACCTTCCATACCAGGCAGCAACATGGTAAACCTCCTCTGCACTCTCTCCAGAGTCTCCATATCCTTCCGGTAGTAAGGCGACCAGAACTGGATGCAGTATTCCAAATGAGGTCTAACCAGCGTTTTATACAACTGCAACATTAAAGGCCAGCTCTTGTACTCTATACCCCTTCCTATAAAGGCTAGCATACTATATGCTTTCTTCACAACCTTCTCCACTTGCTCTGCCACCTTCAGAGACTTGTTCACCTGCACCCCCAGGTCCCTCTGCGTTTCTATACTCTTAATAGGTCTACCCTTTATCATATACCTCCCCCACATTCTTTCTCCCGAAATGCATCACCTCACATTTATCAGGATTGAATTCCAGCTGCCATCTGTCTGCCCAAGCTACCAGCCTATCTATGTCCTGCTGCATCGCCTGACAATGCTCCTCACTATCCGCAAGTCCAGCCATCTTTGTATCGTCTACAAACTTGCTGATCACTCCACTTACTCCCTCTTCCAAGTCATTTATATATATTACAAATAGAAGAGGTCTCAGTACCGAGCCCTGCGGCACACCACTAGTGACCGACCTCCAGCTAGAGAAACACCCTTCCACTAATACTCTCTGTCTCCTATTACCAAGCCAGTGACACCACGGTAGTGAGTTGGATTTCAAACAATGATGAGACAGAGTACAGGAAAGGGATTGAGAATTTGGTGAAATGGTGCAGTGACAATAACCTCTCCCTCGATATCAACAAAATGAAAGAGGTTGTCATTGACTCCAGGAAGCCTAGAGGAAAACATGCCCCTGTCTACATCAGTAGGGATGAAATGGAAATGGTCAAGAGCTTTAGGTGTGCAGATCACCAACAATCTTCTGGTTCCCCCTTGCCGACACTTAACCCACCAATGCCTCAAATTTCTCAGAAAGCTAAGGAAATTTGGCATGCCTGCGACAACTCTCACCAACTTTTACAGATGCACCATAGAAAGTATTCTTTCTGGTTATATTAGAGGTTAGTATGGTTCCTGCTCTACCCAATTCTGCAAGAAACTACAAAGAATTGTGAACAAAGTCCAGTCCATCACACAAACTAGCCTCCCATCCATTGACTCTGTCTACACTTCCCACTGTCCTGGAAAAGCAGCCAGCATAATCAAGGACCCCATGCACCCCTACACGTCTTGGGATTGTGGGAAGAAATCAGAGCATCTGGAGGAAACCCATGAAGACATGGGGAGAACGTGTATAAGATTTTGATGGGTATAGACTGAATACAAGCAAGTTTTTTCCACTGAGGCGAGGGGAGAAAAAAAACAGAGGGCATGAGTTAAGGATGAAAGGAGAAATGTTTAAAGGGAATATTGGGGAGTGTGGGGGGGCTTCTTCACAGAGAGTGGCGGGACTGTGGAATGAGCTGCCGGATGAAGTGGTAAATGCAGGATTACTTTTAACGTTTAAGAAAAACTTGGATGGGTTCATGGATGAGAGAGGTATGGAGGGATATAGTCCAATGGGACGAGGCAAAAAATGGTTCGGCACAGACAAGAAGGGCCATATGGCCTGTTTCTGAACTTAATTTTCTATGGTTCTATGGTTCTAACATGCAAACTCCACACAGACAATGATCCAAGTTGGGAATCGAACCCAAATCTCTGGTGCTGTGAGGCAGCAGTGTTAGTCACTGTTCCATCATGCTGCTTTGATGTGGCCTATTACTCTCACTCTCTTCTGACTGTTGGAAGTCATGGGTTTGGAACAAACTGTCAGAGGTGGCTCAGGCAAGTTGTTGCAATACATCTTGTATCAGTCTATCTCTATAATTAATATTAATCTGTATAAAAGTAATCAGGCTGAATCATCAACCCTCAGCCACGTTGGTGAATTCTTCAGAGATCAGTTGTTGGACTGTGCCTTTGGAGGGTTATGTTGTTTTAGTCGAGACAATGTGCCATTATGTGATCGTTGCTGGTTGGAGTAGGGAAAAAAAATAGAAAAGTCTGAGGTCACGTACCAACTGACTCAAGAACAGCTTCTTCTCCATTTTTGAACGGACTTACCTCGCATCAAATTGATCTTTCTTTATGCCCTAGCTATGACTGGAATACTATATTCTACGCTCTCTCCTTTCATTCTCCATGCATGGCATGCATTGTCTGTACAGCGCGCAAGAAACAATACTTTTCATTGCATCCTAATACGTGTGGCAATAAATAAACCAAATCAAATAAGTTGCATCGGATAAGATTTTTGATTGATTTGGGGTCAAAGCATATATCAGGGTTGGCGGGGAAATGATTGCTATAAAGGACAATAGAGGTGAGGGCACAATCAGACCAGCCATGATCTTACCAAGCAGCTGAACAGGCTCTTGGGTGTGGAGGAGGATGGTTTTCTCTTGCTCCTAAATCCCCATGGTCACATATATGAGTTATTGCTTAATATGAACTAATACAGATCAATGAAATCAGGGGATACAGACAGCACATTACAGCTAAAAATATTTCCATGAGCATTTAAAATATTTTAACATTTGAGGATATAGGATAAATGCAAATGGAATTAGCGTGCCTTTAGTGGCAATTGTTGTGCAGATTCAATGGGCCAAAGGGTCTTTATTGCACTCTATGACTCTAAGAATTGGTATCACTCAAGGATTTGTACCCTGGATGGTTCAGTCAGAAAGAAGGGGCAATTTTAAATTCTCAAGACTGGACACAATCTCCAATTTATTGATACAAGTGGGCCCCTGTCACTTTAAATCTGCTGAAGCTGAAGAGAATTCCTTCTTGCTATAAACATGCTGGTGGGCCTCTCATGTTAGGGTAAGGCATTTGTTGCTGCTGTACCAATGCAGAAAGCAGACAGACAATCACCTAGGTAAACTGTGAAATCATATCTACTCCAACCAGCAACAATCATATGATGGCACATTGTCTCGACTACAACAACATAACCCTCCAAAGGCACAGTCCATCAACTGATCTCTTAAGAATTCATCAATTGAGGGTTGTTGATGATTCAGCCTGATTACTTTTATACAGATTAATATTAATTGTAGAGATAGACTGATACAAGACGTACTGCAACAACTTGCCTGAGCCTCCTCTGACAAACCCATGACTGATGTAGAGATGCCGGTGTCGGACTGGGGTAAACTCAGTAAAGATTTACAACGCCAATTTTAAATCCAACCAATTTATTTGATAGTAAATTCGCGAGCTTTCGACTCTATAGCCTTCGTCAGGCAAATGCATTGTGCATTTGCCTGACGAAGGCTATAGAGTCGAAAGCTCGCGAATTTACTATCAAATAAATTGGTTGGATTTAAAATTGGTGTTGTAAAACTTCACTGAGTAAACCCATGACTTCCAGCAGTCAGAAGAGAGTGAGGGTAATAGGCCACATCAAAGTGGCAAGGTGGCACAGTGGTTAGCGCTGCTGCCTCACAGCACCAGGGACCCAGGTTCGATTCCCAGTTTGGGTCATAGTGTGGAGTTTGTACGTTCTCCCCATGTCTGCATGGGTTTCCTCCCACAGTTCCAAGATGTGTAGATTAGGAGGATTGGCCGTGTTAAATGTATGGAGTTACACAGATAGTGTCATACAGAGTGGACTAAGCTCTTCAGCACATCCAATCTAAAACATAACTATATTAATCCCATTTTCCAGTGCTTCTCCCACATCCTTAAATGTTATGATGTGAAGCACTCTTCCGTGTACTCTCTCAAACCAACTGGAAATCAAAGAGCCTCTTCATTTCTGCCCAGTGCTCCGGTTTCCTCCCACAGTCCAAAGCTGTGCAGGTAGGTTGATTGCCATGCAAATGGTCAATGTTGAGTCAGGGAAGGTAACCAGATTGAGTAAAAGCAAAACACTGCAGATGCTGGAATCAGAAACCAAAAACAAAAAATGCTGAAAAATCTCAGCAGGTTTTACAGCATCTGTGGAATAAGAATAGAGTTTTGAGTTGAACTAGGATGCTACTGGGACTTGATGATTTGCATTAGGAGAGGGTGGATCGACTGGCAATTTTTTTCTCTGGATCATACAAGAATTTGGTGTGATTTTATAGATATCTTTAAAGTGATGAGAGGCATAGATAAAGTAGATGGTCAACATCTTTCTCCCAAAAGTAGGGGAGTCTAAAACTAGAGGACATAGGTTTGAGGGGAGAGATACAAAAGGTCCAGAGGGGCAATTTCTTTCTCATAGTGGGTGGTTATGTTTGGAACAAGCTGCCAGAGACTGTAGTAGAAGCAAGTAAAATTTTGTCTTTTAAAAAGCATTTAGACAGTTACAGGGTACGATGGCTATAGAGGGATATGGGCCAAATGCAGGCAACTGAGATTAGCTCAATGGTTGAAAAGAAAAAGGGTGGCAAGCACAAGTTGGGCCGAAGGGCCTGTTTCCACGCTGTAAACCTTTATGAGTCTATGAATCTGGATGACCCTTCGTCAGGGGTAACCTTGGATGTTGTGTTCCTATCTGAAAATGTTTGGGCACAGAAACAAG
Source organism: Sphyrna mokarran (assembly GCA_024679065.1). Classification (NCBI taxonomy): domain Eukaryota; kingdom Metazoa; phylum Chordata; class Chondrichthyes; order Carcharhiniformes; family Carcharhinidae; genus Sphyrna; species Sphyrna mokarran. The sequence continues at coordinate 18,518,719 of JAGIQG010000005.1, forward strand.
CCATTCGGCCTGACTGAGCTATGCCAGTCACATGACTATGTTTCAGCCCCCACCTCATCAACAAATCCATCTAGTTCTCACCCTCATGTGTTCAACACGCCAATGCTACTCAACTCAACTACTCCTTGTGGTAGCAAGGTGACCATCTAAGTCAACCTACCAATGCCAGCATTGTGACAACATGTAAGGGTTCTCAGACTCATCAGTTTGGGCTACAGTTTCAATAAATACACTCCACGCCCTACGACTGATCTCCATTCTCTGCTATCCAGAGAAACACACCTCACCCAGAAAGAGCAGCAGCAACACAGACCAGCTCATGTGTCAGTCCTTTCCCTGCCTTTAGGGAAGGAATGGTATTGTAATCCAGAAACCTAAGATAATCCTCTGAGGACCCAGGTTCAAATCTCACTACTGCCAATAAAATAAATCTGGAACTAAAAGTCTAATGATCACCGTGAAACCATTGTTGATTGTGATAAAAACCCATCCGACTCTGTAATATCCTTTAGAGAAGGGAATCTGCCATCCTTGCCTGATCTGGCCTACAAGTGACTCCAGACCCACAGTATTGTGGTTGACTCTCAATTGCCCTCTGAAATGGACAAACAAGCCAAGTGATGGGCAACAAATATCCACATTTCATGAATGAATAAAAACCTCTCACCACAGCAGTGAGCACTGCTGCCTTGCAGCACCAGGGACTTGGGTTCGATTCCTGGCTCGGGTCACTGAGTGCAGAGACTGCACATTCTCCTCGTGTCTGTGTGCGTTTCTTCCGGATGCTCCAGTTTGTGCGCCCAAACGTTTTCAGAAAAGGACACAACATCCAGGATTACCACTGACGAAGGATCATCCAGACTCACTGAGGTTTACAGCTTGGAAACAGGCCCTTCAGCCCAATTTGTCCTTGCCACCTTTATTTTCAACCATTGAACTAGTCCCACTTGCCCACATTTGGCCCATCTCCCTCTATACCCAGCTTACCCATGTAATTGTCTAAATGCTTCTTAAAAGACAAAACTGTACCTGCCTCTACTACAACCTCTGACAGCTCATTTCAAACACTAACCACCCACTATGTGAAAGAAATTGCCTCTCTGGACCTTTTGCATGTCCCAAAGATGTGCTGGTTAGTGGCCATGCTAAATTCTCCCTCAGTGCACTCGAACAAGCACTGGAGTGTGGCAACTAGGGGATTTTCACAGTAACTTCATTGCAGTGTTAATGTAAACCTTATTTGTGACTCAGAAATAGAGTGGAGGCTTTAAAAACTTTTATTTCTTCCTGGTAGAAATGGAAAACTACTTTTCAGAAAGACCAGGAGCTGGAGGGAGGGGAGGGGGAAGCAGAAGAGACAGGTGGCGAACGGGTAAACAGGTCAATTCCAACCAACCACTTTGTAGCACAGCGAGTGGGTACACTTTACATCTGGGCTCACTAACAGCCAATCCCTCAACACATTCAGCAGCTTTCAAATAGGTCAACACCTTCTCTGCACGTTAAGCAGCATTTACTTCTCCAGTGAACCTCATCCTATCCCTTCACTTATCTAAGAGTTCCTTGCAGCTCAGCAGAACTGAGCAAGAATTCCCTGCTTGAGATTAGAGAGCTGTAAATGAGGCAAATAAAAAAGGGAAACAATAAATGAAGCAGTCCTTATCCACAAAATATTAACCAATATGACACTTTATCAAATTGTCTCAACGTACAACTGAAAATGTTCAATATTTAGACATAAGATATCTCGCTGTTTATTAATCACAAGTAAGGCTTACATTAACTTTGCAATAAGTTATCGTGTAAATCCCCTGATCACCACACTCCCAACGTCTGTTCGAATGCACTGAGGATTTAGCACGGCCAATGCATCTAACCAGCATATCTTTCAGACTGTGGGAGGAAACCGGAGCACCCAGAGGGAACCCAGCAGACAGAGATAGAATGTGCAGACTCCACACAGGCAGTGACCCGAGCACTGTGAGGCAGTAGTGCTAACCATTGTGCCACCCTCAATACTGATTTATCAATTTAAACTAGGGTCAATTCAAAAACAGGTTAAATTTTTTTTCAATGTTTTTTTTTCCTTTGAAAACTGATGATTAACTAGCATTTACATCTGGTCATCCACCAAGATAATTGAATAATTAACTCACTAACTCTTAACACGACTCTTACCAATTTTTACAGATGCACCATAGAAAGCAGCCTTTCTAGTTGTATCACGGCTTGGTACAACTCCTGCTCTGCCCAAGACCGCAAGAAACTACAAAGAATTGTGAAAGTAGCTCAGTCCGTCACGTAAACCAGCCTCCTATCAAGTGACTCGGTCTACGCTTCCCGCTGCCTCGGAAAAAAACAGCCAGCACAATTAAGGACCCCACGCACCCCAGAGATACCTCCACTGAGAAAGAGATACAAGAGTCTGAGATCGCATACCAAACAACTCAAGAACAATTTCTTCTTTGCTGTCATCAAATTTTTGAATGGACCTACCTCGCTCTAAATTGGCCTTTCTCTATACCCTAGCTACGACTGTAACACTACATTCTGCACCCTTCTTTCTTTCTCTATGAACGGTATGCTTTGTCTGTAATAGCATACAGGAAACAATACTTTTCACTGTATGTTAATACATATGACAACAATAAATCAATAGTTGGTATGTTCAGACAAAGGGGGACATCAGAGTGACTACTTCCCTCGCGTGTGTCACACGGCCCATTCATAAACTGACAAGGTTACTCACAGTGTAACAAAGTTGTAAAAGCGACAAATCAGGCTCACCTTAACTTGAAAGGGCTGGATCTCGTTCAGCGTCTGCGCTCTGAGTTTCTTGGTGAGGACCTTCAGCATGTTGTAGAACAAACGAAAAAAAAGAACACGCACACCCAACTGTTCACAAAAGTCGAAACATCAAAAATAAAGAAGAAAGGTGTGTGGTATCAATCGGTTAGGATCCTGCCCCCCCCCTTCTCCTCCTCCCACACACAAGAGAGAGATTGCCAATACTAAACTTGTTGATTCTGCACACCACTGACTCTTTCTGGCCGTCTCCTTCTCAAGTCCCGCCACCCAGGTTAAAAGATGCAATGGGAAGTGGGTTGTGTGTGTGTATGTTGGAGGGGGGTTGGAATAAGAACGATCCGCAGCTTAAGGATAACAGAGATCTTCTCCTTATAGATCCCAGGAGCTGCATACATATATAGACACTCTCTCTCTCTCTCTCTTTCCTCGCACAGGCTGCTGGAGGTTTTAATGATGTTTGAATGGGGGAGGGTCAATGAGGAAGCAGTCTTTACGCAGAAAACGTGGACACCCCCCCCCCCCTCTTCCCAGGAGGGGGTGAGGGGGGTAATGCTAAGACGTGAACATCTTTCCTTAGCTCTCTACTAACTAGCAGTGACCTGAAACTTAAGGAATAAAACTGAATCCTCTTCAGTAGCCGATCAAGATAAAAATATATATATGTATGAAAAAAGGAGGGGAAAATAGCCAACATCAGCCCTCGGGGCGGAGTTAAATCTGAAAGAAGCCCTCTCTATCCTTTAAATCTTGTACTTTTGACACCCCCTGTTGGTAATTGTAACACATTAGCTGTCTGGGGCTGTGCACCAGTTTGGAGGTGCTAATTTGTAATGGAAACTTTAGTGTTTGAAGTCCCAGTCAGCACACGCCGGTATCCCCGCTTTGAATCTCTGGTTTTGAAAGTGATGTAGCAATTCTTGTGAAAAGTAACGCATGCACTTCTGTATGTGTACATAGATTTGCTAAAATGATTTAAAATGAAGGCTAAAGAAGAAAAGGGGGAGGCAGGGGGACTAATTTAAAGAGCCAGCACAGGTAAAGTGGGCTCAATGGTCTCCTTCAATTTCAGCCTTTTGGCTAAGATCAAGCCCAAGGTGCAATGCCTTATCTTCTCAGCTTGGATCTGGATGGCACAGTGGTTAGCACTGCAGCCTCGCAGCTCCAAGGATCAGGGTTTGATTCCCAGCTTAGGTCACACTGTCTATGTGAAGTCTGCACGTTCTCCCCATGGCTGCACGGGTTTCTCCCGGGTGCTCCAGTTTCCCTTCCACAGTCTGAAAGATGTGCTGGTTAGGTGCATTGGCCGTGCTAATTTCGCCTTCAGTGTTCAGTGCTGGAATGTGGCGACTCATGGATTTTCACAGTAACTTCAGTGTAGCGTCAACGTAAGCCTACTTGTGACAGTAATAAATAAACTTTAACTTTTTACTTTCTGGGGACCATGAATTACAAAAGCTCATGAATGTAGACCAATCCATTCACGAAAAGTCAGCCTCCATCCATTGACTCTGTCTACACTTCCCAATGTCTTGGCAAAGCAGCCTGCATAATTAAGGATCTTGTGCATCCCCGACATTCTCTCTTCCAACGACTTCCTTCGGGAAAAAGATACAAAAGCTTCTTCCTTGCTGCTGTCAGAGTTTTGAATGGACTTACTTTGCATTAAGTTGACCTTAACACTAACTGTAACACTGCATTCTGCACTGTCTCCTTTCCTTCCCTATGAATGGCATGCTTTGGCTGTATAGCACACAAGAAGCAATACTTTTCACTGTATATTAACACGTGACAATAATAAATCAAATCAAAATGAATTGATTGCAACATGAATTTGGTTTTTGGAGCAAGCAAGGAATGGATTTGAGTAAAAGAACAAAAGAACAGGAATAGGTCCTTCAGCCCTCCAAGCCTGCGCCGATCATGATGTCTGGCTAAACTAAAACCATATGCACTTACAGTATCCTTCCATTCCCATCCTATTCATGTACTTGTCTTGTTACTCTTTAAGTGTCACTATCATATCTACTCCCACCATTTCCCCAGGCAGCACAGTCCAGACATTCACCACCCTCTGCGTAAAAGAATTGCCTTGCCCATCTCCACTAAACTTTTCCCCGTGCACCTCAAACCTATATCCACTAGTACTTGACTTTTCTGCCCTAGGAAAGAGCGTCTAACTGTCCATTCTGTCCCACCCTCTCCAAAGCATCCAAATCCTTCTGATAGTAAGGTGATCAGAATTGTACACAATATTCCAAGTGAGATCTAAGTAAGCTTCTGTACAGCTGGAGAATGGTCTGCCAATTTTTATACTCAGTACCCTGATCGATGAGGGCAAACATGCTGTATGCCTTCTTGATTATCTTATCCACCTGCAATGCCACTTTCAGTGATCAGTGGACATGTACACCCAGATACAAAACACTGGTACGGCCGCATTTGGAGTATTGTGTACAGTTCTGGTCACCATATTATAAGAAAGATGTGGAGGCAATTAGAAAGGGTGCAGAGGAGGTTTACCAGGATGTTGCCTGGTATGGTGGGAAGGTCTTATAAGGGAAGACTGAGGGACTTGGGGCTGTTTTCGTTAGAGAGAAGAAGGTTAAGAGGTGATCTAATTGAGGTCTACAACATGATCAGAGGATTAGATAGGGTGGACAGAGAGAGCCTTTTTCCTCGGATGGTAATGGATAACATGAGGGGACATAGCTTTAAATTGAGGAGTGATAATTATAGGACGGATGTTAGAGGTGGGTTCTTTACTTAGAGGGTAGTAAGGGCGTGGAATGCCCTGCCTGCAGCAATTGTGGACTCGTCAACTTTAAGGGTGTTCAAATGGTCAGTGGAAAGGCATATGGATAACATTGGAATAGTTTACGTTAGAGGGTCATTAGATTCGTTCCACTAGTCAGAGAAACATTGAGGGCTGAAGGGCCTGTACTGTGCTGTAATGTTCTATGTTCTACATCTCTCTGCCTGTGAATACTCGTAAGGGTTCTACCATTTACTGTCGAATTTCGACCTGTAGTGGATCTTCCAAAATGCCTCTCATTTGCCTGGATTAAACTCCATCTGCCATTTCTCTCCCCAAGTCTCCAACTATATCTTGCTTTATCCTGTGACAATCCTCTTCACTATCCTCAATCCATCAATTTTTGTACTGTCTGTGAACTTACTAATCAAGACCAACTACATTTTCCTCCAAATCATTTATGTATTCTACAAACAACAAAGGTCCCAGAACTAATCCTTGTGGAACACCACTAGTCATAGCCTTCCATTCAGAAAACACCCCTCTACTGCTACCCTCTATCTTTTATGGTCAAACCAGTTCTGTATCCATCTTGCCAGCTCTCATCTGATCCCCTGTGACTTGACCTTTCGCACCAGTCTACCATGAGGGGCCTTGTCAAAGGCTTTACTGAAGTCCATGTAGATAACGTCCACTGCTTTTCTCTCATCTATCACCTTCGTCACTTCCTTGAAAATGTCGATCAAGTTAGTGAGGCCAGACCTCCTCTTCACAAAACCATGCTGTATATTACTAATAAGTCAATTTGTTTCCAAATGTGAGTCAATCCTGTACCAAGAAATCTTTTCCAATAATTTGCCTACCACTGATATCAGGCCTACAATTTCTTGTATTATTCCTGCTGCTCTTTTTAAACAATAGAACATTGGCTGTCTTCCAGTCCGCTGGAACTTCACCTGCAGCCAATGAAGATACAAAGATTTCTGTCAAGACCTCAGCAATTTCCACCCTTGCCTCCCTCGCTGTTCTGGTTTACATCCCATCAGACCCTGGGAACTTATCTATTCAATGCTTTTTAAGATGCCCAAGATCTCTTCCTAATTGATATCAACGTGACCCAGACTATCTACACACCTTATCTTAGGTTCCTCATCCGGCAAGTCCCTCTCTTTGGTGAATATTGAGGCAAAGTATTCATTTTGTATCTTGCTGATTTCTTCTGCTTCCATGCATAGATTCCCTCCATTAAATCTTGAGTAACCAACCCTTCCCCTGGTTACTCTCTTGCTCTTTACATATGTATAAAATGCCTTAGGATTTTCCTTAATCTTGTTTGCCAAGGACAGCAAAATACTGCGGTTGCTGGAATCTGAAACAAAAACAGAAAATGCTGGAAAATCTCAGCAGGTCTGACAGCATCTGTGGAGAGAGAATAGAACCAACGTTCTGAGTCTGGATGACACCTTGTCAGATCTCAGAGATGGGCCCAGGTCTGCCCTATCCGCTTTGCACACTGGCTTTGTGACTTTAAGATTGGAGTAAAATATTTTGATTGAGTGTTGAATGCTGAGACATGCTCAAGTCCTTGCTAACTGCTGTCAAGGGAAAAGGTAGGGCCTTTCAGCCAATGTACACAGTGGCATGATAGCATAGCATTGATGCCAGGGACCTGGGTTCAATTGGGTCACTGTCTGTGTGGAGTCTGTACGTTCTAACCGTGTCTGAGTGGGTTTCCTCTGGATGCTCTGGTTTCCTCCCACAGTCTGAAAGATGTTCTGGTTAGGTGCATTGGCCACGCTAAATTCTCTCTCAGTGTATCTGAACAGGTGCTGGAGTGTGGCAGTTAGGGGATTTTCACAGTAATTTCATTGCAGTGTAATGTAAACCAACTTGTGACACGAATAAATAAACTTAAACTTTCACAGCAAGGGTCTGGTAACTGTGTAAAACACCTCAGACTGTGTGCATGATCCTAATTGTATGTAACTGTATTAAAGCTTTGTTTGACTCCTGCTCTGTCCAAGCCTACAAGTTAATTACAAAGGGTTATGAACCAAGTCCAACCCATCATGCAAACCAGCCTCCCATCCATTGACTCTGTTTATATTTGTCACTACCTCAGAAAAGCAACCAGCCTAATCAAGGACCACGTATACCCTGCATATATTCTCTTCCATCCTCTTCCGTTAGGTAAAAGATACAAAAGTCCGAGTTCACATACCAACCGACTCAAGAACAGCTTTTCCCTTGCTGTTGTCAGACTTTTGAATGAACCTATCTTATGTTAAGTTAGCCTTCCATATACCCTAGCTATGACTGTAACGCTACATTCTGTACTCTCTCGTTTCCTTCCCTATGAACAGTATGCTTTGCCTGTATTGCACGCAAGAAAAAATACTTTTCATTGTATGTTGATAAATGTGACAATAATAAGTCAAATCAACTCAAAAAAGCATCACAGAGCACCACATGATGATGAGAGGGGAGAGATACAAAAGGGTACAGAGGGGCAATTTTTCACACAGAGGGTAGTAAGTGTCTGGAACAAGCTACCAGAGGTAGTGGGTACAACTTTGTCTTTTAAAAAGCATTTAGACAATTACATGGGGAAAAGCAATTACTGCAAAATCTGAAACCAAAAGAGAAAATGCTGGAAAATCTTAGCCGGTCTGTCGGCATCTGTAAGGAGGGAAAAGGGCTGACATTTCAAGTCCAGACAATCCTTTGCCAAAAGTTACGTAGGTAAGATGAGTATAGACGGATATGGGCTATTTGCGGGCAATTGGTACTGGCTTAGTGGTAAAATCTGGGTGGCATGGACAAATTGGACCAAAGATCCTGTTTCTGTGCTCTAAACCTCTATGATTCTAAGACTCTATGACGAGGGATTCAAGGGTTTTGTTTATAGTTTGGACTAAATTGCACTCCCTGGAATGAAAATATTGAGATGTTTGTAATGTTCTCATCACTGAACTGAAGCATCTAAGAGTGCTATTGAACCTCTCAACAAATTGTGAATATCGTTGTACTTTCCCGTTACGATAATTTGAAATATTTTGTAATGTTTCTTTCAGAAATTTTATGAATAAAGTATATATTTGCAACAAAAGAAATTGCATACACACTTTCGGAACACATCTCATGGCTTCCATGAGTTGCTACAGTGTCTCAGTAACTGCAGCAGCAGTCAGCTGCAGTGTCCAAAGCTCATGGTGGTCTGGCAAATCTGTCTATCATTACCATCAAACAAGGAAGTGAGTGGAGGGGTGCTGAGGAGCACACAGCACACAAATACAAGAAAAAGGAGCAGGAATTGGCCCCTCGTGTCTGCTTCACAATTCAACAAGGTAATGGCTATTTCTCATTGTAGCCTCAACACCACTTTCCTGTCTGCCCCCAAAACCCTCAAATCTCTTGTCAAAGAGTCTTAGAAACATAGAGATTTACAACATAGAAACACACACCTTCCATGCCGCCCAGATTTTACCACTAGGCCACTCCCAATTGCTCACATTTAGCCCATATCTCTCTATACCCATCTTACCTATGTAATTGTCTAAATGCTTTTTAAAAGACAAAATTGTACCCATCTTTACTACTACCACTGGCAGCTTGTTCCAGACACTCACCACCCTCTGTGTGAAAAAACTGCCCCTCTGGACACTTCTGTATCTCTCCCCTCTCAGCTTAAACCTATGCCTTCTAGTTTTAGACTCCCTACCTTTGGGAAACGATATCTAGCTGATCTCTGCCCCTCATTATTTTACAGACCTCTATAAGATCATCCCTAAACCTCCCACGCTCCAGCAAAAAAAAATCCCTGTCTATGCACCTCTCCTTATAACTCAAACCATCAAGTCTCGGTAGCATCCTAGAAAATCTTTTCTGCACTCTTTCTAGTTCAATTCATTTAATTTAGTTCAATTAAAAATCTAACTCAGCCTTGAATAATTCAGCCTCCACTGATACTTGATTTGATTTGATTTGATTTATTGCTGTCACATGCATTGGGATATAGTATTTCTTGTGCGCTACACAGAAAAAATGCACCATTCATGGAGTATATAGGGGACAAGGAAAGGAGAGAGCACAGAACATGGTGTTACAATTACAGATAAAAGAGAAAAATCAGTTAAGAGGAGAATTGCACTTCCATTTTAAAAAACATAGAAGATAGGGACAGGAGGAGGCCATTTTGAACATAGAACATAGAACATTACAGCGCAGTACAGGCCCTTCGGCCCTCGATGTTGCGCCGACCAATTTTATGACCCTCTATCCTAAACTATTCCAATGCTATCCACATGCCTATCCACTGACCATCTGAATGCCCTTAAACTTGACAAGTCCACAACTGCCGCAGGCAGGGCATTCCAAGCCCTTACTACCCTCTGAGTAAAGAACCCACCTCCAGCATCTGTCCTATAACTACCACCCCTTAATTTAAAGCTATGATTTGGCCCTTCGAGCCTGCTCCACCACTTACCACGATCATAGCTGATTATCCAACTTAATAGCCTAATCCTGTTTTTCCCTTATGAGCATAAAACAGCAATAAAAGATGGGACTAGGGACAGCTTGCAAGAAGTCTGCTCGCCCCAGCACATTGCTCGCAGTGGAAGAGAATTCTACGGACTATCAACACTCAGAAGAAAAATCCTCCTCGTCTCTGTCTTAAATGAGAGATATCTGATTTTAATTCTTTTCTAAACTCCCCCTCAAGAAAAACGTCCAATCAGCTACCCTGTCAAACCCGCTCAGAATCTTGTGGCCGGAATTTTCCGAGTGTTCACGCCAGCTGGATTTCACAAATCCCACCACAGTAAACAGAGATTTGGCTTGTTGACATATTCTCCGTCTTCACTGCAGCGGGAGCATGGTGTGCTTGGACAGTAAGCTCACAACCTATATGATCGAGAAGATTTCAAAAACAAAGGGCGACATGGTGGCACAGTGGTTAGCGCTTACAGTAGTAGGAACCCGGGTTCAATTCTGGCCTGGGTTACTGTGCGGAGTCTGCATGTTCTCCCCATGTCTGCATGGGCTTCCTCCAGGTGCTCCGGTTTCCTCCCACACTCCGAAGAATTTGCAGGTGGATTGGCCGAGCTAAATTGCCCCTTGGTATCAAGGGGGTTAATGGTTTGAGTGGGACTGTTGCCAGTGCATGCTTGATGGGCCAAATGGCCTCCTTCTGCACTGTAGGTTCACCTCTCAGTCTTGTAAACTCCAACAGGCTTAGGCCCAACTTGCTCAATCTTTTCTCATAAGATAAAACATCTTTTCTACCCTTGTGGAAAAGTGTGAGGGCATGCATTTTGGAAGGAGGAATAGACTGTTTTGTAGAGAGGAAAATGTTTAGGAAATTAGAAACACAAAGGGATTTGGGAGTCATTGATCAAGATTCTCTTAAGGTTAGTGTGCAGGTTCAGTTGGCAGTTAGGAAGGTAAATGCAATGTTAGTGACTCATCTATCTCTTTTTTGTATTCATTCATGGGGCATGAGTTCTACTGTCTTTCATTCTAATCTCGGCTGATCATCGAATTCAATATCCTGATTCCTCTTCCCCCCCAAGAGCTATATCTAATTTCTTCTTGAAATCATATAATGTTTTAGAACATAGAACATAGAACATTACAACACAGAACAGGCCCTTTGGCCTTCGATGTTGCGCCGACCAATTATGAAAAAAGCAATGACCCTCCAAACTAAACCATTCCCTTCTCTTCCATAAACTTATCAACTAACCTCTTAAACGCCACCAAACTTGGCGCACCTACAACTGCCGCAGGCAGGGCATTCCACTCCCGAACCACCCTCTGGGTAAAGAACCTACCTCTGATATCCGTCCTATAACTATCACCCCTTAATTTAAAGCTGTGTCCCCTCGTGCTAGCTTTCTCCATCCTAGGAAAAAGGCTATCACTGTCCACCCTATCTAAACCTCTAATCATCTTATATGTTTCGATAAGGTCTCCTCTCAGCCGCCTCCTTTCTAACGAAAACAACCTCAAATCCCTCAGCCTCTCTTCATAAGACCTGCCCTCCATACCAGGCAACATCCTGGTAAACCTCCTCTGTACCCTCTCCAATGCCTCCACATCTTTCTTATAATGCGGGGACCAGAACTGTACACAATACTCCAAGTGCGGCCGCACTAGAGTTTTGTACAGTTGCAACATGACGTTGCGGCTCCGAAATTCAATCCCCCTACCAATAAAAGCTAAGACTCCGTATGCCTTCTTAACAACCTTCTCAACTTGACTGCCTACTTTCAGGGTTTTGGCCTTGACTACTTCCTGTGGTAGTGAATTCCACACATTCATCACTTTCTTGGGCAGCACGGTAGCACAGTGGTTAGCACTGCTGCTGCACAGCACCAGGGACCTGGGTTCGATTCTTGGCTTGGGTCACTGTCTGTATAGAGTTTGCATGTTCTCCCCATGTCTGCCTGGGTTTCCTCTGGTCGCTCCGGTTTCCTCCCGCAGTCTGAAAAACATGCTGGTTAGGTGCATTGATCTGAATAGGTATTGGACTGTGGCAACTAGGGGAGTTTCACAGTAACTTCATTGCAGTGTTAATGTAAGCCTTACTTGTGACTAATAAATAAACTTCAAACTTTACTTTGGGTGAAGAAATTTCTCCTCAACTCAGTTCTGAAAGATTTGCCTCTTATCCTTGAACAATGACCCCTAGTTCTAGACTCTCCCACCATTGGGTGCATCTTTCTGAATCTACCTTGTCTAATCTCGAAAATAGATGTAGCCTATTTTGTTGAGTTAAAACAGATGCAATGTGTATACCTGTTCTTTCTGTCTACAAAGATCTGGGCCCTGTGTATTAATATATGCAGCTTTTAGTACGCATAAGTGAGCTACACTGTGAACCTAACTGACAATCTTAAATTAGTTGCCAACAGAATTCTTAGCAAATTGAAGATTTTTCAGTAAACGTTGTCCAATTGCAGGATCATATTGATTGTCAAACACTGTGTTTTAAGTTTTGCAAGCATGGACTGGTTGGATATAGTCAGTGCCTTGTCTGAGTGTCTGGAACAAGCTGCCAGTGGTAGTAGTAGAGGTGGACCAAAGAGACTGATATAATTTGTCAGTCTCTGGGACCTACAGCCTACATACCAAGCATCACAACAGCTCTGAAATTCATATAGCACATTACTCATGTGATAGGCAGAACATCTATTTGGTTTGATGACAGCATTCTGTTAGAAATTAACAGTGCTTGTATAGTAATCGTGTGAAACAGCTAGCTTCCCCTGCTGCTCAGAGATACTTTACCTTCCTAGAGTAATCTGGATTAAGCAAAAGAGGCTAGTGAACTTCCTAACAGAGTGAGTCTCTCCATACTTTAACAGTTCAGGTGTAATGCCATTGATACCTGGAGACTTACCCACATACAGTTGTTTTGTAGCCTTGGTGACTTGAGCAAGCTCATTCAGAACTCAATGCTGTGGAAGTGATTGGATCGTACAGTCACGCACACTGGGGATTCTTGCTTCAGGAAATTGTTATAGTGCTCTGTCCAAACAAGAGAGAGGTCTCATTCCTGTGCTTTAGGAGCTGACTATCCTTTCTTTCGTAGGACATGGGCACTGCTGGCTGGGCCAGCAATTGTTGTCCATCCCTAATTGCCCCTTGAACTAAGTTGCTTTTCAGAGAGCAGTTAAGAGTTAAGCACATTGCTTGGCACATATGGAATCACATGTCTACCAGGTAAGTACAACAGATTTCTTTCCCTAAAGGGCATGAATTTTAGTTTTTATACCAGTCTGTCATGTGGGACATTGTTCAACGCCTTACTAAAAGTCCACACAAACTACATCCAGAGCCCTTCCCTCATGCATTTTCTTTTGTCACCTCTTCAAAAATCTCAATCAAGTTGGTGAGAGATTATCTTTCCCGTACAAAACCATGTAAGCCTAATTATGACTCTAATAAATAAACTTAGAAGAAACATAGAAGAGAAGGAAAGGAGAGGATGCAGAATGTAGTGTTACACTCATAGCCAGAGCATAGAAAAAGATCAGCTTAATGCAGGTAATTTTCTGAATTGATTTGATTACTTTCACATGTATTAACATACAGTGAAAAATATTGTTTCTTGTGTTCCATACAAACAAAAGATACCATTCATAGAGAAGGAAATGAAAGAATGTAGAATACACTGTTACAGTCATAGCTAAAGTATAAAGAAAGATCAACTTAATATATGGTAGGCCCTTTCAAAAGTCTGATGGCAGCAGGAAAGAAGCTACTCTTGAGTTGGTTGAAGTGTTTCCTCAGACTTTTGTATCTTATTCCCGACAGAAGAAGGTGGAAGAGAGAATGTCCAGGGTGCGTGGGATCCTTGATTATGCTGGCTCCTTTTCCAAGGCGATGTAGACACAGTCAACGAGTAGGAGGTTGATTTGCGTGATGGATTGGGCTACATTCACGATCTTTTGTAGTTTCTTGTGATCTTGGACACAGCAGGAGCCATACCAAGCTGTGATACAGCCAGAAAGAATGCTTTCTATGTTGCATCTGTAAAAGTTGGTGAGAATCGTGGCAGACATGCCAAATTTCCTTAGCCTCCTGAGAAAATAGAGGCATTGCTGAGCTTTCTTAACGATAGCGGCTGCACGGAGGGATCAAGACAGGTTGTTGGTGATCTGGACACCTAAATGAAGCTCTCGAGCATTTCAATTTCATCCCCATTGATGTTGGAGTTTATTCTACAAATGCCCTGCTATCCCTGTTTGGACCATATGCACCCCAAACAGACTCTCTTCCATCTTCTTCCGTCGGGAAAGGATACAAAAATCTGAGATCATGTATCAACCAACTCAAGAACAGTTTCTTCCCTGCTGCCATCAGATGTTTGAATGGATCTATCTCACATTAAGTTGATTTTTCTCTACACCCTAGCTATGATTGTAACACTCTGTCCTTTCCTTCTCTATGAACGATATGCTTTGTCTGTATCGCATGCAAGAAACAATACGTTTCACTGCATACTAATACATGTGACAATAATAAATCAAATCAAATCAAACCAAAGTATTCCTCTCCATGTATTACAGCCTGTACCAAACACAACCATTAAAATCACAAAAGATGCTGAGTTTATCCTGGAATGGTGCTTCTCTGATAATCTTGCAGAGATTATTGAATTCCTCTTTCACCTTGTCTGTGTGTGTACCATTGCTGGTGCACTGGTGCTAATGAGTGTTGCACATTGGTTCCTGGACAGGCCTATTCAGTGTTATGAATCAGTCATTCATGACCTTGCGAAGCCAGTTGACCTTATGAGCCAATTTGATTAAATAGCAATGCTCCCACCCGACCGCTGAGGCTGTCTGGATTCTCATGTCGGCCAGACCAGGTAAGGACAGCAGATTTCCTTCCCTAATGGACATTAGTGAACCAGATGGGTTTTTACAACAATCGACAATGTACACCTTGTTCCTGATTCCTCAAGATGAGAGTCCTCTGCAAACCTTGTCACTGGGGTTTGCAGAGGAGCCTGAACTTGAAGAAGATGAGACCTCTCAGCATGGTGATACAGTGGTTAGCACCACTAACTCACAATGCCAAGGACACCAGATTCAATGGGTGTCAATGTGGAGTTTGCATATTCGTCCTGTGTCTGTATGGGTTTCCTCCGGGTGCTCTGGTTTCCTCCCAAAGATGTGCAGGTTGGGTAGATTTGCCATGCTAAATGGCCACTTAATGTCAGAGGGGTTGCAAAGATTGGTGACCAGCCAGGAACGAATGGTGAATCGGAAAGGTCCAAGGCAAACAGGATGTGTTTGTGGTTCCACTTTCACACTTCCAATGGATTGGGGAGAGCAACACAACTGCTGTCTCACCTTAAAGTTTATTAATGCCACACGTAGGCTTATACTAACACTACAATGAAGTTACTGTGAAAATTCCCCAGTCGCCACACTCTGGCACCTGTTTGAGGGAAAACTTAGCACAGCCATTGCGCTTAACTGGTACGTCTTTGGGAGGGAACCGGAGCAGCTGGAGGAAACCCATGCAGACAGGAGGAGAATGTGCAAACTCTGCACAGACAGTGAGCCAAGCCGGGAATCAAATTCGGGTCTCTGGCACAGTGAGGCAGCAGTGCTAACCACTGTTCCACCATCCTGCCACTTAGCACTGCACCTAAAAACAACTGCTGTCTCACCTTAGATCCATACGAGCTCCAAGTCAGTTGCAATCTGTACAAGGTGACCATCACCCTAAACACAGCACTGTGCAGGGTGATCATTGAATATTGCCAGTGGCACCCTTGCTCTCTTCGTATCACCACTCCCACATTGCCATCAGGCTTGATAGTGTGATATTTTGCTGAAGAATTCAAACATAGAAGTATATTTAAACAGGTGAAGATTTACGCGCTCATACTCTCTTGTCCTTGGCAGCTAATATCACACCAATGCAACATGTGCCACTAGCGTAGCAACTGGAAAGATGCAAGTTTTAATCTTGGAGTTGTCCTTCTCCTGATTAAGCTGCTAAACCCCTAGGCTGAAGACCTACCAGCTCACCAACCCTGGAATCGGGGCAAGCTAGATTCCCAGGATAGAAATCTCGTTGCCCTCGTGTGGAAATTTATAATCTTGCCTGAGCGAGGCTGTAAAATCCTGCCCATACTCTTTCTACATCACCATCCAGTCCATTGGTACTGTCTGTGTCCCATAGGCAGTGGCATAGCGGTACTGTCACTGGATTAGTACTCCAGAGATACCAGGCAAGATCTGGGGACACAGGTTCAAATCCCACCACAGCAGATGGTGATATTAGAATTCAATAAAAATCTGGAATTATGAGGTCTAATAGTGACCATGAAATCATTGTTGATTGTCAGAAAAACCTATCTGGTTCACTCATGTCCTTTAGGCAAGGAAATCTGCTGTCCTTTTCTGGTCTGGCCTACATGTGACTCCAGAGCCACAGCAATATGGTTGACTCTCAACTACTCTCTGAAATGCTGGTGATGCCCACATCCCATAAATGAAGAAGATAAAAACTGTTGGCCGACAAAAAC
The DNA here is from genome assembly GCA_024679065.1 of Sphyrna mokarran. Classification (NCBI taxonomy): domain Eukaryota; kingdom Metazoa; phylum Chordata; class Chondrichthyes; order Carcharhiniformes; family Carcharhinidae; genus Sphyrna; species Sphyrna mokarran. The sequence continues at coordinate 18,535,332 of JAGIQG010000005.1, forward strand.
TTGACTGTTTGACCCATAGCATTTTGGGGGTGGGGGGACGGAGGTTTAAAATCAGAGTGTTCCTTCCCCTAGGTAGGTTGCCAACGCAGGCGGGGCCAGGCACTACCTATCCAAAGCTCTCTGGTTCTGAGGTGCCAGTCACTTACTTACACACACATGCGCACACACACACGCTCACACACACACACACACACACACACTCACACACACACATGCTCACAACACACACTCACACACATACACATACATGCTCTCACCACAACACACACGCTCACACACCCACAACTCACATACACGCTCATACACACACACACATGCTCACAGACACGCTCACACATAGCTCACACACACACACGCTCACACACACACACACTCACACACACACACACGCTCACACACACACACACACCACACACCACACACACACACACTCACATACATGCTCATACACACACACACATGCTCACAGACACGCTCACATGTACGCTCACACACACACACTCATACACATACACACACTCACACACACACACACGCTCACATACACACACACGCTCACACACACACACACACTCACATACACGCTCAGACACACACACACTCACACACACACACACACATGCTCACAGACACACTTACACACATACACACGCACATGCCTTTGCCCACAGTTTGAAAACTTTAGTAACTCTTTAAGTATTGGAATACCATCCATGAAATTATTCAGAGGAACCAACTATGATTCAAATAGAATGAGGAATTTTGAACTTTGTGCTGTAATATCTAGGCAGAACAATTCTGATTAGGGTACAATTATTTGCAAAAATATACTTTATTTATAAAGTATCTGACAGAAGATTATAAATATTCTAAACTGGCCATCGTGAAAGTATAATATTCAGGTTCTCTGCATACATCAGGTTACATTCTGAGTTGCTTCAATACATACGTTTCATTATGATCATTACAGATGCTTCAATGGTGCTTAAAATGTCTATCTAGATCACAGATTTATTTTGCAAAAATATATTTTATTCATTTAAAATCTGAAAGGTACATTACAAAACATTTTGCAGAAAATTCTCAAAAATCTCAGGTGGTCTGACAGAATTAGAAAATCCCTACAGTGCAGAAGGAGGCCATTCGGCCCATCCAGTCTACAACAACCACAATCCCACTCAAACACTACTCCTATAACCCCACATATTTACCCTGCTAATCCCCCAGACAGTAGGATTAATTTAGCATGGAAAATCAACCTAACCTGCAAAACTTTGGATAGCTTCTGAGCTCTGACACAGGGTCATCCAGACTCAGAAAAGTTGGCTCTATTCTCTCCCCACAGATGCTGTCAGACCTGCTGGGATTTTCCAGCATTCACTGATTTTTGTTTCAGATTCCAGCATCTCAGTATTCTGCTTTTGACAAAACATTTTAAATAATTATCTTAGCAAAGTGCAATGACAGTCACATTTTCTCCAGAAATTACATTGGCACAGTGGTTAGCACTGCTGCCTCATGGCTCCAGGGACCCAGGTTCAATTCCCAGCTTGAGTGACTGTCTACGTGGAGTTTTCATGTTCTCCTCATGTCTGTGTGGGTTTCGTCCGGATGCTCTGGTTTCCTCCCACAGTCTGAAAGACGTGTTGGTTAGGTGCATTGGCCATGCTAAATTCTCCCTCAGTGTACCTGAACAGGGGCTGAAGTGTGGCGATTAGGGGATTTTCACAGTAACTTAATTGCAGTGTTAATGTAAACTTTATCCTTGTTACTTTGACAACAAGATGCCCTTTGAGGTGCTTCTGTTCTGTAATGAGAACATTACAAACAGTTCAATGTTTTTGTTACAGGGAGTGCAATTCTGTTCAAACCATACACATTGGTCATGTTGCACTCTGCAGTGCTTCAATACAGTTACACACAGTTAGAATTAAACACGCAGTCCACAGGTTTTTACCTGGTTACAACCCCTTGGTGCATATTGGCAGAAAGGCACCTTGGCAGCATCTGCCCCAAGCTTGAGTGCATCTCTCAGCACATGGCCCTGGGCTTTGGAATATTCCACTCGATTGAGGATAATGCTGGAAGATCGACAAATTTCAGGCAGACCAAAAAGTGTTTTACCCTGAGTTGATGATCTTCCATTAGCAGTGGCTGTTTGCCTCAGTGTCTTCTTCGAACAGTGTCCTAGGAATATTTTCGTAATAAAGTGGCAATGGTAACCTACGTTTATCTAGAAGGTGGCATTTCCGACAATGTAGCACCAGTTCAGCCCTGCAGTGTCAGCCTTAAACGAAATGCCGAAATGAAATGAAATGAAATGCCGAAATCTCGGGTGCCCTTGTACACCAGTCGCTGATGATAAGCGCGCAGGTACAGGCAGTGAAGAAGGCAAATGGCATGTTGGCCTTCATAGCAAGATTACAGAAGCAGGGATGTCTTACTGCAATTATACTGTCCTTGGTGAGGCCAGACTTGGAATGTTGTGTGCAGTTTTGGTCTCCTTATCTGAGGAAGGATGTTCTTGCGATAGAGGGAGTGCAGCGAAGGTTTGTCAGAACTGATTCCAGGTGTGGCGGAACTCACGTATGAGGAGAGATTGAGTAGGTTCGGCTTACACTCATTGGAGTTTCGAAGAATGAGGGGGGATCTCGTATAAAATTCTAACAGGATTAGATAGGGTAGGCACAGGAAGGATGTTCCCAATGGTGGCGATGTCGAGAGGTCATGGGGTAAACTATTTACGATTACGATGAGGAGAAATTTCTCCATCCAGAGAATGGCATGCCTGTGGAATTTACTACCACAGAAAGCAGTTGAGGCCAACACATTGTGTGTTTTCAAGGAGTTAGATATAGCACTTGGTATGAAAGGGATCAAAGAGTATGAGGGGGAGACAGGAAGATAATGAATGATGGGGTAGGCTTTAAGGATGGAATGGCCTACTCCTAACTGACAGGACTGAGCATTCTCCTGAAACCATGCTGGCATTCTTGGTGAATTTAATTTTATTATTTAGTATTAATCTCAATTTAATATAAACCTCAATCTGCCCAAGCTAACCCATCTCCTTCCTAGTCAGTGAATTTCAAATTCTCTGAACTTTCCTTTAGGAATAACTGAGATTGGTAAACATACTAATGGTACAAACTGTGCTACCATTCTTTAGACATGTTCCATCCTCTCTAACCGGTGCATTTCAAACCTCTTTCCTCTCTCAGGCCATTGCAAATGTGATGAATAGTCAACCAGAACAACCTCTCTCGTCTCTCCCTCATCCTCATCTTTGTCCCACTTGTAGATCTAATTAGAAATCTAATGTGCAGAAGGAGGCCATTCGGCCAATTGAGTCTACACTGACCACAATCCCACCCAGGCCCTATCATATAACCCCATTCATTTACCCTAGCTAGTCCGCCTAACACTAAGGGGCAATTCAGCATGGCCAATACACCTAACCTGCACATCTATCAAGGAAACCAGACCACACAAAGGAAACCCACCCAGACAAGGGGAGAGCTCACAAACTCCACACAGACAGTGATCCAAGTCAGGAGTCATGCCCGGATCTCTGACGCTGTGAGGCAGCAGTGCGAACCACTGTGCCACCATGCCACCCCAATCTCTAACACTCTCCACCTTCTATATGTTCCAGCCACAGGAACCTGACTGGATGGATTTTGGGTCAGAGATAGGGGCATATAACACCGTAGGAACCTCACTGAATGGGATGAGAAATTTCAGTTATGAAGATAGATGGGAAAAGTTGAGACTGTTCATTCTGTGGAGGAGGAGGCTGAGCGATTTGACAGAAGTGTTCAAAATGTTGAGAGGGCTGGACAGAGTAGATACGGAGAAACTATTCCCCCTCACAAAAGGATCGGGAACGAGAGGGCAAAGGCTTTAAAGTGATTTGCAAAAGAAGCAAATGTGATGTGAGAACAATCTTTCTCACACAGCGAATGGTTAGTGTGTAGAAGGCACTGCCTGAAAGTGTGATGGAGGCAGGTTCACTTTCACAATGAGTGGTTCAAGTCTGGAATGCGCTGCCTGGGAATGTGATAGAGGCAGGTTCAACTGAGGCATTCAAGGGGACATTAGATGATTATCTGTGAAGGAAGAATGTAGGGAGGAGGCTGGGGAATGGCACTGGGTAAATTGTTTCAGTCAGAAAGCCAGCGTAGACAAGAAGGGCCAGGTGACCTCTTTCTGTGCTATAACCATTCTGTGACAAGTTTCTTCCAATTCGGTGCAGACTCGAGGGGCCAAATAGTCTCTTTCTGCACTGTCGGGATTCTATGACATTAATCTCCGATATATAAGATTTCAGAGCGTATCGGGGGTCATTCACCCACTCATATCTTATGCTGGCTCTCTGAAAATGAAAATGGAATCTCTCTTGCTTTAGTCTCATACCTTTTAACAAGACTGAAGTTTCACCATGGTGAATGCCAGAGTGAGGCACGATTATGCCGTTTTGTGATCCTGGCTTAGTCAAAAGAAATGAGATCCTCGAGGCAGTGGAAACAGGATAAATATGCCCAAGTAGCTGAATTGATAAATGTCAGCGGGGAAAAATGAGGTGAAGTTTCTCCAGCAGGTCCTCTGGATCACCCTCTGTCTCCTCAGCAGAAACCCCAAAGAGTTTCTCCAGAGTTTCATCGAAAAGGCGGATGGGTTTTTTTGATACGATGATCTGATAGTTTCATGATCATTATTTCCAAGAGTGTTCAACCTTTTGAAAACCATGCAGATATGTGAGGCCGATTGAGGAGAGGCCTGCTTATGGATTGACCTAGAATTTAGGATAACCTCATGTCAGGAAGTTTAGACTTGCGCGTGAGGAATAGATAGCCAAGTGGGTGAGGTGCTGAAGGACTGCTGGCACCCGAAGCTCAAAGTGTCATTGCAAAAATACAGAGGGGAAGGTTAGAATTGAGTAGATGCCATTTAAGGAAGTGAGATTGTATTGTCAATAGTGCAACTTCCTGATGGGAACAGCAGCGCCCTCTGCTGATCATGTGACTGCATTACATCACTATGCTGACAGAATTATCAGCTGCAGCACCACCTTCTGGTCTTATCAGCTCATTACAGCAACATGAACCTGGGCCTTAACTGCACCCTGCAGTGCAAATATCAGGTCCTACTCTCCCATATCAGCAAGACTCCTCTTCTTCTCTGTCCCATCATTGTCACAGACCTTACAAGGTGTGTGTTCACAGTGTTGAGGATGGAGCAGTGGCACAGCGGTTAGCACAGCTGCCAGGTTTGAGAGTATTTTGGGGCCATAGTCATTTGGAATTTAGAAGAACAAGGAGTGATCTTGTAGAAACATATAGGCTTGAGGGACCAAATGGCCTATTCCTGCTCCTAGTTCTTACGTTCTTAATCTGGTGAATTGGTGCGATGCCAATAATCTCTCCTTCAATGTCAGTAAAACAAAGGAGGTAGTCATCAACTTAGATTCGTAGACTTAGAGTAGAAGGAAGGCAACAGGTCTGCACCAACCACAATCCCACGCAGGCCCTACATCCGCAACACCATGTATTTACCCTGACATTAAGGGGCAATTTGCCATGGCCAGTCCACCTAACCTGCGCATCATTGGGGTGTGGGAGAAAACCGGAAGAAGCCCACGCAGACACGGGGAGAATGTGCAAACTCCACACAGACACTGACCTGAGCTGGGAATTGTGAGACAGCAGTGATAACCGCTGTGCTACTGTGCCGCCCCAGGAGTTCAGGAAACATAGTGGGTGATATGCCCCTGTCTACACTAATGGGGCTGAAGATGAAATGGTCGAATATTTTAAGTCTCTACGTGTTCAGATGACCAACAACCTGTCTTGGTCCCTTCATGCTGACACTATAGTTAAGAAAGTCCAGTAATGCCTCTAATTTCTCAGGAGGCTAAAGAAAGTTGGCAAGTCCGCTATGATTCTCGCCAGCTTTTACAGATGCACCATAGAAAGCATCCTTTCCAGATGTATCACAGCTTGGTTTGGCACCTGCTCTGCCCAAGACCACAAGTAATTACAAAGGGTTGCAAATCTAGCCAAAACAATCCCCCATCCATTGACTCTGTCTACACTTCCCACTACCTCAGAAAAGCAATCAGCATAATCAAGGACCCCACGCATTCTGGACATTCTCTCTTCCACCTTCTCCTGTTGGGTTTGAGAACACATACCAAGAACAGTTTTTCCCTGTTGCCATTAGACTTTTGAAAGGATCTATTATATATTAAGTTGATCTTTCTCTCCACCCTGTCTGTGATTGTAACACTATACTCTTCACCCTCTTCCCTGTGCACTCTATGAACGGTATATTTTGTCTGTATAGAGTAAGAAACAATAGTTTTCACTGTATTCCAATATATGTGGCAATAATAAATCAAATCAAATTTGTGTTGTGATTGATATTCTTTCTATAACTACTCAGTTGCATGTTTCTTCATAATATGAAACTTACTTGTCTATTTGAAACTTGAATTGTCTAATCTGATCTCCTGTTTTAAATATTCCACAAACCTAACTCCTTTGCCTTTGGTGGAGGGATAGTTTCTGAGGAGCTTTACCCTGACCGTGGTGGTACCGTGGTTAGCACTGCTATCGTTCAGCACCAGGGAGCTGGATTCAATTCAGAGTCTCCACATTGAATGCTTCTACCTCTAGCCTTACTAGTCTGAAAATACCTGATCTCAGAAGCTAAGCAGACTCAGGCCTGGTTAGTACTTGGATGGGAGACTGCCTGAAGATACCAGGTATAGTAGGGTTTTTCAGGTGGCACAGTGCTGATTAGCACTGCTGCCTCAGAATGCCAAGGACCTGGGTTCAATTCTGGTCTTGGGTGACTGTCTGTGTGGGGTTTGAACATTCTCCCCATGTCTGTGTGGATTTCCTCCCAGAATCCATCAATGTGTGGGTTAGGTGGATTGAAATAGGTAAATTGACCCTAGTGTCAGGGGTTTAGCAAGGTAAATGTGTGGGGATATGGGAATAGGGCCTGGGTGGGATTGTGATTGGTGCAAACTCGATGGGCCAAATGGCTTCCTTTTGCAGTGTAGGGGATATGATGATTCTAACCTCAATTTGATCTCCCCAATTCCAGAGAATATAGGCCTAAACTGTTCATTCTCTCTTTACATGACAAACCCCTCATCTCTGGAACCAATCTAGTGAACCTCCTCTGAACTGCCTCCAATGGTACTGCATCATTCCTCAAACATGGAGACCAAATCTGTGCACAATACTCCCGGTGCAGCCTCAAGAATACCTTGTGTAATTGCAACAATACTTCCTTACCTTTATCTTCTATAATAACAAGAATGACGCCTTGTTTATCTTGTAGGCTCATGGACAGAGTGTGCTGGAATATCTTCGGAGATGATGAGATGCAAAATGAGGGAGATTAAAACAAAAATGGCCAAATGGCATGATAAAGCTCGTCAGTAGCCTAGATTCCAGGTCGAGGAGTAATGCCAAGACATGTAATTAGCATCTGGTTTATAGAAACATAGCAATTTAGAAAATAAAAGCAGGAGGGAGCCATTTAACCCTTCAAACCTAATTTATTATGATCATGGCTGGTCATCTAACTCAATAGCTCGACGCTGCCTTCCCCTCAAACCCTTTGATTCTCCTCGCCCCAAGCGTTATATCAAATTGCTTCTTCACCAGCCTGTTGATGGGTACCACTGGATGGACTTCTCTCTGGACTGCTCCATTTAATTGTGTGAGGTCCACACTTGTGTGAGTTGACCAGATGCCAGTGGGATGGTTATGACCTTCTCCCCTCCCATCCTGTTCTTTGGTCACAGGTAGAAGGTCCCGGGGGTGAAGGGACCCACTAGCAAGATGTCTGGGACCAGCGATGCAATTTTCACTTACTCAGCCCCTGGAAGAATCATGGAAATTCCTGGCGGATTCAGTCCTGTTGTCCGACAGGAAGGCCTCATCTACTTTTTGCAGGATGCCCAGTTGTGTTTGCGCTCAGTAAATAGACACGAGGTTCTGCTGGTATAAAGGCGATCTGTCACTTCTTGGGGCATAAACCGATCATAGAAGTTCATAGAATCCCCACAGTACAGAGAGAGGCCATTCGGCCCATTGAGTGTGCACAATCCCACCCAGGAACTATCTCCATATCCCACATAATTACCCACTAATTCCTCTAACCTACGCATCTCAGGACGCTAAAGGCAATTTTAGCGTGGTCAATCAACCTAACTCGCACATCTTTGGACTGTGGGAGGAAACCAGAGCACCCGAAGGAAACCCATGCAGACATGAGGAGAATGTTCGTTAACATGCTTGCTAGTTCGCCTGGAAATTGGAGTTTAATATTCGATGGCTGTATTGAGCCAGGGAGAATGACCAGCCAGTAGTTTTTTTTTGTAATTTGATTTATTATTGTTATATGTATTAACATACAATGCAAAGTATTGTTTCTTGCATGCTGTACAGACAAAGCACATCGTACATAGAGAAGGAAACAAGACAGTGCAGAATGTAGTGTTACATTCATAGCTGGGGTGTGGAGAAAGATCAACTTAGAGCAAGATAGGCCCATCCAAACGTCTGACAGCAGTAGGGCAGAAGCTGTTCTTGAGTTGGTTTGTACGTGACCTCAAGACATCTGTATCTTTTTCCCAATGGAAGAAGGTGGAAGAGAATCCAAAAGTGCTGCGGGTTAGTTAGATTGGCCTTGATAAAAACAAATTGCCCCTTAGTGTCGGGAGAAAATATGTGGGGTTAGGGAGATTGGACCTGCGTGGGATTGCAGGCTCAATGGACCATCAGAAAGTTGCAAGATTGAAAATCACTATTTTGGAAGCGATGTGAATAACCAAATTATCCTTCTCTCCAAAGGGGATCCCGGCCAGGAGCCCAGAAACTAAGTTGTTAAGTTGCAATTAATTATTGATTGGCCGTGTCACGTGACCGAGTCTCTGTCCTTTTGGAGAGTTTTAACGTTCCAGCTTTGGGCCTCCCAGTCAGAGTGGGCAGGAGTCCAGCAGCTTGGCTGGGTAAGCAGTTGGTTCTTACCCTCAGCTCCAGATTGATTTTAAAAGATTCCGATCAACGCCTGCCAAGCAGCCTACACACAGAAAGTCCATCGTGCAGCAACTTGGTCTGTTTCAAGAATTTTCATCTTGTTTAGCCAGCAAGAACTCATTGGAGCTGACCCCATTGCCAAGGAAAGACTCTTTGGACTCTAACTTTGGATTCCAGAACTTAACTAATATTTCTGTGGCCTTTAGAGTGTAAAGTTCCATTCTTCTTTCCTCACTCCCGCTTTACTGTGTGTGTGTGTGTGTGTGTGTGTGAGTGTGTGTGTGTGTGTGTGTGTGTGTGTGTGTGTGTGTGTGTGTGAGTGTGTGTGTGTGTGTTTACGTGTGTGTGTTTACGTGTGTGTGAATTTATATGTGTGTGTTTACATGTGTGTATTTATGTGTGTGCGTGTTTATGTGTACATGTGTGTGTGTTTATGTGTGCATAGAGTCAGAGAGGTTTACAGCATGGAAAGAGGCTCTTCAGCCCAACTTGTCCATGCTGCCCTTTTTTTAAAACTCCTAAGCTAGTCCCAATTGCCCACATTTGATCCATATTCCTCGATATCTATCTTACCCATATAACTACCTAAATGCTTTTTAAAAGATAAAATTGTACCTGCCTCTACTACGACCCCAGGCAGCTTGTCCCAGAAACTCATCACCCTTTGTGTGAAAAAATTGCCCCTCTGGACTCTTTTGTATCTCTCCCCTCTCACATTAAACCTATGCGCTCTAGTTTTAAACTCTTTGGGAAAAGATATTGACTATTTATCTTGTCTATGCCCCTCATTATTTCATAAATCTCTAAAAGGTCACCCCTCAGCTCCAGAGAAAAAAGTCCCAGTCTATCCAGCCTCTCCTTATAACTCAATCCATTAAGTCCCAGGAGCATCCTAGTAAATCTTTCCTGAACTGTTTCTAGTTTAATAATATCCTTTCTATAATAGGGTGACCAGAATTGCACACAGTATTGTATGACTGCATGCGCATGTTTGGTTATGTGTGTGTGTGCGTGCGTGTGCGTGTGTGCGCGTGTGTGTGTGTGTGAGCATTTTGGCCTCTGTGGTAGTGAATTCCACACATTCATCACTCTCTGGGTGAAGAAATCGCTCCTTACCTCAGTTCTAAAAGGTTTACCCCTTACCCACAAACTATGACCCCCAGTTCTGGACTCCCCCACCATTATCAGGAATTCTTCCTGAATCTATATTAGGTTAGGGTGCATTGAACCGAACAGGTGACCAGGGGAATTTCACAATAACTTCATTGCAGTGTTAATGTAAGCCTTACTTGTAACTAATAAATAAACTTCACTTTACTTTTTATCTTGTTGAACCCTGAAGAATTTTGTAACATTCTATGAGATGTCCTCTTACTCTTGAAAACTCCAGTGAACATAATCCTAACCGACATTTCAGTTAGGTTCTTTACCCAGAGGGTGGTAAGGGTATGGAATGCCCTGCCTGCTGCAGTTGTAGATGCGCCAAGTTTGGTGGGATTTAAGAGGTTAGTAGATAAGTTTATGGACGAAAAGGGAATGGTTTAGGTTAGAGGGTCATTGCTTTTTCTTAATTGGTCGGCGCAACATCGAAGGCTGAAGGGCCTGTTCTGCGCCGTAATGTTCTATGTTCTATGTTCTATGACATAATCTCTCCTCATACAACAGACCTGCCATCCCAGGAATCAGCCTGGTATCCTGTTCATGGCAAATAATTTTAGCCAGCCTATACTAGGGAAGAAAATTCCACAAACAATGATCCTCTGAGAGAAAACATGTCTCCACATGTCCATCTTATTCTGAAACTGTGCTGCCTTGTTCCAAACTCCTGCAAGAGGAACCACCCATCAAGTATTTGCCCTTTCCTGTTCCTTCAGGATCTTAAAAGTCACCTCCCATTTTTCTAAATTCCAATGGATATAGGCCCAATCTGCTCAACCTGTCTTTGTAGAATAAGCTCCTCATAGAATCCATAGATTCACAGAATTTATACAGTGCAGACTGGCACATTGAGTCTGCAGCAACTCTCTGATGGAGTACATTATCCAGAACCTCGCTCCTGTCCTATCCCTGTGACCCTGCACATTTACCATGGATAATCCATCTAACCTACACATCTTCAGATACTGAACGGCAATGTAGCATGGCCAATCCTCTTAACTCTGAGGCAGCATACTGTGGTTAGCACTGCTGCCTCACAGCGCCAGGGACACAGGTTTGATCCTGGCCTTATGGCATTGTCTGTGTGGAGTCTGCACATTCTCCCTGTGTCTGCATGAGTTTCCTCCGGGTGCTCCAGTTTCCTCCCACAGTCCAAAGATGTGCAGGTTAGATGAATTGGCCATGATAAATTCTCCCTCAGTGCACCTGAACAGGCACTGGAGTGTGGCAACTAGGGGACTTTCACAGCAACTTCATTGCAGTGTTAACGTAAGCCTGCTTGTGACTAATAAATAAAATAATAAACTGAAAATCCCCTCATCGTCACACTGCGGCACTGTCTGGGTCCACTGAGGGAGAATTTACTTGGCGATGCACCTAACCAGCATGTCTTTCAGACTGTGGGAGGAAACCGGAGCACCCGGAGGAAACTCACAAACTCATCTATCATGATTTTTCACCGTGGCCTTCTGACCAGCGTTGAGCTCTTTAAGTTTCATGCCTTGTTTACTATGATTCACCTTCACCCTGTCTTACTTTTCTCTTCATTTACCTATTGACATCAGGCTTAAGCAAAGTAATCCTTGTCCAGGGAGCTAGTCAGTGAGTTTCACACCATCTTGCAAAATTAGATACTTCTTGTGCTCTCCTTGTGAGATTACAGACCTGCCTGTAGCTGCACCACAAAGAAAATATGTTCTGAATCTCTGGCTTTCATTTCTACTGCAGGCCCTGGAGTTTTATCTTCAGCCCCCTTACCGTCATATTCCTTGTGCTGTCCTCCTTGCTCGCTGAGTGAGTACAACTCTTGATCTTCACGCTCGGCAGCAATACCTTCTGTTTCACAATTACGAAGTATGCATTTGAGGGCCGCTGAATTAGTTCTCGAATCACAAAATCCTGCTGTGCAAAAGGAGGCCATTCGGCCCATTGAATCTGCACTGACCACAATCCCACCCAGGCTCTATCCCCATAACCCCATGCACTTACCGTAGCTAGTCCCCCTGACAGTAAGGGGCCACAGTGGTGCAGTTATTACCATTGCTGCCTGACAGTGCCAGGGACCTGGGTTCGATTTCCAGCGTGGGTCACTGTGTGTGTGTGTGTGTGTGTGTGTGTGTGTGTGTGTGGAGTCTGCACATTCTCCCCGTGTCTTGTGTGGGTTTCCTCCGGGTGCTCCAGTTTCCTCCCACAGTTTTAAAGATGCGTTGGTTAGATGCAGTGGCCATGCTAAAGTCTCCCTCGGTGTACCTGAACAGGCGCCGCAGTGTGGCAACTGGGGGATTTTCACAGTAACTCCAACACATCGCTAACTTAAGCCTACTTATATCACTAATAAACAAACAGATTTACCATGACCTCAACCTGATGCGTGGCTTAAATCTGGAATTTTACCATGATCTAGAATATTAATACTTCCTTTACTCCTTTACACCATACAGATAAGACTAACTTTCTTACTGACTGACAACAGGAGTATTTAATTGATCGGTGGTTACCATGGTAGCAGTAACATGTAAATATTTGACACTGAAACTGTGAACTTGACTGCCAAGGCCTGGATCTCACAGAAATCCAGTGGATTTTCCCTGTTACCTCAGCATCTCCCTTTCATTTTGCAACTATGTCTTTCTGCCATTACAATGGCTCTGGTCTCAGCGCATGTCTCCCTCCATGATAACTTACAGCCCAAAAGCTTAGCCTGGGTCTTATTGTACTTTATCCCTCCTACGAACCTGTCTCTAAGATTGATTTCTAAGTTTACGATGAGAGAGTTCCATTAATTTGAGAATGCAATTTGCAATGGTCGCATAGATACATAGAGACATAGAAAATAGGAGCAGGAAGAGGCCATTTGGCCCTTTGAGCCTGCTCCACCATTCAATGTGATCATGACTGATTATCCAACTCAATAGCCTAATCCTACTTTTTCCCCATAACCTTTGATCCCATTTGCCCCAGGTGTTACATCCAGCCCCTTCTTGAATACATTCAATGTTTGGGATCAACTACTTCCTGTGATAAAGAATTCCAAAGGCTCACCACTCTTCAAGTGAAGAAATGACTCCTCACCTTCATCCTAAATGGTCTACCCCAAATCCTCAAACTCTGATCCATGGTTCTGGATTCCCCCGCCATCCGGAACATTCTCCCTTCATCGACCTTTTCTAGTCCAGTTAGAATTTTATTAGTCTCTATGAGATTCCCCCCCTTCATTCATCCAAACTCCAACAGAAACAATTGTAACCTATTCAATCTCTCCTTATAAATCAATCCTGCCATCCCCAGAATCAGCCTGGTAAACTTTCGCTGCGTTCCCTCAAGAGCAAGAACATCCTTCCTCAGAAAAGGAGACTAAAACTGCATACAGTAAATTAGTTGTGGCCTCCCTAAGACCCTGTATAATTGCAACAACACATCCCAGCTTCTGTCTCGCTCGCTAACTGCTTCCTATTGCAAAATGCAATTCTCAGTAAGTGCAATCTAATTCTTAGCCATGCCAGAATAATCCATAGTATTGCGAGTTCATGGTTAACATTGGTTATACACCAGCTTGAAAGCATCATGTTCCATCCTGATAAGCAAGACATTTATTATATCCTCATCTTCCATTTTATTTACTTGCAGCCATGTGTATAACGATTGTTTATAATCCTCTCTGTTATAGATAAATTGCCCCTTTTGTCCCCAGATGTCTTCAATCTCATTTTTCAATTGCTTTCTGTGTTGCGCCGCTGTATATGGTGTGCATAAGACTGATCTTTTAAACTTTTCAATCACAACTTTGCCTTGCTTTCTCGTCCCGTTGGTTGATGGACAGGATGAGCCAGTAATATGGCAAGAAAGATTGGATTCACACCCATTTTCTATCTGCTGCCTCACAGCACCAAGGACAAATCAAGGACCCTACACACCCCAGACATTCTCTGTTCCACCTTCTTCCTTCAGGAAAAAGTCTGAGGTCACGTATCAACCAACTCAAGGACAGCTTCTTCCCTGCTGCCATCTGACTTTTGAATGGACCCAATTTTGCATTAAGTTGATCTTTCTCTACACCCTAGCTACGATTGTAACACTACATTCTGCATTCCCTTCTTTCCTTCTCTATGAACAGTATGCTTTGTCTGTATAACACACTAGAAAAATGCTTTTCACTGTATGCTGATGCATGTGACAATAATAAATCAAATCAAATCAGACTACCATGATCTTTTCAAGCCCGGGTAGCTGGAGAGATCAGTCTCGCGCCCAAAAGGTGGGTCACAATTTTCTTCAGCTCTGAATTTCTCAAACGAAATGTAATAAAGAATCCTCTCCCAGAGTCATCACCATCTTTCTGCTGTGTGTTGTGCTGAGGTAAGATCATAGAAGATAGAACATAGAACACTACAGCACAAACAGGCCCTTCGGCCCACAAGTTGTGCCGAACACATCAAAACCTACCCAGCCATAGACCTATCTATAACCCCCAATCCCATTGGATCCCATATACTCATCCAGAAGTCTTTTAAAAGACCCCAGCGAGTTCGCCTCGACCACCACCGACGGCAGCCGATTCCATTCACTCACCACCCTCTGAGTGAAAAACTTTCCCCTAGCATCCCCTCTGTACTTGCTTCCCTGCACCTTAAATCTGTGCCCTCTCGTCGTGACCATTTCAGCCCTGGGAAATAGTCTCTGAGAGTCCACCCTATCTATTCCTCTCAACATCTTGTAAACCTCTATCAGGTCGCCTCTCAACCTTCGTCTCTCCAGGGAGAACAGTCCCAGCTCCCTCAACCTGTCTTCATAAGGCATGCCTCCCAATCCAGGCAACATCCTTGTAAATCTCCTCTGCACCCTTTCAATAGCTTCCACGTCCTTCCTATAGTGAGGCGACCAGAACTGCGCACAGTACTCCAAGTGTGGTCTGACAAGGGTCCTATAAAGCTGCAGCATTACCTCCTGACTCCTGAACTCAATCCCTCGATGAATGAAGGCCAGTACACCGTAAGCTTTCTTAACCACATCCTCCACCTGGGAGGCCGATTTGAGAGCCTTATGGACCCGGACCCCAAGATCCCTCTGCTCTTCCACACAGCTAAGACTCCTACCTTTGATAGTGTACTCATTCATCCCGTTGGATCTGCCAGAATGGACTACAACACATTTATCCACGTTGAAGTACATCTGCCACTTCTCCGCCCAGTCTTGCATCCTGTTGATGTCATGCTGCAACTTCTGACATCCCTCCAGACCATCCACAACACCACCGATCTTCGTGTCATCGGCGAACTTACTCACCCATCCCTCCACTTCCTCATCCAGGTCATTTATGAAAATGACAAACAGCAAGGGTCCTAGAACAGATCCCTGGGGCACTCCACTGGTGACCGACCTCCATGCAGAAAAAGAGCCATCCACAACCACCCTCTGCCTTCTGCAGGCAAGCCAGTTCTGGATCCACAAGGCCAAAGCCCCTTCGATCCCATGGCCTCTCACCTTCTCAAGAAGTCTTGCATGTGGGACCTTGTCAAATGCCTTGCTGAAGTCCATGTACACCACGTCCACTGCTCTTCCTTCGTCAATGTGTTCAGTCACATTTTCGAAGAACTCAATTAAGCTCGTAAGGCACGACCTGCCTTTTACAAAACCATGCTGACTATTTCTAATCAACCTAAACTTCTCCAAATGCTCGTAAATCTTGTCCCTCAGAAGCCTCTCCATCAGCTTACCAACCACTGAGGTCAGACTCACCGGTCGGTAATTTCCAGGACTATCCCTGTTCCCTTTCTTGAAAATAGGGACCACATCCGCAATCCTCCAATCCTCCGGAACCTCTCCCGTCTCCATCGACGACGCAAAGATCATCGCCAGGGGCTCTGCAATGACATCCCTCACCTCCCACAATAACCTGGGGTACATCCCATCTGGTCCCGGAGACTTGTCTATCTTGATAGCATTTAAAAGTTCTAACACATCCGCTTCCTTAATATCTACATACTCAATCTTTTCAGTCTGCCGCAAACTTGTAGTGCATCCTCCCAGATCACTTTCCACCGTGAATACTGAGGCAAAGTACTCATTAAGCACCTCTGCCATTTCTTCCGGTTCCATACAGACTTTTCCCCCTTCACCTTTTATAGGTCCTATCCCTTCTCTTCTCATCCTTTTACTTTTCACATATTTGTAGAAGGCCTTGGGATTCTCCTTAATCCTACCAGCCAAGGCCTTCTCATGACCCCTTCTGGCTCTCCTAATTTCCTTTTTAAGCTCTCTTCTATAAGCCTTATACTTCTCTAGATCCCCAACATCTCCTAGCTCTTTGAACCTTTTATACACCTTTCTTTTCTTCCTGACTATGTTCACCACAGCCTTCGTGCACCACGGTTCCCGCGTCCTACCAAAACCTCCTTGTCTCACCGGAACGTTGTCGTGCAAAGCTCCAGACAAGCATTTCTTGAATATCTGCCACCTTCCTTCTGTGCTTTTCCCCAAGAACACCTCCTTCCAGTTTATTCGCCCCAACATCTGCCTGATGTCTTCATATTTCCCCTTATTCCAGACAAACACCTTCCTAGCCTGCCTGATCCTATCCTTTTCCAATGCAAGGGTGAAGGAGATAGAATTATGATCTCCATCCCCAAGATGCTCTCCTACCGAGAGATCCATCACCTGTCCTGGTTCATTAGCTAGTACCAGGTCCAGTACAGCCTCTCCTCTCGTAGGCTTGTCCACGTGCTGTGTCAGGAAACCCTCCTGAACACACCTAACAAACTCCTCCCCATCCAAACCCCTTACCCTTGGGATATTCCAGTCGATGTTTGGGAAATTGAAGTCTCCCATCACAACAACTCTGTTATTTCTACATCTCTCCAGTATCTGTTTCCCTATCTGCACCTCAACTTCCCTGTCACTATTGGGCGGCCTATAGAATACACCCAGCAACGTCACCGACCCTTTGCTATTCCTAACTTCCACCCACAGAGACTCCGTAGACATTCCCTCCTCGGTATCCACCTTCTCTGCAGCCATGACACTGTCCCTGATCAACAGTGCCACTCCACCACCTCTTTTGCCTCCCTCCCTGTCCTTCCTGAAGGATCTGAATCCCGGGACCTGTAGTACCCAGTCCTGTCCCTGAGACATCCAAGTCTCTGTAATGGCCACCACATCACAATCCCAAGCAGCAATCCACGCCCTAAGTTCATCCACCTTATTTACTACACTCCTGGCATTAAAATAGACACAGCTCAGTCCCTCAGACTGGACATTTCCCTTCTCCCCCACTCGTCTAACCTGCCTCTCATCCTGCCTAGAGTCCTTCCCTACCTGGGAGCTAACTTCCTTGCTCCCAGTCTCCACATCACTATTCCCTCCCCCTAACCTTTCTAGTTTAAAGTCCCCCCAGTAGCCCTAGCCAGTCTTCCCGCCAAGATATTAGTCCCCCTGGGATTCAGGTGCCACCCGTCTTTGCTGTACAGGTCACACCTGCCCCTAAAGAGGTCCCAATGATCCAGGAACCGGAATCCCTGCCCCCTGCTCCAGTCCCTCAGCCACGTATTCAACCTCCACCTCATACTATTCCTGCTCTCACTCTCCCGAGGCGCAGGCAGCAATCCTGAGATTACTACCTTCGCTTTCCTCTCTCTCAGCTGCCTACCCAGTTCCCTATAATCCCTTTTCATGTCCACTTCCCTCTTCCTGCCTATGTCAGTAGTACCTATATGTACTACAACTTCCAGTTCCTCACCCTCCCCTTTCAGGATGTCTGGGACGCGTCCAGAGACATCCCGAATCCCAGCTCCAGGGAGACATACCACCATCCGCGACTCCCGTCTGCGTCCACAAAAACGCCTGTCCGCCCCCCTCACTAGGGAGTCCCCTATAAGCACTGCCTTTTTGCTCTGTTTTTTAGGTTTTTGTTTTTGTGATCAGCACAGGCTCAACTCTCTGCAGCCATCATTGAACTGATAGATAGTCGGAGACCTTTTCCCAGGGTGGAAGTGTCAATTACAAGGGGGCACAGGTTCAAGGGGGAAAGTTTAAGGGACATGTGTGTGGGGGAACGTTTTTTACACAGAGAATAATGGGTGCGTGGAATGCACGGCTAGAGGAGATGGTGGAAGCAGGCCATTAGCAACATTTAAGAGGCATCAGGATGGGTACTTGAACAGGGAGGGAGTAGAGGGATACAGATCGAATAAGAACAGGAGGGTTTTTTTTAGTTTAGTTCGCTGAAGGTCCTGTTCCTGTCCTGTACTTTTCTTTGCTGTTTGTTCTTTGATTTTATTTACACTTCCCCAGCAGAGAGGACTCCTACAGGATAGGTGCACACACTCTGCGCACTTACAAGAGATTTCCTCTTTTGTTTGGGAAGAAGATTGCATGTTATAAAAAGATAGATAACAGGTTACTATCTGTATCATCAGTCTGGGCCGTAGGCTAATCATCTAAGAGGAACAAAGAGAAATTTTGCAAATTTAGTTCCTTGTGTGCCTTGTTTATATTTTTCCATTACCTGCAGAAGATTATCTGACTGAAAAGGGACAGATATATATGTGTGCACGCAAGTGGAACACTCTACGTAGATGTGTAAACATTAATTAATATCCAAAGCCAGACTCAGTAAGAGTACCCACAGTGTGTGATTCTGCAGACAAATGCGAGAGGTCTTCCTTAGTTGTCAAGTTTGCATGTTTGTAATCTTTTTTAAGCGTATCTTCGCACCCATACTGTTTTACCCTTTGGGGAATGGGAAGTGGCGGAAGGATTCCTGAACTCATTATCAGCCTGTCAAACCATGTTGGACACTCCTTCTATGATAAGCAAGTCCTGGCATTGGACTCCAGACCGCAGTGTCTGGTCCAGCGAACGAGATGCCTTTATATGTCCTGGTTGTGATCAGAATTCCCCACTCACCTGACAAAGGAACAGCACTCTGAAAGTGTTTGCTACCAAATAAACCTGTTGGACTTTAACCTGGTGCTTTGAGATTTCTTACTGAACTTGACAGTTGTCAGCTTATCAAACGGCCACCATGTGGCACCCTTAGACAGGCAGAAGTTATGAAAGGTACAAAAATCACACAAAACATAAGATACAAGAGCAGGAATAGGCCATTCGGCCTTCTGAGCCTGCTCCGCTATTCGTGGCTACTTTCTGCGTGTCTGCAAGGGTTTGCTCCGGGTGCTCTGGTTTCCTCCCACATTCTGAGCGACATGCTGGTTAGGTACATTGATGTAGAGATGCCAGCGTTGGACTGGGGTAAACACAGTAAGAGGTCTGACAACATCAGTTTTAAATCCAGCCGATTCATTTGATAGTAAACTCGCAAGCTTTTGATTTTATATACACCTCGCTCGCCCGACGAAGGCCATAAAGCCGAAAGCTTGTGAGTTTACTATCAAATAAATCGGTTGGATTTAAAACTGGTGTTGTCAGATTTCTTACTGTAGGTACATTGACCCAAACAAATGCCAGGGTGTGGTGACTAGGGAAATATCATAGTAACTCCACTGCAGTGTTAATGTAAGCCTTACTTGTGACTAATAAGTAAATTTTACTTTTTTTACTTTTTTTCTATCACAACTCTGCCTGCTCACACTATGCTGGTAACCCCTTAATTTCCTGAGTAACCAACAATCTATCGACCGGTGGGGTGGCACAGTGGTTAGCGAGATCCGGGTTCAATTCCTGGCTTGGATCATTGCCTGAGTGGAGTTTGTACTTTCTTCCGGTGTCTGTGTAAGTTTCTTCCGGCTGCTCCGGTTTCTGCCCACAGCCTGAAAAATGTACTGATTAGGTGGATTGACCTGAACAGGTGCCAGTATGTGGCGACTAGAGGAATTTCAGGATGACTTCATTGCAGTATTAATGTAAGCCTTCCTTGTGACTATTAAAATAAACTCCATCTTGGAGACAGTAACATTAGCAAACCTACAGGTGGCAGTGAAGTGCAGTTTATCACAGGGCTGTGTATTGAGCTGAGATCCCCAGCTGCATCAGGGTCCACTTTCAACCTGTTTTTAACAGTGTCTGAAATGTAATTTTCCCACAGGTAAATCCCGCAGCCCAAGTACTTCCAGACTAAAACAGAAGCAAACTTACCGAGTCATCAAAATAATCATCTCACCAAATTAAATCCCCCCAACCACAAAAACCAAGCTGATTATACCATTAAAACCAGACTTGATAAAGCACCAGACCAAATAGCCAGCTCATAAGCTATCAGACACACATAGAAGAGAACCTACCAAACCCAAAGCCAGATTGAGTCAACACCAAACCCGGATGCAGGGACATTACAAGCATTCAATTCAGTTCCAGACTAAGTAAATATCAAACCAGACTTTATTGTGCTATCGAATCCAGTGCTAGCTTCACTAGGAGGCAGTAGCATACTGATAAAGTTCCTGGATTAATGCTCTGGTGACATTCACCATCCCAGTAACCAGAAGGATTTAAATTCAATTAATTGGACATTCGGAATGAGTTACGGACACAAATTAATCACTAACAACAGTTATGGGTGGGATTTTACAGCCTCACTCATCCCAAAACCCGGTGACACAATGGCTAACGCCGCTGCCTCATAGTTCCAGGGAACTGGGTTTGATTCCCAGCTCGGGTGACTGTCTGTGTGGAGTCTGCATTCTACCCATGTCTGTGTGGGTTTCCTCTGAGTGCTCTGGTTTCCTCCCATACTCCAAAGATGTGTGGGTTGAGTTGATTGGCCGTGCTATTTTTCTTTAAGTTTATTTATAAGTCACAAGTAAGGCTCACATTAACACTGCAATGGAGTTACTATGAAATTTCCCTACTTGCCACAGTCTGGCACCTGTTTGGGTCAATGCACCTCTTTCAAACTGTGGGAGGAAAATTGCCTCTAAGTGTCCCTGGGGATTATCAGAGTAAATATGTGGAAATTACAGGAATAGGGCCAGGTGAGATTGTTGACTGTGCAGATTCAATGGGCCGAATGGCCTCTTTCTGCACTATAGGGATTCTATGATTCTATGAAACTGTAAAATCCCACCCAAGACCTTCCTATTGTCCACCCTTTGCCCACTCCGATTCCCACGGCAAGTGGGCTGGTAAAATACCGGCCTACGAAGTTTCAACATTGTCATGAGAACCCATCAGGTTCAGTAATACCCATCAGAAGGGGAATATCTGTCATTGTTATCTGGCCTGGCCTACACATGACACCAGACCAACCACAATGTGATTTATTCTTAACTGCCCCCTAAAATGGCCACTCAGTTATAGGTGGCTAATTGTGGCCTACTGATTAGTTATTAGGGATTGGCAATAAAGTTGACCTTTTGGTCAACTGGAATCCCTACAGTCCAGAAGGAGGACACTCAGCCTATTGAGTCTGTACCAATTCTCCAACAGAGTATCTTATCCAGGTCCTATCCCTATAACCCCACACATTTACCCTACTAATTACCCTGACTGATACACCTTGGGGCAATTGTACCATGACCAATCCACCTTAACCTGTTCATCTTTGGAGAAAACAGAGTACTCGAAGGAAACTTTCTTCAGTGGGGAAGAAGATATAAAAGTCTGATGTCACATACTAACTGACTCAAGAAGAGTTTTCTTCCTGCTGCCATCAGACTTTAGAATGACCCTACCTCACATTAAATTGATCTTTCTCTACACCCTAGCTACACCCTAGCAGTACCTTTTGCAATCTCTTCTTTCTTTTTCTATGAACAGTATGCTTTGTCTATATGACATGCAACAAACAAAATTTTTCACTATATTTTAATACATTTGTCAATAATAATAAAAAAATCAAATTTAAAAAAATCCACATAGATATGGGGAGGATGTGCAAACTCCACACGGGAAGGTCACCCAAGGCAGGAATTGAACCTGGATCACTGATGCTATGAGGCAGCAGTGCTAACCACTGTGCCACCTCAGAGTGAAGAACCAGCCAAACTTGAACTGACTAAATGCTTTTTTTTTACCTGGGGAAGAAACAATGTCCACAGTTTAGTTTGATGTCCCTATGATTTTCCACCCATGCAGTATCCTGAAGATTAATTCTTCATTCCTGGAGACTCCAGTCACAATATGGAAGGCTTAACAATCGGAACTGGACAGACTAGATGCGGGAAAAATGTTCCCGGTGTTTGGGAAGTCCAGAGCAGAGGTGGGGAAGGTGGTCACAGTTTAAGAATAAGGGGTAAGCCATTCCGGACTGAGATAAGAAGAAACTCTTTCACTCAGAGACTTGTGAACCTGTGAAATTCTCTACCATGGAAAGCTGTTGGGGCCAGTTTGTTAGATATGTTCAAGAGGGAACTGGACGTGGCCCTTATGGCTAAAGGGATCAAAAGTATGGAGAGAAAGCCGGAATGGGATACTGAAAGTGCATGATTGGCCAGAATCATATTGAATGGTGATGCAGACTGAAAGGGCCGAATGGCCTACTCCTGCACCAATTTTCTAAAAGAATAGATCAGAGGCTAGGAATACTGCAGTGAGTAACTGACCTCCTGACTCCCCGAAGCCTGTCCACCATCTGCAAGGAACAAATCAAGAGTGTGATGGAATACTCCCCACTTGCCTGGATGGATGCAGCTCCAACAACATGCAAGAAGCTTGACACCATCCAGGACAAAGCAGCCACTTGATTGGCAGCACATCTACAAACATCCACTCTCTTCCCCACCGACGTTCAGTAGCAGCAGTGCGTATTATCTATAAGATGCACTGCAGCAATTCACCAAAGATCTTTAGACAGCACCTTCCAAACACATGAGCAATTTCATCTTGAAGGACAAGAGCAGCAAATACATGGGAACACCACCATCTGCAAGTTCCCCTCCAAGCCACTCACTACCCTGACTTGGTAAGTAGTCTCACAACACCAGGTTCCATTAACCCAGCACCCACAGCCTTTTGAAAGGAGACAGTTCCAGATTTCCAAATGTTTTGTCTGGAAAAGCACGTTCAGTGTCCCCCAACAAGCTTTCTTTATCGATAACATGCGTGTGATAATGTCTGAGTGAACTCACTGAATGACAGAGATCCGAAAGGTTCACGGTGGGGGATATAGGAGGGATGTCCAAGGTAGATTCTTCACTCAGAGAGTGGTTGGAGTGTGGAATAGACTGCCTGCTGAGATAGTGGAGTTGGACACTTCAGGAACTTTCAAGCGGTTATTGGATAGACACATGGAGCACACCAGAATGATAGGGAGTGGGATAGCTTGATCTTGGGTTTGGACATAGTTCAGCACAACATTGAGATCCGAAGGGCCTGTACTGTGCTGTACTGTTCTTTGTTTCTATGCTTCTATTTTACCCATTGTGCTTGTGTTAGCTCTTTTAAAGGAGTTTTTCCGGTTCTAACCTACATGATTTTTATTCCTTTTAATCTGCTTCTAAGCCACTAATGTACTCCAGACCGTACAAACAAACTGAATAAAAATAATTCTCATCACCGCCACCATCTCTCTGTCTCTTGCTGTGAGATCAAACTCTGTTGTATCTCGTAAACTGCTGACCATTAAACACTGGAAATGACTCCAGCTGCACTGCGAAGGCTGTCTCAGTGTCTTCTCACACACAACGTCCCAGACGTTAATCCCGATTAAATTGTACCCACCACGCGGAGGCCACTGGGAGACCATCTGCTCCTCACTTGTTTTCCTGAACAGATCTTCCGTAAGTTTGGATTCAAACCTTTTCTCGAATCGGATTTAGAAAGAAGAAAGGGATTCAGGCGTGTGGCATTGACCCTCCAGCAAGTCTGTTCACGATTGAGGCCTTGAACAAAGACACATCGATTTTCTTCGCCCATTTCTCGATTCTGTAGAAGTGAGAGAGGACAACAGCGATAATGGTGTGAGGCAGGGAAAAGGTGGGAGGCAGACGTGGACAGGCTGAGGCTTGTGAATCAAGAGGTTGTGGATTCAAGTGTCCTTTTGTTCTGATCAAGCCCAAGATCAAGCCTCATCCTGCCCAGTTGGATTGTAGATCATAGATTGTAGAACCCCTTTGGGTATTACGGTTAGCACGGCTAACTCGCAGCACCAGCAACCCGGCTTCGATCTCCGGCTTGGGTCACTGTCCATCTGGAGTTTGCATGTTCTCCCTGTGTCTGCATGGGTTTCCTCTGCATACTCTGGTTTCATCCCATGGTCTGAAACAAGTGCCAATTAGACGGATTGGCCTTGTTACATTGTCCCTCGGTGTACCAGAAGAGGTGCCAGAGTTTGGAGACTAGGGGATTTTCAGAGGAACTACATTGCAGCGTTAAGGGGGTAAGCCTACTTGTGACAATAACAAATAAACTTTAAATCCTACACTGCAGAAGGAGGCCATTCAGCCCATTGAGTCTGCATTGGCTCTCTGAAAGAGTATCTTTCAGGCTCTCATCCCCACCTTATCCCCATTACCTTCCAGATTTGCCACGGCTAATCCAGCTAAACTATATATCATTAGAACCCTAAGGGGCTATTTTGTTATGATGGTCACAACCCCCAGTGAGGTGACAGGGTGAGATTTTGAAATTGCAACCTGCAAGGGCAGGTAGCAATTATTATCTATCCTTAATAAAGGTTTGACAACTTATGAGATTGTGAGATACCTGATTAATATTGTTCATCTGTCAAATCAGTGGTACAACCCCTTGCATGTTATGCCTCTGAGATGTATTTATTTGTCACAATTAAGGCTTACATTAACACTGCAATGGAGTTACCGTGAAATTCCCCTAGTCGCCACATTCCGGCACTGTTCGGGTCAATGCACCCAACCCAGACATCTCTGGGAAGAAACCAGAGCAGTTGGAGGAAACCCGTGAAGAAACAGGGAGAACATGCAGACTCTGTACAGACAGTGACCCAAGCCAGGAAGCGAACCTGGGTCTCTGGCGCTGTGAGGCAGCAGTGCTAACTACTGTGCCACTCTGGGGGCAACTCATGCGCAATAGACTGTCAGGGTGTGATGTGTCAACTTGACAGGCTAAGCAAGACTAGGTTGCAGTCCCTGAGGGGTACCTCAATGTGTTGTATCACTTACTGAGATAATTATATTCTATTGTTATGTCAACACGCTCTACCTGTGTCTAGTTCATACATAAGCATGTTAACTTATGATGCTGTTGTGTCAGGGGACACTCCCTGTGCATTCCCTGAAACAGGCCTACGCAGTACCACCGGGGCGGTACGGTGGCACAGTAGTTAGCACTGCTGCCTCACAGTGTCAGGGACACAGGTTTGGTTCCCTCCTCGAGTGACTGTGTGTGCGGAGTCTGCACATTCTCCCCATGTTGGCATGGGTTTCCTTCGGATGCTCCAGTTTCCTCCCAAAGACGTGCTGGTTAGGCGCACTGGCCGTGCTAAATTCTCCCTCAGTGTACCCGAACAGGCTCCGGAGTGTGGGGACTAGGGGATTTTCACAGTAACTTCATTGCAGTGTTAATGTAAGCCTATTTGTGACATGAATAAATAGACTTCAGCCATCTACCTTTTGTTGATTATTCTGTTTAGCGTTCCAGTTTATGGTTTTTATTTATCTCTTTTTGCTACTTGGTTCCGATACTGCCTTCTAATCATCTGGCCTAATGCCCGGTATATTATTACTCATCCCTTTCCATAAACTGCTAGTGTGTAATGACTGTTCTAACACTAGGCTGTGACCTCATCTTGTCTGTGACCTCTGAAAACTACTTGCAGTGCAGAATTAGTTCAAATGTGTGCGTTTTATATTAGGAAATGCTTATTGTGATTACTGCTTCTTATAGCAGGCTGACTCACAATGGGCTCCAATATCCAGTCTGAGAATCATAGAATCCCTGTAGTGCAGAAGGAGGCTATTCGGCCCATCGAGCCTGCACTGACAACTATCCCACCCTGGTCCTATCTCCATATTTACCCTGCTAATCTTCCTGACTCTAAGGGGGAGGCGATGGCCTATTAATCCAGAAACTCAGCCAATGATCTGGGGACCCAGGTTCAAATCCCACCCAGGCAATAAAAAATGCCTGGAATGACCATCAAACTATTAGTCGATTGTCGGAAAAACTCATCTGGTTCTTTAGGGAAGGAAATCTGCCGTCTTTACCTGGTCTGGTCTACATGTGACTCCGGAATCACAGTAATGTGATTGACTCTCAACTGCCCTCAGGCAACTAGGGATGGGCAATAAATGCTGGCCCAGCCAACGATGCCCATGTCCCACGAATGAATAAAAAAAATTTAGCATGGCCCATCTAGCTAACCCACACATCTTTGGAGTGTGGGAGGAAACCAATGCAGACACGGGAGAACGTGCAAACTGCGCACAGACAGTCACCCGAGTTTGGAATTGAACCCAGGTCCCTGGCACTTTGAGACAGCATTGTTAACCACTGTGCCATCGCACCCTGAGGTCTCAACAGGACCAGAGGCACAAAGGATAGTACCCCCAGCCAAGAGTCAACCCTTGAGGTGAGGAGCAGAGGAAAAGGGAGAGGTGAGGGGGATTAAATATTATTGGATGTACTCTAAGTTGCTGAATGCAATCACACAAGAATGTAGAGGATTAAACGCAGTGAAGTCGAGCACCAGGAATAGAAAAAGCAGGAAAGCAAAGCTTGCTTAAGTGCCAATTAAAGGGTGGAAGTGGTTACCAGGACACTGACATTAATTGCCAGGCTTCGCATCTCCATGTAATCGCTTGGATTTTACACGTCATATGCCCAGCTTGGCACATAACCGTCACATTAGCCCGATGGCTCCGTTTCCCAGGCAACGCAGTGCTATGGCGGAGAGAGAGGTGGGAAGTTGCGTATGTAGCAGCTTTACCTCAGAGCCAGAATTAGAGTATTAGACCAGGAATAAATCAAACTCCCAAAATAGCTTAGGAAAATAATATACTTCACTGCAATACCTCCTACCAGAGATAGCAGCTAAGTGATGTGTGTGCATATCTTAGTGTCTGCGTGTGAGGGTGTGTGTATATATAGGTATGGTTTATATATATTATATGATATAAATACTTGTGTGTGTGTGTGTGTGTGTATACATATATAGATATATATAATATATAGATATATACATATATATATATATATATATATATACATTGCCTATGTGCACATGTGCCAATTCATGTGAATATTTGTGTATGGTCAGGTGTTTATTTGCTTTATATGGGAATCAATATTCTGATAGTTTATCAGGGCCTTTAGTACAAGAAAGGAAGCTGTGTCATCTCACAGCAAAAGCAACCTCTTGTCCAACAATCCTGGTGAATGTACATAAGTATCTCAGGGCAGCATGGTAGCGCAGTGGTTAGCACTGCTGCTTCTCGATGCCAGGGACCCAGATTCAATTCCAGCTTCAGGTGACTGACAATCTGTGTGGAGCTTGCGCATTCTCCCCATGCATCTGTGAGTTTCCTTCGGGTGCTCCGGTTTCCTACCATACTCCAAAGATATGTAGGTTATAAGTGGATTGGCCATGCTATATTGACCCTGATTGTTAGGGAGATTAACAGGGTAAATGTGCCAGGTTATGGAGATAGGTCCTAGGCAGGATTGTTATTGGTGCAGATTTGATGGGCCAAATGGCCTCCCTTTGCACTGTCGGGATTCTATGATTCTCCCATGGACCCTGCTATCTGATTGCTTTGAAACATATCTTACCTGAACCCAATAGCAACTAAGTAGGCAAGCTCCCCTGGTCTTGCATGGAGGCGGGGGGGCCCATATATGGAAGATAAGATGCCTCTGAGAGACACTCTTCACTCATCTGAAGAAGGAGCAATACTCCGAAAGCTTGTGCTGTCAAATAAACCTGTTAGACTTTAACCTGGTGTTGTAAGTCTTCTTACTGTACTTACCCCAGTCCAATGCCAGCATCTCCACATCATGGCTCAGATAAGCAGGCCACGACAAATGTGTAGCTTCCATAGTGCAAGTCTGCTCCGATCCAAATTGTGGGGGCTTGCAGCAGAGAACATTCACTGTAACCATGGATGGCTCCTGAATTGGAAATCTTTACATAGAACCTTACAGTGCAGAAGGAGGCCAATCGGCCCATCGAGTCTGCACCGACCACAATCCCACTCAGTCCCTATTCCCATAGCCTCGTATATTTATCCTGCTAGTCCCCCTGACACTAAGGGGCAATTTAGCAAGGTCAATCAATTTAACCTGCACATCTTTGGAGTGTGAGAGAAAACCAAAGCACCCGGAGGAAATCCAAGCAGACAGGGGGAGAACATGCAAACTTCACACAGACTGTGACCCAAGCTGGGAATCGAACCCTGGTCCTTGGCACTGTGGGGCAGCAGTGCTAACCACTGTACCACCATGCCATCACATGGTGTGAAAAGAACTCATCTTCAGAAAAGGCATGAATTGGAGGGGAGATGAGAGAGAGAGGCGACCACTTCAAGGTTCTTTCCTCCACTCTGAAGTCCTGCTGCCTTCCCACCACAACATTAACCTCCTCCTTCCAAACCCAACCTGTCGACCACACCACCTCCTGCCAGCCATCCCAGCATATCTACCAGCCCCATTTAGCCATCTCTTCCTCTCCCCTCAGAGCAACAGATCAACTCGACAGTTCGGTAACGGCTCGATTATGAGAAGAGTCTTAAAGGAGGACGGAACAGTGACAATTAGAGAGGAAATTCCAGGCTGAAGAGCGTTGATTGTCGAGAGTACAGCCACCAATGGTGTTTTTTTTTATTCATTCATGGGATGTGGGTATCTCTGATTAGGACAGTATTTATTACCCATCCCTAATTGCCCATAAGAAGGTTGTGGATGTAATAAGCCTGCAGAGGGAGAAGTCCCTTCACCAAATCCCTTTATTTACAAACTCTAACAGCAGTACACAGAGTGCTAGTAGTTAGTAGTCTATCTCTGGGGGTATCAGAGAAACTGATACTCCCGGTTACACACAAGGTAAAGACACCCTGAATGTCCCATCAATTGAATCCTTAATCAGGGTGTTCATACTCAGGTCAACCTCAATGGCCTGATTGAAGTCATTACAGTGGTGAGCTGTGTTTTGGAACTGTTGCTATCCCTGAGGTGTAGGTACACTCACAATGCCATTAGGAAGGAAGTTCCACGATTTTGACCCAGCAACAGCAAAGGAATGGTGACATATTTCCAAGCCAGAATAGCGAGAAGCTTTGAGTGGAACCTCCAAATGATGAAGTTCCTATGCATAAATACATAAATATATATTTATCTGCTGTTCTTATCCTTCTAAATAGTAAAGATGTAAAGGTTGTGTGTTTGCATGATGCTGCCTGAGGAGCCTTGGTGAATTCCTACAGTGCATCTTGTAGATGGTACACGCTGCTTCCGCTGTGGTGGGGCATGTGAATGTTTGTGGAAGGGGTACCAATTAACCAGGCTGTTCTGACCTGGATGGCATTGAGCATCTCGAGTGTTAGAGTTCCACTCATCCAGGCAAGTATTCCAACACAATCCTGACTTGTGTCTTGTCTGGGGAAATCAGGAAGTGAGTTATTCACTGCAGGATTCCTAGGCCCGGGCCTGCGCTGGTAGCCACAGTAGCTAATCCAGTTGAGTTTCCGGTCAACACAGGGAATGCTCACAATTGGAAATGCAAAGGAGGTCAGATTTGAACAAAGAACAAAGAACAACACAGCATGGGAAACAGGCCCTTCGGCCCAACGAGCTCGCGCCGCCATCCTAACGTCTTAATGACATATAGAGACCAATATAGGGACAATTTGTTACCCAATCAGCCTAAGAGCACATTTTTGGGATGTGGGAGGAAACCGGAGCACCGGAGAAAACCCACGCAACCACGGGGAGAACGCGCAAACTCCCGCAGACACAGGCCCAAATCCATGTGTCAGCACAGCAACAGCGATAGTCTCTGAGCTGTCATGTTGCCTATCAGATGGTCCAGTTTAAGCATACACTGACGACGTGAAGCACTAGGCAACTCCTGAAGCAACCTCCAAGAGCAGCTCTCGCACGACCTGCCGCATGCATGCCCCTTGTTGGTCAACAAGGTGGACCGAACATCCTGTGGAAACAAATAGGATATTTAAACAGTCCTACTATATCCCTCTATCTGCAGACTGCTCATGTGGCTGTCCAAGAGACCCTTAAACACCCCTAGCGTGCCTGCTCCCACCACCTTACTCGGTAGTGCATTCCACACCCCCACTACCCTTTGTGTGAAAAAATGCCCTCTAATATTCGTCTTATACATAGCCCCCCTCACCCTAAGGCCGTGAGCAGAGAGTTCAATGAGGATCAGAGGATTGGACAAGGAATGGGAAGGGCAGAGCCCTGGCTTTGAAAACAAGGATTTGGGTTTTAAAATCAATTCTCTGGTGGGTTAACAATTGCCATTGTTCAGTGAGTACCAGGGGTGCTTGGTAAATGGGATTTGGCTTTCAGAGTGAGGATACAGACAGCAGAACTTTCTGGATGAGTTCAGGGAGGAGGCCAGTGAGGAGGACATTGGAACAGTCATAGAGTCATAGAGGTTTACAACATGGAAACAGGCCCTTTGGCCCAACTTGTCCATGCTACCCAATTTTTTAAACCCCTAAGCTAGTCCCAATTGCCCACATTTGGCCCAAGTCCCTTTATACCCACCTTACCTATGTAACTGTCTAAACGCTTTTTAAAAGACAAAATTGTACCTGTTTCTACTACTTACAACAAACTGCCAACAAATGATAGTCAATTCACATGGATTTGAATGAGGACGACATGGTGGCACAGTGGTTAGCACTGCTGTCTCACAGCACCAGGGACCCAGGTTCGATTCCCGGCTTGAGTCACAGCCTGTGTGGAGTTTGCATCTTCTCCCTGTGAGTGCGTGAGTTTCCTCCGGGTGCTCTGGTTTCCTCCCACACTCCAAAGATGTACTGGTTAGGTTGATTGGCTATTTAAAATTGCTCCTTAATGTTTTGCAGGGGACCAGCAGGGTAAATAGTGGAGTTATGGGATAGTGCCTGAGTGGAATTCTTGTCAGTGTAATCTTGATGGACCAAATGGGATTTAATAATCCTAGGATTTCCAAAACAATAGATTTTCAGTAACAGCAGCTGGGCTACAACAGGGGAGAAGATTGATGTAGTTGTTTGACCACTAAACTAGAATCCAGAGACTCAAGGCAATGCTCTGAAGACCTAGGTTCAAATCCTACCACAACAAATGGTGAAATTTAAACTCAGTAAACAAAAATCTCAGTAAAAAAGTTTGATGATGACCATGAAACTATTGTCAATTGTTGTAAAAACCAATCTGGTTCACCAATGTCCTTTCAGAAAGGGAACTTGCCATCCTTATATGGCCTGGCCTATATGTGACTCCAGACCCACAGCAATGTGACCGATTCTCAAATGTTCTCTGATGTGGAGGGCAGTTCGGGATGGGGCCCCAACCGGCAAGGCCCACGTCCATTAAACTGATAGATTAAACAAAAAGACTGCCAAGTTTCGGAAGTGAAAGTCGATGATTTTTGTGATAGAGATGACTATCATTTGTGGGCTGAGATGAGAATCAAACGCACATGGGTATGGGTCGTCCGTGAAGGGTGGCAGTGACGGAAAGAGAAAATAAAATCAGGCTCATAGAGATGTTAATGAGGCAATAAGTACAACCTGATCCCACTCCCTTCCCACATCCTCTCACCAACTTCACCTTCCTGCTATACAAAAATGGACAGGTGCTCAGGAGGAAATCCAGCCCTTCAATGGTTTACGAACGAAACCTTCTTTTTACGTCAATGCTATTTTATGGTTCTGACTGATCTGCTTCTTCAAACAGATACCGCACCTGCTGCCCTGATTCCTTCCAGCCCCGGCAACGGCTTAAATGATCTACTGTTCCCAGGAAGCAGTGATGCTAATGGACATACAGCGTGATGATAATAGTTCTCTGAGCAGCTGGTGCAAGTGCTCCGAGTGATTTGATTGCAAACCACATAATTGATTAAAGAGACCCTGTCACTCTTTCACACTGTCCCATTACAGCACATTTTGCTTTCCCTTCTAATTTTCCTTTCCAACGGCTGTGTGGCACATAGACAAAAAGTAAGAATTTTTGCATACCAGGATAACTCGACGTGGGGCAGCACAATGGCACAGTGGTTAGCGTTGCTGCCTCACGGTGCTAGGGACCTGGGTGCGGAGTCTGCATGTTCTTCCTGTGTCTACGTGGGTTTCCTCCAGTTGCTCCGGTTTCCTTCCACATTCCAAAAGATGAGTGGGTTTGGTTGATCGGCCATACTAAATTGACTTTCAAGTCAGGGGGTTAGCAGGGTAAATATGTGGGGTTATGGGGATAAGGCCTGGGTGAAATTGGCTACAATCCCACACAGGCCCTATTCCTGTAACCTGCTAATCTCTCTAATCTTTGCATCCCGGGACACTAGGGAACAGTTTAGAAAAGCCAATACACCTAACTCGCACACCTTAGGAAAAGCACAGACACACGACAAACATGCACCTCCACACAGATAGTGATCCAAGCTGGAGACCGAACCCAGGTCCCTGGAGCTGTGAGGCAGCAATGGTAATCACAGTGCTACCACGGCTCTTTCACGGAATATTACACAGAAAAATCAGAGGAAGCTAACTAGTACTCTTTGTTCTGATCGGGATCGGATGCTAGGCTCCCAATCCTGATCGGAAGAATTAGCCCAATGTCCCTTCTAAAAGATAATACCTCTGACAGTGCAGCGCTGGAGCATCAGCCTAGAGTTTATATTTATTTGTACATGTACAATGGAGAGAAGTATTGTTTGTAACCTTCTGCAGCAATGGAGAGAAGCATTATTTATAACCCTCTGCAGTTAGGGCAAGTGATGAGTCACAACATCTCACAAAAGTTCTTATAAGTTCTCAAGCTTCCTGACTGCTGCAAATTCTGTTGCCTGAATCCATTCATTTTCGATCAAAGCCCCTGAAGTTATCAAACCTGGCAAGAGCAAATCACTACATTGACTGATATGTCAACATGTTTCCAAACCTGTAACTGATCTCCCTTTGATACTCTTAAGATGTAAGTCCTGTAACTTATTCAGAACGTTTTTCCCAGGTACCTGTCCTCATCATTACATTCCTGGCTTTTTTTTATTCATTCATGGGACATGGGCATTGCTGGCTGGCCAGCATTTATTGACTATCTCTAGTTGCCCTTGGGAAGTGAGCTACCTTCCAGTATTGAAGTAGATAGGGAGGATGTGCTAGATATTCTTGAGGGTTTGAAGTTGGATAAGTCCCCTGGGCTGGACGGGATTTACCCTAGGATTCTCTGGGAGGCAAGAGAGGAGATTGAAGAGCCTCTGGCTCTGATCTTCAGGTTGTCGTTGGTTACGGGTGTGGTTCCGGAGGACTGGAGGATAGCGAATGTGGTCCCATTGTTCAAGAAGGGGAAGAGAGACCTTCCAGGGAATTATAGGCCAGTGAGTCTTACTTCTGTTGTGGGCAAAGTATTGGAGAGAATTATTAGGGTTAGGATTTATAGTTATTTAGAGAGAAATGAATTGATTGGGGATAGTCAGCATGGTTTTGTGAAGGGTAGGTCGTGCCTTACTAACCTCATTGAGTTTTTTGACAAAGTGACCAAAGAGGTGGATGGGGGTAAGGCGGTTGATGTGGTATATATGGACTTTAGTAAGGCGTTTGATAAGGTGGCCCATGGAAGACTTCTGCAGAAAATGCAGATGTATGGGATAGAGGGTGATTTAGCTAATTGGGTTAGGAATTGGCTAGCAGATAGAAGACAGAGGGTGTGGTTGATGGGAGATATTCATCGTGGAGTTCGGTGACAAGTGGTGTACCTCAGGGGTCTGTTTTGGGGCCCCTGCTGTTTGTAATTTTTAGAAATGATCTGGATGAGGGTATTGAAGGATGGATTAGTAAATTTGCAGATGACACTAAAGTCGGTGGAGTGGTAGATAGTGAAGAGGGGTGTTATAGTTTGCAGAGAGACTTGGACAAGTTGCAGAGCTGGGCCGAGAGGTGGCAAATGGAGTTTAATGTGGAAAGTGTGAGGTAATGCACTTTGGCAGGAATAATAAATGTGTAGAGTATAGGGCTAATAGTAGGATTCTTAATAGTGTTGATGAACAGAGGGATCTTGGTGTATTTGTGCATAGATCCCTGAAAGTAGGCAGTCAAGTCGATAAGGTTGTTAAGGCGGCATACGGAGTCTTAGCTTTTATTGGTAGGGGAATTGAATTTCGGAGCCGCAACGTCATGTTGCAACTGTACAAAACTCTAGTGCGGCCTCACTTGGAGTATTGTGTGCAGTTCTGGTCCCCGCATTATAAGAAAGATGTGGAGGCATTGGAGAGGATACAGAGGAGGTTTACCAGGATGTTGCCTGGTATGGAGGGCAGGTCTTATGAAGAGAGGCTGAGGGATTTGAGATTGTTTTCGTTAGAAAGGAGCGGCTAAGAGGGGACCTAATCGAAACATATAAGATGATTAGAGGTTTAGATAGGGTGGACAGTGATAGCCTTTATCCTAGGATGGAGAAAGCTAGCACGAGGGGACACAGCTTTAAATTAAGGGGTGATAGGTATAGGACGGATATCAGAGGTAGGTTCTTTACCCAAAGGGTGGTTCGGGAGTGGAATGCCCTGCCTGCAGCAGTTGTAGATGCGCCAAGTTTGTGGCGTTTAAGAGGTTAGTTGATAAGTATATGGAAGAGAAGGGAATGGTTTAGTTTGGAGGGGCATTGCTTTTTATATTGGTCGGCGCAACATCGAAGGCCGAAGGGCCTGTTCTGTGCTGTAATGTTCTATGTTCTGTGTTCTTGAATCGCTGCAGTCCACGTGCTGTGGGTTTACTCACAATGTCGTTAAGGAGGGAATCCCAGCAATTGTGAAAGAACAGCAATATATTTCCAAGTCAGGATGGTGAGTGGCTTGGAGGGGAACTTGCAGGCAGTGGTGTTCCCATGCATCTGCTGCCCTTGTCCTTCCAGGTGAAATTGGTCATGGGTTTGGAAGGTCTAAGTATCTTTAGTGAGTTGCTGCAGTGCATCTTGTAGATCGTACACACTGCTGCTACTGAGAGTCGGTAGTGAAGGGCTTGAATGTTTCTAGATGTGGTGCTAATCAGGAGGACTGTTTTGTCCTGGATGGTATCAAACTTCTTAAATGTTGTTGGCGTTGTAAGTGGGGAGTATTCCATCTCACTCCTGACTTGTGCCTTGCAGATGGCTTTGGGGAGTCAGGAGGTGAGTTATTCACTGCGGTACTCTTCACCTCTGACTCAGACTCTTGTAGCCACTGTGTTTATGTGGTGAGTTCAGTTGAGTTTCTGGTCAATGATAATCCCAAGAATGTTGACAGTGGGGGATTCAGTGATGGTTACATCATTGAAAGTCAAGAGGCACTGGTTAGAATGTCTTATTGGTGATGGTCATTGGCTGGCATTTGTGTGGTGTGAATGTTACTTGCCACTTGTAAGCCCAAGCCTGGATATTGTCCAGATCCTGTTGCATTTGAACATGTTGAACATGGTTGTGGGTAACTCTTGCGATTTACATGATTGTTTACTAAGCAGTCTGATTCTCCGCCCCTTTCTCATTTATGAACTTCAACCTCTCTCTATCACAATATGTACCCTCCTACTTGAGGTCGTAACATATCTTTGCTCCTCCTATTGTCCAAAGTTCGGAGGTCTTATGGCGCAGTGGGTTACGTCCCTGCCTCTGAGTCCAAAGCTCTGGGTTCAAGCCCCACTCCAGAGTGCGGTGACCAAGGAAGTTTGTTCATAACATAAACCAATTGTCAATCCTTCCAGTGGAAGGACCGGAAAGAATGGGAGAGGATAAAGGTAAAATACCGCAGATGCTGGAATCTGAAACAAAAACAGGAGGTGCTGGACAACATCAGCAGATTTGACAGCATCAGTGGAGAGAGGATAGAGCCAATGTTTCGAGCCTATGTGATCCTTCATCAGAGCTAAAGACAAAAGAAAATAGGACAAAATTTATACTGTGAGAGTGGGGGGAGGGGGCTATAATTGGACAAATGGAATGTAAGTGTGATGATAAAGGCTGAGAAAGGTGGTAAGAGTGTCCATTAAAAAGATCCGATTGTGTGAATGGCAGAACAAAGGTAGAGATTTTGGACAACAACTTGAAGAATGGGAGAAATTTCAGGTCAGCCACACGGTGGAAAGAAATTGAAGCCTCTATCATCACCAGTGTCATCCATAATTCCTGGCTATGACATGCACATAAAAGTGAATTGACAAGAACCTCTGTAGTATGGTATTCATGGTAGCCAGATTGTCACTACTCTGTTTTACTGACCCAGGTCAGGAGTTGCACATTTTGACCAGAATTCTCCCATCCTGCCTGCCACTGGAATTCCAGCAGGCGGCAAGCGGCCCATGTGAAGGTCCATTGAAGTCGGGCAGGAATCTCTGGTTTCTAGACAAGCATGGCCTGAGAATGTTTGGCCAGTAGAGCACTTCTGTTGCCTTCCTCAGATTTAATTCAATTCCTTGATGCCTTATAGAGCCATAGAGGTTCACAGCATGGAAACAGGCCCTTCAGTCCAACTTGTCCATGATACTTTTTTATTTTAACACCTAAGCTAGTCCCAATTGCCCATATTTGGCCCATATCCTCTATACCCATTTTACCTATGTAACTGTCTAAATACTTTTTAAAAAACAAAAATTGAACCTGCCTCTACTACTACCTCCAACACTTGTTCCAGATGCTCACCACCCTGTGTGTGAAAAAAATTGCCCCGCTGGACACTTTTGTATCTATCCCTTTTAGTTTTAGACTCTCTTACCTTTGGGAAAAGGTGTTGACTATCTAGCTGGCCTATGCTCCTCATTATTTTATAGACCTCAATAAGATCGCTCCTCAGCCTCCTACGCTCCAGAGAAAAAGTCCCAATCTATCCAGTCTGTCCTTATAACTCAAGCCATCAAGTCCCACCAGCATCCAAGTAAATCGTTTTTGCACTCTTTCTAGTTTAATAATATACTTTCTATAATAGGGTGACCAGAACTGCACATAGTATTCCAAGCATGGCCCTACCAATATCTTGTATAATTTCAACAATACATGGAAACACTTCAGCATTTCTCCTTTTATCCCTTTAAGAACTTTATTTCTTTTGTACTAGATTCCATCTTGGGCTGTCAATTCATTTCTACATGCCCAGAATTCTCTTGTGACCACAGGGGTGTCCTTCAAGTTCTCAGGCCATCCTTTTATCACTATATCTTGTAGCATTCACGGAGTCAGATCTCATTAGATAGTTCCCTTGATTTGAGCAAGGTGTTTCTCTGTTGGATTCAATGGGCAGAGTTTTCCCTGTCCCGTCCACCAGGGGAATCGGAGCAGGCGGGACATGGATCATGCAAGACCTTTTTGACCCTGGATGGGATTTTCCAGCGTTGGAGTGAGCGTGGCTGGAAAATCCTACTCTGTGTCTCTGTTGGGTTGATATTACCCAGAGCATATTTGACTTGATTTGATTTATTATTGTCACTTGCATACAGTGAAAAGTATTGTTTCTTGCACGCTATACAGACAAAGCATACTATTCATAGAGAAAGAAAGGAGACAGTGCAGAATGTAGTGTTACAGTCATAGCTAGGGTGTACAGAAAGATAAGCTTCATATAAGGAATGCCCATTCAAAAGTCTCTCAGCAACAGGGAAGAAGCTGCTCTTGAGTCAGCTGGTATGTGATCTCAGTCTTTTATATCTTTTTCCCGACAGAAGAAGGTAGAAGAGAATACGTTTGGGGCATGTTGGGTCCTTGATTATGCTGGCTGCTTTTGTCGAAGTAGCGGGAAGTGTTGACAGAGTTAATGCATGGGAGGCTGGTTTGCATGATGGACAGAGTCAATGGATGGGAGGCTGGTTTGCGTGATGGACAGAGCCAATGGATGGGAGGCTGGTTTGTGTGATGGACAGAGTCAATGGATGGGAGGCTGGTTTGTGTGATAGACAGAGCCTATGGATGGGAGGCTGGTTTGTGTGAGACAGAGCCTATGGATGGGAGGCTGGTTTGTGTGATGGACAGAGTCAATGGATGGGAGGCTGGTTTGTGTGATGGACAGAGTCAATGGATGGGAGGCTGGTTTGTGTGATGGACAGAGTCAATGGATGGGAGGCTGGTTTGTGTGATGGACAGAGTCAATGGATGGGAGGCTGGTTTGTGTGATGGACAGAGTCAATGGATGGGAGGCTGGTTTGTGTGATGGACCGAGTCAATGGATGGGAGGCTGGTTTGTGTGATGGACAGAGTCAAGGATGGGAGGCTGGTTTGCGTGATGGACAGAGTCAATGGATGGGAGGCTGGTTTGCGTGATGGACGAGTCAATGGATGGGAGGCTGGTTTGTGTGATGGACGAGTCAATGGATGGGAGGCTGGTTTGTGTGATGGACCGAGTCAATGGATGGGAGGCTGGTTTGTGTGATGGACAGAGTCAATGGATGGGAGGCTGGTTTGTGTGATAGACAGAGTCAATGGATGGGAGGCTGGTTTGTGTGATAGACAGAGCTTATGGATGGGAGGCTGGTTTGCGTGATGGACAGAGCTTATGGATGGGAGGCTGGTTTGTGTGATGGACAGAGTCAATGGATGGGAGGCTGGTTTGTGTGATGGACCGAGTCAATGGATGGGATTCTGGTTTGTGTGATGGACCGAGTCAATGGATGGGAGGCTGGTTTGTGTGATAGACAGAGTCAATGGATGGGAGGCTGGTTTGTGTGATAGACAGAGTCAATGGATGGGAGGCTGGTTTGTGTGATAGACAGAGCTTATGGATGGGAGGCTGGTTTGCGTGATGGACAGAGCTTATGGATGGGAGGCTGGTTTGTGTGATGGACAGAGTCAATGGATGGGAGGCTGGTTTGTGTGATAGACAGAGTCAATGGATGGGAGGCTGGTTTGTGTGATAGACCGAGCTTATGGATGGGAAGCTGGTTTGTGTGACAGACAGAACTTATGGATGGGAGGCTGGTTTGCGTGATGAACAGAGTCAATGGATGGGAGGCTGGTTTGTGTGATAGACAGAGTCAATGGATGGGAGGCTGGTTTGTGTGATAGAAGAGCTTATGGATGGGAGCTGGTTTTGTGAGACAGAACTTAGGATGGGAGGCTGGTTTGCGTGATGACAGAGTCAATGGATGGGAGGCTGGTTTGTGTGATAGACAGAGCTTATGGATGGGAGGCTGGTTTGTGTGATGGACAGAGTCAATGGATGGGAGGCTGGTTTGTGTGATGGACAGAGTCAATGGATGGGAGGCTGGTTTGTGTGATAGACAGAGCTTATGGATGGGAGGCTGGTTTGCGTGATGGACAGAGCTTATGGATGGGAGGCTGGTTTGTGTGATGGACAGAGTCAATGGATGGGAGGCTGGTTTGTGTGATAGACAGAGCAATGGATGGGAGGCTGGTTTGTGTGATAGACCGAGCTTATGGATGGGAGGCTGGTTTGTGTGACAGACAGAACTTATGGATGGGAGGCTGGTTTGTGTGATGGACAGAGTCAATGGATGGGAGGCTGGTTTGTGTGATAGACAGAGTCAATGGATGGGAGGCTGGTTTGTGTGATAGACAGAGCTTATGGATGGGAGGCTGGTTTGTGTGACAGACAGAACTTATGGATGGGAGGCTGGTTTGCGTGATGGACAGAGTCAATGGATGGGAGGCTGGTTTGCGTGATGGACAGAGTCAATGGATGGGAGGCTGGTTTGCGTGATGGACAGAGTCAATGGATGGGAGGCTGGTTTGCGTGATGGACAGAGTCAATGGATGGGAGGCTGGTTTGCGTGATGGACAGAGTCAATGGATGGGAGGCTGGTTTGCGTGATGGACAGAGTCAATGGATGGGAGGCTGGTTTGCGTGATGGACAGAGTCAATGGATGGGAGGCTGGTTTGCGTGATGGACCGAGTCAATGGATGGGAGGCTGGTTTGCGTGATGGACAGAGTCAATGGATGGGAGGCTGGTTTGCGTGATGGACCGAGTCAATGGATGGGAGGCTGGTTTGTGTTATAGACAGAGCTTATGGATGGGAGGCTGGTTTGCGTGATAGACAGAGCCTATGGATGGGAGGCTGGTTCAGTTGCTGCTTCATCTGGAAGACTTCACATTCTGTTGTGACGAATGCTACAACAGAACAGTATTGCTGCAGACGGCATGTCTGCAGTGTACACCTCCTCCCCTTGCTTATGCATCTCGTCCCAATGAAAACCCTGTAAACTACATAACAGTTTTTGTCGCTGCTTCGGAACTAGTAGTAGCGGTTAGAAAAATACTTTGAAGTGGTTTGTGGTTAGATTCTACTGTATCTTTGTCTCTTCCGAGCAGGCATTAATAAAAATGTTTACAAGCAGAAAAATAGCCAAACACTTTTTCTCAACCTGAGCGTAGTATCATTCAGCTTGTGTTAACCCTGGATGCAAATGCGAACAGATATGAGCAAATTATTCTGGATGCCAGAATCTAAAACCAAAAGGAAAAACACTAGAAAATCTCAGCAGGTCTGGCAGCATCTGTAAAGAGAGAAAAGAGCTGGTGTTTCGAGTCCAGGTGACCCTTTGTCAAACCTAAAAGGCATAGAAAGCGGGAGATCTTTATACTGCAGGGGGAGGGAATGAAATATGAGTCACAGCCACAGAAACCAGAGGAAAAGACTGTTAATGGTAGTCCATAGAGAAGATAGAAGATGTGAATGGCCAAACAGCAGAAAAGCTGAAATTGGAGGGTAAAGTGTGACAGATGAAGACGTGAGAGAAAGGGGGAGATGGGTGGGAGAGAGGCAAAATTGAGAAAAAAGGAAAAAGGGGAAGCAAAGAGGGAGAAAAGATAAGAAAACTTACCCTCTGATTTCAGTTTCTCTGCCATTTGGCTATTCACACCTTCCATTCTCTCTAAGGGCTGCCATCTTTACTCAGGGGGTAGTAAGGGAGGGATTCCCTGCCTGCAGCAGTAGTGGACTCGCCAGTTTTGAAGGCGTTCAAATTGTCATTGGATAAACATATGGATAATATTGGATAGTTTAGGTTAGAGGGTCATTAGATTAGTTCCATTGGTC
This sequence comes from Sphyrna mokarran, assembly GCA_024679065.1. Classification (NCBI taxonomy): domain Eukaryota; kingdom Metazoa; phylum Chordata; class Chondrichthyes; order Carcharhiniformes; family Carcharhinidae; genus Sphyrna; species Sphyrna mokarran. The sequence continues at coordinate 18,576,588 of JAGIQG010000005.1, forward strand.
GGCGCAACATCGAGGGCTGAAGGGCCTGTACTGAGCTGTAATGTTCTATGTTTATGTTCTATGTTCTAACAACATCTCTTAGCCTTTCTCCTCACTTTTGTGGCTCTGTCTCACCTTTCATTCTCTGCCCAGCAGTATAAATATCTCCCACTTTCTATGCCTTTTAGTTTTGACAAAGAATTATCTGGACTCGAAATGTCAGCTCCTTTCTCTCCTCACAGATGCTGCCAGAGCTGCTGAGATTTTCCAGTGTTTTCTCCTCTGCAAATGCGTCCCTCCTGCATTAGGGTCACTCCAAGCCCTGTCTTGCGAATGTCACACTGCAAGGTCATTGATGTCACAATATTTCAGCGCTGGTGTTGGCGTCACGAGTTGTTTGATTTCGGTGAATGCCGCTTCTTGTTCTGTGCCCCAATACCACCGCGTAAGCTTGACAGTGAGCTGCTGTAATGATTTGCACTCCGGTGACAAATTAGCCAAACATTTGGCTTAATAGCTCACAATTCCAATGACTCCTTGCACTGCTTTCACCTCTGTTGACCACTGCTGCAGGGCTCTCACTTTGTCAGGGCGAAGACCGCTTACTGTCAGTATGCGATCTATGTGCTTAACTTCAGGCACCTGGCGAGCTGTCTCCGGAAATCAGATTAACTTCTGATCATTGTCAGCTATGGCTTCTTCCATTTTGTCTCCATGTCAAAAGGCTGGTAGACCTCCAATTATGGCTTCCCCTCTGCACTGACTATCTCGTGCTGTCAACATTGACACTCTCCCAGAACTATGGAAATGCCAAATGGCACATGTAACATTCTGTATCTCCCAAACGGTGTCCACAATGCAGTTAGAGACCTGTTACTTCCATCCAGCTTCACTTGCCAGTAACAACCCTTCACATCTAGGATCTTTGTCTTGTCAAGTTGTGTAAAATTCCTTCAATTGGTGTTGAGATCTCTTCAGCATTTTGCCTAAGCATACTCTCAGTTTTCCAAATGGTTTCCCTGCTGCCATTCCAGTCCATTGCAGTTTTCCTTAATTATATTTTTTTCAGCTCTTCTATCTTGACTTCAGGGCAGCTGGAACTCCACTCAGCAGATGCTGGCCTGATCTCACTCTTATCTACTTTGAGATGATATTCTCCAGGTAGGCATCCTGACCCTGTGAGTACACCTTTGCACTCATAGAATCCCTATAGTCCTGAAGGAGGCCACTCGGCCCATCGACCACACCAACCACAATCCTCCCCAGGCCCTGTTCCCATAACCCCATTCATTTACCCTAGCTAGTCCCCCTGGCAATTTAGCTTGGTCAATCCACCTATCCCGCATTATTTGGACTGTAGGAGGAAAATGGAGCACCCGGAGGAAACCCATACAGACATAGGGAGAACATGCAATTTGCTCACAGACAGTGACCCGAGGCCAGAATTGAGCCCAGGTCCCTGGCACTGGGTGGCAGCAATGCTAACCACTGATCAAATATGAAATGCTTATTTGGTTCAGGGCATCATAATGATCACAATCACCTTCGCCATTATGGGAATTAACTATCTTTCTAATGTTAACCAAAGATTGGTGTAATTAGACAAGGTGCAGTTGTCAGCTTTTCGCTGATGACACCAAACTGGTCTAAGTTGTGTGGGGATTTCAAGGAAGCTTCAAGAAGACTTGGACAGGCTAAGTGAATAGCCTAGAACATGATCGATGATGTGGATAAGTGTAATGTTATTCACTTTGATGAAAAGAACAGGAAGATGGAATATTTCTTAAATGGCGAGAGTTGGGAAATGCAGATGTTCCAAGGATCAAAAGAGAAAATGCTGGAAAACCTCAGCAGGTCTGACAGCGTCTGTAAGGAGAGGAAAGAGTTGACATTTTGAGTCCGGATGACCCAATTGGAAGGACAGCTGATCTTCCATAATGGTAAAGTTCCTTGTGATCATTGCAATGGCCCTGAACCTGCCTCCTAGTGCCAGGGACCCTGGTTCAATTCCGGACTCAGGTCGCTGTCTATGTGGGGTTTGAACACTCTCCCCATAAAAAAGGAGGCTTATGTCAGGAGGAGGCTTGAAGGCTCGGTTAGTGCAGTGGATAGCCATAGATTAGCCAGGAGGGAGCTAAAGAGTGAGTTGAGGAGAGCTAAAAGGGGACACAAGAAGACTTTGGCTGATAGGATCAAGGAGAATCCTAAAGCTTTCTTTAGATATGTTAAGAGTAGAAGATTGGTTAGGGCAAGATTAGGGCCAGTCATAGACAGCAGTGGGAAGTTGTGCGTGGAGCCTGAAGAGATTGGAGGGGCACTGAACAAATATTTCTCTTCGGTATTCACGCAGGGAGATGTAAATGTAGTTGTGGAGAACACTGGGATACAGGGTTGCAAACTGGAAAGTATTGAAGTAGATAAGGAGGATGTGCTAGATATTCTTGAGGGTTTGAAGTTAGATAAGTCCCCTGGGCCGGACGGGATTTACCCTAGGATTCTCTGGGAGGCAAGAGAGGCGATTGCAGAGCCTCTGGCTCTGATCTTCAGGTTGTCGTTGGTTACGGGTATAGTGCCGGAAGACTGGAGGATAGCGAATGTGGTCCCATTGTTCAAGAAGGGGAAGAGAGACTTTCCAGGGAATTATAGGCCAGTGAGTCTTACTTCTGTTGTGGGCAAAGTATTGGGGAGAATAATTAGGGATAGGATTTATAGTTATTTAGAGAGAAATGAATTGATTGGGGATAGTCAGCATGGTTTTGTGAAGGGTAGGTCGTGCCTTACTAACCTTATTGAGTTTTTTGAAAAAGTGACCAAAGAGATGGATGGGGGTAAGGTGGTTGATGTGGTATATATGGACTTTAGTAAGGCGTTCGATAAGGTGGCCCATGGAAGACTTCTGCAGAAAATGCAGATGTATGGGATTGAGGGTGATTTAGCTAATTGGATTAGGAATTGGCTAGCAGAATTCCTAATTCTGACAGAGGGTAGTGGTTGATGGAAGATATTCATCGTGGAGTTCCACGGTACAACACGGTACACGAGTACCTCAGGGATCTGTTTTGGGGCCCCTGCTGTTTGTAATTTTTATAAATGATCTGGATGAGGGTATTGAAGGATGGATTAGTAAATTTGCGGATGACACCAAAGTCGGAGGAGTGGTAGATAGTGAAGAGGGGTGTTATAGTTTGCAGAGAGACTTGGACAAGTTGCAGAGCTGGGCCGAGAGGTGGCAAATGGAGTTTAATGTGGAAAAGTGTGAGGTAATGCACTTTGGCAGGAATAATAAATGTGTAGAGTATAGGGCTAATGGTAGGATTCTTAATAGTGTTGATGAACAGAGGGATCTTGGTGTATTTGTGCATAGATCCCTGAAAGTAGGCAGTCAAGTCGATAAGGTTGTTAAGAAGGCATATGGAGTCTTAGCTTTTATTGGTAGGGGGATTGAATTTCGGAGCCGCAACGTCATGTTGCAACTGTACAAAACTCTAGTGCGGCCGCACTTGGAGTATTGTGTGCAGTTCTGGTCCCCACATTATAAGAAAGATGTGGAGGCATTGGAGAGGGTACAGAGGAGGTTTACCAGGATGTTGCCTGGTATGGAGGGCAGGTCTTATGAAGAGAGGCTGAGGGATTTGAGGTTGTTTTCGTTAGAAAGAAGGCGGCTAAGAGGAGACCTTATTGAAACATATAAGATGATTAGAGGTTTAGATAGGGTGGACAGTGATAGCCTTTTTCCTAGGATGGAGAAAGCTAGCACGAGGGGACATAGCTTTAAATTAAGGGGTGGTAGTTATAGGACGGATGTCAGAGGTAGGTTCTTTACCCAGAGGGTGGTAAGGGTATGGAATGCCCTGCCTGCTGCAGTTGTAGATGCGCCAAGTTTGGTGGCGTTTAAGAGGTTAGTAGATAAGTTTATGGACGAAAAGGGAATGGTTTAGGTTAGAGGGTCATTGCTTTTTCCTAATTAGTCGGCGCAACATTGAAGGCCGAAGGGCCTGTTCTGCGCTGTAATGTTCTATGTTCTATGTTCCATCTCTGCGTGGGTTTCCTCCGGGTGCTCCAGTTTCCTCCTACACTCCAAAGATATGCGGGTTAGGTTGATTGGCCGTGCTGAATTGACCCCAGTGTCAGGATATTAGCAGGGTAAGTTTGTGGGGTTACAGGAATAGGGCCTGGGTGGGATTGTGGTCAGTGCAGACCCGATGGGCTGAACAGCCTCCTTCTGCTTTGGAGGGATTCCATGATTCTACAATTCTAACTCCTGGTCTTTGTCCCAGGAACTCACAGATGTAGAGCCCGCTCTGATCAATGTGTCTGGTCCCAGCTTTCCTGCTGTGAAATATTGTGGCCTGCGGTATACATTTCTAACATGCTGTCTCTCATAGTACAAAAGATAAGTTAAAAATTCAATGCAGCCAAAAGTTACTTTTTTGGTCATGTATATGTGTCCTCCAGCACACTAATAGCATCTTGCATGGTCAAAGTCTCAAATAAGATGAGTTAGATTCTTCATAAAATGTAAACATCCCAATGGCGAGTCCCTTTCTCTCATGTAGAACAAAGAACAGTACAGTGCATGAACAGGCCATTCAGCCCTCTAAGCCTCTGCCAACACAGATGCCTCTCCAATCTAATATTTTCTTGCCACAACATAATCCCTCTATTCCTTGCCTGTTCATGTATCTATCCAGATCCCTGCTGAACATTGTTATAGAATCTGCTTCCACCACCTTTTCCAGCATTGTGTTCCAGGCACTCAGTACCCTCTGTGAGAAAAATTGCCGCTTCCGTAACTTTCAAACTTTCCCCCTCTCACTTCCAACCCATATGTCCGAGTAATTGACCCTTCAAGCCAGGGAAAAGAGTCTGACTAGCCTCTCTATCCAAGCCTGTCATAATCTTGTAAACTTTTGTCAGCTCCCCCCTCATCCTCCAACACTGCAATGAAAACAATCCAAGTTTGTTCAATCTTTCTCCATAGACTGTATCCTCCAAACCAAAAAACTTCTGGCAAATCTCCAAAAAATGAGCAGGTTAGGTGGATTGGCCAGGCTAAATTGTCCTTGTTGTCAGGGATACTAGCTAGGGTAAGTACACGGGGTTATGGAGATAGGGTCTGGGTGGAATTGTAGTTAGGTGCAGACTCAATGGGCCAAATGGCCTCTTCTGCAGTGTATGATTCGATGATTCTAAATCAATTGTGCTTCACTTATAGAATGCTTAGCACTACTGCCCCACGTTGCCAGAGACTCGGATTCAATTCCGGCTTGGGTGACTGTCTGTGTGGAGCCTGTACATTTTCCTTGTGAGTGTGTGCTTTTCTCTGGATGCTCCAGTTTCCTCCCACAGTCCAAAAGATGTGCTGGTTAGGTGCATTGGCCATTCTAAATTCGCCCTCAGTGTACCCGAACAGGTAGCGGACTGTGGGAATTTTCACTGTAACTCCATTAATGTAAACCTACTTGTGACACAAATACTTAAACTTTTTGAGCCAAAGCACTACACAAGCAATTACTAATTTGGAAGTGGAGTGACTTATTATGTGGTAGTGTCTTGTTAAGCATGACTGCTAATCCACAAAAGCAATGCCCCACAGACAGCTCTGTCACAATAACTAGTTCATCTGCTTTTAATAACTTTGGTGGAAAGTAGAATACTCAAGTGGGAATCAAGAACAGATTGTTTCAATAATGTACTGCAGTTTCTCAATGCTCAGTGGAGTCACAGGGATAGACAAACGGGAATGGGGGAGTGAGGTATTCAATATCTTCCCTGAAGGACATTACTTCTGATGATGCAGCATTCAGTCACTGTGCTCATGTGTTAGTTTACACATTATGAAGTGAACTTCTGGTGTGGGTTTTGAAATGGTTGAAAGCTTCAGGTTTTTAGTTGTCCAGATCACCAACAAACTGTCCTGCTCCCCTCTATGCTGACACTATAGTTAAGAAAGCCCACCAATGCCTCTACTTTGTCAGAAGACTAAGGAAATTTGGCATGCCAGCTATGACTCTCACCAAGTTTTACAGAAGCATTCTTTCTGGTTGTATCACAGCTAGATATGGATCCTGCTCTGCCCAAGACCGCAAGAAATTATAAAAGGTCATGACTGTAGCCCAATCCATCACACAAATCAGCCTACTATCCATTGACTCTGTTTACACTTCCCACTGCCTTGGCAAAGCAGCCAGCATAATTAAGGACCCCACGCGCCCCAGACATTGTCCCTTTCACCTTCACCCAACGGGAAAAAAATACCAAAGTCTGAGGTCACGCACCAATTGACTCAAGAACAGCTTCTTCCCTGCTGCCGTCAGACTTTTGAATGCGCCTACCTCACATTAAGTTGATCTTCCTCTACACCCTAGATATGACAGTAACACTACATTCTGCACCCTCTCATTTCCTTCTCTACGAACGGCATGCTTTGTCCACATAGCGCGTAAGAAACAATATTTTCACAGTATACCAACCCGTGACCATAAATCAAATCAAAAATCCATAGATATAGTTTACAGACTGGTTCTAAACATTATCTCCCTAACATTGACAGCACAACCAAAGTTGTTCCTCCACCCACACTTAAATATGCACAACTTCAGTTTGCTTTAAATAAAAACCAGATTGGGTTATTATAACCAGCAGGGCCCAGGAGGCATTATTTCCGCTCGAGGTCAATGTTTGCGCTGCTGATGTGTTCCTAGCATTGCCAGGCTGACTGGAAATGCCTACATTGCATGCCAAGGCCACCACTGGTGGTGAGCTACCAGTAAAACTCACAACTTATGAAAACAGAGAAGTCAAAGACTTTGCCAACTCACTGTTCTGTTGATTATTCTTGGCAATGGGCTGCAGGATTCTCAGGTCAATACTGTTTCCCTTGTTTTTACTCAGCTTTTATAAACATTTCACCGCAATACCTGACTGTAGCACTACATTCTGTATTCTTTCCTTTCCTTCCCTATGGACAGGAGCACGCATGAAACAATACTTTTCACTGTATACTAACGAAGATGACAATAATAAATCAAATCAAATCAAATGATGTGAGAGATAGGATTGACGTGTAATGGCAGGATGGGTCTGCATCATTGTACGTTGTGCAATGTTACACAACCTTTGTAATGAAGTATGTTCAGGAGCTGGCGATGGGCAGTAAATTCAAACTAAGTTTCCCTAAATTGCTTCAGTGCTTGCAGGATTCGGAGTCACATGGACTGCACAATCCCAATTTAACCTCCAGCTATTGGGGAGTTCACTGAAAGGTGTCAGGTAACAGTGGGGTTGCTGTACCCAGCAATGATATCCCTCAATTAGGAAAAGGAAGGTTTAGAAAATGTATAACTAAGTGAGAAAATTGATAGAATTAATCAAAATGACCTGACACTAGCCAAACACAGTGGCATAGTGGTCAGCACTGCTGTCTCACAGCACCAGGGACTTGGGTTCGATTCCCGGCTTGGGTCATTGTCTGTGCAGAGTCTGCAATTTCTCCCCGTGTCTACTTGGGTTTTCTCCAGATGCTCCGGTTTCCTCCCACAGCCCAAATTAATCCAGGTTAGGTGAATTGGCCATGCTAAAGTCTCCTCGATATACCCAAATAGGTGCTGGAGTATGGCAGTTAGGGGATTTTGATAGTAACTTCATTGTAGTGTTAATGTAAACCCACTTGTGACACTAATGTGGACAGCACTGTGGCACAGCGGTTAGCATTTGTGCCTCACAGCTTGAGGGACCCAGGTTCCATTTCAGACTTGAGTCCCTGTATGTGCGGAGTTTGCACATTCTCCCTGTGTTTATATGGGTTTTCTCCAGGTGCTCCAGTTTCCTCCCACAGTCCGAAAGACATGATGGTTAGATGCATTGGCCATGCTAAATTCTCCCTCAGTGCACCCGAACAGGCATCAGAGTGGGGATTTTCACAGTAACTTCATTGCAGTGTTAATGTAAGTTATGTTATAATAAATAAACTCTTAAAATATTCATGCAGTCAGACATTAGTTTGATATTAGGCCTTTCAGTATTTGGAGCCAATGTAAGTTCCTGAATGGTCTTGATGATATGCACATGGAAAGGATATTTACTCTTTTAGATGAGTCCAGAACAAGGGGACATAGTTTTAAAATTAAGCGATTGTCCTGACAGCTCAGAGATGAGGAGAAGTGATTTCTGTCAGAGGATTGTGTGACTTTGGATCTCCCTGTCTCAGAAGGTGGTTGAAATGGAATCAGTGAATGTTTTTAAGATGGAAGTTGATTGTTTCCCTTGCCTAACAAGGATCGAAGACAATCAGGAGTCAATGGGGAATATGGAATCCGACATAAACAGATTGACAGTGGTCTTATTGAATGGCGGAGCGGAGTCAAAGAACGGATAGAACATAGAACAAAGGAAAGTACAGCGCAAGGTCCTTCAGCCTCCAAGCCGATCACGATGCTCGAAATAAAATTTAAAAAAAATTCTGCCCTTACTGGGTCCGTATCACTCTATTCCCTCCTTAATCATGCACCGTCCAGATGCCTCTTAAATGTGCCTGCATCCACCACTTCCCCTGGTAGCATGTTCCAGGCACCCATTACTCTCTGCATGAAAAACATCCCCCTCACACATCTCCCTTAAACATTTCCCCTCTCATCTTGAACCTGTGCCCACTTGTAATTGACACTTCCACCCCTGTAAAAAGCCTCTGACTTTGCACTCTGCCTATGCCTCTCATAATTTTGTACACCTCTGTCAGTCTCCCCTCAGCCTCTGTCTTTCCAGTGAAAACAATCCTAGTTTATTCAACTTTTCCTCATAGCAAAACTCTCGAGACAAGGTAATATTCTGGTGAATCTGCTTTGTACTCTCTCCAAAGCTTCCACGTCCTTCCGATAGTGTAGTGACCAGAACTGCACACGACACTCCAAATGCGGCCTAACCAAGGCTTTATATAGCTGTAAGTTGAGTTAAGGGGTTGGACTGCTTAATTCTGCTCCTTTTTCGTATGTTCATATGTATCACTTTCTGTGAGCCTCTCGCCCTTTTCTCTCTGCCTTTAAAATTCTTTATTTTTATCATTAAACACATCTTTGGTCACTTATAAATCTTCAACATAGCTCCAGTACATATTCCTTGAAGCACATGGGTAATGACACAGGGCTACATCAAGGTTCACTGTTAAGATGTCAGCAACCTCTGAATCGAATGGTTCTGGGTTCAAGTTGCACTTGGGCAATTTGGGCTCACAATCTAGGCTTGACACCTCCATGTAACGGTGACTAAGTGCTGCTCAAAAATCTCCAGAGAATAGAGGGAAAAACATTCTCAACGCCGCCCCCATCCTGATGGCCACCTTTGGGTGCGGCTGCATCAAGCTGTGCTTGAATCAAGCTGTTAGATCCTCAGTACACTAACAGCAAGTGCCACTGCTTTTTGACTTTCTATGTCCCGAGTGTTGCGAAGGATGGGTCTGGCCACACTGCCGCGGAATGCTCCGAGTAGTTGGACCATACCGCAGCACCTTTCCTTCGTGGAGAAATTTTTCCGCAAGCACATCTTTGACCACATGGCGATTAAGCAGTGGTTGGCGCATAACGTCCTGGGGTCGAAAAGGAGATGGCGGATTCTGTCGGATGGTTCCCTGAGCAAACTAAACGGTTATCTGGCAGAACACCTCATCACCAGAACTTACAAACAAGCATCAAGATTTGGCTTGGCTGGTGGTGAGAAGGGCACTCCCTGTCTGATCCTTTACACATGCTCGAGGTCGCAGCAGCACCTTTGGAATGTGCCTTTTCAAAGAAGGTCTGGAGTGAGATGCAGTGGTATTTGTTGAGGTTCATCCCAAGCAGCTCGGTGATGCAGGACTCTGTGCTCTAGGGCTGTTTCCGGGGACGCACACCGAGACGAATATCAACTGCTGCTGGAAGGTCATCAACTCGGGGAAGGACACACTTTGGTCTGCCCGAAACTTGCTGATCTTCCAGTTGAAAGAACTGCCCTCGAGTGTTGCAGACTGGCAAATTCCAAGGTCCAGGACTACATGCTGAGGGACGCACTGAAGTTTGGGGCAGCCGCCACAAAGGCACAATGGGGAAAGGCCACACTGAAAGGCCTTTTAACGGAAGCAGACCGAGGGCCCAGGAACTGCAGAATACCTGCGTAACTGCATGCCAATCTGAGCAATAATGGCACACAGTAATTTTTGAGGCATGTATATAGTTTTAAATATTGAAATGGAATAACTGTAATTTGTATAGAACTGTAAAAATGTCTTATTCTGCCCTGTTTGCAATTTGTAGATATGTATACTTGCAATGTTTTAATTGAGATTTTTATGAGTAAAGTATATTTTTGAAAAAAAAACAGTGACTGAGTGATGTCCTGTCATTGTTTGGCTCTGTTTTCCCAGCTGAATGAATGTAAAAGGTCCCATGGCATTGTTTCAAAACATAGCTAGGGATTTCTCACCAGTATAATCACAATAAGAAGTTTCACAACATCGGGTTAAAGTCCAACAGGTTTATTTGATAGCAAATGTCATTAGTTTTCGGAGTGCTGCTCCTCCATCAGGTGAGTGGGATTTCAGTTCACAAACAGGGCATATAAAGACACAAACTCAATTTACAAAATAATGGCTGAAATGTCCCACACACATAAGGATGGCCTCAGCCGGGATCTTGGGTTCATATCATACTATCTGTAACTCCCATGCCTGGGCATGCAAAATCTCACTAACTGTCCTGGCTGGAAACAATACACATCTCTTTAACCTGTGCTTAACCATCTCTCCATTCACATTGTCTGTACCTTTAAGACTTGATTACCTGTAAAGACTCGAATTCCAACCATTATTTTGTAAATTGAGTTTTTGTCTTTATATGCCCTGTTTGTGAACTGAAATCCTACTTACCTGATGAAGGCACAGTGCTCTGAGAGCTAGTGGCTTTTACATAGAACATAGAACATAGAACACTACAGCACAAACAGTCCCTTCGGCCCACACGTTGTGCCGAACACATCAAAACCTACCCAGCCATAGACCTATCTATAACCCCCAATCCCATTGGATCTCATATACTCATCCAGAAGTCTTTTAAAAGACCCCAGTGAGTTCGCCTCGACCACCACCGACGGCAGCTGATTCCATTCACTCACCACCCTCGGAGAGAAAAACTTTCCCCTAGCATCCCCTCTGTATTTGCTTCCCTGCACCTTAAATCTGTGCCCTCTCGTCACGACCATTTCATAGAACATAGAACATAGAACATAGAACATTACAGCACAGAACAGGCCCTTCGGCCTTCAATGTTGCGCCAACCAATATAAAAAGCAATGCCCCTCCAAACTAAACCATTCCCTTCTCTTCCATATACTTATCAACTAACCTCTTAAACGCCACCAAACTTGGCGCATCTACAACTGCTGCAGGCAGGGCATTCCACTCCATTTCAGCCCTGGGAAATAGTCTCCGAGAGTCCACCCTATCTAATCCTCTCAACATCTTGTTACCCTCTATCAGGTTGCCTCTCAACCTTCGTCTCTCCAGGGAGAACAGTCCCAGCTCCCTCAACCTGTCTTCATAAGGCATGCCTCCCAATCCAGGCAACATCCTTGTAAATCTCCTCTGCCCCCTTTCAATAGCTTCCACGTCCTTCCTATAGTGAGGCGACCAGAACTGCGCACAGTACTCCAAGTGTGGTCTGACAAGGGTCCTATAAAGCTGCAGCATTACCTCCTGACTCCTGAACTCAATCCCTCGATGAATGAAGGCCAGTACACCATAAGCTTTCTTAACTACATCCTCCTCCTGGGAGGCCGATTTGAGAGTCTTATGGACCCGGACCCCAAGATCCCTCTGCTCTTCCACACAGCTAAGACTCCTACCTTTGATAGTGTACTCATTCATCCTGTTGGATCTGCCAAAATGGACCACAACACATTTATCCGCGTTGAAATCCATCTGCCACTTCTCCGCCCAGTCTTGCATCCTGTCGATGTCATGCTGCAACTTCTGACATCCCTCCAGACCATCCACAACACCACCGACCTTAGTGTCATCAGCGAACTTACTCACCCATCCCCCCACTTCCTCATCCAGGTCATTTATGAAAATGACAAACAGCAAGGGTCCTAGAACAGATCCCTGGGGCACTCCACTGGTGACTGACCTCCATGCAGAAAAAGAGCCAGCCACAACCACCCTCTGCCTTCTGCAGGCAAGCCAGTTCTGGATCCACAAGGCCAAAGCCCCTTGGATCCCATGGCCTCTCACCTTCTCAAGAAGTCTTGCATGTGGGACCTTGTCAACTGCCTTGCTGAAGTCCATGTACACCACGTCCACTGCTCTTCCTTCGTCAATGTGTTCAGTCACATTTTCGAAGAACTCAATTAAGCTCGTAAGGCACGACCTGCCTTTTACAAAACCATGCTGACTATTTCTAATCACCCTAAACTTCTCCAAATGCTCGTAAATCTTGTCCCTCAGAAGCCTCTCCATCAGCTTACCAACCACTGAGGTCAGACTCACCGGTCGGTAATTTCCAGGACTATCCCTGTTCCCTTTCTTGAAAATAGGGACCACATCCACAATCCTCCAATCCTCCGGAACCTCTCCCGTCTCCATCGACGACGCAAAGATCATCGCCAGTGGCTCTGCAATGACATCCCTCACCTCCCACAATAACCTGGGGTACATCCCATCTGGTCCCGGAGACTTGTCTATCTTGATAGCATTTAAAAGTTCTAACACATCCGCTTCCTTAATATCTACATACTCAATCTTTTCAGTCTGCCGCAAACTTGTAGAGCATCCTCCCAGATCACTTTCCACCGTGAATATTGAGGCAAAGTACTCATTAAGCACCTCTGCCATTTCTTCCGGTTCCATACAGACTTTTCCCCCTTCACCTTTTATAGGTCCTATCCCTTCTCTTCTCATCCTTTTACTTTTCACATATTTGTAGAAGATGCTACTAAATCAAACTGTTGCACTTTAATCTGGTGTTGTGAGACTCCTTACTGTGTTTACCCCAGTCCAATGCCGGCATCTCCACAATATAATCACCCCATAACAAGCATTTGAGGGGTCAGTGCCAGGGACCTGGGTTCAATTCCAGCCACGGGTGACTGTCTGTGTGGAGTTTGCATGTTCTCCCTATGTCTGGTATGACTGGGTTTTCTCTGGTTTCCTCCTTCACTCCAAAGATTGTGCAGGTTAGATTGATTGGCTATGCTAAATTGCCCCTTACTGTCAGGACATAGAACATTACAATGCAGTACAGGCCCTTCGGCCCTCGATGTTGCGCCAACCTGTGAAACCAATCTAAAGCCCATCTAACCAACACTATTCCAATATCATCCATATATTTACCCAACATATCAGGGGGATTAGGACTGTAAATATGTGGGCTTATGAGGATAGGATCTGGTGGTTAATGCAGGCTCAACGGGCTCCCTTCTGCACTGTAAATTCGATGACGCATCAGCGACAGTGAAGCTCTCTGATGCACCCTGAGGTGCAGGAATGTACTATCCAAATGCAAAGCTTTTTCTTTAATCCAAGGCCATCATTGAAATTTCATTGTTAACTCAAAGCTCGTGGAAGGGAAACAAAATAGAGGAACACCACAAAATGACCCAGCAGTCACAGTTATCGGAGCTCACAGCAACACTGTACAAGCACTTGATTGGTACTGGGTGAAAATGGAAAAAATAAAGGACAGAAATAAAACACCTGAAATGATTTCTAAGTGTTTTCTCAGCACTGCACAATCACCTTCTTGCTGACACCAGTGAGTACCACTTGTGTCTTGTATCTCTGACCTAAATGTGTGATTCACACATTTACAAAGAAGATTTTCCGGTAATGTCACCCTAGGCCTGCTCTGTGAGCTAATGTTTCTCCCTCTGAGGAGCACAGAGGCTCTGCTGGATGTAATGGAGCTGAGCTAAGGTAAAGAGGAATCCACTGTGATTTTGTGGCGTATTTGCTAAGTCAGCCCCCTGCTCCAGGTAATTCATGACCTTTTTACTCCATGTTTTTGAGGGAGATTACCACGGCTCTGATTTCCTATTGAGTTAAATAAGTTTCTGAATGATGGGATGGTCTTGAGAAAGATCGCAAGGGCTGGTCGCATCCCTTGGAAGTAAATCTCTGTCACCTGGAAAGACATGGAAAACAATTGAAGGTAGACTATGAACATGGATGGATGGATGGATGGATGGACAGGTGGATGAGTGGATGGATGGAAATGATGCATGGGCTAGATGCATGGGAAGGATGGATGAATAGAAGGGATTGAGGAATGAATGGATGGATGGGACGGGATGGATGAATGGATGAATAGATGAATAGACGGACGGACGGATAGATGGATAGGCAGGCGGGATGGATGAACGGACGGACACACAGAATTGATCAATGTACGAATAGATGGATGGATGGGAATGACAAATGGAGGGATGGATGAGATGGGATAGATGAGGTGGAAAAAGTGGATGGAACGGATGGATGGTTAGACAGATTCATAAGTGCATTGAGACGTATCCCAAAGCAAGAACGGTTAAAGAGTTCAAATCTGTCCAGTGGACCATATGAGCATTTTAAATGTGCCTTTGCATCAAATGCATTTGTAATACCAATGCTAAGTTCAAACAGAGTGAGGAGATCTAACAAAAATAATCACAAATCTGTCTCTTCAGCGGGTTTGGAAGGGATAGCAGCTCTTGGATAATGCTGTGATAAAAACGGTAAGTATTTTCAGTGCGAGTGGCAGCATCTGAGAAGCAGAGTTAACATTTTGAGTCAAATATGACACATCCTCAGCACTTCTGGATGACGCTGCCCATTGTAAAACTGAAAGTGGTTCGCATTCATCTGAAAGTAATATTGGAACTACAGCCTTATTTAGTCAACAAGAACTCACTGACTGCAGACTTCAGCTTGACAGAGAACTGAAACTTTGCCAAAGGCACTAAAATAAGAAGCAATTTTCTGATATCAGGAAAGGACATCACGAAATTCAATGGAAAAGAATTATCAGAAGCAAAATTTGTCATCTGGTGTTGGAAGTGGTGCTGTGTGGATCAGTAAAGAGCCACTTTGACCCATTGCTTTATCTGTTTTAAATTGGGAACAAAATAATTTGTCAGGAGCATGTTAACTATTCTTAGGGCTAACATTACACGTATGTATCAAATCAAAGAATCCCTACAGTGCAAAAAGAGACCAATTGGCCCATTGAGTCTGCACTGACAACAATCCCAGCCAGGCCCTACCCCCGTAACATATGTATTTACCCTGCTAAACCCCCTGACATTAAGGGCAATTGAGCACGACCAATCCACTTCATCCGCACTGTGGAAGGAAACCGGAGCACCCGGAGGAAACACACGCAGGTGCGGGGTGAAAAAGCAGACTCCACACAGACAGTGACCCGAGGCTGGAATCGAACCTGGTTCCCTGTCATCGTGCTGTCCCCAAGTTGCAGTTCAATTGCTGCAAGCACCTTCAGAAATGGGGCGGAGGGCTCAATAAAGCTTCAAAGACTAGTGAACTCCGTTAGTTTGAGAAAATATAATGCGTCATAGAGTTTTATAGCACAAAAAGAAGCCCTTTGGCCCATCATGCCTGCACAAGCCACCAATCACCTATCTATTCTAATCCCAATTTCCAGAACTTGGTCTATAACTTTGTACATTAGACCAGTTCAAGATGCCTGCCCTCCGACATTATATTTAATTCAGGGTATGAAGAAAACAAGATAAATGGCACAAATAGTCACTGTACAGATGTAGCTGACAACATGCTCAATAATCTAGACTGGCACTTCATTAGGTGGCATGGTGGCACAGTGGTTAGCACTGCTACCTCAAGAGCCAGGGAGCCAGGTTCAATTCCCAGCTTGGGTCACTGTTAGTGTGCAGTTTGCATGTTCTCCCCATGTGTGTTTCTTCCACTTTCCTCCCACAGTCTGAAAGACGTGCTGGTTAGATACATTGGCCGTGCTAAACTCTCCCTCAGTGTACACAGGAACCAGAGCGCGGCAACTCGGGGATTTCACAGTAACTTCATTGCAGTGTTAATGTAAGTCTACTTGTGATACTAATAAATAAACTTTAAAACTTAAAAAAAACTTCAGAATGCAGCACTGAGGAAATGCAAGACATTCAGGAAGAGGCAGGGAGGGGATAGAGGAGAGAGATTGGAACCCCAAGAATGTGCTCTTAGGCTGATTGGTGTAACAAATTGTCCCTAAATTATTCATCCCTCAATCTTCCCCAGTAGGCGTAGACAAAGGTCACAGATAGAGGAGGGCACTCACAATGTTAAAATGGCGGCGCGGGCTCGTTGAGTCATAGAAGTTTACAGCATGGAAACAGGCCCTTTGGCTCAACTCGTCCATGCCATCCTTTTTTTAAAAAAAACCCTAATCTAAATTTCCCACATTTGGCGCATATCCCTCTATACGCATCTCACCCATGAAACTATCTAAATGCTTTCCAAAAGACAAAATTGTACCTGTCTCTACTTCTACCTCCGGCAGCTTGTTCCAGACACTAACCACCCTCTGTGTAAAAGAATTGCCCCTTTGGGTACTTCTGTATCTCTCTCCTCTCACCCTTAAACCTATGCCCTCTAATTTTAGACTCCCCTACCTTTGGGAAAATTTATTGACTGTCCAGCTGATCTGTGCCCCTCATTATTTTATAGACCCTTATAAGGTCACCCCTCAGCCTCCTACGCCCCAGAGAAAAAAGTCCCTGTCTATCTAGCTTCTCCTTATAATTCAATCCATCATGTTTGGTAGCATCCCAGCAAATCTTTTCTGCACTCTTTCTAGTTTAATAATATCCTTTCTATAATAGGGTGACCAGAACTGCACGCAGTATTCTAAGTGTGGTCTCACCAATGCCTTGTACAGCTTCAACAGGATGTCCCAACTCCTGTATTCAATGTTTTGACCGATGAAATGAAAAATACTGAATGCCTTCACCACTCAGTCCACCTGAGACTCCACTTTCAAGGAGCTATGAACACGTACCCCTACATCTCTTTGTTCTGTCCCCAACATCTACCATTAACAAAGTTCTACCTGGGTTCAATCTACCAAAATGCATCACCTTACATTTGTCCAAATTAAGCTCCATCTGTCATTTGTCAGCCCACTGGCCCAATTGATCAAGATCCCATTGAAATTGAAGACAACTTTCTTTACTGTCCACAGTGCCACCAATCTTGATGTCATCTGCAAACTTACTAACCATGCCTCCTATATTCTCACCCAAATCATTAATATGAATGATAAATAACAGCGGGCCCAGCATTGATCCCTGAGGCACACCGCTGGTCACAGGCCTCCAGTTTGAAAAACAATCCTGTAACTGCCCTCTGGCTTCTGTGAAGAGAGAATAGAGTCAATATTTTGCGTCAGGATGACCCTTCATCAGAGCTTTAACGGTGAACACAATTGTTGTAAAAACCCATCTGCTTCACTAATGCCCTTTAGGGAAGGAAATCTGCTGTCCTTACTACAGTTAACTGCCCTCTGAAATGGTCAGGTACTAGGATAGGCAATAAATGCCTTTGACAGCGATGCGGGCATCCCATGAAAGAATAAAAAGAGTTCAAATCCCATCACAACAGTTGGGGGAGTTTAAATTTAAATAATAAGTAAGTCTACTTCTTTTAAAATAAATCTACAATTTATTTACTAATACACAAACAGGTTTACATTAACAATGCAATGAAGTTACTGTGAAAATCGCCTAGTCACCACACTCCAGCATTGTTCAAGTACACAAAGGGGGAATTTAGCATGGCCAATGCACCTAACCAGCACGTCTTTCAGACTGTAGGAGAAAACCACAGTAGAACAGAGAGAACACACGCAGGCACAGGGAGAACGTGCAAACTCCACACAGACAGTAACCTAAACTGGGAATCGAACCCACATCCCTGGCGCTGTGAGACAGCAGTGCTAACACTGTGCCATCGGATTCAATAACAGTGAATTGCTGGAAAAATCATTAATGTTCTTTAGGGGAGGAAATCTGCTGTAGCCTTACCCGATCTGGGATCTATATAACAATAGGCCCACAGCATCCCGACCAAAGGGGGTCCTGTGGCTCCCACTGCTGAAGCATACAGCTCCAGGTTCAAATCCAATACCAGGACTTGTTGACTATGGGAGGAATGTTGATGGCTTGTTGAACCTGAGATCCTTTCCACACTTTGTCCCCAACTATTCCCCAAATGTGTGGCAATGAAGAAAGAAAATCTATAAAAAAGAGAACTGACTACTCTTCAAATGGTCCAGCAGGGTGGCATGGTGGCACAGTGGTTAACACTGCTATCTCACAGTGCCAAGGATCTGGGTTTGATTCCCAGCTTGGGCCACTTATTGTGCGGAGTCTGCACGTTCTCCCCGTGTCTGCGTGGGTTTCTCCCGAGTGCTCCGGTTTCCTTCCAAAGGGGTCCGAAAGACGTGTTGGTTGGGTGTATTAGCCATGCTAAATTTTCCCTTAGTGTATCCAAACAGGTGCCAGCACATGGCGACTAGGGGATTTTCGCAGTGCCTTCATTGCAGTGTTAACATAAGCCGGCTTGTGACACTTAAATAATAATAACAGTTGTGAAGTTGTTTAAGACACAGTAGCAGTTGAGACGTGACAGTGGCACCCCACATCCTGTGAATAAACAAAGAGTTTCAAAGCTTCGGGTAAAAGAAAATGTTGACATTTTATTTCCCCCCTCTGCGGAAAGATGTCTTTCTTGAGAGAGATGCAGCTGGTCCCTTTAAGAGAGACAGAGACAGAGACAGAGAGAGGAGGTGGTGGGCAGGAGGTGACACTGGCACTGACACCGTGAACTCCTGTTGAGAGCTTCTAAGCACTTTAGGATTTGCGTCAAGGAATCAGCTTGTAAATAAAAAAAAAAAGCAGCAGCAGCGCAGTCTCTATATCGCAAAACCCAAAAATAAGAGTGAGCTATTTTTTGCACAGTGCGGGAAGGGCGATTAAACCGATTAGCAGAGTGTGTGATTCGATTGTTCCACTTGATCCACTGCCGTCTTTGGACGTAAACAATGAATGTGGAGTTAAATCCCACCGTGCATTGATGCACAAAAATTATTAGCAAAGCACACGTCTTATGTTCTGACATAGTTACGCATATTTATAGCTTATTAATTGGCAGGATTCATGGAGCTTGCATTGAAAAATTGTGATTTGAATGCAGGAAAATAATTGTGGGTTGTGTTTCTGGTTCATTACCTCACTATTTCATCAGCTGGTTAAGAAGGTTATCTCTCACTATTCAAAGGCCATCTGGTATTTTATTGCCGTTCAACAGCTAGTTATTTCCCCTGGGGAGAGCAGTGTTGGTGGTCGGAGTTGGGTGGCGGGGGGAGGGGTCTGATGTTTCCTTATAATGACTGAATAGAATAGAATTCCTACAGTGCAGAAGGAGGCCATTTAGCCCATCGAGTCTGTACCCAGTCACCAAAAGAGCATCTTTACCCATGTTCACCCTCCCCTTGCTCCATCCCCATGACTCCACGCTTTTATCATGGCTAATCCACCCAACCCACACATTCCCCTGACACTAAGGAAAAATTTAGCAAGGACGATCCACCCAACCCGTACATCTCCAGACTATGGGAGGGAACAGGCAAGGATAGATAAATTTTTGAACAGTAAAGGAATTAAGGGTCATGGTGAGCCGGGGGTAAATGGAGCTGAGTCCACGAAAAGATCTTATTGCATGACGGGGCAGGATCGAGGGGCCAGATGACCTACTTCTGCTCCTCGTTCTTATTAACCAGAGCACCCAGAAGAAACCCACGTAGATATGGGGAGAACATGCAAACACCACATAGACAGTGATCTGAGGCTGGAATTGAACCTGGGTCCCTGGGGCTGTGAGGCAGCAGTGCTAACCCTACTGCCCTTAAAATCATCCCCCACCCATCTCCCCTCCAATCCCACACCAACCCTCCCAGTTAAAGAGACAGTGGAAAAACAGGGATAAAAGAGAAAATCACAGAAGTGCACAGGAGGTTATTCGGCCCATAGGGTAAATGTCAGCTTTCTTTAAGACCATTACGTCTGTCTCTCCAACATCTTCAGTATTGTTGGAGTTGCATTCATCCAGGCAAATGAAGAGTATTTCATCATTCTTGTTGATGGTAGACAGGTTTTCTAGGTTCTAACCAGGTTGATAAGCTTAGATAGAGGAAATGTCAGCAGTAAGTTTTTCACTCAGAGGGTAGTGAGTGAGTGGAATCGGCTGCTGTCAGTGGTGGTAGAGGCGAACTCATTGGGGTCTTTTAAGAGACTTCCAGATGAGTACATGGGATTTAATGGGATTGAGAGTTATAGTTAGGCCTGGTAGGCATGGATATGATTGGCGCAACTTGTGGGCCAAAGGGCCTGTTTGTGCTATAGTGTTCTATGTTCTATGTTCAATGTTCTAGGCAGCTCGAATGTGAGTTCCATCCTCATGTTAGCCTGAAAATTCATGGCCGCACTCCCTAGCCAAGATGTTCTGGTGTAACTGCTACAGTGGCATCAACCTAGCAGTGCAAAAACGTTGTTCTGTATACAGGAAACAAGACAAATCCAATCCAGCAAATTGATGGCCCATCAGTCTACTCTTGATCATTGGTAAAGTGAGGGAAGATCTCATCAACAGTGCTATTAAGCAGCGATTACTCAGGAATAACCTGCTCACTGATACTTAGTTTGGGTTCAGCCAGGATCACTCAGTTCCTGACCTCATCACAGCCTTGGAAAAAATTGCTGAACTCCAGAAGTAAGGTGAGAGTGACTGACCTTGACATCAAGGACACATTCGACCGAGAGTGACATCAAGGAGACCTAGCAAAACAGGAGTCAATAGGAATTATGGTGAAAAATTTCCATTGCTTGGAGTCATCCAAAGGAAGATTGTTTTGGAGGTCAATCATCTCATTCCAGGACATCTCTGCAGGAGTTTCTCAGGGTAGTGTCTTAGGCCCAACCATCTTCAGCTGCTTCATCAATGATCTTCCTTCCATCATTAGGTCAGAACTGGGCATGTTCACTGATGACTTTGACAAAGTCCCTCATAACAGACTGGTGCAAAAAATGAAGCCGTATGGATCAGAGGTGCGCTGGCAAGGTGGATTTAAAACTGGATCGGTCAAAGAAGACAGAGGTAGCAGTGGAAGGGTATGTTTCTGAATGGAGGGCTGTGACAAGTGATGTTCCTCAGGGATCGGTGCTGGCACCTTTGCTATTAGCAATATATATAAATGGAGGAAAACGTAACTGGATTGATTAGTAAGTTTGCGGATAACACAAAAGTTGGTGGCTTTGCAGATAGCAATGAGGACCAAGAGAGGATACAGCAGGATATAGATCAGTTGGAGATTTGGGGAGAGAGATGGCAAATGGAGTTTAATCATAATAAATGTGAGGCAATGCATTTTGGAAGGTCTAATACAGATAGGGAATACATAGTAAATGGCAGAACCCATAAGAGTATTGCTAGGCAAAGGGATCTGGGTGTACGAGTGCACAGATCACTGAAAGGGGCAATGCAGTTGCAGAAGGCAGTTAAGAAGGCATATGACATGCTTGCCTTCATCGGCTGGGGTACTGAGTTTAAAAATTGGCAAGTTATGTTGCAGCTTATAGAACCTTAGATCGCACTTGGAATATTGTGTTCAATTCAGGTCGCTACACCACCAGAAGGATGTGGAGGCTTTGGAGACGGAATAGAAAATATTTACCAGGATGTTGCCTGGTATGGAGAGCATTAGCAATGAGGAGAGATTGGAGAAATTTGGTTTGTTCTCATTCGAGCAGCGGAGGTTGAGGGGAGAGCTGATAGAAGTCTATAAGATTATAAGAGGCATGGACAGAGTGGATAGTCAGAAGCTTTTTCCCAGGGTAGAAAAGTTAATGACTAGGGGGCACAAGTTTAAGATGCGAGGGGCAAGGTTTAAAGGAGATGTACAAGACAGATTTTTTACACAGAGAGTAGTGGGTGCCTGGAGCTCATTGCTGGGAGAAGTAATAGAAGCAGATACAGCAGTGACAAGAAGCAGATACAGCGTCTTGACAAGTACATGGATAGGATCAGAATAGGGGGATATGGTCCCCTGAAGGCAGGGGATTGTAGTTAAGTTGGGCAGCATGGTCAGTGCAGGCTTGGAGGGCCAAAGGGCCTGTTCCTGTGTGGAAATTTTCTTTGTTCTTTGCCTGCACAATGTTCAGCATCATTCGCGATTCCTCAGGTACTGAAGGGGTTCGTGTTCAAATTCAAAATCCAAGTTCCAAAGACCTGGACAATATCCAGGTTTGGGCTGACAAGTGGCAAGTAACATTCACGCCACACAAGTGCCAGGCAATGACCACCACCAAGAAGAGAGGATCTAATCATTACCCCTTGACATTCAATAGTATCACTATCACTGAATCCCCCCACCATCAACATCCTGGGTTGGGGTGGGGGGTGGTTTACCATTGGCCAAAAACTGAACTAGACTAGCCATATAAATCCTGTGGCTACAAAAGCAGGTTGGAAGTTAAGAATCCTGTGATGAGTAACTCACTTCCTCACTCCCCAAAGTCTGTCCACGTTCTACTGGTCAGGAGTGTGGTGAAATACTCCCCACTTGCCTGTGATGAATGCAGCTCCAACAACACTCAAGAAGCTTGACATCACCCAGGATAAAGCAGCCTGCTTGATTATTATCCCTTCCACAAACATTAAAACCCTACACTCCTGAAAACAACGTTTGTCCCATCTACAAGATGCACTGCAGGAACTCACCAAGGCTCCTTAGGCAGCACCTTCCAAATAATGACCACCACTATCCAGAAGGACAAGAGCAGCAGACACCTGGGAACACTACCAGTTGGAATTTCTCCTCCAAGTTACTCACTATCCTGACTTGGAACTATATCACCGTTCTTTCACTGGGTCCAAATCCTGAAACACCCTTCATAACAGTACTATAAGTATACCCACATTTCATGGTTCAAGAAGGTGGCATATTATTGCCTTCTCAATGGTGATTAGGGATGAGCAATAAATGCTGGCCTAGCCAGTGCCACCCACATCCAGTGAAAGAATATAAAACAACCCCTGCCCTTGCAGGAGCATCACAGCTAATCTCCTCCATCACAAAGAACATTGTAGCACAGGTACAAACCCTCTGGCCCACTGACCCTACACATGACACCTTTCTAAACTCATATTCAGCATCTCCATTATGACTCTCACAAGAAACTACAAAGGATTGTGAACGTAGCCCAATCCATCACAGAAACTAGCCTCCCATCCATTGGCTCTGTCTACACTTTCCACTGCCATAGAAAAGCAGCCAGCATAGTTAAGAGTCCCATGCACCCCAGACGTTCTGTTTTCCACCTTCCTCCATTAGGAAAAAGATACAAAAATCTGAGGCCACGTACCAAACTCACAGCTTCTTCCCTGCTGCCATCAGGCTTTTGAATGGGCTTACTTTAAACAGATCTTTCTCTACACCCTGACTATAACATTGCATTCTGTGCCCTCTCCTTTCCTTCTCTCTATATGGTATGCTTTGTCTGAACAGTGCGCAGGAAACCATATTTTTCACTGTGTATGTGTGACAATAATAAGTCAAATCAAATCATAAAAGAACCTAACCATTCACTGTGTGTAAAACAAAATCCTTATCTCACCTTTGGTTCTTTTCCTAATCACTTTAGATTAGTGCCTGGATTTTAATTCTTCCACTAACGGGAGCAGTTTCTCCCTACCTCAGTAGGAAGCAGGGATAGGCAGACTTGGAGAAAGCACGAGAATTAAGATGTGGGGAGGGTATGGTGGCACAATGGTTAACACTGCTGCCTCCTAGGGACCCGGGTTCAATTCCCAGCTTGGGCCACTGCGCAGTATCTGCATGTTCTCCCCGTGTCTGTGCGGGTTTCCTCCAGATGCTCTGCTTTCCTCTCAACAGACATACTGCTTAGGTGCTAAATTCTCCCTAAAGTATTCATGAACAGGTGCCGCAGTGTGGCGACTAGGGGATTTTCACAATTACGGTGTTAATGTAGGCCTACTTTATGACACTAATAAATAAATTTTAAAAACATTGCCCTATCCCTGGTAGCAGGAATTGGCAGACTTGAAGAATTTAGGTTGGGGGTGGGGGGGAGGGTGAGGACAGAGATGAGTAAACTAGCAAGAGAAGAACAAAGACTAAATGTGCAAGGGACAAATGACAGGAATGGAGAGGGCTGGCTGTAATAACGGGAATTAGCTATTATGTTGGGGTAGTGACTGTAAACACATCAACGCCCTAAGCTGTGGGCTGCCTGACTGCCAAAGGCTTCTTCCCCTCCTAATATGCACAACAGGTCAGCCCTCTCCTGGGATAAAGTTGCTGCCAGGGGACTTATATCACTTGCTTTTGCTCATTTACAAGCAGCGGTGGAGCGAGGGTTAGCCGGAATCGGCTGCCTGGAAAGGGGGGGGAATGACTCAGAGACCCCAGCCGCCGCTTCACTCAGCATTTCCGAGTGAGTCAGAGAGAGAAAAAGAGAGAGAGAGAGAGAGGGAGAGCAGGAAGGGGATTGCATCACTAATACACACACACAGAAAGAACAAGGAGTGGGCATAACATCGCACAACACTGCAGGATATGACGAGTGAAAGAAGAATTATCTCATCCAAACAATTGAATTAATCAGGGGAGACATTGGCCCCAAAAAAAAACCCCAGCTCACAGGGAATTTACTGTTCAGGAACAGGAATTGCAGAGAAGCGAGATGTTTCATGAATTAGAATAAGGGAAAAAAAAAGAGGGATTGGGACAGGCTCGTTGAGAAAGAGATATGAAAGTAAGGGAGCACATGGAATTTTGACTCTCTGAAAGAGGCCATTCGGCCCATCACTTCTGCACCCAGCTCTCCAAATGAGTGCCATGGTAGAATCCTTACAGTGCAGAAGGAGGCCATTCAGCCCCTCGAGCCTGCATTGAAAATAATCCCACCTATCTCCATACCCCACATAAGAACCTGAAACCAAAAGAGAAAATTGTGGAAAATCCCAGCAGGTCCGGCAGGATCTGCAAGGAGAGAAGAGGGCTGACGGTTTCGAGTCCAGATGACACTTTGTCAAACCACTCGCTGTGTGTAAAACGTTCTTTGACAAAGGGTCATCTGGATTCAAAATGTCAGCTCTTTTCTCACCTATAGATGTTGTCTCAGCTGGTGAGATTTTCCAGCATTTGCTCTTTTGGCCCCAAGCCTCTGCCAGACCCCCTGACACTAAGGAGCAAGTCAGCATGGCCAATTCACCATCTTTGGACTGTGAGATGAAACTGGAGTACCCAGGGGAAACCCAGACAGACACAGGGAACATACAAACTTCACAGACAGTCACCCAAAGCTGGAATTGAACCCAGGTCCTTGGTGCTGTGAGGTAGCAGTGCTAACCACTGCTGCTACCAGATTTAGTGATCTAGTGCCATTCCCCTGTTTCTATTCAAATAATCACCTCGGGGCCCCTGGTTTGAATCCCACCACAGCAGATGGTGGAGTTAAAATCCAATTAAAAAAGGTGGAATTAAGAATCTATTGATGACTGTGAAACCATTGTCGCAAAAACCCATCTGGTTCACTAATGTCTTTTAGGGAAGGAAATCTGCCGTCCTTACCTGGTCTGGCCTACATGTGACTCCAGAGTCATAACAATGTGGTTGATTCTCAACTGCCCTCAGGCAATTCGGGAAGGGCAACAAATGTTGGCCAGCCAGTGATGCCCCCATTTCCCAATAATTGAATTTTCAAAAATCTGATATCAACAAAGAACAAAACAGCACGGGAAACAGGCCCTTCAGCCCAACAAGCCCGTGCCGCCACCCTGATGTTCCAACCTCTACCCGTGATCCCTGTCTATGTTTATAGATCTTTGGATTAAGAAACCAAATTTGAGACAATTTAGGGAGAATTTGTTTTGCCAATTAGCCTAAGAGCTCATTTTTGGGATGTGGGAGGAAACCGGAGCACCCGGAGAAAACCCACGCAAGCATGGAGAGAATACACAAACTCCTGCAGACACAGGCCCAAATCCATGTATCTGCACAGCACAGCGATAGTCACTGAGCTGTCGTGTTGCCCATCAAATGGTCCAGGTCAAGCGTACACTAACGACATGAAGCATTAGGATACTCTTGAAAAAAAAATCCAAGAGCAGCCCTCTCACAATCCATTGCATGTATGCCCCTTGTTAGATAACAAGGTGGACCAAAGACCTGAAGGATAAGAACAAGTACATCAATATCATCATCTATTTACACACTTCCCAGGGACTCCCAAGGCTCATGATCCCTATTTTAAATCAGTTTTCTATACCCCTCCATTCCTATTCTGTTCATGTGCCCATCTAAGTATTTCTTAAATAACTCCAGAGTACCTGCCTCCACCACTTTACTTGGCAGCGCATTCCATACCCCCACCACCCTCTGTGTGAAAAAACTCCCTCTAGCATCCAAATTATACCTTACCCCCCTCACCCTAAGCCCGTGACCCCTCGTGCTATTTGAGTCCATCCTAGGAAAAAGCTTAACCCTGTTTACTCTATCTATACCCCTCATAATCTTGTACACCTCTATCAGATCTCCTCTAAGTCTACGTCTTTCTAAGGAAAACAGTCCCAATTTGCCTAACCTCTCCTCGTAACTCAGACCTTCCATACCAGGCAGCATCCTGGTAAACCTCCTCTGCACTCTCTCCAGAGTCTCTACGTCCTTCCGGTAGTAAGGTGACCAGAACTGGATGCAGTATTCCAAATGAGGTCGTACCAACATTTTATACAACTGCAACATTAAAGGCCAGCTCTTGTACTGTATACCCCTTCCTATAAAGGCTAACATACTATATGCTTTCTTCACAATCTTCTCCACCTGCTCTGTCACCTTCAGAGACTTCTGCATTTGCACCCCCAGGTCCCTCTGTGTTTCTATTCTCTTAATAGGTCTACCCTTTATCATATACCGCCCCCCTACATTCTTTCTCCCGAAATGCATCACCTCACATTTATCAGGATTGAATTCCATCTGCCATCTGTCTGCCCAAGCTACCAGCCTATCTATGTCCTGCTGTATCGCCTGACAATGCTCCTCACTATTTGCAAGTCCAGCCATCTTTGTATTGTCTGCAAACTTGCTGATCACGCATATCATATCCTCTTGAATGCCTCGATTGAATCTGCCTCCACCACATTACCAGGGGGTGCACTCCAGAGTTGAACCATTCATTGTGTGAAATAGATGTTTTTCAAACATCAAATTTGTTTCTTTTGCAAATCACTTTAAATCTGTGCCCTCTCGCTCTTGATCCTTTTACGAACAAGAACAGTTCCTCTCTATCTACTCTGACCAGCCCCCTCATGACTTTGAACATTTCTATCTAATCTGCTCTCAGCCTTCTTCTTAGTGCAGTGAGAATATAGAGGAAACAAGTAGAGGAGAAATACTATAAGCGGATAGAGAAAGATAATGGAGAAGGCACAGTGGTACAGAAGGTAATAGAATGAGGAAGAGAGGAAGAGTTTTCCACAGCACTTGAAATGTAGCATTCAAGGCTACAGAACAAGTGCTGGAAAATAGGAGTGGAATAGCATCCTTAAAACATCAGTACTAGTGATTTATGGTGAAATAATTCTTACTGAGCAGTGTAGTAGCACAGTGGTTAGCACTTTTGCCTCACAATGCCAGGGACGTGGGTTCAATTCTCAACTTGGGTCACAGTCTGCATTGGTTTGTTCCCTATCTCCCGTCTCTGTGCTTCTTTGGGCACAACTGTACCATAAATAATGACCTGTGGAAAAATGCCTTTGTTATGGAGGGAGAGCAGCAAAGGTTTACCAGGCTGATTCGTGGGAATGACAAGTCCTCTAATGAGGAGAGACTGAGCTGGTTAGGATTCCCAGAAGTTTAGCAGAATGAGAAGGATCTCATAGAAACTTATAAAATTCTATCAGGGCTGGACGGGATAAATTCAGAAAGAAAATTCCCGATGGCAAGGGAATCTAGAACTAGGGGTTATAGTTTGAGGATAACCTTTTAGAACTGAGATGAGGAGAAATTTCTTCACCCAGAGGGTGGTGAATGTGTGGGATTCACTACCACAGAAAATAGTTGAGTCCAAAATGTTGTCTAGTTTGAAGAAGAACTTAGGTATAGCTCTTGGGGCTAAAGGGATCAGGGATAATGGGAGAAGGGGGATCTGTAAATTGAATTTGATCGTTGTCAAAATGGCAGAGCTTGAAGGGCTGAATGGACGACTCTTGCTTCTAGTTTTTATGTTTCTAAATGAAGTCAAATCCCAGTTCGGGCAATTAGGAATGATTTCAGGAGTTTTAATTCAGGGGGAGTTTGGAATTCTGTTATCAGTCGGGCAAGGTGGGAATGTTTCTCGGGGAAGTTACTAATTTGCTTAAGTCTGTGTTCCTTGAAAAGTGTGAGGAGCAGATTGTCGCCTGTGAGTTTCAGTCTGTGCAAAGGAGAAAGATGTCCTGAGGCCAGAGCAAGCAGCTTGTGTTTGCAAGATTAACTCATTAGGGTCTGTGCTGCTATTGAAGGATTGAAATTTACTCCCAAGGCAAGGTAGAATCTGAGAGGGATGGTGATAAGTTCTTTTTATGACTTGAGGATTCGATTGATTCTCCAGGACACTCTGAAGGTGCAACCTTTCGCAAAATGTAACTGCAATATGACTTTGCCTGGGCGTGCAGACGGCGGCCAATCAGGAAGTGATAATTTACATATGGATACACGAACCACTGTGGAATGGGAGTTTAAAAAAAGCCTTAAAACGAGCCGGAACGCCTTAAATGCAGTGACTTCAAATGATGAAAGGTCACCGTACATCCGAGTGAGACAAAATAGTTTCCAAAAAAAAAATTAGTCACCATGACCGTAATGTAATACTAATCGCTGTGGTTTATATATGGCCTGGATCAGACTTTTCTGGTGCCCGGATGAACCTCAGTGGTCTGGGGTGCAGGCTTCAAACCTGTAGCTGTCTGGCGACAGAGTGGTTCAATTCCACCTTTCGGGCGAGCCAGTCGGCCCTGGTTGTCCATCCGTGGCTTTTAAAGCTCCATCCCGTTGCGTTTAGTTAAGAGCCTCCTAAATTTAATGGTTAAAAGCAACTTTCGTTATAAGATTTGCGTGGTGGCTTTCAGCTTGGTATTTACATGTTCCCTTCTGTGTGGTCCCTCACCACTGCAGTGAGTTGTTTTTACTGCAAATGGAACATTTTGAAGACTTTTTCAATCAACAGCCAATTGGTGACAATTGTGTTTGTGACTTCATCCCTCAAAACCCAGTCAAACACAAGTTCGCAACATCCATGGAGCCATCACACAAATTCAGAAAAACAAAGCAGTAAGGAGTGATGAAATTTCCACATAAAATCTTCAAGCCTGGAGCAACACCATGTCCTTATTCTACAGATCTGGAATGAACACTGCACCCTATTTCTGCGCTCTCTCCTTTCCTTTTCTATGGACAATGTCTTTTGTCTAAATAGCAAGCAAGAAACAATACTTTTCACTACATGTGACAATAATAAATCAGATCAGTGAAATTATAGGCCTTATGTCTGTAGTGCCCATGATGTGGAGTAGCCAGCATTGGACTACATAAGCACAGTAAGTCTCAAAACACTAGGTTAAAGTCCAACAGGTTTATTTGGTAGCACGAGCTTCCAGAGCGCTGACCTTTCATAAGTGAGTGCAGGATTAGTTTCACAAAAAGGGCATATATAGACACAAACTCAATTACAAGATAATGGTTGGAATGTGAGTCTTAACAAGTAATCAAGTCTTTACAGGTGGAGACAGTGTTTGTGGAGAGAGCATTAAGTACAGATTAAAGAGGTGTATATTGTCTCCAGACAGGACAGTTAGTAAGATTTTGCAAGCCCAGCTAAGTCATGGAGTTACAGGTAGCATGATATGAGCCCAAGATCTTGATTGAGGCCGTCATCATCTGTGTTAAACTTGGCTATCAGTCTCTGCTCAGCGATTCTGCGTCATCATGTGTGTGAAGGCCATTTTGGAGAACACTTACCCAAAAATCAGAGGTTGAATGCATGTGGCTGCTGAAGTTTCCCCAATCGAAAGGAAACACTCCTGCCTGATGATTCTTGAGTCGTGTTCATCCATCCATTGCATAGTCTCAGCAATGTATCATGCCTTGGGACATTCTTTCCAGTAGCCAATGTTGGCCAAGTTGCAAGAGTATGCACCACGTACCCGGTGGATGGTGTTCTGATATAAGATAATGGCATCTGTGTCAATGATCTGGCACGTCTTGCAGAGTTTGCTGTGGCAGGTTTGTGTAGTATCGTGGAAGATTTTGGAGAAAAGTTTATTTATTAGTGTCACGAGTAGTCTTATATTAACACTGCAATGAAGTTATAGACAACGGGAACAGACAATGTGAGTGGAGAGAGGTTTAAGCCCAAGTTAACAAGGTGTAAATTGTCTCCAGGACAGTTCATGAGATTTTACAAGCCCAGGCATGTTGTGGAGATTACAGATAGTGGGATATGAACCCAGGATCCTGGTTGAGGCTGTCATCATGCGTGCGGAACTTGGCAATCAGTTTCTGCTCAGCGATTCCGCATTGTCATGTGTCATCACCACTATAGAAGATTGGAGAATAGCCAATGTTGTTCCTTCGTTTGAGAAGGGTAGCAAGGATAATCCAGGCCAATAAGTTTTACATCATTGCTAGGGAAATTATTAGAGAGGATTCTTCGAGACAGGACTTACTCCCACTTGGAAAAAAGTGGATGTATCAGCGAGGGGCAACATGGTTAGATGAAGGGGAGGTCATGTCTCTCTAACTTGATCAAGTTTTTTGAGGAAGTGACAAAGATGATTGATGAGGGTAGCGCAGTGGATCTTGTCTACATCGATTCAGAGAGACCTTTGATAAGATCCTCAAGACTGGTGCAGAAGATGAAGTTTCACAGGATCAGAGGTGAGCTGGCAAGTGGGAAATACCACTGTCTCAGTAATAGGAGACAGAGGGTAGCAATGGAAGGGGATATTTCTAAATGGAGGGCTGTGACAAATGGCATTCCTCAGGGATCAGTGCTGGGACCTTTGCTGTTTATGATAGATATAAATTAATTGGAGGAAAATGTAACTGGTTTGATTAGTAAGTTTGCGGATGACACAAAAGTTGGTGGATTTGCAGATAAGGACCATCAAAGGATATAGATCTGTTGGAATCTTGGACAGAGAGATGGCAGACTGAGTTTAAAAATTAGCAGGTCATGTTGCAACTTTATAGAACCTTAGTTAGGCCACACTTGGAATATAGTGTTCAATTCTGGTCGCCACACTATCCAGGACTATGTGGAGGCTTTGGAGAGGGCGCAGAAAATATTTACCAGGATGTTGTCTGATTTGGAGCGTGTTAGCTTTGAGGAGAGGTTGGAAAAACCTTGTTTGTTCCCATTAGAACAACGGAGATTGAGGGGCGACCTAATGGAAATCTACAAGATTATGAGGCGCACGGACAGATTGGATAGTCAGAAGTTTTTTCCCATGGTGGAAGAGTCAGTTGCTAGGGGCATAGGTTTAAGGTGCGAGGGGCAAGGTTTAAAGGAGATGGATGAGGCAAATATTTTGCACAGAGGGTGGTGAGTGCCTGGAACTCGATGCTGAGGGAGGTAATGGAAGCAAATACGATAATGACTTTTGAGGAGCGTCTTGACACATATGTGAATGGGATGGGAATGACCCTGAAGAGGGAGGGGTTTTAGCTCAGTCCGGCAGCATCGTTCGGTGCAGACTTGGAGGGCTGAAGGGCCTGTTCCTGCGCTGTAATTTTCTTTCTACTTTGTTGTTGTTCTTTGACCCTGGAATTGATCAACGTGTCTACTCTGGAAGTGTGATATTTGCATATGGATCTGCAGCCTTTGATGGGATTGGAGACATCATTCTTGTGAAATGAGTTGAAACAACTTTCCTGCAGTGATTTCTGTTTATGGTTTAAAGCGTTACAGAATACAGAGCCGAGAGAGATTAAATAAAACACACAATCAGTCAGTCCAAACTAAAAGTGGTGAGGGCCCTAGTTATTTATATACTGACTAGGTAATATTCACCTAATGCCTGAATGACCCTCAGTGGTCTGGGGTGCAGGCTTCAAACCTGTAGCTGTCTAACAACAGAGTGCTTCAATTCCACCTTTCAGGCGTAGCTGATTTTTTTCTAAAGTACAAATTAAAAGAAGGAGTAAATCACTAGGCCCCGCAACCTGTGCCACTATTCAAAAACTTCATGCTTGATCTGATTGTAACCTCAACCCCACATTCCTTTCTATCCCCAATGATCTTTCAACCTGTTGCTTTTCAAGAAGCTATTTAACATCTGCTTTAAAATTATCTAAAGACGCTGCTTGTTTTGAGGAAGAGAGTTCCAAAGACTCCCAACCCACTGAGAGAAAGAATTTCTCACCATCTCTCTATTAAATGAGCGACCCTTTATTTTTATACAGTGTTCCTTAGTTCTACATTCTCCGACGAGAGGAAAC
Organism: Sphyrna mokarran; assembly: GCA_024679065.1. NCBI lineage: Eukaryota > Metazoa > Chordata > Chondrichthyes > Carcharhiniformes > Carcharhinidae > Sphyrna > Sphyrna mokarran. The sequence continues at coordinate 18,609,149 of JAGIQG010000005.1, forward strand.
ATCTTCTCCACATCCATCCTGTCAACACCTCTCAGGATCTTACAGATTTTGATCAAGTTGCCTCTTACCCTTCTGAACCCTAATGGATACAAATCTCATCTCTTTATCCTTTCTTAAGACAATCCGTGCATTCTTGCTATTAGTCCAGTGAATTTTCCCTGAATTGCTTCCAATGCATTTACATCTCCCCTTAAATAAGGTGACCAATGCTGTACACAATATAGGAGGCATCTCAAAGCTTTGATGTTACACCATCAATGCTGCCTGCAGTAGATGTAACACAGTAAGTAAGAGGATGGATGTACAACCATCACTGTCCTCTCAGAAATAGGCACTACAAGCATTGAAGCTGTGATCACCCACCATCAGCTTTGTTGGATTATTGCTTGGAGTCAGACACCAGGCTCCCAAAACAGATCAGTCAAGGCAGACCCACGGAAGGAGACAGAGGAAGCACTTCAAGAATGTGCTGCATGAACATGTCATGAGCCAAACTGAGAGCACGCGACCAGACATCCCACAGGACAATAAACGCTCCATGTGGCATAGAGTCTCGTGATCCCGAATCAGCTTCGTAACAGAGGTGTGAACATCCAGGAGGTCAGGAGCCAGTGACCATTTCACCATCCGTAGTGTCTTCATCCATCACATGAGTGTGGCCGAGCCTCCTTGGCTTAATAATGAGTATTTGTGAGTGGAATGAGCTCCCTCTAGGACCAAAAAGGGGATGAAAAAGGAGAAGGTTGTTGAGAAACATTAAGGTAGACATGTTCCCATCTATTCTGATGGGATATGATGGGCTAAGAGGGGACCTGATCAAAACATATAAGATGATTAGAGGTTTAGATAGGGTGGACAGTGATAGCCTTTTTCCTAGGATGGAAAAAGCTAGCACGAGGGGACACAGCTTTAAATTAAGGGGTGATAGTTATAGGACGGATATCAGAGGTAGGTTCTTTACCCAAAGGGTGGTTCGGGAGTGGAATGCCCTGCCTGCAGCAGTTGTAGATGCGCCAAGTTTGGTGGCGTTTAAGAGGTTAGTTGATAAGTATATGGAAGAGAAGGGAATGGTTTAGTTTGGAGGGGCATTGCTTTTTATATTGGTCAGCGCAACATCGAAGGCCGAAGGGCCTGTTCTGTGCTGTAATGTTCTATGTTCTATATACCCCAGAATACTGAAAGAAATAAGGGAGGAAGATACTTGAGAGAAATCTTTGCATCATCACTGTCTAGAGGCAAGGCCCCAGAGGTTTGAAGAATAGCCAATGTTATTCCTTTGATTAAGAAAGGTAATAAGAATAATCCTGGTAATTACAGGCCAATGAGCCTTACTTCAGTGGTCGTGAAATTATTGGAGAGGATTCTTTGAGCACAATTTATTCTCACTTGGAAAAAAGTGGATGTGTAAGCAAAAGGCAACATGGTTTTGTGAAGGGGAGCTCATGTCTCACTAACTGGATCAACTATTTCGAGGAAGTGATAAAGATGATTGATGAGGGTAGGGCAGTGGATGTTGTCTATATGGACTTCAGTAAGGCCTTTGACAAGGGCCCTTATGGCAGAATGGTGCAGAAGGTGAAGTTGCATGGGATCAGAGGTGAGCTGGCAAGGTGGATAGAAAACTGGCTCAGTCAAAGAAGACAGTAAGTAGTCTGACAACACCAGTTTTAAATCCAACCGATTTATTTGATAGTAAACTTGCAAGCTTTCGACTCTATGACCTTCGTCAGGTGAATGAGGTGTTCTGGTCTCAAACAGCACACATACCAGCACAGACTGTTTACAGATTAGAAGTCATGATGTAAAGATGCCGGCGTTGGATTGGGGTGGTAAGAACTCAGTAAGAATTTAGCAACACCAATTATTAATCCAATCGATTTATTTGATAGTAAAAAAGCGAGCTTTCAACACTCTTGTGTCTTCCTCAGGCAAGAACACTGCACTTGCCTGAGGAAGACACAAGAGTGTTGAAAGCTCGCTTTTTTACTATCAAATAAATCAGTTGGATTAATAATTGGTGTTGCTAAATTCTTACTGAGTTCTTACAGATTAGAAGACAGAGGATAACAGTGGAAGGGTGCGTTTCTGAATGGAGAGCTATGGCAAATGACAATCCTCAGGGGTCAGTGCTGGGACCTTTACTATCCATGATATATAAATGAATTGGTGGAAAGTGTAACGGGTTTGATTAGTAAGTTTGCAGGAGACAAAAAGGACTGCAATAATTATCGCGGCATCTCTCTCCTCTCAACTGCAGGAAAATGCCTTTCAAGGATTATCCTCCGACATTTAGTCTCCCATCTTAGTGAAAAAGTTCTACCCGAAAGCCAGTGTGGTTTCAGAGCAGGTCGCAGCACAATCGACATGGTACTCTCATTACAACTGCTTCAAGAGAAATGTGTTGAACAGCGAAAAAATCTCTATGTTACATTTATCGACCTTACGAAAGCGTTCGACACTGTGGACAGAAAAGGCTTATGGAAACTCCTACAGAAACTTGGTTGCCCTCCACATTTATGCAAAATTATACGCCAATTTCATGAAGGCATGGAGGGTCGCATCCACATATGTGGTGAGCTCTCCAACCCATTCCCAATCAGAAACGGCGTTAAACAGGGATGCGTTTTAGCTCCTGTCCTCTTCGGATTATTCTATGCTGCTGTTATCCAAGATGCCAGATTAGAGTCATCAGATTCAGGTGTCTTCTTACAAACCAGGACTGATGGTGGTCTTCTCAATCTCACCAGACTGAAGGCAAGAACAAAAGTAAGGGACCTAGTGGTACGAGAGCATCAGTTTGCTGATGACTGTGCCCTAGTAGCCCATACTCTCGAAGATCTCCAAGCGATCACCAACCGCTTTGCCAGTGCAGCTAAAAACTTCGGATTAACAATTAATCTTAAAAAGACCGAGGTTCTGCACCAGCCAGTTCCTGGATCAAATCGTGAAGAACGATCTGTGCTCATCGATAACACAAGTCTTAATTCAGTAACCAACTTCTGTTACCTGGGCAGCATGATAACATCCTCCACCTCTTTGGACATGGAGATTGAATCGCGAATAAATAAAGCTTGCTTTGCCTTTGGACAGCTAAAAAGTCGTGTCTGGTCACAGAACATCAAGATGGCCACAAAGTGCAAAGTATACAGAGCCGTAGTCATGTCTGCACTGCCCTACGGTTGTGAGACATGGTGTCCATACCAAAGACATTTTCGACAGCTGGACCAACTTCAACAACGACATTTACGCTCTCTGATGAGAATTACATGGAAAGATAAAATAACTAATACTGAAGTTCTCTCTCGAGCTAAAATGCCAGCTGTCTCAACCCTGGTGATGTCTGCCCAATTGCGCTGGGCAGGACACGTAGTCAGAATGCAGGATGGAAGACTGCCCAAGGACAGCATGTACGGCCAACTGTCTAGTGGCACCCGCAAACAAGGAGGTCAGCGGCTGCGATACAAAGACACTCTGAAAAGGAGCCTCAAAAAAGCTGACATCGACCCATCAACATGGGAAGAAAAGGCCCTAGACCGTGCACAGTGGCGACCATCACAAGAAAGAGCGTCGACGATATAGGAAAAAAGAACAGAGGAGCAGCACTAGAACGACATAGGAAACGCCACAGTGAAACTCCCGCTCCAACACCCACAGCAGATCTCGCCTGCCAGGTATGCGGAAAGCAGTGCCTGTCAAGGATCGGTTTATACAGCCACAGCAGAACACACACATCAAACCCCCAAAACAGAACTATCAGAAAATAAACGAAATGAAGGAAACCATCATCATCCCTTGGGATGGATAGCGATAGATAGATTGCAGACGACACAATGGTTGATGGATTTGCGGATAGTGATGAGAACCACTAAGGATACAACAGGATATAGTTCAATTGGAGACTTGGGCAGAGAGATGGCAGATGGAGTTTAATCCAGAAAAAATTTGAGATAATGCATTTTGGAATATCTAACACAGACAGGAAAAATACAGTAAATGGCAATCCATATTGAGTATTAATAGGCAGAGGGATTTGGGTCTACAGGTACAGATGTCACTCAAAGTGGCAATGCAGGTGGAGAAGGTCGTCAAGAAGGTGTACAGCATGCTTGCCTTCATCGACCGAAACATTGAGTTTAAAAAATGGCAAATCATGTTGCAGCTTTTTGAACCTTAGGCCGCATTTGAAATATAGTGTTCAATTCTAGCTGCCACATTACCAGAAGGATTTGTGGGCTTTGGAGACAGTACAGAAAAGATTTACTCGAATTTTGCCTGGTTTGGAGGGCTTTACTGTGAGGAGAGGTTGGAGAAACTTGGTTTGTTCTCACTGGAACAACAGAGGTTGAGGGGCAATCTGATAGAAGTCTACAAGATTATGAAGGGGATGGAGAGATTGGATAGTCAGTTTCTCTCATGGTGGAACAGTCAATTACTAGGACACTTAGGCTTAAGGTGCAAAGAGCAATGTTTAAGAGAAATGTATGAGGCAGGTTTTTTATACTGAGGTTAGTGAGTGCCTGAAACATGCTGCTGGAGGAGGTGGTGGAAACAGTTACAATAATGATTTTTAAAGGCCGTCTTGACAAATAAATGAACAGGATAGGAATGAAGGGATATGGTCCCCAGAAGGGTAGTGGGTTTCAGTTCAGTCGGACAGCATGGTTGGTGCAGGTTTGAAGGGCCGAATGGCCTGTTCCTGTGCTGTAATTTACTTTCTCTTTTGTTTTTGTTCTTTGACCCTGGGATTGATCAGCCTGTCCACTCTGGAAGTGTGATATTTGCATAGAGTCTGCAGCCTGTGATAGGATTGGAGACATCATTTTAGTGAAATGAGTTGAAACAACTTTCCTGTAGTATTTATAGTTTAAAGTGTTACAGAACAAGAGGGTCAGAGAGATTAAATAAAGCATCAAATCAGTCAGCCCAAACTAAAAGCGGTGAGGCCATCAGTGCTTTATATAGTGTTAAGGTAATATTCAACTAATGCTTGAATGACCCTCAGTGGTCTGGGGTGTCATCTTCAAACCTGTAGCTGTCCAGTGACAGAGTGGTTCAATTACGCCCTTCAGGTGTAGCTGCTCTTTTTAAAATACAAATTAAAAACAGGAGTAGATCACTCGGCCCCTCAACCCTGTGCCGCCATTCAATAACTTCATGCTTGATCTGATTGTAACCTTAATCCCACGTTCCTGCCTTTCCCCAATAACCATTCACCACATTGCTTTTCGAGAATCTATCTCACATCTGCCTTAAGGATAGGTGCCTTGGCAGTGTTGAGGAGCAGGAGGGTCTTGGGGTCCGGGTCTATAGGACTCTTAAATCGGCCTCGCAGGTGGAGGATGTGGTCAAGACGGTGTATAGTGTACTGGCCTTCATTAATCGAGGGATTGAGTTTAGGAGTCAGGAGGAAATACTGCAACTTTATAAGATCCTTGTCAGACCCCACTTGGAGTACTGGGCGCAGTTCTGGTCGCCTCACTACAAGAAGGATGTGGAAGCTATTGAAAGGGTGCAGAGGAGATTTACAAGGATGTTGCCTGGATTGGAAGGCATGTCCTATGAAGATAGGTTGAGGGAGCTAAGTCTCTTCTTCCTGGAGAGACAAAGGTTGAGAGGCGACCTGATAGAGATTTATAAAATATTGAGAGGTATAGATGAGGTGGATTCTCAGACGCTTTTTCCCAGGGCTAGAATGGTCATTACACAGGTTTAAGATGATGGGGAGCAGGTTCAGAGGAGATGTTAGAACATAGAACATAGAAGATTACAGCGCAGTACAGGCCCTTCGGCCCTCGATGTTGCGCCAGCCAGTGGACCCTCTAATCTAAACTATTCCAATATCATCCATATGCCTATCCACCGACCATTTGAATGCCCCCAAAGTAGGCAAGTCCACAACTGCTGCAGGCCGGGCATTCCACGCCCTCACCACCCTCTGTGTAAAGAACCTGCCTCTGACATCCATCCTATAACTACCACCTCTTAATTTAAAATTATGTCCCCTCGTGTTGGTCATCACCATCCGAGGAAAAAGGCTCTCACTATCCACCCTATCCAGTCCTTTGATCATCTTATAAGGTCATTCACCTTATCCTTACCTTATCCATTACCTTATCCTTACCTTATCCATTACCTTAGGGGTAAGTTTTCACTTACCTCAGAGGGTGGTGAGTGAGTGGAATTGGCTGCCGTCGATGGTGGTAAAGGAAAACTCTTGGGGTCTTTTAAAAGACTTCTAGATGAGTACATGGGATTTAATGGAATTGGGAGTTACAGATAGTTCTATGGCCTGGTAGGTATAGATATAATCTTCATCCATCACATGAGTGTGGCTGAGCCTGATTGGCTTAACAATGAATATTTCTGGGTGGAATGTGCTCCCTCCAGGGCCAAAAAGGAGATGAAAAAGGAGAAGATATTAGAGTTTTTGAGAAACATTTCTGGATGTTTCTGAATTAGACAAGTCACCAGGGCCTGATAGGATATATCCCAGAATATTGAGGGAGGTGAAGGAGGAAGCTACAGGGGCCTTGAGAGAAGTCTCTGTATCCTCACTGGCTACAGGGGAAGGAGCCCAGAGGATTGGAGAATAGCTAATATTGTTCCTTTGTTTAAGGAAGGTAGCAAGAAGAATCCAGGTAATTACAGTCCGGTGAGTCTTACATCAATGGTGGGGAAATTATTGGAGAGGATTCTTCGAGACAGGATTTACTCCCACTTAGAAATAAGTGGACCTATTCGTGAGAGGCAACATGGTTTAGTGAACAGGAGGTCATGTCTCACTAACTTGACCAAGTTTTTCAAGGAAGTGATGAAGATGATTAGGAGTATAGGCTTAAGGTGCGAGGAGCAAGGAGCAAGGTTTAAAACTGATGTACCAGCCACATTTTTTACACAGAGGGTGGTGGGAGCCCTGGAATATGCTGCTGGGGGAAGTGGTGGGAGCAGATACAATAATGACTTTAAGACAATAATGATATATACATGAACAGGATGGAAAAGAAGGGATATGGTCTCCGGAAGGGTAGGGGTTTTAGCTCAGTTGGGCAGCGTGGTCGGTGCAGGCTTGGAGAGCTGAAGGACCTGTTCCCGTGCTGTAACTTTCTTTCCACTTTGTTTTTGTTCTTTGACCCTGGAATTGATCAGCTGTCCAGTCCGGAGTGTGATATTTGCATATGCATCTACAGCCTGTGATGGGATCAGAGTCACCATTCTTGTGAAATGAGTTGAAACAACTTCCCTGCAATGATTTCTGTTTATGGTTTAAAGCATTACAGAACAAGAGAGTCAGAGAGATTAAATAAAACACAAAATCAGTCAGTCCAAACTAAAAGTGGTGGGGCCATCAGTGCTTTATATAGCATTAAGGTAATATTCACCCAATGCCTGCATGACCCTCAGTGGTCTGGGGTGCAGGCTTCAAACCTGTAGCTGTCTAACGACAGAGTGGTTCAATTCCACCTTTCAGGCGTAGCTGTTCTTTTTAAAACACTATTTAAAAGCAAGAGTAAATCACTCGGCCCCTCAACCAGCCATTCAATAACTTCGTGCTTGATCTGATTGTAACCTCAATCCCACGTTCCAGGCTTTCCCCAATAATCTTTCACCCCGTTGCTTTTCAAGAATCTATCTCACATCTGCCTTAACATTATTCAAAGATTCTGCTTCCACTGTCTTTTGGGGAAGAGAGTTTCAAAGACCCTTCAACCCACTGAGAGAAAGTATTTCTCCCCATCTCTCTATTAATTGAGCAACTCTTTATTTTCATACAGTTTTCCTAATTCTAGGTTCTCCGACAAGAGGAAACATCCTCTCCACATCCACCCTATCAATACCCCTCAGGATCTTACAGATTTTGATCAAGTCTCCTCTTACTCTTCTAAACCCTAGTGGGTACAAACCTCATCTCCCTCTGTCCTTTCCTCATAAGACAATCCGTTCATTCTTGGAATTGGTCCATTGAATTTTCCCTGAACTAATTCCAATGCATTTATATCTTTCCTTCAGTACGGAGGTCAATACAGTACGCAATACAGGAGGCACCTCAAAGCTTCGGTATTTTACTATCAATGTTGCCTGCAGTAGATGTAACACAGTAAGTGAGAGGATGGATGTACAACCATCACTGTCTCAGAAGCAGGCACCACAAGCATTGAAGTTATGATCATCCACCATCAGCTTCATTGAATTATAATAAGGATTCAGACACCAGGATCCCAAAGCAGCTCAATGTCTCCCAGCTCAGATAGGGCAGACCCACTAGAGGAGGACTGAGGGAGCACTTCAACAATGTGCTGTACGAACATGCCATGATCTGAACTGAGAGTACGCAACCAGATATCCCACAGGACAACAAATACTCCATTAGCCACAGAGTGTGCTGATCCAGAATTAGCCCTGTAACAGAGGTGTGGACACTCAAGAGGTCAGGAGCCAGTGAACATTTCACCATCCGCAATGTCTTCATCCATCACATGAGTGTGGTGAAGCCTGATTGGCTTAATAATGAATATTTGTGGGTGGAATGTGCTCCCTCCAGGGCCAAAAAGAAGATCAGAAAGGAGAAGATATTGGAGTTCTTGAGAAATACTGCTGAATGTTTCTGAATTAGACAAATCACCAGGGCCTGGTGGCCCTGGTGGGATATACTGAGGGAGGTGAGAGAGGAAACTACAGGGGCCTTGAGAGAAATCTTTGTCCCCTCACTGGCTATGGAGGAGGAGCTCAGAGGATTGGAGAATAGCTAATATTGTTCCTTTTTTTAAGAAAGGTAGCAAGAAGAATCCAGGTAATTGCAGTCTGGTGATCCTTACATAAATGGTGGGGAAATTATTGGAGAGGATTCTTCGAGATAGGATTTACTCCCACATGGAAATAAGTGGACCTATTCGTGAGAGGCAACATGGTTTAGTGAACCATGTTTTTTACCTAGTGCCTGGAATATGCTGCTGGGGGATGTGGTGGGAGCAGATACAATAATGACTTTAAGACAATAATGACAAATACATTAACAGGGTGGAAATGAAGAGATATACTCCCAGGAAGGTAGTGGTTTAAGCTCAGTCGGGCAGCGTGGTCGGTGCAGGCTTGGAAGGCCAAATTGTCTTTCTGCTTTGTTTTTGTTCTTTGACCCTGGAATTGATCAGCTGTCCAGTCTGGAGTGTGATATTTGCATATGGGTCTGCAGCTCGTGATGGGATCGGAGACACCATTCTTGTGAAATAGTTGAATCAATTTTCTTGCAGTGACTTCTGTTTATGGTTTAAAGCGTTACAGAACAAGAGAGTCAAAGAGCTCAGTCAGTCCAAAATCAATCAGCCCAAACTAAAAGTGGTATGGCCATTAGTGCTTTATATAGCATTAAGGTAATTTCTACTTTATGCCTGAATGACCCTCAGTGGTCTGGGGTGCAGGCTTCAAACCTGTAGCTGTCTAACGACAGAGTGGTTCAATTCCACCTTTCAGGCGTAGCTGTTCTTTTTAAAACACTATTTAAAAGCAAGAGTAAATCACTCGGCCCCTCAACCCTGTGCCGCCATTCAATAACTTCATGCTTGATCTGATTGTAACCTCACCCCTACATTCCTTCCTATCCCCAATGATCTTTCAACCTGTTGCTTTTCAAAAATCTATTTAACATCTGCCTTAAAATTATTCAAATATTCTTCTTCCACTGTATTTTGAGGGTTCCACAGATTCCCAACCCCCGAGAGAAAAAGAATTTCTCTCCATCTCTCTATTAAATGAGTGACCCTTTATTTTTATACAGAGTCCCCTAGTTCTAGATTCTCTGACAAGAGGAAACATGCTCTCTACACTCATCCTGTCAACACCCCTCATGATTTTACAGATTTTGATCAAATTGTCTCTTATTGTTCTAAGCCCTAGTGGATACAAACCTCATCTCTGTCACCTTTCCTCATAAAACAATCCATTCAGTCCTGGAATTAGTCCAGTAAATTTTTCATGAACGGCTTTCAATGTATTTACATCATTCCTTAAATATGGAGACCAATGCTGTACATATTGGCACGGGTGGCAGGGTAGCACAGTGGTTAGTAATGTTGCTTCACAACTCCAGGGATTCCTGGCTCGGGTCATTGTCTGTGTGGAGTTTGCACATTCTTCTTGTGTCTGCGTGGGTTTCCTTCAGGTACTCCTGTTTCCTCCCACAATCCAAAGGAATGCTGGTTAGGGCATGTAAAATTGCCCCTTAGTATCCTGGAATGTGTAGATTAGAAGGTAAATGTGGAGGAATATGGTGATAGGGCCTGGGTGGGATTGTGGTCGGTGCAAACTCGATTGGCCAAAGTTCTATGTTCTTAATATAGGAGGTACCTCAAAGCTTCAGTGTTTTACCATCATCTAAGTGAGAGAATCAATGTACAATCATCACTGTCCTCTCAGAAACAGGCACCACAAGCATTGAAGCTGTGACCATCCACCATCAGCTTCGTTGGATTATGATTTGGATTCAGACACCAGGCTCCCAAAGCAGGTCAATGTTTCCCAGTTCAGGTGGGGCCAACTCACTAGAGAAGGATAGAGGAAGCACTTCAAGAATGTGCTGTACGAACACGCCATGACCTGAACTGAGAGCAATGCAACCAGACACCCCACGGGACAACAAATGCTCCGTCAAGTCTGGTGATTCCAAATCAGCCTTGTAACAGAAGTGTGGACACCCTGGAGGTCAGGAGCCAGTGACCATTTCATCATCCGCAATGTCTTCATCCACCACAAATGTGGCCGAGCTTCATTGGCTTCACAATGAGTATTTGTGGGTGGAAGGAGTTACTACCAGGACCAAAAATGAGATGAAAAAGAAGGAGATATTGTGGCTCTTGAGAAGCATTAAGGTGTACAAGTCTCCAGAGCCTGATGGGATATACCCCAGCATACTGAAAAAAGCAATGAAGGAAGTTGCTGGGGCCCTGAGAGAAATCTTTGTATCAAGGCTACCTAGAGGGGAGGTCCCAGAGGAGTGGAGAATAGTCAATGTTGTTCCTTTGCTTAAGAAGGGTAGCTAGAACAATCCAGGTAAGGAAATTAATGGAGACAGGATTTACTCCCACATGGAAATAAATGGAATTGTTAGCAAGAAGCAACATGGTTTTGTGAAGGGGAAGCCGTGTCTCACTAACTCAATCGAGTTTTTCAAGAAAGTGACAAAGATGATTGATGAGGGTATGGCAGTGGGTTTTGTCGACATGACTTTTGCAGGAAGTGAAGTTGCACGGGATCAGAGATGTGCTAGTAAGGTGGATACAAAACTGGCTCGCTTATGGATTATTGGCTTTAGCTACAAAATAAACCTGTTGGACTTTAACCTGGTGTTGTGAGACTCCTAAAAGTGCTTATCCCAGTCCAACACCAGCATCTCCACATCATCGATCATAGAAAAGAATAATAGTGGAAGGGTGCTTTTCTGAATGGAGGGCTGTGACAATTGGCATTCCTCAGGGATCAATGCTGGTACTTTATTGTTTCCGATATATATAAATGTTTTGGAGGAAAATGTAATGGTTTGATTAGTAAGTTTGTGGACAGCACAATGATTGGTGGATTTGCGGATGGCGTTGAGGACCATCAGAGAACACATCAGGATATAAATTGGTTGGAGACTTGGGCAGAGAGATGGCACATGGAGTTTAATCCAGAAAAAAATTAAGATAATGCATTTTGAAAGATCTAACACAGAGAGAAAAAGACAGTAAATGGCAGAACCCTTACAGTATTGATAGCAGAGGGATCTGGGTGTACAGGTACACAGGTCACTGAACGTTGAGAAGGTAGTCAAGAAGGCACACGGCATGCTTGCCTTCATCGACCGGGACACTGAGTTTAAAAATTGGCAAGTCATGTTACAGCTTTTTGAACCTTAGTTAGGTTGCACTTGGAATATAGTGTTCAATTCTAGCTGCCACATTACCAAAAGGATTTGGAGACTTTGGGGACCATACAGAAAAGATTTACCAGGATTTTGCCTGGTTTGGAGGGCATTACTGTGAGGAGAGGTTGGAGAAACTTCGTTCTCACTAGAACTATGGAGGTTGACGGATGACCTGCTAGATGTCTACAACATTATGAGGGACATGGACAGAATAGATAGTCAGAACTTTTCTCCCATGGCGGAAGAGTCATTTACGAGGAGCCAGGTTTAAGGGAGATGTACGAGGCAGATTTTTTATACTGAGGTGGTGAGTGCCTGAAACATGCTGCTGGGGGAGATGGTGGAAGCAGATACAATAGTGACTTTTAAGGAACATCTTGACAAATACGTGAACAGGATGGCAATGAAGGGATGTGGTCCTCAGAAGGGTAGGGAATTCAGCTCATGGTCGGTGCAGACTTGGAGGGCCTATTCCTATGCTGTAATTTTCTCTCTCCCTTGTTTTTGTTCTTTGACCCTGGAATTGATCAGCCTGTCCAGTCCGTGAGTGTGATATTTGCATAGGGTCAGCAGCCTGTGATGGGATCGGAGACATCATTCTTGTGAAATGAGTTGAATCAATTTTCTTGCAGTGATTTCTGTTTATGGTTTAAAGCGTTACAGAACAAGAGAGTTAGAGAGCTCAGTCAGCACAAAATCAATCAGCCCAAACTAAAAGTGGTGAGGACATTAGTGCTTTATATAGTGTTAAGGTAATATTCACCTAATGCCTGAATGACCCTCAGTGGTCTGGGGTGCAGGCTTCAAACCTGTAGCTGTCTAACGACAGAGTGGTTCAATTCCACCTTTCAGGCGTAGCTTCCTTTTTTTTTAAAATACAAATTAAAAGCAGGAGTAAATCACTGGGCCCCTCAACCTGTGCCGCTATTCAATAACTTCATGCTTGATCTGACTGTATGTTAAAAAGAATAACTACACCCAAAAGGGTGCTCAGGTCACTCAGGGTGGCAGCGCAGGTGGAGAAGGTAGTCAAGAAGACATACAGCATACTTGCCTTCATTGACCGAGGCACGTTTAAAAATTTGCAAGTCAAGTTGCAGCTTTATAAAACCTTAGTTAGGCCGCACTTGGAATATAATGTTCAATTCCGGTTGCCACAATACCAGAAGAATGTGTAGGCTTTGGAGAGAGTACAGAAAAGATTTACAATATGTTGCCTGGTATTGAAGGTGTTAGCTATAAGCAGAGGTTGGAGAAACTTGATTTATTCTCACTGGAATGACAGAGGTTGAGGGGCGACCCGGTGATCAAAGGGAGGAGGTATTGGGGTTCTTGAAAAACATTAAGGTAGGTATGTATCCAAGGCCTGATGGGATTTACCCCAGAATACTGAGAGAGACAAAGGAGAGAATTGGCAGGGCCTTGAGAGAAATCTTTATATCCTCACTGGCTACAGGGAGTTCCTAGAGAAATGGTGAATAACCAATGTTGTTGAAACAACATTACTGCAGTAATTTCTGCTTATGGTTTAAAGCGTTACAGAACAAGAGACATCTACACCATTATGAGGGACATGGACAAAATAGATAGAAGCTCTTTCCCAGAGTGGAAGAGTCAATTATGAGGGTGTGTATGTATAAGGCACAAGGGGCAAAGTTTAAAGAGATGTACATGGCAAGTTTTTTTACACAGAGGGTGGTCAGTGCTGAAATTTGAAGCAGGTACAATAGTCAGTTTTAAGAGATGCCTTTGACAAATACATGAACAGGATGGGAATGAAAGGATATGGTCCCCAAAAGCTCAGTCAGCCAGCATGGTCGGTACAGGCTTGGAGGGCCGAAGGGCCTGTTTCTATGCTGTAATTTTCTTTCTTCTTTGTTTTTGTTCTTTGACCCTGGAATTGGTGAGTCTGTCCAGTCTGGAAGTGCGATATTTGCATATGGGTCTGCAGCCTGTGATGGGATCGGACACATCATTCTTGTAAAATGAGTTGAAACAACATTACTGCAGTAATTTCTGTTTATGGTTTAAAGCGTTACAGAACAAAAGAGTCAGAGAGATTTAGTAAAGCACAAAATCAGTCAGTTCAAACTAAAAGTGGTGAGGACTTCATTAGTTTATATACTGATAAGGTAGTATTTTAAAAATGTTTGGATGACTTTCAGTGGTCTAGGGTGTAGACTTCAAATCTATAGTTGTCTTGTGATAGATTTGATTCAATTCTGCCTTTTGGGTGTAGTTATTCTTTTTAACATACAAATTAATACAGCAATTGGCTACTTGGCCCCAAGAACCTGCATCACCATTCAGTAACTTCATATTTGAGCTGATTGTAACCTCAACGCCACATTCCTGCCTTTCCCCAAAAGCCTTTCACCCTTATCGAGAATCTATCTAACATCTGCCTTAAATTTATTCAAAGATTCTGCTTTCACTGTCTTTTGAGTAAGAGGATTCCAAAGACTCCCAACCAACTGAGAGAAAGAATTTCCCACCATCTCTCTATTAAATGAGCGACCCTTTATTTTTACACAGTGCTCCCTAGTTCTAGATTCTCTGACAAGAAGAAACATCCTCTCCAAATCCACCCTGTCAACACCCCTCAGGATCTTACAGATTTTGATCAAGTTGTCTCTTAATCTTCTGAACCCTTGTGGATACAAACTTCACCTCTTCACGGTGAGTGCTGCCTGATTGGTGTTGGGTGAAAACATGGAATTCAAGCGTTAACTTATAAGGAGGTAAGTCGTCATTTAACTGGCTTTCAGGCTGATCTAAATTAGTTCTTATTTGGGAAGTTAAAAGCTGCATTTTATTGTATTCCTGCAACAAGGATCAGTTGAGTCAGCTCTCAACTGAACTTGGCCAGTTGGTTAACTAGTTTAACAACTAGTTAAAACTAGTTCCAGGGGTTTCTAAGTTGTGCCTATAAAAACAGAGGCCTCGGAATGCTGCCCTGACCACCCGATGAATGCTGCCTGATTGTGGGGAATGCATTTGGAGTTGGGTGGAACTGGGGAATGAAACAAGCAGCAGAAGCTCCAAGGGAGAGTGCTGATTGGTCAGTGAGGGAGAGTGCTGATTGGTCAGTGAGGGAAAGTGCTGATTGGCCAGTGAGGGAGAGTGCTGATTAGCCAGTGAGGGAGAGTGCTGATTGGCCAGTGAGGGAGAGTGCTGATTGGCCAGTGAGGGAGCATGCTGATTGGCCAGTGAGGGAGCGTGCTGATTGGCCAGTGAGGGAGTGTGCTGATTGGCCAGTGAGGGAGCATGCTGATTGGCCAGTGAGGGAGCGTGCTGATGGCCAGTGAGGGAGCGTGCTGATTGGCCAGTGAGGGAGAGTGCTGATTGGCCAGTGAGGGAGAGTGCTGATTGGCCAGTGAGGGAGAGTGCTGATTGGCCAGTGAGGGAGAGTGCTGATTGGCCAGTGAGGGAGAGTGCTGATTGGCCAGTGAGGGAGAGTGCTGATTGGCCAGTAAGTGTTACTCTTGATTCTCTGAATTTAAGTCAAAACTGAGTTTTAGTTTTGGACTTAAAACTTAGAAGTGATATCACAGAATGGCTGTGACTTGAGTGGCTAACAGGAAACTGTACTAAATTAAAAACCTATTTAAATAATTGCTTAGACACTGTGTTGAGACTGAGGTAATAAGGAGATTATTTTTAATTATATTTTTAAAAATTTAAAACCCAAATTCAAAACTAATTAAATAAAATAGAGATGGAGGGTGAAGGGATGTGTTGTTCATGCATGGTGTTGGAGCTGGTAGACCCCATTGTGATTCCCAGTGAGCATGTCTGTGGCAAGTGTTGGTTGCTCGAGGAACTCCAGCTCAGAGTGGATGAACTGGATTCTGAGCTGCGGATGCCACGACACATCAGGGAGGGGAGAGATACCTGGACACTGTGTTCCAGAAGATAGTCACACCCCTTACATTAAATACCTTGAATTTGGCCAGTGGACAGTGACAGCGTGGCTGCAAGTGAGGCAGGGTTGCAGAGGTCTCAACCCCTGAACTTTTCCAACAGATTCGAGATTCTTGTTCAGGATCAAGAATCCTGAAGGTTGTGATCCTTGCCTGATGCTTGGGTTTGGGATATCTTATCTGAGCTGAAGAGGAACTTGGAGTGGGAGGGTAAAGATCCAGTGGTCATGGTCTACATAGGTAACAATGACGTAGGTGGAAAGGAACAAAGGTTCTACTAATTGAATATGAACAGCTAGGAGCTAAATTAAAAAGCAGAACCAAAAAGGTAATAACCCCTGAACTACTATCTGCGCAACGAGCTAATTGGCACAGGGTCAATAAAATAAATGAGATAAATACATGGCTCAAAGATTGGTGTGGGAGGAATAGGTTTGAATTCATGGGAAATTGGGGAAGAGGCAACAGGTCTTGATGCAGATGAGTGGAGCTCAGGAGAGGTTAGTAAAGTTTCCAGACCATGTGATAGAGCAGAGAGTATAGAAGGTGGCAGGAATCTAAACTCAGGCAGAGCAAAAAAGGCGACAATTATGAGAAGGGAGGTGGTCAATGCAGGACTGAGGGTGTTGTACCTAAATGCGCACAGTATACAGAACAAGGTAACTGAGCTTGCTGTGCACATTGAAATTGGCCAGTACAATGTTATGGGCATCACAGGAACGTGGCTGTAAGGGGATCAGAGCTGGGACCTAAATATCCAAAGATATGTGTCCTGTTGGAAGGACAGGCAAATAGGCAAAGGGGGCGGGATTGTTTTGTTAGTAAGGAATGAACTTAAATCAATAGCAAGAAGTGATTTAGGATCAGAAGGCATAGAATCTCTGTGGGTAGAGTTGAGGAATCGCAAATGTAAAAAACACCCTGATGGGAGTTATGTACAGACTCCCTAGCAGCAATCAGGATGTGAGGCAGAAAATAAATCAGGAGATAGAAAAGGCATTAAAAAAGGCAATGTTACAATAATCGTGGAGGACTTCAAGATGTAAGTGGACTGAGAAAATCGGGTAGGGACTGGATCCCAAGAAAAGGAATTTGTGGAATGTCTAAGAAATGTTTTTTTGGAGCAGCTTGTGATTTGTAATGAGGCAGACTTGATTAAGCAACTTAAGGTGAAGGAACTCTTATGGAGCAGTGAACACAACATGATCAAATTTACCCTGCAGTTTGAGAGGGAGAAGCTGGAATCAGAGGTAATGGCATTACAATTAAATAAAGGTAACTGCAAAGACATGAGAGGCCAGAGTTGATTGGAAAGGAGGGCGAGGCATCCATGGGAGCCAAGGACAGCACAAAAGCAAAAGAAAAAGCATACAAAATGGCAAGGATTAGTGGGAAGCCAGAGGACTGGGAAGCCTTCAAAAGCGAGCAGAGATCAACTAAAAATTCCAGCCAGGGCGGGGGTGGGGGGGAGATGAAATATAAGCGTTAGCTAGCTAAAAATATAAACGAAGATAGGAAGAGCTTTTTCAAGATATAAAAGGTAAGAGGCAAAGATAGCCACTGGGTCACTGGAAAATGAGATTGGAGAAGTAATAATAGGAAACAAAGAAGTGGCAGAGGAGCTGAATAGTTCCTTTGCATCGGTCTTCATGGTGGAAGACACCAGTGGGATACCAGAGCTCCAGGAGAGTCAGGGACACAGGCGAGTGCAGTGGTCATCACTAAGTAGAAGGTTCCGGGGAAACGGAAAGGTCTGAAGGTGGATAAATCACCTGAACCGGATGGACTATACTCCAGGATTCTAAAAGAGATAGCTGAGGGAATTGTGGAGACATTAGTAGTGATCTTTCAGGAATCACTGCAGGCAGGGAAGATACCAGAGGACTGGAAATGTAATATCACTGCTTAAGAAGGGATGGAGGCAGCAGATGGGAAATTATAGGCTGATTAGCCTGACTTTGGTCATTGGCAAGATTTTAAAGTCCATTATTAAAGATGAGATCGCAGTGCATGATAAAGCAGGACTTAGTCAGTACTGCTTTGTCAAGGGGAGATCATGTCTGACAAATCTGTTACAGTACTTTGAGGGAAAGTAAAGGAAGTTAGATAAAGGAAAGCCAGTGGAAGTGACTTATTTAGATTTCCAGAAGGCCTTCCACAAAATGCCACTTAGGAGACTGTTAAATAAGTTAAGTGCCCATGGGTGTTAAGGGTAATATCCTGGCATGGATAGAGGATTGGCTGACTGGCAGAAGGTAGAGTGGGGTTTGAAGGGTCCTTTTCAGGATGGCAGACAGTGACTAATGGTGTGCCTCAAGAGTCAGTGCTGGGACCACAACTTTTCACAATATACATTAACAATTTGGAAGAAGGAACTGAAGGCACTGCTACTAAGTTTGCAGATGATACAAAGATATGTAGAAGGACAGGTAGTATTGAGGAAGCAGGGGGGCTGCAGAAGGACCTGGACAGGTTAGGATAGTGGACAAAGAAGTGGCAGATGGAATGCAATGTGGAAAAGCGTGAGGTTGTGCACTTTGGAAGAAGGAATGGAGGCATAGACTATTTTCTAAATGGAAAAAATGCTCAGGAAATCAGAAACACAAAAGGACTCGGGAGTCATTGTACAAAATTCTCTTAAGGTTAACATGCAGATTCAGTTGACAGTTAGGAAGACAAATGCAATGTTAGCATTCATGTCAAGAAGGCTAGTATACAAGAGCAGGGATGTACTTCTGAAGCTGTGTAAGGATCTGGTCAAGCCTCATTTGGAGTATTGTGATCAGTTTTGAACTCTATATCTAAGGAAGTTTGTGCTGGCCTTGGAAAGGGTTCAGAGGAGGTTCACAAGAATGATCCTGGAATGAAGATCTTGCATATGAGGAATGACTGGGTCAGTAGTCATTGGAGTTTAGAAAGATGAGGGGATCTTATTGAAACTTACAGGATACTGCGAAGCCTGGATAGAGTGGACATGGAGAGGATGTTTCCACTAGTAGAAAAAACAAGAACCAGAGGGCACGTCCTGAGACTAAAGGGATGGTCCTTTACAACAGAGATGAGGAGGAATTTCTTCAGCCAGAGAGTGGGGAATCTGTGGAAATCTTTGCCACAGAAGGCTGCGGAGGCCAGGTGATTGAGTGTTTTTAAGATAGAGTAAGATAAGTTCTTGATTAATAAAGGGATAACGGTTATGGGGAAAAGGCAGGAGAATGAGGATGAGAAAAACATCAGTCATGATTGAATGGCAGAGCAGACTCGATGGGCTGATTGGTCTAACTCTGCTCCTATGTCTTACAGTCGTACGGCTTTTCCTCCTGGTGTTAGGCTAGAGAGTTTTCTCTGAACTGCTTCCAATGTATTTGCATCTTTCCTTAAATAAGGAGATCAATACTGTACACAATATTGGAGGCAGCGCAAAGCAGATGAGGTTTAACCGAGGCGCAATTATTGCTCATTGAAAACTTTTCCCAAAAAAAACTTCCCCTATATTTGCTTATGCATCTGCAGCCTGTGATGGGTTCAGAGACAACATTCATGTGAAATGATTTGAAACAACTTTCCTGCAGTGATTTCTGTTTATGATTTAAAGCGTTACAGAACAAGAAAGTCAGAGAGATTAAATTATCAAAATCAGTCAGTTCCAACTAAAAGTGATGACAACATCAGACGTTTATATACTAATATATGGTATTTGTTCATATTATACTAGGATGACTTTCAGTGGTCTGGGGTGTAAGCTTCAAACCTGTAGTTGTCTAGCCACAGAGTAGTTCAATTTCACCTTTCAGGCATGGTTATTATTTTTAAGATATGAATCAGGAACAGGAGTAGGTCTTCTCTGCCATTAAGTGAGTTTGTGATTGATCTGATTGTAATCTTAGTCCCACTTTCCTGCCTATCCCCAATAACCTTTCACCGTGTTGTTTATCAAGAATCTATCTCCCTCTGCTTTAAAAATTGGGCGTCCACAGTTGCCTCATGAGGAGAGTTCCAAAGACTCCCAACTCCCTGAAAGAAAGAATTTCTCCTCATCTCTCTCTTAAATGAGTGGCCCGTTATTTTGATACAGTGTTCAACAAGAGGAAATATCCTCTCTGCATCTACCCTATCAATACCTCTCAGGATCTTAAGGATCTTGTAGCAGGTGATTAAGAAAGCAAATGGAATTGTATCTTTAATTGCGAGATGGAGTTGAAAATTAGCGAGATTATGTTACCGCTGTAAAGGTGCTGGTGAGGCCACACCTGGAGTACTGTGTACAGTTTTGACCTCTTTACTTGAGAAAGGATATATTGGCACTGGACGGGGTGCAGAAGAGATTCATTAGGTTGATTCCGGACTTGAGAGGGTTGGCTTATGAGGAACAAAGAACAGCACAGCACAAGAAACAAGCTCTTCAGCCCTACAAGCTCGTGCTGCCCATTTTAACACACTTAGTGAGTGCCTTGTTCAAGTCTTACGTCGCTCATCTACATTTTTGTCTACCTCTAGTGGAATTCCTCTATAAAGGGGGTGGAATTTAGGGAATTATATGTGTGCCAGATTAAGAGAGATCCAACACAGGGACAATTTATTGACGCCAATCAGCCTTAAAAGCACGTTTTTGGGGTGTGGGAGAAAACCAGAGTACCCACAGAAAACCCACGCAAGCACAGGGAGAATGTGCAAACTCCCACAGACATTGATCCAAGTCGGAGATCCAATCCGGGTCCCTGTAACTGTACAGCAGATAGTGATAGTCACTGAGCTGACGTCTTGTCTGTCAATTGGTCCAGATTAAGTGTACGCTAATGGACATGAAGCATCAGGCAACTCTCGAAGCAATATCCAAGAGCGACCTTCCCATGACCCACCGCATGTATGCACCTTGTTGGCCAACAAGGCAGACTGAATCACCTGTGGATGTAAAAGGAGGCATCAATAAACATAAATAGACATACAACAGGCTGTACAGATAGTGATGGAAGATCCCCCAATAGCTCCAATGTAAATGACAAAGTGAGCCTTGAAATTTGTTGGACGACTGATAGAATTTATTAATTCCAGGAACGTCCTGAGGCTCTTGATTTTCAGAACATTCTTTTGTATCCCTCCATCTCCAGTGTGCTCACGTAACTATCCAGGTAAGTCTTAAACAATCATAGTGTGCCTGCCTCCACCACCCTACTTGGCAGTGCATTCCAGGTCCCCACCACCCTCTGTGTAAAAAAACGTCCCTCTAACATCTGAGTTATACCTCGCCCCTCTCACCTTGAGCCCTTGTGATTGTAACATGGAAAGATTGAGTGAACAGATAGGAAATATACAGTAAATGGTAGAACTCTTAAGAGTATTGATAGGCAAAGGGATCTGGGTGTACAGATGAAAGTGGCAATGCAGGTGGAGAAAGTAGTCAAGAAGGCACACAGCATGCTTGCCTTCATTGGCTGGGGTATTGAGTTTAAAAAATGATTTCCTCTCACAGTCCAAAAGATATGCTGGCTAGGTGCATTGGCCATGCTAAATTCTCCCTCAATGTACCCAAACAGGCACCAGCATGTGGCAAATGGTGGATTTTCACAGTAACTTCATTGCAATGCTGATGTTAACCTACTTGTGATGCTAATGAATAAACTTAAAACTAGGGAATGTTCTCTCAGCTGCTTCCAAAGTGTTTATATCTTTCCTTAGATAAGGAGATCAGTCTGCACACAATATTCATGACGTGGTCTCACCAGTGCAACTGAAACATAACTTCCCTATTTTGTAATCAATCCCTTCATTAATAAATAATAATATTCTTTCAGCTTTCCTCATACCTGGATACCTGGGAGTGATTAAAGGCTGGAATCTAATCGAGGGGTTCAGATGGTTTATATATAGAATAATGGATCCTGGGAGTGATTACAGACTGGAATCTAATCCAGGGGTTCAGATGGTTTATATATAGAATAATGGATACCTGGGAGTGATTACAGACTGGAATCTAATCGAGGGGTTCAGATGGTTTATATATAGAATAATGGATATCTGGGAGTGATTACAGACTGGAATCTAATCGAGGGGTTCAGATGGTTTATATATAGAATAATGGATACCTGGGAGTGATTACAGACTGGAATCTAATCGAGGGGTTCAGATGGTTTATATATAGAATAATGGATCCCTGAGAGTGATTACAGACTGGAATTTAATCGAGTGGTTCAGGTGGTTTTATATAGAATAATGGGTTCTAATCAAAGAATGCTGATAGCTTATGATTAGAACAATAGTTCGTTAAATTCCTAAGAAGTCTTGTGTCTGGGTGTCATTAATTACATAAGATGCCAGACGATCTCTTTACTCATTGTGAAACATTGCGTGGAAATCCGCACCAAGTTACAGAGAACTCAAACTTGCTTTGATTCAACATGAGAACTGGTGTATCCAGCATGAAGAGTTTGCAGACACTATTTTGGGACTTAGTGGTTTATTTTGTCCAGTGAGTACATTCCCACTCCCACATTTTAGTTTCAAATCATCTTTCAGTCCAACGAGAGAATTGCAGAAATCGGATAAATTCTGTAACCTCATCTTCTCAGTAGACTATTAGAAAGCAATAATCAAGAACTAAAAACTCATATATTTAGATTCTGCATGCTGGGATGTCTTTCCCACTCCCCAGCTTCCCTATCCATGTTGTTCAATGTGCCCCACTACTCCGTAATGTAAAACTAACTCTCTTTCCCACGATGCCCACGCACCTCTGAAACCGTGCCGGCAGAACAGCTGTGCGAATATCTGCACCGTGACACGTATGAGATACCAGAAAATAAAGCCCAACAGGTTTATTTGGTAACATGAACTTTCAGGGCACTGCCCCTTCATCAGGGGAATGTGAAGTGTTGTGAGACTTCTTACTGTGCCTACCTCAGTCCAACTCCATCACCACATCAAAAAATAAAGGGTAGCATCCCATTTCGTGGGGTCCGGGCAAATTGAAGAATCTTTTGCCTAGATCATACAATCCCTACTGTGCAGAAGGAGGCCATTTGGCCCATTGAATATGCATTGACCACAACCCCACCCTGGCCCTATCCACCTAACTCCATACATTTAGGGCCGAGCTAGTCCTTCTGACACTAAGGGGCAATGTAGCCTGGCTAATCCACCAAACTTGCACATCTTTTAGACTGTGGGAGGAAACCCACGCAGACTTGGGGAGAACATGTGATCTCCACACAGACAGTGACCCAAATTGGGAATGGAACCTGGATCCTTGTCACTGTGAGGTAGCAATGCTAACCACTGTGTCACCATGCTGCTCACAACATCCAAGAGATCAGTCCCCAGTTTCAGGACACCCTGATGCAATCAGGGGCAGTTTTTATCATGTTGTGCTCTTCATGGCCCCTGCGTCAATCAAATTGTTCCACTTCAGAATAATTCATTATACTTTTCAGAGTTTTCTTTGATACCAGGCCGGGGAGTTGGAATTCTCCAGATCTTATTTTCAACTGGTGGGAAATTCGACGGTGGGGATGGGAGGAGCAGAGAATCCTTCGGGAACTCCCAAATATCTTTGACATTGGCTGGATTTCCTGTTCTGTTTGTCCATTCCTCTCCGCCATCAGTGACTTAAAGGGGTACCCACTATACAAGGAGGGGACTATATTGTTCAATATCATGATGTGGAAACATAGAAAATAGGAGATGGAACAGGCCAATCAGCCTTGTAAGCTTGCTACAACATTCGTTATGATTATAGCTGATCATCCAACTCAATATCCTGATCCTGCTTTTCCCCTCCATATCCTTCGATCCCTTTCACCTTAAGAGCCATATCTAACTGCTTCTTCAATGCTGTGACCTCCACTACTTGCTGTGGTAACAAATTCCACAGGCTTTCCACCCGTCTGGGTGAAGAAATGTCTCCTCATCCTCAGTTCTAACTAATCTATCCTCTAGCCTCAGGTTGCGACCCTGGTTCTGGACTCCCCTGCCATCGGGAATATCCTTCTTGAATCTACCCCGTCTTGTCCTGTTAGAATTTTATAAGTTTCTATGAGACCGCATTCTGCCCCCACCCCCGCTCCTTTTTCTGAAGTCCAGTGAATATAATCCTAACCGATTCAATCTCTCCTTGTTGGTCAGTCCCACCGCTCTGGAATCAGTCTGGTAAACCTTCTCTGCACTTTCACTGTGAACCTTGCTAGGGCACTCAGCAGTGCATAGAGCATGGGAGATTCATTTTGAAAATCCTGCTGAAAACAACCAGCTGAATTTACTCCATTTTTTGCAGATTCAACATTTACAATTGTTTTGGGTGTTTAAGCCTTCCTGGATATAATCTGCAGTTCTGCCTCGATGAATTCTGAATTGATTCTGCTGGTGATATAAACACACCACCAGGCGTGAATTTTCTCCTGGGTTGTGGCTTTAAGAGACATGTATTCACAACTTGCAGTTCAGAAACCTTTTGTTTATAAACTATGATTCTCACTTTTTTAAAAAAATACTGGAATCCTGTGGAGAATTGTTTAAAACATGGTGATTCTTGTAAGGGAGAAGACGGGGGAAAGTAGATTTACTCAGACTGAGCCAACCTTCACCTGTGAGGGCAATTTGTTAATCATCGTTGCACATAATCCTGTCCTCACTGCTACAGGCTCATATTCACCTAATATAACGTCACTATACATTTCTTGAATATTCATTCTTGAGCTGTGAACACCTGAACCCTGTTTACCATGGGCATAGCAGCAGTGAGCTCTCTTTGTGAACTGCTGGAGTCTATGTTGTGTAGGGTGGCACATTGGCATAGTGGTTAGCACTGCTGCCTCACAGAACATCCTTCCTCAGGCAAGGATTGCAAATCTGAACACAATATTCCAGATGTAGCCTAGCCAAGGCCCTGTATAATTGCAGCAAAACATCCCTGCTCCTGTGCTCTAATCCTCTCACAATGAAGGCCAACATACTATTTGCCTTCTTTACTTGCTTCCCCCGCATGTTTACTTTCAAGATTGGCGTACAATTATTTATTGAGGGCTTCCACCACTCTGCTATCCCCCACATTAGGATTCTGACAGCATCTGTGGAGAGAGAAAAGAGCCAATGTTTCAAAACTGGAACTCTCAAGTGGTTATTGGATAGGTACATGGAGCACACCAGAATTATAGGAAGTGGGATAGCTTGATCTTGGGATTGGACATAGCTTGGCACGACATTGAGGGCCGAAGGGCCTGTACTGTGCTGTAATATTCTATGTTCTATGGATGAACCTTCATCAGAGCTGCTGAGATTTTTCAGCATTTTCTGTTTTTGTCAGCTTCCATGAATTTGCTTTTATATTAACATGGGAAAACCATCATTCCTCATTGCTGGAATTTCCTATCTAATAGTATTTTGGGAACATCTTCATAGAACCCTACAGTACAGAAGGAGGCCATTTTCTCAATCAAGTCTCTACTGACCACCATCCCTATCCCCTCCTAACTATATGCACTTACGTTAGCTGGTCCCCCTGACACTAAGGGGCAATTAACCATAGCCAGTCCGCCTAACCTGCACACCTTTGGGCTGTGGGAAGAAAGCAGAGCACCTGGAGGAAGCTCATGCAGGCAAGAGGGAACATGCAGGCTTCACACAGATAGCGACCCAAGCCAGGAATTGAACCTTGGTCCCCGGTGCTGTGAGACAGCGGTGCTAACCACTGCACCATCACGTCACCCTTCACCACACAGATTCCAGCAGTTCACTAGAACATAGAACATAGAACATTACAGCGCAGAACAGGCCCTTCGGCCTTCGATGTTACGCCGACCAATTAGGAAAAAGCAATGACCCTCTAACCTAAACCATTCCCTTTTCATCCATAAACTTATCTACTAACCTCTTAAACGCCACCAAACTTGGCGCATCTACAACTGACGCAGGCCAGGCATTCCATACCCTTACCACCCTCTGGGTAAAGAACCTACCTCTGACATCTGTCCTAAAACCACCACCCCTTAATTTATAGCTATGTCCCCTCGTGCTAGCTTTCTCCATCCTAGGAAAAAGCTATCACTGTCCACCCTATCTAAACCTCTAATCATCTTATATGTTTCGATCAGGTCCCCTCTTAGCCTCCTCCTTTCTAACGAAAACAACCTCAAATCCCTCAGCCTCTCCTCATAAGACCTGCCCTTCCATACCAGGCAACATCCTGGTAAACCTCCTCTGTACCCTCTCCAATGCCTCCACATCTTTCTTATAATGCGGGGACCAGAACTGCACACAATACTCCAAGTGCGGCCGCAATAGAGTTTTGTACAGTTGCAACATGACATTGCGGCTCCGAAATTCAATCCCTCTACCAATAAAAGCTAAGACTCTGTATGCCTTCTTAACAACCTTATCGACTTGATGGCCAACTTTCAGGGATCTATGCATATATACACCAAGATCCCTCTGTTCTTCAACACTAAGAGAGCTCACTGCCACCGTGTCCATGGTAAACAGGGTTCAGATGTCCACAGCTCAAGAATGAATATATCATCAAGAAATCTATAGTGATGTTGTATTAGGCGAATATGAGCCTGTAGCAGTGAGGACAGGGTTATATGCAGCGATGATTAACAAATTGCCCTCACAAGGTAATGCTAGTTGGGTGAAGGTTGTCTCTGTCTGTGTAAATCTACTTCTCCGCATCCTCTCCCTTCCAAGGATCACCATGTTTTAAACAATTCTCCACAGGATTCCATTATTTTTAGAAGTTTTTTAAAAGGGTGAGAGGCGTAGTTTATAAATAAAAGGTTTCTGAACCACAGATTGTGACTACATGTCTCTTAAAGTAGATGCCAGAACTCAAGAGAAAATTCATGCCTGGTGGTGTGTTTATATCACCAGTAGAATCAGTTCAGAATTCATTGAGGCAGAACTGCAGGTTATATCCAGGAAGGCTTAAACAAGCAAAATAGTTGTAAGTATCGAGTTTGTGAAAACTGGAGTAAGTCTGGCTGGATTTTTTCAGCAGGGTTTTCAAAATGAATATTCCATACTCTGTGCACTGCTGAGTGCCCTAGTGAGGTTCACAGTGAAAGATCTTCAGCTGTATAAGAACTTGGTCAGACCCCACTTGGAGTACTGTGCTCAGTTCTGGTCTCCTCATTACAGGAAGGATATGGAAGTCATTGAAAGGGCGCAGAGGAGATTTACAAGGATGTTGCCTGGATTGGGGAGCATGCTTTATGAGGATAGATTGAGAGAGTTCAGTTTTTTCTCCTTGGAGAGACGAAGGATGAGGGGTGACCTAATAGAGGTGTATAAGATGATGAGAGGTATTGATCAAGTGGATTCTCAGAGGCTTTTTCCCAGGGCTGAAATGGCTGCCCCAAGAGGACACAGGTTTAAGGTGCTGGGGAGTAGGTACAGAGGAGATGTCAGGGGTAAGTTTTTCACTCAGAGGGCGGTGAGTGAGTGGAATCGGTTGCCGGCAGTGGCGGTGGAAGTGGATTCGATTGGGTCTTTTAAGAGACTTCTGGATAAGTATATGAGACTTAGTAAAATGGAAGGTTATAGGTTAGCCTAGTAGTTAGGGACATGTTTGGCACAACTTGTGGGCCGAAGGACCTGTTTGTGCTGTATTTCTCTGTGTCCTCAGTCCTCGGCCAGCTAATGAAATATGAATTCTATTTTAAATAACTTTTCTCATGAAATTAACAGTGTCAGAAATCCAGCAGGGGAGACTTGTGAAGGCCCTCGCACCCACTGGGATACCGACTCAATGGCCTCCGATTGAATCTTTCTAAAGCAGCAACGAGCTGGGAGAATTGCCCTCCAGAATCTTGAATTTTACTAAATCTGCTGCTAGTCAGGAAACTCAAGAAAATAAATACATTTAACGCTAGATCATAGCTTGGTATGTCTCCTACTCTGACCACAAGAAACCACAAAGGGTTGTGAACGTAGCCCAGTCCATCACACAAACCAGCCTCCCATCCATTGACTCTGTCTACACTTCCTGCTGCTCAGCATAATTAAGGACCTTACACACCTCACACATTCTCTCTCCCGCCTTCTTCCATTGGGAAAAAGATACCAAAGTCAGAG
The DNA here is from genome assembly GCA_024679065.1 of Sphyrna mokarran. Classification (NCBI taxonomy): domain Eukaryota; kingdom Metazoa; phylum Chordata; class Chondrichthyes; order Carcharhiniformes; family Carcharhinidae; genus Sphyrna; species Sphyrna mokarran. The sequence goes on from JAGIQG010000005.1 coordinate 18,637,022, forward strand.
GTCACCTACCAACCAACTCGAGAGCAGCTTCTTCCCTGCTACCGTCAGACTTTTGAATGGACTTATCTTGCATTAAGGTGATCTTTCTGTACACTGTAGCTATGACTGTAACACTACATTCTGCACTCTCTCCTTTCCTTCTGTATGAACAGTATGCTTTGTCTGTATAGCGTGCAAGAAACAATACTTTTCACTGTATATTAGTACATGTGACAATAATAAATCAAATCATGTTCTGCAGCGTTTAGATGCCCATGCCCTTACTCACGACAACCTATCAACCCTGCACTCCGTGATGTCAAACATTTGTTTAAATTAGGAGCAGGTTTGGCCACTCAGCCCCCAGGACCTGCTCCGCCATTCAGTAAGATCTGATTGAACCTCCCACCTATATCCTATAACCTTTCGCCCCCTTGTTAATCAGGAAACATTCAAAGACTCTACTTCCACTGCCTTTAGAAAAAGGAAGTACCAGAGACTCATAACCCTCAGAGAGAAAAGAATTCTCCTCATCTCTGTATTAAAATGGATGATCCTTTATTTTTACCAGTGACACCTAGTTCTAGATTCTCCCACAAGGGAAAATCCTCTATACCCACCCTCTCCACACCCACCCTGCCAATTCCCCTCAGGATCTCCATGATCATCTCGTTGAATAATGCATCAATTTTAAAATTCTCATGCTTCAATGTCCTCCAGCCTTTGTAGCCTCAGGAGTGGCACAATGCTTAGCACTGCTGTCTCACAACACCAGTGACCCGGGTTCAATTCTGGTCTCAGGACACAGTCTGTGTGGAATTTGCACATTTTCTTTCACGTAGGTTTCCCAAGATGTGTAGGCTTGGTGGATTAGGCATGGCAAAGCATAAGAAATAGGAGCAGGACTAGGTCATCTTGCCCCTCGAGCCTGTCCCACCATTCAATAAGATCATGGCTGATCTGATCAGTTCGACTTACCCGTCTGCTCCCCATAACCCTTAATTCCCTTATTGGTCAAAAATCTACCTGTGACTTCAACACAGTTAACAAGGTAGCCTCCACTGCTTCAATGGGCAGAGAATCCAAAGATTCACCACCCTCTGGGAGAAGAAGTTCCTCTTCTAGCAAAAAAAAGATTATTTATTAATCACAGGTAAGGCTTACATTAACACTGCAATGAAGTTACTGTGAAAATTCCCGTAGTCTCCATGGTCCGCCGCCTATTCGGGTCAATGCATCTAACCAGCATGTCTTTCAGACTGTGGGAGGAAACTGGAGCACCCAGAGGAAACCCATGCAGATACAGGGAGAATGTGCAGACTCCACACAGACAGTGACCCAAGTCGGGAATCGAATCTGGGTCCCTGGCACTGCGAGGCAGCAGTGCTAACTGCTGTGTCACCCAAATGTAAGGGGTTGTGGGAATAGGGTGGGGAGAGGGCCTAGGTCAAATACTCAGTGGATCGGTCAGAGTCAGTGCAGACTCGATGGACTAAATGCCTCCTCCCACTCTGTAGGGGTTCTATGATTCTGAGATCTCTGTGCTCATTTAATTCTGATCTTCTGACCATCCCTGATTTTAAATGCTCCACCATTGGTTGGGCATGCCTTCAGCAGCCTAGGCCATAATGAATTCTGGAATTTGCTCCCAGACCTCTCTCCTTCTCCCTTTCCTCCTTTTAGGATAATTCTTAAAACCAACCTTTTGACTATAAAAACATATAAACATATTTGGCTCCTTGAGTCTACTCTACCTTTGCGTTGTCTCAATCAAATCAAATGAAAAATCAAAATTGAAGTTAAATCTGACAAATTAATTTTTTATGTCCTAAATTAATGTAAAAATAACCACACTTTTTATTTATTTATCCATTTGTGGGACATGGGTATCACTGGCTGGCCAGCATTTATTGCCCATCTCTGTTTGCCCAAGAGCAGATGATAGTCATAGAATTCCTACAGTACAGAAGGAGGCCATTCAGCCCATCAAGCCTGTACAAAGCACATTCCCACCTACGCACTATTCCCATAGCCCCACATATTTACCCTGCTAATCCCCTGACACAAAGCATGGCCAATCAACCTAACCTGCACATCTTTGGGGTGTTGGAGGAAACTAGAGCACCCAGAGGAAGCCTATGCAGAACAGGGAGAACATGCAGACCCCACACAGGCAGTGACCCAAACTGGGAATCGAACCCAGATCCCTGGCGCTGCGAGGCAGCAGTGCTAACCACTGTGCCACCATGTCACCCTCAACCACAGTGCTGTGGCTCTGGAGTCACATGTAGGCCAGATGTAACGGTGGCTGATTTCCTTCCCCAAAGGACATTAGTGAACCAGATGGGTTTTTAAGCCATTAAAGGCTTAAATTAATTGAACAATATGTCCTTGCAGTGGGAGCGACAGGATTAATTCTCTGCCCTGTCCAATCCAGTGAAATTTTGCATTATTTAATTATCCGTGAGTGTGAAAGCGACTTTCAAATTATTACTTGTTAAAGTAAAGTAAAAGTTTATTTATTAATCACAAGTTAGGCTGTCTGATTAGTTTCCAGGGCTGGCATAGGAAAGGCTGCCAACATTCTGGCTGGCCCCTCCATCAACCTGTTCACTTATAAGTTTAAGCTTATTTTTTAAAAAAATTATTTATTAGTGTCACAAGTAAGGTTTACTGCAATGAAGTTTCTGTGAAATTCCCCTAGTCGCCACAGTCCAGAGTCTGTTTGGGTCAATGCACCTAACCAGCACATAGTTCAGACTGTAGGAGAAAAACTGGAGCACCCAGGGGAAACCCATGCAAACATGGAGAGAATGTGCAAACTTCACACAGACAGTGACCTAAGCCAGGAATCGAACCCGGGCCCCTGTGAAGCAGCAGTGCTAACCACTGTGCCACTCAGAAGAAGTGAGAGCAGGCAGTGCGGAGGGAGTGGAATTTAAAATTAAAACCTCAGATTTGAAATGTTGCTGAACTGCAACTTGTGACCACGAAGCGACTTGTGCAACTGTAACAGAACTGGGTGTTCGGACGTCATTCAGCTGGGGGGGGGAGGTAAAGCCACAATCTGGCTGATGGGAGGGCTGGCCAGAGGGTGCAGTCTGTGTCACTTTTCAGGCTCAGACGTCATGGAAAAAGGATTGAGAGCAACAGGAAAAGAAAAAAAAAAGCTTCAGTGACTGCACCCACGCAGGATGCTTTTCAGCGTAACCCTCGCCACCCCCAGCATCACCCCGGAAACAAGCCACCAAGAGCCTCCAGTCATTAACACTTTGATTCAAATGAAGTTCGTCGCACATAACTATGTGTAATCTCCTCCGAATTAACACAGAAAACCAAGCGATGATTCTTGCCAGCGGGATATTAATATCTTTCCTCAACACAGCAGGGTGACTCGGGAGCCAACGCTTCCTGTGACCCCTGCCCGCCCCCCTCTGTTGGTAATATAAAACCTCCAACAATATCTTAGGAGTGGCACAGCAGTTAGCATTGCTGCCCGACAGCGCCAGGGACTCGGGTTCGATTCCGGGGTCAGAGTCTGCACATTCCCCTCGTGTCTGTGTGGGTTTCCTCCAGGTGCTCCGGTTTCCTCCCGCAGTCCGAAAGATGCTCGGATTAGGTGGATTGGTCTTGCTAAATTCACCCTTGAGTCAGGTGATTAGCAGGGGTAAACATATGGGATGATGGGAATAGGGTCTGGGTGGGATTGTGATTGGTGTAGACTTGATGGGCCGAATGGCCTCCTCCTGTACTGTGGGGTTCTATAATTCCTCCACTTCCTGATTTCAGCTTCTCCCATTTTATCCAGAGTTGCCACAATCTTGATGATCACCCCTCTTTCCTCCTGTCAGTCACCCCTTCCTCAACCAATTACTTTAGTGAGTGGCACAGTGGTTAGCGCTGCTGCCTCACAGCGCCAGGGATCTGCGTTCAATTCCCGGCTTGGGTGTCTGTCTGTGTGGAATTTGCACATTTTCCTCGTGGCTGTGTGTGTTACCTCTGGGTGCTCCGGTTTCCTCTCACAGTGTGAAAGACATGCTGGTTAAGCGGATTGGCCATGCTAAATTGCCCCTTAGTATCAGAGGGATTAGCTAGAGTAATGCATGGTGTTTTGGAGATAGGGCCTGGGTCGGATTGTGGTCAGTGCAGACTTGATGGGTCGAATGGCCTCTCCTGCACAGTAAGAATCTATGATTCTGTAAGTCTCTCGCTATCTACCTGGTCATAGAGGTTTCTCTTCTGCTTCTGCCTCTCTCTATTACTCACCTCACCATATGCCCTCTCTCTCCACCACAGATAAGCAGACTGGTTTAATCCCGTCTCATTTATTTTCTTCAATGCTTCCACCCTCTTCCCTGAGCCCCTGATATGGTTTTATTTATTCATTAACAGGATGGGGGCATCACTGACTAGCCAGTGTTTATTGCCCATCTCGAATTGCCCTTGAGAAGATTGGGGGGGTGAGCTGTCTTCTTGAATGGCTGACGTCACTGAGATGTAGGTAAACCCACGGCGTTGTTAGGCAGGGAGTTTCAGGATTTTGACCCAGCCACCGTGAAGGAATGGTGATACATCTCCAAGTCAGGATGGTGAGTTGTTTTGGGGGGGGGGGGGGGGGGGGGGGGGGGGGGGGGGTGAGTGGGACACGTAGGTGATAGTGTTCCCAAGAATCTGCTGGCATGCCTTTCAAGGTGCTGGAAGTCACGGATTAGTGCTGCCAAAGGAGCCTTAGTAAGTTACTGCAGTGCATCTTGTAGGTGATATACACAGCTGCCACTGTGCATTGGTGGGGGAGGCAGTAAACATTTAAGGTAATGTATAGCATGCTAATTAACCGGGCTGTTTTGTCTTGGATGTGAGATTCATGATTGGACTAGCGGCCAGGAGACTGGCAATGCAGGGCCACTGTGCATGCTCCGATCTCTGCACTAACGGATCGGCGCATGCGCAGTGGCCCACTCAGTGCTATGCTGCCGACCTTTTGAGCTGCGTGAGTATTATTGGAGCTGCACCCAATCCAGGCAAATGAAGAGTGTTCCTTCAGACTCTTGATCTTGAAGATGGAGGACAGGCTTTGGGGAGTCAGGAGCTGAGTTACTCACTGCAGAATTCCCAGCCTCTGACTTGTTCTTGTAGCCATTAGGTCTGATCCTGAGTCCACATTCTCCATTCGCGAGATGGCCAGCAGGGGATTAAGGCATAACGAACGCAAGAGGCTGAGTCTCTTGCAGGGGATGTTCACTACTCCTTGCTGGTGATGCAATCAGTTTCCCACCATAATGGTATCAGATACTTTATATATAGAATAATGGATCCTGGGAGTGATTACAGACTGGAATCTAATCGAGGGGTTCAGATGGTTTATAGACAGAATAATGGATACCTGGGAGTGATTACAGACTGAAATATAATCTAGGGGTTCAGACGGTTTATATGTAGAATAATGGATACCTGGAAGTGATTACAGACTAGAATCTAATTGAGGGATTCAGAAGGTTTATATATAGAATAATGGATACCTGGGAGTGATTACAGACTGGAATCTAATCGAGGGGTTCAGATGGTTTATATATAGAATAATGGATACCTGGGGGTGATTACAGACTGGAATCTAATCGAGGGGTTCAGATGGTTTATATATAGAATAATGGATCCTGGGAGTGATTACAGACTGGAATCTAATCGAGGGGTTCAGATGGTTTATATATAGAATAATGGATACCTGGGAGTGATTACAGACTGGAATCTAGTCGAGGTGTTCAGATGGTTTATATATAGAATAATGAATATCTGGGAGTGATTACAGACTGGAATCTAATCGAGGGGTTCAGATGGTTTATATATAGAATAATGGATACCTGGGAGTGATTACAAACTGGAATCTAATCGAGGGGTTCAGATGGTTTATATATAGAATAATGGATACCTGGGAATAATTACAAACTGGAATCTAATCGAGGGATTCAGTGAAGCTGAAGAGGTTTCAGTGCCCAGGGATACGAATATCATACACAAAATAACAAAAAGCAGTTTCTAGTTTATTTAAACCAGGTTGGCAGTTCTCCAATGGAAAGTAAAGCAATCACAGTAGACGGGACAAATAACAGTTATTTTGCACCACATGACTGATACTCTGGTACCATCACCTGACATGACATCGTGCTGTTATGCAACCTTTTGTATTTTGTGATATTTACGGATTAAATAACACTGGGTATGTTTTCCAACATCTGAAGGGCTCAGGCGATTGGAGTGAGCACAGAAATGAGATCTAGACAGTTCATCAGTGGCGACAGAAACCGGATATCTGTTGGGTTTGAATGAATTACTCTCTTATAATCACCCAAACCTGAATGTTGTTATACTGTTGTTAGAAACTTACAATTACATCCGTCATCTGATACCAAGAGTATCCCAAAATGTCTCAGATAGCAACAAACGGGTAACTGAACTATCGTTGCTGATCTTTTATCAGACACTGCATGCACAGAGTGATCCCACAAATAGTAAGCTAGATCTATCTCTTTTTGGAAGTTACAAGTATTGGATCCAGAATTAATACTGTGTGAAAGCCGTAAGGAAGATAATGAGGTTGAATGTTTTCACCCAACGGATAATGTGTTTGTGGGGTAGGTTTTCTGGGGAAGCCATTGGGTTGGATACTTCAGCTACAACAACTTATAAGACCATAAGACATAGGAGCAGAATTAGGCCTGTCGGCTCATTGAGTCTGCTCTGCCATTCAATCATGGCTGATGTTTTTTCTCATTCCCTTTCCCCTTCCGTTTCTCCATGACCCCTGAACCCCTTATTAATCATGAACCTGTCGATCTCTGTCTTAAAGACTCTCAGTGACCTGGCCTCCACAGCCTTCCGCGGCAAACAGTTCCACAGACTCACCACTCTCTGGCTGAACTCCTCATCTCTGTTTTAAAGGATCATCCCTTTAGCCTGAGGTTGTGCCCTCTGGTTCTAATTTTTCCCACTAGTGGAAACATCCTCTCCACGTCCACTCTATCCAGGCCTCGGAGGATCCTGTAAGTTTCAATAAGATCCCTTCCAGCCTTCTAAACTCCAACAAGTACAAATCTAGTGTTGTGCCTGTTATTCTCAGGTATTTACGACCCATTTCGTACGAAGTGTGCAGGAGGGTTTTTTGACTCAGTATGTAGATAGGCCAACTAGAGGTGAGGCTACATTGGATTTGGTGCTGGGCAATGAGCCAGACTAGGTGTTAGGCTTGGAGGTTGGTGAACATTTTGGTGATAGTGACCACAATTCGGTTACGTTCACTTTAGTGATGGATAGAGATAGGCATGAAGCTGGGGGCAGTAGTTATAGCTGGGGGAAGGGTAATTATGAGGCCATCAGGAGAGAATTAGGGTGCATAGATTGGACTAGGAAGCTACAGGACTGGGAACATCTGGAATGTGGAGCTTATTCAAGGAGCAGCTGCTGCGGGTCCTTGATAAGTATGTCCCTGTCAGGCAAGGAGGAAATGGTCGAGTAAGAGAACCTTGGTGTACGAAAAAGTTGATTTGCTGGTTAAAAGGAAAAAGGAGGCTTATGTCAGGATGAGGATTGAAGGCTCGGTTAGTGCAATGGATAGCTATAGATTAGCCAGGAGGGAGCTAAAGGGGGAATTGAGGAGAGCAAAGAGAGGACATGAGAAGACTTTGGCTGATAGGATTAAGGAGAATCCTAAAGCTTTCTTTAGATATGTTAAGAATAGAAGATTGGTTAGGGCAAGATTAGGGCCAGTCATAGACAGCAGTGGGAAGTTGTGCGTGGAGCCTGAAGAGATTGGAGAGGTACTGAATAAATATTTCTCTTCGGTATTCACACAGGGTGATGTAAATGTAGTTATGGAGAACACTGAGGTACAGGGTAGCAAACTGGAAAGTATTGAAGTAGATAGGGAGGATGTGCTAGATATTCTCGAGGGTTTGAAGTTGGATAAGTCCCCTGGGCCGGACGGGATTTACCCTAGGATTCTCTGGGAGGCAATAGAGGAGATTGCAGAGCCTCTGGCTCTGATCTTCAGGTCGTCGTTGGTTACGGGTGTGGTTCCGGAGGACGGGAGGATAGCGAATGTGGTCCCGTTGTTCAAGAAGGGGAAGAGAGACCTTCCAGGGAATTATAGGCCAGTGAGTCTTACTTCTGTTGTGGGCAAAGTATTGGAGAGAATTATTAGGGATAGGATTTATAGTTATTTAGAGAGAAATGAATTGATTGGGGATAGTCAGCATGGTTTTGTGAAGGGTAGGTCGTGCCTTACTAACCTCATTGAGTTTTTTGAAAAAGTGACTAAGGAGGTGGATGGGGGTAAGGCGGTTGATGTGGTATATATGGACTTTAGTAAGGCGTTTGATAAGGTGGCCCATGGAAGACTTCTGCAGAAAATGCAGATGTATGGGATAGAGGGTGATTTAGCTAATTGGGTTAGGAATTGGCTAGCAGATAGAAGACAGAGGGTGGTGGTTGATGGGAGATATTCATCGTGGAGTTCGGTGACAAGTGGTGTACCTCAGGGGTCTGTTTTGGGGCCCCTGCTGTTTGTAATTTTTATAAATGATCTGGATGAGGGTATTGAAGGATGGATTAGTAAATTTGCAGATGACACTAAAGTCGGTGGAGTGGTAGATAGTGAAGAGGGGTGTTATAGTTTGCAGAGGGACTTGGACAAGTTGCAGAGCTGGGCCGAGAGGTGGCAAATGGAGTTTAATGTGGAAAAGTGTGAGGTAATGCACTATGGCAGAAATAATAAATGTGTAGAGTATAGGGCAAATGGTAGGATTCTTAGTAGTCTAGATGAACAGAGGGATCTTGGTGTGTATGTGCATAGATCCCTGAAAGTAGGCAGTCAAGTCGAGAAGGTTGTTAAGAAGGCATATGGAGTCTTGGCTTTTATTGGTAGGGGGATTGAATTTCGGAGCCGCAACGTCATGTTGCAACTGTACAAAACTCTAGTGCGGCCGCACTTGGAGTATTGTGTGCAGTTCTGGTCCCCACATTATAAGAAAGATGTGGAGGCATTGGAGAGGGTACAGAGGAGGTTTACCAGGATGTTGCCTGGTATGGAGGGCAGGTCTTATGAAGAGAGGCTGAGGGATTTGAGGTTGTTTTCGTTAGAAAGGAGGCGGCTAAGAGGGGACCTAATCGAAACATATAAGATGATTAGAGGTTTAGATAGGGTGGACAGTGATAGCCTTTTTCCTAGGATGGAGAAAGCTAGCACGAGGGGACACAGCTTTAAATTAAGGGGTATGAGTTATAGGACGGATATCAGAGGTAGGTTCTTTACTCAAAGAGTGGTTAGGGAGTGGAATGCCCTGCCTGCAGCTGTTGTAGATGCGCCAAGTTTGGTGGCGTTTAAGAGGTTAGTTGATAAGTATATGGAAGAGAAGGGAATGGTTTAGTTTGGAGGGGCATTGCTTTTTATATTGGTCGGCGCAACATCGAAGGCCGAAGGGCCTGTTCTGTGCTGTAATGTTCTATGTTCTATGTTCTATTTACTTCCTCAAAGTTTTAGCCCAGTGCCCTTATTTGTAAGATGGACAAAGGACTAATACAAGTAATGGTTCAATAAGTTTATTAATAATAATAATATTAACCCTTAAATTATCCACATTAAACAAGAGGATACCCCAGATTCAAGTATACTATCCATAAATTTTTTTTTTGTTTATATATCCAATTCAATCCAGTCAAAAGTCCAATTCAGAGTCTCAGCAAGTGAGACATTCCTGAGCCAAGCCGACAAGACAGGCTCAGTACTTCCTGTCTTGGCTTGATCTACATGAACCAAGCTGGTTGGAGCAGGCATTACACCTTCTCCTCAGCTCGATCTCATTGGCATCTTAGCCAAAAGACCGAGATGCAGCTTTAAAAAATTGCTTCAAATGAAAGCTCAATGTAACCTCATAACTTTAATCCAAATGAATGCCAAAACTACATTTGATCTTAGCCAAAAGGCCAAGAAGCGATGTCAAGGGTCACCTCCCTCATCAAGTCTTCGCTGCTTGTGTGTCTGAAATGTGTGTCTGTCTGGGGACCAGAGAAATGAGGTACAGGATGAGGTTCCAATACCCAATTGGTTTCTTGATGCCTGCCTGATTGGACACTGGGATCTGCCCCCAGGTGTCCATCTCCATGGCATTGTTTACATGTAAGCTGTAGGCCGGTATATTTCAATGGGGTGCCATAATCTCCTGCTCGATTTCAATAGACATGATGTGGAGTTGCTGGTGTTGGACTGGGGTAGTAGAGTGCAATGATCTTTGATTAATGGGACAGGCCCAGACATGTTCCTGTGTCTTTATATATTCGCCTGGCCTGCCCAAGGTTTGACTGTATTTGATTTTAATATGCCCAATTCTTTAATTTAGGATATCCAATTTAATTAGTCTTAAAAGTGGGCCCTGATTATATTACCACCTTAGAATCCTCAACTGTTCCTGATATGACAAGCTCTTCTACCAGGGATCATTCTTGTGAACTTTCTCTGGACCCTTTCCATGACCAGCACATTCTTTCTTAGATATGGCACTCAAAACTGCTCACAGTACTCCAAATGGGCTCTGACCAGAAGTGTATCCCTGCTCTTGTATTCTAGCCTTCTCTGATATAGCACCTTTAACCTAATGAAGCATCCAAAGAATTTCACAGGAGTATAATAAAGGAAAATCTGACAAGTTACATAAGGAAGTAAAACAACGTGGAAAAGTGGGGAACCTGGGGAATGTGCTACACTTTAATTTTCAGAAGGCATTTGATAAGTGCCTCATCAGAGATTAGTATGCAAGGTAAAAGTTCATTGTGTAGGGTTAACATACTAATCTGGGTAAAGAATTGTTAGCTTACGGGAAGCAGAGACTATGCATAAATGCATAATTTTCAGATCGATAAAGTTTGATGAGTGTGACAGGGATTATGTTAGAGCCTCAATGATATTTATTTATTCATGTCACAAGTAAGCTTACACTAACAGTGCAATGAAGTTACTGTGAAAATCCCCTAGGCGCCACATTCTGCCACCTATTCGGGTACACTGAGGAGAATTTAGCATAGCCAATGCACCTAACCCGGATATCTTTCAAACTGTGGGAGGAAACTGGAGTGCCCAGAGGAAACCCATGCAGACACAGGGAGAGTGTGCCAACTCCACACAGACAGTCACCCAAGCTGGGAATTGAGCCTGGGTCTTTGGTGGGTAGCAGTGCTAACTACTGTGCCACCTTACAACATATATCAATGATTTGGATGAAGGGATTTGTTTGTTCAAGGAATGTGGGAGTCGCTGTATAGACCTGCATTTATTACCCATTTCTAACACTGCTTGCATGGTGAGCCATCTTCTTAAACTGCAGCACTCCATATGGTGTAGGTACACCCACAATGCTGTTACGATGGGTGTTCCATGAGTTTAACACAGCAACAATGAAGGAACAGCGAGATATTTTAAAGTCAGGATGATGAGTGATTTGGACAGAAACTTGCAGGTGTTAGTGTTTTTGTGCATCTGTTGCCCTTGTCCAGTGGTGGAGTGATTTAATGGAATCATAGAATCCTTACAGTGCAGAAGGAGGCCACTTGGCCCATTGCATCTGCACCAACCACAATCCTATCCAGGTCTTATCCCCATAACCTCATGCATTTACCCTAGTTAGTCCCCCTGATTAAGGGGCAAATTAGCATGGCCAATACACCTTACCCGTACATCTTTGGACTGTGGGGGGAAACCAGAACACACAGGGAAAACCCACGTAGATATGTGGAGAATGTGCAAAAGTCAGACAGACAGTGACCCGAGGCCAGAATTGAACCCAGGTCCCTGGCGCTGTGAAGCAGCAGCACTAACCAACTGTGCCACCATGCAGCCCAATGCTTTGTCTTTTCAACTTTTTATTTCTTACTCATCTTGTTGCTGTGTTTCATTTTCCTCTCCAAATGTCCAGTGATGCTAAATGCAAACTCAGGAACAAAATGGTACGAGAACCAAGAGACACTGGCCAGAATTTTACTGCTGTGCCCACTACAGGAATCAAAGTGGGCGAGGGGCAGACCATGCGAAAGGATGTTGACCTCAGGCAGGATTTTACAATTTCGGGATGAGAGGTACCTCTACAGAAATGTAGAGATGCAAGGGTTAAAGGGAAAATCCAGCACCTAACATTCTTGTGCATAGACACTATCCTATTATACTATCCCCCCATTAAGTCAGAAAAAATATTTACTAAGTGCTTGAGAAGACCCCAAAGGTTTTTTGTATCAAATATTTTTGTAAATATTTAAATAGTTGTTGCAACAATTCTGTTCACACTCCTGTGAAACACCTTGAGACATGTTACTTTCTAAAGACCCTACAGAAACACACTTGTTACTATGAGTACTACACAATCCCTACGGTGCAGGAATAGGCCTCTCGGCCCATCGAGTCTGCACTAACTCTCCGACAGAGCATCCCCATTCCCCTTAATCCCACATATTTAGCCTGTTACTCTCCTCTAGGCTATACATCTTGGGACACTAAAGGGTAATTTAGCACAGCCAATTCACCTAACCTGCATATCTTTGGGTGGTGGGAGGAAACCAGAGCACCTGGAGGAAACCCACACAGGCATGGGGAGAACATGCAAACTCCACACGGGCAGCCAAGGCCAGGTTTGAACCCAGGTCTCTAGCGCTGTGAGGCAGCAATGCTAATCACTGTGCCACTGTGCCACCCACCCTCTGGGAATTCTGTGTTCCTCCAAACCTGGTCTCTTGTACTTCCTTCACAGAACCTTCAGCTGTCACGCCTTCATCATGCTAGGCCTCAAGCTCCGGAATCCGCCCTTTATGCTTTCTATCTCTCAACCTCTCTCCCTCCCTTTGTGATGCTGTTTAAAATCTATTTCTTCAACTAAACTTTCAGTCACCCCTCCTAATGTCCCCTTCTTTGGCCCAGTGTCAGTATTTGGTTGAGTGCTAACCTGTGAGATGTCTTGAGGTGCATTAACAGAGTCTATATAAATGATAGTCATTGTTGATATTTTCACTAGATTCCGCACAGGTCTCCCGATCTAAATTTACCAGCATAACCCTTTATTGATTTCTCCATCGTATAGACTTAGCTTCCTTTATAATGCTGCGCCCACTCGCAGTGGTAGCAAGTTCCACATTCTCTTTGAGTCAAAAAGCTTTTCTTCTGAATTCTCTATTGAATTTCTTGGTGCCAATTTGGTGGTTTCTGGTTCCGCTCTCTGTGTCCACTTGAGAAAGACTTTCCATCATATTCACACTCAGCTTCCCAAAGTGAAGCAGTGAACAGTACCGATGGTATCATTTGCCCCCCTTGACATTCACTGGCCACCAAAGTCAATGTGCGGCACAGTGGTTAGCACCACTGCCTCACAGCGCCAGGGACCCAGGTTCAATTCCCAGTTTGAGTCGCTGCCTGTGTGGAGTTTGCATGGTGGCACAGTGGTTAGCCCTGCTGCTTCACAGCTCCAGGGGCCTGGGTTTGATTCCCGGCTCGGGTCACTGTCTGTGTGCAGTTTGCACATTCTCCTCGTGTCTGCATGGGTTTCTTCTGGGCGCTCCGGTTTCCTCCCACAGTCCAAAGATGTGTGGGTAAGGTTGATTGGCCATGCTAAAAATTGCCCTTAGTGTGGGTAGGTTAGATGGATTGGTGGGTAAATATGTGGGGATATTGGGGTAGGGGCTGGGTGGGATTGTGTTCGGTGCAGTCTCAATGGGCTGAATGGCCTCTTTCTGTACTGTGGGGATTCTATGATTATGATTTTCTCCATGGGTTTCTTTCGGGTGCTCCAGTATTCCCCTGCTGTCTAAAGATGTGCAGGTTAGATGGATTAGACTTGCTAAATTGCCCTTTACTGTCAGGGGGGTTGGCAGACTAAATATTGTGTTTACGAGGATAGGGCCTGAGTGAGTCAATACAGGCTCGATGGGCCAAATGACCTCCTTCTGCACCGTAGGGATTCTACAATTCTGTATCGAGTGTTAGGTGGGAGGTATAACAAGCTGTTAACGTGATGTTGCCCATTTAGTTTGTAATTTCTATGATGGAAAGGTGGAGCCCAGCATGGGGTGGTTGTGGTGGGCGAATAGGAAGATGTGAGTCACTCTGGACGTACTCAGGCACCCACTCATGGCTGATGAAAGACTGACCTTCGCATTATATCTGGTACATGATGTCCTGAAGACACAGAGGCCGTGGAGGGGGAGTTTGGGGGGGGCGGGGGGTTGATTTAAGTACAAATGAAAACTCCAATAGATAAATTTCAACTGGCCCAGCTTTTAAAAAGAGGGGCCTGTTGTGAAACTCTGCCTCCTTAAGCAAGACTTGTGGTTTATGGATTCTTGTGCAATGCGCGCGAACTTCTTATCTGCTATCGCAGGGTTTAACGTGTGGGATGTTGAAGTAGATCAGGGCTGGAAAATTCCACTTACCAATTGGCCTGGAACCTGTTAATTTCCATTCTGAGGAACAAATAATTGTCTAGCTGTATCAACCTTTGTGTTTTTTTTTCCATTTCCAGCTCTACAACATGTTTATGTCTCCCTCTCTGGTTTGTCAGCATTTTTACCCATCCAGAACTATCCCCCGCATTGTGTTTACCTCTTCATCTTCAGAGTTCAAATATAAGTGAATTTGAAACAAAAAAGTCAGAGTAAATATCTCAGAGTCACAAATTCATAGCAGGCTACAACACAAATAAAGATCCTTCGGCTCTGTGCCTGTCAAAGACAACCCACCTATTTTCATCCCATTTTTCTGCACTTAGCCCACATAGCCTTGTATACCTTGGCATCGCAAGTGCACATAGAACATAGAAAAACTACAGCACAAAAGCTCCTTCAGCCCACAAGTTGTGCCAATGATATCCATACTTACCTACAACCCTCAATTCTATTAAGTCCCAGGTATTCATCCAGAAGTCTCTTAAAAGACCCTATCAAATTTGCCTCCACCACCACTGACGGCAGCTGATTCCACTCACTCAGCACCCTCTGAGTGAAAAACTTACCCCTGATATCTCCTCTGTACCTACTCCCCAGCACCTTACAACCTGTGTCCTCTCGTAGTGACCATTTCAGCTCTGGGAAAAAGATTCTGAGAATCCACTCGATCTATACTTCCCAATATCTTATACACTTCTATCAGGTCACCTCTCATCTAAACGTTGACATGGAAATATAGAAGTTAGGAGGAGGCCATTTGCCCCTCAATAGCCTAATCCTGCTTTTGCTCCATAACCTTTGATCCCATTTGCCCCAGGTGCTATATCCAGCCACCTCTTGAATACATTCAATGTTTTGGCGTCAATTATTTCCGATGTTAATGAACTCCACAGGCTCACCACTCTTTGGATGAACAAATGGCTCCTTACCTCCGGTGTAAATAAATCCTGAGATGGTGACCCTGGTTCTGGCTTCCCCCACCATTGGGAATATCTACCCTGTCTAGTCCTGTTAGAATTTTACAAATCTCTATGAGATCCACTCTCATTCATCTGAACTTCAGCGAAAACGATCCTAACCTAGTTAATCTCTCCTCGTGCATCAGTCCCACCATCCCCGGAATCAGTCTAGTAACCTTCGCTGAACTCCTTCGAGAGCAAGAACACCCTCCCTCTGAAGAGGAGACCAAAATTGCACACTATTATTAAGGGTGATTCTCCCAATACCGCTGAATTGGTGGGAAAATGGTTCCAGATCATGACTGCTTTTTCAGTGCAGCTTCACACTTGAATCTCCGCGCTCTGTGCAATTCCCAATCGAGAAGCTCATTAAAAATACAGGGAGCAGGGCCTATCCATATCAGAGTTTGACAGCTCTGGAACTCTGTGCATGCATAGTGTCCCCGATCTGTCAGGCTCCCCACTTGTTGGCCAGCCCGATCACCAGCTCCCCCCCCACCCCAACCCTACACACAGCCCGATCGCAGCTCCCACAGCAATTCCTGGGCCAGCCCTGATCACCCCACCTCCACCGTCTCAGAGCACCCCGGTCTCCAGCCCATCCCCCAGTAATGGTGATCCCCTTCCAACTCCATCCTGGGGTCAAACCCTCCCCGGCACACTGCCCCTCCACCCCCTCCCCCAGCTCATCCTAATCGCTGGCCTCCCACCAGCCCAGAGCAATTGCCAAGTAGAGTGGCAGCGGGGTACCCCCACCACCACCACCAATCGCCCCTAGACCCCATCCACAATAGGCCCTGCCCCCTTGCCACTGTCTGATGTCCCCCTGGGCATAGGCACTTTACCCCTTGGACAGTGCCAGGGAACACAAGCTGGCAGTGGCATGGTGTCCAAACCATGGGGGCACACTCCCTCACTGCCCGACGCTCTGGTGGGCTCCAATTGCCTCCCTTTCACTCCGGCAGGATGTTCCCCAAACGCAGGCAACTACCCTAAACCCTGCCAGAATGAAGTACTCCTGGCGGGAAGGAAAATGCTATCAGGCCCGGCTGACATGCAAAATATAGTTAAAATACGTTAAAAAAGATTCAAATCACTTACCCTGCCTTTCCGCCAGTTCTGCATCTCTTCTCCGGCTTTGGAAGATGCACATGCAGCACATGCGCAAATCCTGGAAAAAAGCCGGCACGCGATTCTCCCAACCGGACCCGCCAGAAAAGTTGCAATAGCAATGTGAGAATCACTCTAAGTGTGGCCTCACCAATGCCTTGTAGACTACAACGCATCCGTGCTCCAGTTTCTTCAATGTTATGAGGATCTCTGCTTCCACCACTCTTTCAGGGAATGTGTTCCAAATTCCCAGCACCTTCTGGGTGGAAATGATTTTCCTCACATCCCAGAAAAATGTGGATGTTTTGGAGAAAGCACAAGGAAGGTTTAACAAGCAGTTGCCTGTAAGTATGAGGAGAGGTTGGATGAACTCAGATTGTTTTCACTGGAAAGATGGAGATCGAGGGGGGCAACCCGATAGAAGCCTAGAAAATTATGAGAGGCATAGATGGACTGGATAGTCAGAAGCTTTTTTCCAGGGTGGCGGGATCGATAAAAGAGGGCACAGGTTCAAGGCGAGAGGCAGTAAGTTGAAGGGAGATGTGCAGGGGAAATTTTTTCACACAGAGAGTGGTGAGTGTTTGGAACACACTGCCAGTTGAGTTAGTGGAAGCAGACATAATAGCAGCACTCAAGATGTATCTTAATAAACACATGAATGGGAGATGATCAGAGAGTTAGAACAGGACAGGCTTGGTGGGCTGAAGGATCTGTTCCTGTTTGTTTTAAACCTCCTGCCCTTTGCCTTAAATCTATGCCCCCTATTCATTGATCCCTCCACCAAGGGGAAAGGTTTCTTCCTGTCTACTCAGGATCTGGTCAGGATTGGAATTGGATGTCGAGGAGGTTAAGTCAGGGTCAATATGATTATTTGATTGTTGTCCGAATTTTCCAGTGAAGGCCATGAAAGAGTCAGGAATTCCTCAGGTGGATGGTGTCAGACTGTTGGGATGGGCACAATTTTGTTTGCCATCATTTCTGGCTGGTGGTATAATTGCCTACTCTGAGATGAGTGGGGTTATTTAAATTAACCTAGATGGGGACATCATGCAACTTATTTTCTAATGATTTTCTCCACATTAACACAAAGCATCAAGCGAAGGTTGGCTGGGCATTACAGAAAAGGATGTATGTAACCTGGCAGATATAGTGCAGACATTGTGGAAAAGCCTTTTCCCCATGCCCAACTTGCATTGCTTTATATTTCTTTTACACTAGGCAAATGATATGTTGGTCTTCATTAGCGAGAGAATTTGACTATCAGGATAGTGATGTCTTACTGCAATTGTATAGAGCATTGGTGATGCCACACCTGGAGTATTTTGTGCAGTTTTGGTGTCCTTATCTGAGGAAGGATATCCTTACTATAGAGGAAGTACAGCGAAGGTTTACCAGGCTGATTCCTGAGATGGCAGGTCTGTCATACAAGGAGAGATTAAGAGTGTTAGGGATATATTCACTGGAGTTCAGAAGAATGAGAGGGGATCTCATAGAAACTTATAAAATTCTAACAGAGTTAGACAGGGTAGATTCAGAAAGAATGTTCCTGATGGTGGGCGAGTCCAGAACTAGGGGTCATAGTTTGAGGATAAGAAGTAAACCTTTTAGAACTGAGGTGAGGAGAAATTTCTTCACACAGAGGGTGGTGAATATGTGGAGTTCACTACCATGGAAAGTAGTTAAGGCCAAAATGTTGCTTGATTTCAAGAAGAAATTAGATATTGCTCTTGAGGCTAAAGGGATCAGAGATATGGGGGAGGGGGGGTGAATAAGGCTTTTGAATTTGATGATCAGCCATGATCGAAGTGAATGGTGAAGCAGGCTTGAAAGGACAAATGGCCTACTCCAGCTTCTAGTTTCTATGTCTCTGTGATTGCTGCATTCCTTTTGTGTCTTCTGCTGTGCAATTCCCATTCCATCACCCCACTGCTACCCCGAAAAAGTCACAAAACGTGGAATATTACTGTTGCTGGAAATCAGAAAGTAAAACAGGAAATATGGGGAACATTTAGCGACGAGAAAGGCAGGAAAGCTGAAGAACCCATCTTCCATTGTCCATCCCTTCAGCATGCCCTGTTTTGGGCATGTTGCCAGGATAAACAGTAACAGCTCGATAATAATTAAAGATTAGAGTAATCAATTTTAAATGGAACATGATATTCCGCCAAGATTCTAGGTTTTTAATAGGAGATGGTGCCATTGATGTAATTCAAGGCTGTCGTATAAAGGGTTAATGGTAAATAGATGGTTTGCATCATCAGTGACAAAAAGGGTGACCTTATGGGGGACTTGAAAATTATGCAAGCTTTTGATAAAGTGGACGCAGAGAGAATGTTTCCATTGTGTAACCAGAAACCATCAATATCACTTGATAACAGTGCATATTGAAAGATAACCCGATGTAGAACCTGATGCTAAGCTTACACTGTGTATAGAATTATATTCAATTAAAGGTAAAGCTTATCATTACCAGTGAGAAAAGGAGAAGAACGGAGCCAGTCACAGAGAGAGAGGGGGTACAACAGGAGCAATCACAATAAGAGAGGGGTTAACGCTTTTAAGTTTATTTATTAGTATCCAAGTAGGCATATATTTACACTGCAATGAAGTTACTGTGAAAATCTCCTAAGTGCCACATTGCAGCGCCTGTTCAGGTACACTGGGGGAGAATGTAGCACGGCCAATGCACCTAACCAGTACATCTTTTGGACTGTGGGAGGAAACCAGAGCACCTGGAGCAAATGCACACAGACACAGAGAGAATGTGTAGACTCCGCACAGATAGTGACCCAAGACCAGGAATCGAACCCAGGTCCCGGGAGCCGTGAGGCAGTAGTGCTAACCACTGTGCTACTGTGCTGCCCTATTGAATTTAAATTCCATCAGCTGCCATGCTGCAATTTGAATCCATGTCCCCAGTACATTAGCCTGGGCCTCTAGATTATTGGGCGCAGTGACACAGCACAGCGGCACAGTGGTTAGCACTGCTGCCTCACGGCTCTAGGGGCCTAGGTTCGATTCCCAGTTTGGGTCACTGTCTATGTGGAATTTGCATGTTCTCCCCATGTCTGCGTGGGTTTCCTCTGGGTGCTCCGGTTTCCTCCCACAGTCAAAAAATGTGCATGTTAGATTCATCGGCCATGCTAAATTGTCCTCTAGTGTCCCAGGATGTGTAGGTTAGAGGGATTAGCAGGATAAATATGTGGGGTTATGGAGATAGGGTCTATATGGGATTGTTAGGAAAGCTGACTTGATGGGCTGAATGGCCTCCCTCTGCACTGTAGGGTTTCCTATGATTACCACTATCCCATCATCTCCCCTATATGGAAGAAGGGAAGCCGCTGAAACACTGTATATGATTCATTACCAAGAGAGTCTGCCATTAGGTCAAAAAGCTTGCACTGATCTACAACATATCCATCAATTAGGTGAATTGGGAAAGCCAGGAGAAATCAACAGAATTCAGGATAGAATTCCCAATGTTGCTTAGAGACTGAAAGATATTCCATGAAACAGAACCGTGTGAGAAACTCGAGAAAACCAGGCAGAAGATTTCCTGTGAGCCATAGGTGAATGGACCACAAGGTCATGACCTGGGAGGGCAGTTTGCATCCAGGAAGAAACGGATGGATAAATATGAACAAGGAAAACAACAGCAAATGTTCTGTTGTACACTCTTGTTTTGAAAAACCTGTATAGAGGCCACAAGTCCTGTTGCAGAGATAGTATCATAAAATTATAGAATCCTTACCATACAAAAGGAGGCCATTTGGCCCATTGAGACTGCACTGAGAAACAATCTCGCTCACAGCCCATTTTTCTAACTCCTCATATTCACTCCGTCAATCCACTTGACACAAAGGGGCAATTTAGCATGACCAATCAGCCTAACCTGCCCATCTTTGGACTGTGGGAGAAAACTGGAGCACCCCGCAGACACGGGGCACTGTGCAAACTCCACACAGACAGTGAGCCAAGACCAGAATCGAACCTGGATCCCTGGCACTGTGAGGCAGCAGTGCTAACCACTGTGCCACCACACTGCCCCTTATATACCTCTACGGTCACAAACTTCCCACCAACAGCAACACAGACGCTGAATGAAATAAGAAAGGCTGAAAGAGCAGATAAGAATGTGCTAAAATTAGAGCACAGTCCACAGAATAGAACGCAAGTGATCTCACTCTGAAGCAACACTCCGAGCGATGGAGACATCTCAGCGTTATGGATGACTCACAGATTTACTATGAGAGGTTTGGTCATACACAGAGTGATTAGACCAGAGATCCTTCAGAGAATATATAAGGAACACCTAGCCATTATGAACGCTGGGATTTTTCATCCCTGCCCCACCTCACAGTGGGGAGTTCCAGTTGCACCAAGATCAAAGGCCAATTGCGTTGCTCATTAGTCGCGCCGCTTGGGAAGCTACTGGTCAGTGACAAACTGCCCCTGCCATCAGAAAACGCGGAGGTAGTGGGAGCCACAGAAAGTCCTATCCAAAATGTCATACAAGGATGCAGAATTCAGTTCAATGGCCAAGGATCTCAAAATTTTTAGAGAGAACAATTTTGAGCTGCATCCTCTGTGCAATCCAGGAGCAAAGAGAACCATCGACGGTATCCCCTTTCCTGCCTGGATCGTGGAATAGCTCAGAATTGACCTTTTCAAATTCAATGAAGACATTCCTCATTGTTCATAGAAAACCTACAGTGCAGAAGGAGGCCGTTTGGCCCATCGAGCCTGCACCGACAACAATCCCATCCAGGCTCTATTCTGTAACCCCAGGTATTTAGGCTGCTAATCCCCCTAACCTACGCATATGAGGACACTAAGGGCAAATTTAGCACGGCCAATGCACCTAACACACATCTTTGGAGCACCCGGAGGAAACCAACGAGACACAGGGAAAACGTGTAAGCTCCCCCAGAGCTGACCCAAGCTGGGAATTGAACCTAGGTCCCTGGAGCTGTGAGGTAGCAGTGCTAACCACTGTGCCATCGTGCCGCCACCATTATTCGAGATAGATTGAGGTCAAGTGCCTTCAGGGTACTATCTCAGAAGCAGTCTGTAAATCATGAAAATAAATTATTTCAGACAAAGGGCAAATGCAAAGTTTAAAAAAATTTACAGAAAGCTACCGTTTGTCCACACAACTAGTTTCCACAAGCTAATGGAGAGATCAAAAAAAGAGTAAAGATGGTCAAAGTTTTGTCAATGGAATTGGTGATATCAACTCAGTGATGATTTCAGCACTATTGATCGATTGTCCCACACTACTCCAGAATGAACTAGTTCCATCAGAACTCCTGATGGGAAAATAAGTTGTTTTTATTCATTCATGGAGGTGGGCACTGCTGGCTGATCAACATTCATTGCCCTTCCCTAGTTGCCCTTGGAGGTCAGTAGGGAGTCAACCATATTGACGTGGCTCTGGATGTAGGCCAACCAGGTAAGGACAGTAGATTTCCTTCCTGAAGGACAATGGTGAACCAGATGGGTTTTCCTGACAGTTAATGTTGACCTCCAACTGCCGTATCATCTTCCTTTGTGATGTGGAGATGCTGGTGTCGGACTGGGGTGGGAACAGTAAGATGTCTGACAATACCAGGTTAAAAGTCCAACAGGAATCAAGAACTTTCAGAGCGCTGCTCCTTCATCAGGTAAGTCACTTGGTGAAGGACAGCACTCCGAAAGTTTGTAATTTCAGATAAACCTGTTGGTCTTCAACCTGGTATTGTGAGACTTCTCATTCTCTTCCTTGGTGGCAGGTAATGATTGCAAGCAAGTGGAGAACTTTCCCTTTAATTCGTATTGAATTCAGATTTGCCAGGGCTCTTGATGCCACACTCAATCAAAAGCTGTCTTGATGTCAAGACCAGTCACTCTCAGCTTACTCTTGAGTTTAGCTCTTTAGTCCACCTTCAAGTGAAAGTTATAATGAGGTCAATAGCTGAGTGGTGCTGGCAAAACCCACACTGATTATTAGTGAGGAGGTTATTGATATGTACGTGCTGTTCCATAGCACTGTAGATGGCACCTTCCATCATTTTGCTGATTTTTGACAGTACAGTGAGGAGGTAGTAATTGGATGGGTTGGGTTTGATTTGATTTGATTTATTATTGTCACATATATTAACATGCAGAGAAAAGCATTGTTTTTTGCGCGCTATACAAACAAAGCAGACCATTCATAGAGAAGGAAATGAGAGAGTGCAGAATGTAGTATTACAGTCATAGCTAAGGTGTAGAAAAAGATCAACTTAATACAAGATAGGTCCATTCAAAAGTCTGATGGCAGCAGAGAAGAAGCTGTTCTTGAGTTGATTGGTACATGACCGCAGACTTTTGTATCTTTTTCCCAACGGAAGAAGGTGGAAGGGAGAATATCCGGGGTGTGTGGGGTCCTTAATTATGATGGCTGCTTTGCTGAGGCAGCAGGAAGTGTAGACGGAGTCAATAGATGGGAGGCTGGTTTGTGTGATGGATTGGGTTACACTCATGACCTTTTGTAATTCCTTGCAGACTCGGGAGCCATACCAAACTGTGATACAATGAGAAAGAATGCCTCCTATGATGCATCTGTAGAAGTTGGTGAGAATCATAGCTGACAAGCTAAATTTCCTTAGTCTTCTGAGAAAGTAGAGATGTTGGTGGATTTTCTTAAAATCCATATTCTAGTGTTCTAATGAAACCCAACGCCAACTGGAAGTAAAGCACCTCATCTTCCAATTGGGCATTTTACAGTCTTCCAGATGGAATATTGAGTTCAACACGGTGTTGGTACGGTGGCACAGTGGTTAGCACTGCTACCTCACAGCGCCAAGGATCCGGGTTCAATTCTGGCTGAGGGTCACTGCCTGTGTGGAGATTGCATGTTCTCCCCATGCCTGAGCCGGATTCCTTCGGGTGCTCCGGTTTCCTCTCACAGTCCAAAAATGTGCAGATTAAGTTGATTGGCCGTGCTAAATTGCCTCTTAGTGTCGGGGATCAGTAGAATAAATACATGGGATTATGGGAATAGGGCCCGGATGAGATTGTGGCCGGTGCAAACTCGATGGGCCAAATGGCCTCCTTCTGCACTGCAATGATTCCAAGAACTTCAGAGCGTGAACTCTCCCCTGCACCTTCACCACATCTCCATTTCTTTCATTTATCTATTTTGTTATCCTTCTCTCTCACTTTAATTTTTTCCACTTCTCCATTCCATCACATTAACTCCACCACCCCCCCACCCCGCCCCCCGGCCTTTCCAGGGCAACTGCCACATTCCTCAGATAGTCTGATCACTTTATGGACACTTTTAGCACTCCCTCAGATTTCTGTACCTTCATTTACATTCCCTTTGTCTCATTCCATACCCCTCCCAATAGTATAATCTCTGCTAATTATCTTCGCTCTCAGCTCTGACAAGGGATGATGCAAACTTGAAGCAATGGCTCTATTCTCTCTCCACAGATGCTGTCAGACCGACTGAGATTTTCCAGAATTTTCTGCTTTGTTGCACTCGTGCTAAATGTAGAGGCTTCTCCAATTGAGCTATCAGTCAACTGAACCACATGTATAGTTCAAAATGGAACAAGGAAAAGGTAGGAATGTCAAGTGGGCTAAAATACAAGAGCAGGGATGTACTTCTGAGGCTGTATGAGGCTCTGTTCAGACCCCATTTGGAAGATTGTGAGCAGTTTTGGGTCTTACATTTAAGGAAGGATGTGCTGGCCTTGGAAAGGATCCAGAGGAGGCTCACAAGAATGATCCCTGGAATGAAGGGCATGTTGTGTGAGGAATGGTTGAGGACTCTGGATCTGTACTTGTTGGAGTTTGGAAGGATGAGTGGGGATCTTGTTGAAACTTCCAGGCTGCCACGAGACCTGGATAGAGCTGACATGAGAGGGTGTTTCCACTAGTAGGAAAAACTAGAACCAGACGGCACAACCTCAGGCTAAAGGGACGAACCTTTAAAATAGAGATGAGGAGAAATTTTTTTCAGCCAGAGGGTGGTGAATCTGTGAAACTCTTTGCCGCAGGAAGCTGTGGAGACCGAATCATTGAGTGTCTTTAAGATACAGATAGATAGGTGCTTGATTAATAAGGGGATCAAGGGTAATGGAGAAAGGGCAGAAGAATGAGAAAAAAGATGAGAAAAATATCAGCTGTGACTGAATGGTAGAGCACTCTAGATGGGCCGAGTGGCCTAATTCTGACTCGTATGTTTTATGGCCTTATGTCTGGGAATGGGGACTGGGTGCAGAAAGGGTTAACGTGCAGTGCATACGGGATGAAATGAGAATATGTTAAGCCACAGAAAACATGTCCCTTCGAATCACATCAAATAAACAAGCAGAGCCCGGAGGCCTCCGGGTGGAACAAGTTGCCATGGAGATGTTTCCTTGACAAGGAGCTTGCTCCTGGAAGAGCTGCTGGGGTTAGATAATAATGTCAGGGTGTTAATTCCGTGAGATGGTGGTGACGGGGTTAGCAGGTAATAGACAGAACATTAATGAAAAAGAATGCCGACTGACAAGATTTATAAGGGAATGCGAAAATCAATAAAAGAGCACAGTGTGCAGAGGCCTCTGACTCAAGGGGTTAAATTATCTCCACCCCGACTGGGTACAGAGATTGCAATGTGTGATTAAGCCGCACCCATTCAATGTAATGCAGGCCTTCTTCATCGGAATGATTTGTGTTATTTTTATTCATTCATGGTATTTGGGCATCACATGCTAGACTAGCATTTATCACCCATCCCTAACTGACCCTTGCAAAGGCGATGGTGAGCTGCCTTCTTGAACTCTAGCAGCCAGCACTGACTATACTGTCCGCTGGTTACAGGCATCAACAGGCGATCGCATGTTGTTGGTAACTTTCACTTAAAGCTGGCCTGCGCAACTTGTCTAGACCTCTTATCTGTGTCTGCTCACCCTATTATAGAAAGGATATTATTAAACAACAAAAGATTTACTAGGATGCTGCCAGGACTTGATAGTTTGAGTTATAAGGAGAGCCTGGATAGACTGGGACTTATTTCCCTGGAGTATAGAGGCTTAGGGGCAATTTTTTTTAGAATTATAGAACCCTACAGTGCAGAAGGAGGCCATTCAGCCCCTCCGGTCTTCACTGACCACAATCCCACCCTATTCTCGAAATCCGTGATATTGGAGTCAATTTAGCATGGCCAATCAACCTAATCCTCATATCTTTGGACTGTGGGAGAAACCAGATCACCTGGAGGAAACTCCACACAGACACAGGGAGAATGTGCAAACTCCACACAGACAGTGACCAGAGGCTGGAATTGAACCCGGGTCCCCGGCGCTGTGAGGTTGCAGTGTTAACCACTGTGCCACCGTGCTGCCTTAAGGGGCACCGATCAGCTAGATAGTCAATATCTTTTCCCAAAGTAGAGGAGTCTAAAACGAGAGGGCATAGGTTTGAGATGAGAGGGGAGAGTTACAAAAGGGTCCAGAAGGACAATTTTTTCACACAGAGGATGGTGAATGTCTGGAACAAGCTGCCAGATGCAGTATAGAAGTGGGTACAATTTTGTATTTTAAGAAGCATTTAGGCAGTTACATGAGTAAGATGGGTACAGAGGGATATGGGCCAAACATGAGCAATTGGAACTGGCTTCATAGTTTAAAAAAATAGTTGGGCCGAAGGGCCTCTTTCCATGCTGTAAACCGCTATCAGTTTCAAAAGGAGAAAGGAAGAGAAATGATTTTTTTTTAACAGAAATACCCAGCTGGCCCTCTGAATAAATTAATCATGATTTGGGGCACTCAGCGATGCCAACCAAGAAAGTTTCACAATTCTCCTTGTTGTGTGTTGAGTTTAATTGATTCTGCTACTATAATTCTCAGTTATCCTCAGGCAATGATGAATTAACTTGGACTCAGTGTCCAAGGATGTAATCATTTAATTTGTCATGCGATGATGACACTAGCTGCTGATTTACATATAAGACCATGAACCGTCAATTATTGCATTGTTAATCCGTATATATTTCGTGAGCCTGACTGGATGTCATCCAACACAAATATGTTTCCTCATTAAACAGCTGTAGAAACATGTCCTTTCATTTGTTCCTGGGATGTGGGCAAGCCAGTATATATTACTCGTTCCTATTTGCCTTGAAGGCACGAGGAATCATCTGAACAGGATGGACTTATAGTCACACGCAGGTATGATAGCATGAAGGATATTAGAGGGTTATTTGCATTTTGCAACAACTGAGAGGGTTGCGTTGAAATTGCAGTCCGGAAACAGGTCATTTAGTTTAACCAACCTCCACATCCCACATCCCCATTGTTTTCCCATATCCCTTCACCCTGCTGCCCATATTTTGTTTTAATTCATTGTTGGGGCATGGGCATCACTACCTGGCCTAGTTACCCCAGGGCAGTTGAGAGTCAATCACATAGCTGTGGCTCTGGAGTCACATGTAGGCCAGACCCAGGTAAGCTTGGCAGATTTCCTTCAGGCACGGTGGTTACTTTGCTGTCTCACAGCGCTAGGGGCCCTGTTTCAATTCCTGGCTTGGGTCACTATCGGTGCAGAGTCTGCATGTATTCCCCGTGTCTGCATGGGTTTCCTCTGGGTGCTCTGGTTTCCTCCCGAAAGACGTGCTGGTGATTTGCATTGGTCTTGCTAAATTCACCCTCAGTGTACCCAATCAGGCACCAGAGCATGGTGACAGGGGGATTTCCACAGTAACTTCACTTATGTTAATGTAGGCCTAATTGTGACACTAATAAATAAACTTTGTGAACCAGGTAGTTTTTCTGACAATTGACAATGATTTCATGGTCATCAGTAGATGCTTAATCCCAGATTATGTTTTACTGAATTCAAGTTCCACCATCTGCTCTGACAGGATTCGAACCTAAGTCCTCAGAACATTAGCTGGGCTTCTGATTAATAATCTAGTGATAATACCACTTGGCCCTCGCTTCCCCATATAATCTCTTTTTGAATGTTGATGTGGTCTCGGAATCAATCATTAACACTGCTGATGTATTTTATAGCCTCTAATGAAAAGGTTACTCTGGCTCTCTGTCTTGAATTTCTTGCACCTAATCAGATACTTAATGTCTCCTCATTCTCAGATCATCAATCACCAGAAAGAACCTATTCCTGTTCTTTTCTGCTGAACACTCATCTGTGCAAGCAGTGGGAGAATCCATCATCAATATGCACTTAAATCTCTGCTTCTAATACCTTGTGAACTTGAACAGTCAAATTCCTCTGCTCTCCCACCATAGCATCACTCCCATCTTCCAACGGATTTACTTCTTAACCAAACCCTGCCACATTTTTGATTTGATTTATTATTGTTATAATAGAATTCCAGTCCAAATCTACTGTGTATAGTATTAGCCTTCTTCCTTCAAAAAGGATGCAAATGCCTTGAAAGAAATTCAGAGAAGGCTTACTAGACCAATACCTGGAATGGGCAGTTGTCTTATCAGGAGAGATTGGACAAGATAGACTTCTATCTGCAAGAGTTTCAAAGAGTAAGAGGCATCTTGATTGAAACATATAAGATCCTTAGGGAATTTGACAGGATGAGGATGGAAAGCTCTGTGAGAACTTCTAGAATTTGGGGTCACTGTTTAAAAATAAGAGTTCACCCACTTAAAATCCATAAAATCCCTATAGTACAGAAGGAAACATCAATGAGCTGAACCGTGACTATCAGTGACCATTTGAAATGGATGCATGACCATAATCCCACCCAAGCCCTATTTCCACAATCCCATGCATTTACCCTGCTAATCCGCTGACACTAGGGTCAATTTACTATGGCTAATCCACCTAAGCAGCACATCTTTGGAGTGTGGGAGGAAACTGGAGCACCCAGAGGAAACCCACCCAGACGCACAGAGAACATGCAAACTCCACACAGGCAGTGACCCGAAGCAGGAATTAAACCTGGGACTCTGATGCTGTGAGGCAGCAGTGCTAACCAACGTGCTTAAAAGAGAGGAGAGGAAAATGTTTTCTCTCAGAGTCATGGGTCTTTGGAACTCTGTTCCTCAAATGGTCTTTGAATATGTCTAAGACAGAGTTAGATTAACAAGGGGTGAACAGCTATCTGGGATAGACAGGAGTGTAGGGTTGAGGTTACAATCAAATCAACATGGTCCAATTGAATAACGTAACAGGCCCAGAGGAGCTGAGTGGC
Source organism: Sphyrna mokarran (assembly GCA_024679065.1). Classification (NCBI taxonomy): domain Eukaryota; kingdom Metazoa; phylum Chordata; class Chondrichthyes; order Carcharhiniformes; family Carcharhinidae; genus Sphyrna; species Sphyrna mokarran. Next base: position 18,665,723 of record JAGIQG010000005.1, read on the forward strand.
CTATTCCTGCTCATAATTCTTATGTTCATACATAAATGTGAATCTCACAGTTCAGTTTTTTCCCCTGTAACAAACAAGGATTTTTACCATCTAATAAGATACAGAAATGGCAATGAAAAAGACATTTAATGTTAACATTTGATTTTCTTTAACGATGGCATTTTGTTAGCCTCCAGTGCAGAACAAAGAGAATAAAGAAATTTACAGCACAGGAACAAGTTGGTTGGCCCTCCAAGCCTGCATCAAACATACCCCTATCTGAACTACAACGTCCTACTTTTCATGGACTAAGTCCTCTATTCCCATCCCATTGATGTACTTGTTAAAATGACCTTTAAAATCACTATCGTATCTGCTAAAGAACAAAGACAGTTTGTAGACAAGTTGGTATCTTGTAGAAATTCCCAGATTAACTAAAAGTTGGAGGATCCACTCCAAAACCACAGAGGTATGGAGACTCCAGGTGCATTACCATCAAAAGTGACATTTCTCTTAAGGGCGCCACAGTGATTAGCACTGCTGAGTCATGGCCTGGTTCAATTGTGGCATTGAGTGCCTGTGTGGAGTCTGCATGTTCTCCCTGTGTCTGCATGGGTTTCCTTCAGGTGCTCTGGTTTCCTCCTACAGTCTGAAAGATGTGCTGCTTAGGTGGATTGGTCATGTTGAATTGCCAAGATATGTAGGTTAAATATGTATGTTGGGTGGATTGGTCATGTTAAATGTGTTGGTTTTGGAGATAAGGTGCTGGGTAAGATTCACTTTTGCTGAAATAGTGCAGATTTGATGGGCCAAATGGCCCCCTTCTGCACTTAGGGATTTTACAACTCTTGTAGAGTGGGGGCTGGAATTAAGTAAGAAACAATGAGGAAACTATCCACTGAAGTGGCAGGTTGGGGGAGCAGACTGTGAGTTGAACGGGTTTATTTGAAATTCTCAAGTACTACAAATTCGTGAAAATAACAAGAAAGTCCCACTTCCTCAACAGATCTTCTTTCTGTATTCAGTCCCCAACGTTTATCTTGATCATTCTAGGAAGCTAGTCGCCCACTGGAATAAATGTGGTTTATTACACAATATATTATTATGTCATCTCACCCTCTCAGAATTAAGGCGAGGGAAGTATTTTTTTAATTCTAGTTTTTGCCTTCTATTCCAAAACAACTGCAAATTGGAAAATAAAAGAGAGGATTGCATTTATATAGTACCTTCCAAAACAACTAGATGCCCCAAGGTCCTTTATTACCAATGAAGTAATTTTTGAAGTGTTTCACTGTCAAGACAGAAGCTAACCACTCTCACCAATTTCTATAGATGCACCATTAGAAAGCATCCTTTTCAAATATATCACAGCTTGGTATAGCTCCTGCTCTGTCCAAGGCCACAAGAAGCTACAAAGGCTTGTGAACGTAGCCCAGTCCATCACACAAACCAGCCTCCCATCCATTGACTCTGTCTACAATTCTTGCTATCTCAGCAAAGCAGCCAGCATAATTGAGGACCCAATGCACCCCAGACAGTCTCTCTTCCACTTTCTTTAGTCGGGAAAAAGATACAAAACTCTGAGGCCACCAACGGACTCAAGAACAGCTTCTTCCCTGCTGCCATCAGATTTTTGAATGGACCTATCTTATGTTAAGCTGATCTTTCTCCACACCCTTGCAATTACTGTAACACTACATTCTGCGCATTTTCCTTTCCTTCTCCCCTATAAATGAATGGTATGTTTGTCTGTATTTTAACTTTTCATTGTATCCCAATGTATCTACCAATAATAAATCAAATCAAATCCAATTTCCACACAACAAACTCCCACAATCAATGTGATGACGAACAAATAAACTAACTTTGTGATACTGATTGAGGGACAGATCTTGGCTGGGGCACGAAGGATAATATTCTAGTCTTCTTTGAAACTAAAGGCTCTTTTACATTCATCCATCTGGAGCGTAGACAGATTTTTGGTTTATGGTCAAATGATATCTCTGACAGTGCCGCACTCTTACAGTACTGCACTGGAATGACAATCGAGATCTTGTGCTCAAGATCTGGAGGGGGACTGACACGCTGGAGGGTAATATTACTCAAGTACCACGACACTGCTGTTGGATTTGCCTGTGTCCTTCTTAGGGTCGGGAGGGGGAGTCCCTTGTTTAAAGGTAACTAGTATCCAATCATGAGATGTAGCACTGGTTTGAGGAGTGTTGGTGACTATACTGAAGCCAAAGTCCTGCCTTGCATCCGATCCCCAGGCTTCTCTCTCACGCTTACCATCCTGTGATCGTCTCCTCATAGCATCCCTACAGTGCAGAAGGAGGCCATTCAGCCTATCGAGTCTGCACCCGGTATCTTACACAGACCCTTTCCCCCACCCTATCCCCATAACCCCATACATTTAGCATAGCTAATCCACCTAACCTGCACATTTTTGGACTGTGGAGATAACCTAAGCACACACGGGTAGACTCCACACAGACAGTTACCCGAACGCAAAATTGAACCAGAGTACATGGTGCTGGGAGGCAGTAATGCGATCATGGCTGATCGTCCAACTCAATAGACTAATCCTGCTTTCTTCCCACAATCTTTGATCCCATTCGCTCCAAGTGCTATATCCAGCTGCCTCTTGAATACATTCAATGTTTTGAAGTCCATTACTTCCTGTGGTAATGAATTCCACCGGCTCACCACTCTTTGGGTGAATAAATGTCTCCTCATCTCTGTTCAAAATGGTTTATTCCTAATTCTCAGACTGTGACCCCTGGATCTGGACTCCCCCACCATCGGGAACATCCTTCCTGCGTCTACCCTGTCCAGTCCTCTTAGAATTTTATAAGTCTCTATGAGATTCCCCCTTGTTCATCTGAACTCCAACAAAAACAATCCTAACCTAGTTAATCCCTCCTCCTACATCAGTCCCGCCATCCCTGGAATCAGGGTGGTGGGAGATTGTGGTAGAATTATGGTAATGTCACTGGATTGATTATCCAGAGACCCAGGGTAGCACTTTGGGGACCTGAGTTCAAATCCCATCACAGCAGATGGAGAAATTTGAATTCAATAAAAATTAGAAGTTTAATGATGACCATGAAATCACTGTTGTAAGTACCCATCTGCCCCGTTATCTGCCATCCTTACCCCTTACCTGCAACGTGCCAACATTGATAGCCATGTTCCACCTGCATGAGGACAGCCTCAACTGGGATCTTGGGTTCATGTCACACTACAAGTAACCTCTCACCCATACTGCCTAGGTTTGCAAAATCCCTCTAACCATCCCTATAACCAGTAAAGATACTGACTATCTAGCTGATCAATGCCCCTCATTATTTTAGAAACCTTATAAGATCTCAGCCTTCTACTCTCCTCAGTAAAAAGTCCCAGTTTGTCCAGTCTCTCCTTATAACTCAACCTGGCCTTTAACCTGGTGTTGTGAGACTTCTTCCAGAGCCCACCCCAGTCCAACACCAGTATCTCCATATCATGCCTATGTACATGTGACTGCAGGCCCACAGCAGTGTGGGTGACTCTTAAAATATCCTCTGAAATCTCAGTTGGTGGCTCAGCCAGCAATGCGCATAAATCCATGAATAAATGAAAAAAGACTAATCCAATTTCAGTGAGTTAAAATTTAATACTTACAAAGAACAAAGAACAACACAGCACGGGAAATAGGCCCTTCGGCCCAACGAGCCCACGCCGCCTTAAACATAAACTGTCAATGAGAAAGGAACAAGCTGTGCAGTTTTTTTTTAGGTTTATTGTTAGTGTCACAAGTGGGCTTAGATTAACATTGCATAGAATCAGAATCCTACAGTGCAGAAGGAGACTACTTGGCCCATTGAATCTGCACTGACCACAATCCCACCCAGGTCCTATCCCCACAATCCCATGTATTTATCCTTCCAATTCCTCCTGTCACTAAGGGGCAATTTAGCTTTACCAATCTATCCTAACCTGCACGTCTTTGGACTGTGGGAGGAAACCGGAGCACCCGGAGGAAACCCAAGCAGACACGGGGAGAATGTGCAAACTCCAACCTAGACAGTGACCCAAGCTAGGAATGGAACCCGGGTCCGCGCCGCTGTGAGGCAGCAGTGCTAACCGCTGCGAGAGACTAGAAACATAGTCTAAGTGATAAGCTGATTGAAAAATATACCAAAGTACAACAAAAAAAGATTAAAATAGACAAGTAAGGGCAAAAAGGAAAGAAGGAAAGATCAAAACTACGACAGAGTGGACCACTCGGCATTTATCAGGAAGGCACAAAGGTCGTCGCATGTACTCTGCCCCCGACAAGCTTCCAGACAGGAAACATGTAACACTGCTACATGTCACTGTTACACAATGATTTCCAGTTCAAATATTCTTCACCAGAACCTCCTACATAGACTGTTCCAACAGCAGAAAATCCACTTCTCAAAGTAAATATAGTTGAGCCCATGGTTAAAGTACCTTTGTTTTCTATGATGCACTAACCAGTCAATTCGCTACTTCTCCAAATCACATTATCATAGATTTCTAGGAAAAAAAATCTTTTTTTGTGTGTGTTTGGCAAAAAATATACTTTATTCATATAAAATCTGGAAGATACATTGCAAAATATTGCCAATTATTACAACAGTAAAGCACAATGATATTTCTGCCAGAGAACTGGGACTAGTTTAGTGGTACAAACATGGCGGCATGGGCAAGTTGGGCCGAATGGCCTGTTTTCCAAGCTGTAAACCTCAATGACTCCACTTCTCTATCAAGGTGCATTCTGAAATGCTTTGGTTCAATCATCAGAACATTACAAACATTTCAATATTTTCTTTACTTGGGAATACAATTCTGTTCAGACTATATACATTGTTCAAGCTACAATCTTCAATACTGTTACACGCAGTTCAGATTAAACACGCAGTCTGCATGGTTTTACCTGGTTTCTAGTCCCTCGGTGTACATTGCCTGAGAGGCCTTACACAGTGGCCTTTCCCCCTTACCCTTTGGCGGTAGCTACTCCAGGCTTGAGTGTGTCCCTCAGCATGTAGCCCTGGGCTTTGAAATGTTCCAGTCTGCAATACTCAGTCCAGGACAATTCTTTGCAATGGAAGATCAACAGATTTCGGGCAAACCAAAGAGTGTCTTTCCCCAAGTTGATAACCCCCAGCAGCAGTTGATGTTTGTCTGTGTGTGTGTCCCTGGGAATAGCCCATAGAGCACAGAGTCCTTCATCACAGAGCTGCTCAGGACGAAGCTTGACAAATACCACCTCACCTCTCTCCAGATCTTCTTTACAAAGACACACTCCACAAGGAGTGCGACAATGGTCTCTTTCCCCCCACAGTCACCTCGAGGGTGATTTGATGATGGGGTGAAACTCCAAATGAGATGAAGGATCTGACAGGGGGGTGCACTTCTCACCAGCCAAACCAGGTCTTGGTGCTTGTTTGAAAGTTCTGGTGATGAGGCGTTCTGACAGTCTGTTCAGGGAACCGTCCGACAAGATCCACCATTGCCTTTTCCCTAAGGACTTCGAAGATATTACATGCAGACTATTGCTTGATCATCTTGTGGTCAAATGTATTTTACTGAAAACTTTTTCCACCAGGGAAGGTGATATGGCACAGTCCAAATATTCTGTGGCACGTGGCCAGACTTATCCTCCCCAACATTGGGGACAGGTAGAACTTCAGTTTGTAGTGACATTTCGTGTTTAAATCATAGAATCCTACAGTGCAGAAGGAGGCCATTTGACCAGTTAAGCCTGCACTAATAGCAATCCCACCCAGGCCCTATTCCCGTAACCCCACATATTTACCCCTAAGGGCGGTTTAGCATGGCCAATCCACCTAACTGCACATCTTTGGTCTGTGGGAGGAAACCCACGCAGATATAGGGAGAACATGCAAACTCCACACAGACAGTCACCAAAGCCGAGAATTGAACCAATGTCCCTGGCGCAGTGAGGGAATGAAAGGACACAGTACCAGCTCATACCAACGCTACCAACTCAAGGGAGAAGATGAATGCCAGCTTGAAAAACAGGAGGGGATGGAGAAGAGTGCCAGGATGAGTTTAAGTTTATTTATTAGTGACACAAGTAGGCTTACATTAACACAAAATGTTACTGTGAAAATCTGCTAGTCGCCGCATTCTGGCACCTATTTGGATACATTGAGGGAGAATTTGGCATAGCCATTGCACCTAATCAGCCCGTTTTTCGGAGTGTGGGAAGAAACAGGAGCACCCGGAGGAAACCCACACAAACACGGGGAGAATGTGCAAACTCCACACAGATAGTGACCCGAACTGGGTCCCTGGCACGCGATGCATCAGTACTAATCACTGTGCCATCCCAAATGAACTGCAAAGTTTGGAGGGGAGAGTTTGTCTGCGAAAGGGATATATATTTGAATGAGGTTACATTCGCTCTCCGAACCTACTCTGAGAGGGGCCAGGTGTCTTTGTGACCTTCTATGTTGGGGCTTTAATGTGGGCAAATATCTATCAAAATCTCTTTTGGGGAACTGATAGTCTGGCTGTGACACGGAAAAAAAATCCCAGATGTAAATTAATTCTTCTTTTCTGGATATGTTGTCTAAAAATGCAACAATTTATACTTAATAACATTGTGCCTTTCACGAAATAAAACACTGGGCACTTTATGGGAAATTATAATGCAAAATAAGACATTAGGCCACCTAGGGCAATATTTAGCTTGACTGACTAAATGCCAAGAATGTTTAAAATGAGACAGGATGCATTCTTTTAATGTAATAATTCTAAATTTGCCAAGGCCCATAGGGAAAATTCCATGAATTACAGCTAAACATTCTCCCTTCAATATTTAAATTTCTCCTTTAGCCTTTTACTTAACTACTACCCTTTCCTTCAAAACCAATGAGGCAATTCTGTGTCTATGCATGGCTCAACTTATAAAACCCATTGGGTCATTCTCACTTGAAGTGCTGGGAGTACATGGCCATAGCAGATTGGTCTCCTGTTCTCTATCTACCTGATTTTATTTTCCACCAAAACTAATGAAGGAAAAATGGGAGCCTTGTATCCAATGGGCGGATTGGTAGAAAGGGCGGCATCTTGGCACAGTGGTTAGCGCTGCTGCCTCACAGCGCCAGGGACCTGGGTTCGATTCCCGGCTTGGGTCACTGTCTGTGTGGAGTTTGCAAGTTCCCCCTGTGTCTGTGTGGGTTTTCTCTCACAGTCCAATGATGTGCAGGTTAAATGAATTGGCCATGGTAAATTCTCCCTCTGTGTACCCAAACAGGTGCTGGAGTGCTAGGAGATTTTCACAGTAACTTCATTACAGTGTTAATGTAAGCCGACTTGTGACTAATAAGTAAACTTTACTGCTCTCACAAGGCAGTGAAACTGTAGAATTCTTCCCACAGCAGACTATAAAGGCTGGACATTAACTATGTTCAAGGCTGGGATAGATTTTTTGCCAGTAAGGGAGTCGAAGGCTATGGGGATAAGGCGATAAAGTGGAACTGAAGATTATATTAGATCAGTCATGATGTCATTAAATGGCAGAGCAGACTCAATGGGCTGAATGGCCTACTTCCGCTCCGACATCACATGGTTCTTATATTTATCAGGATCAAGTGTAATATTGACATGGTTGAAATCATTAGGTTACATTTTAGCTTCATTTGAAGCAATTTATTTTTAAACTGGCATCTTGGGATTTTGGCTAAGATGCAAATGAGATCAAGCCTTGGAGGAGGAGCTCTGCCCACTCGCTTGGATCATGTAAATCAAGTCCAAAGCAGGAGGTGAGAGCTCGGTCTTGTCAGCTTGGATCAGGAATGTCTCAACTTGTTGAGACTCTGAATTGGACCTGATTGGATTGAGTTGGAATAAAAACAAGAAAAAAACAGGAATAAATCAAGAAACTGGTCACCGTCCCTAGGTCACCATTACAACACAAGAGTTCACAAGACGATTTCTCTACACAAGGTGCCGGAGCTGAAGAAAAGTGATGTTCAACAATGAGAAGATTTTGCAAAGGCAACATTTAGTGTCGGGCTATTCCAACACTGTCACACACAAGTGAATCATCTAATTCTCTCCTGACATTGACATTTTCCAATATTCCTGCCGCAGTCACTAACCTTCGAGTGATGCCAGTTGTTGTTTTTATTCCCTGCCATGCTGAGTGAACGTGGGTTGCAGAATAAGGCAGCATAGAGGCAGTTCACAGTAAACAAAACTGGTCCAACAACATTCAGAGTCATCTGTTTTCACAGGGAGGGAAGCAGTATATTAATCTTTCTCCTGTTTATGCCTGTTTGATTTGATTTATTATTGTCACACGTATTAGTACATAGTGAACAATATGGTTTCTTGAATGCTATACAGGCAAAGCATACCATTCATAGAGAAGAAAACAAGAGAGTGCAGAATGTAGTGTTACCGTCACAGCTAGGATGTAGAGAAAGATCAACTTAGTGCGAGGTTGGTTGACTCAAAAGTCAGCAGGGAAGAAGCTGTCCTTGGGTCAGTTGGTACTTGACCTCAGGCGTTTGTATCTTTTTCCCAATGGAAGAAGGTGGAAGAGAGAATGTCCAAGGTGCATGGGGCCTTTAATTATGCTGGCTGCTTTGCTGAGATAGTGTAAGGTGTAGACAGAGTCAATGGAGAGGAGGCTGGGTTGTGTGATGGATTGGGCCACATTCATGATCTTTTATAATTTCTTGTGGTCTTGGACAGAGCAGGAGCCATACCAAGCTGTGATACAACGAGAAAGAATGCTTTCTTTGATGCATCTGTAAAAGTTGGTGAGAGTCGTAGTTGACGTGTATGTAAGAATATAAGAAATAGGAGCAGGAGTAGGCCATCTAGCCCCTCGAGCTTGTCCCACAAGTCACTAAGATCATGGCTGATCTGAAAGTAGTTCAGTTCCACTTATCCATTTGCTCCCTGTAACATTTAATTCCTATATTGGTCAGAAATCTATTTACCTGTGACTTAAATATATTTAACGAGGAAGCCTCCACCGCTTCAATAGGCAGAGAATTCCAAAGATTGACTACTCTCTGAGAGAAGAAGTTCCTCCTCAACTCTGTTCTAAATTGACTCCCCCTTATTTTGAGGCTGTGCCCTCTTGTTCTTGTTTCCATTCTAAATGGAAATAATCTCTCTGCCTCTACCCTGTTTAGCCCCTTCATTATCTTACATGTCTCTATAAGATCCTCTTTCAGCCTCTAAACTCTAATGAGTACAGGTCCAATCTACTCAATCTCTCCTCATAAACTAACCCCCTCATCTCCATTATCAACCTGGTGGACCTGGTGAACATAGGCGGCATGGTGGTTAGCACTGCCACCCCACAGTTCCAGGGACGCAAGTTCAATGGTTTGAATCCCGGCTTCAGTCACTATCTGTGTGGAGTTTGCACGTTCTCCCTGTGTCTGCGTGGGTTTCCTCCGGGTGCTCTGGTGTCTTCCTGCACTCTGAAAGAGGTGCTGGTGAGGAGCATTGGCCATGCTAAATTCTCCTCGGTGTACCCAAACAAGGGGATTTTCACAGTAATTTCATTGCAGTGTTAATATAAGCCTACCAGTGACACTAAAAAGTAAACTTTTAAAAGATCCTCAATCTTACAGTTCTCATCCTCAATTTCAAACTCCTCCACTATGTTACCCGTCCCTTTCTCTGGAGCCTCCTCCAGATCTACAACCCTCCAACATATCTGCAATTTTGGAGAGTTGTATATCCCCTATTTTAATCATTTGGAAACATTAAACAACAATACAGCAAAACCAGCCAGCCATTGTAAGCTAAGCCCAGTAGCAACAAATCAGCCTCAAATATATCCCACCTCCTCAACACCAGCACCAAAAGGGAACTGAACATTTCCTTAATGGCAAGAAGCAAGACAGCAGCAAAATAAACCACAAAACAACCTCCTCAGCAAACTTTCTGGCTCTTCATGGGCTGCAGCTGTTCAATCTTAAGGACTTCAGCTCTTGTTACCTTCTGCTCGACTGCAGATTACTATGTACCCGTCTGATACAATTCATCCCGTATCTAGCTCAACACCATAATGCATGGATGGCATAGTGGCACAGTGGTTAGCAGTACTGCCTCACAGTGCCCTGGACCCAGGTTCAAATCCTGGCTCGGGCCACTGTCTGTATGCAGTGTGTATGTTCTCCCCGTGTCTGTGTGGGTTTCCCCTGGATGCTCCAGTTTCCTCCACAGTCCAAAGATGTGTTGATTGGCCATTCTAAATTGTCCCTAGTGTCAGGGGATTAGTAGGGTAAATATGTGGGGTTACAGGATTAGAGTCAAGTTGGTATTGTGATTGATACAGACTTGATGGGCCAAATGGCCTCCTTCTGCACTGTAGGGATTCTGTGATATCACCTCTGGTATCCTCCAATCAGCTCAACTCCCCTGGCTCCCAGCCCTAAGCAACATCCCACCCCCTCACATAAGGAGGAAGGTTGTAACAAAAAAGCTCCTGGAGAAGATGTGCATGGGACTAAGCTTGTCGCTACCCAAGAACCGTATCAATCCTAACCCTCCCGTCATGCTCCCCTGTATGGTGAAGACCAACGTGCCGAGGAATAACAGCAGAGGCTCTCTGACTGCAGGAATGGAACCAGCAAGCTACCACTTCCTCATCACGCATCCCACAGCCTTCCCACATGGTTTCAATCTGTCACACCAACACTGAGCACTCCTTACCCATTTCCACGTTGGCGAAGCCCTTTATGCAGCAAACTGACACAAGTGGGGCCTTGCAGGGAGCCTGGACTATCTCCGTGTTTCACCCCAATTAATAACTCACATCATTGAAGATTGCCCCCTGACAACATTCAGCGTAGGACTGAGAAAGCACCATTTAACCACTGCCGAAGCTATTTCCTCCTGGTTTGGTGAACACTGCATAGGTTAAAAAAGATTGTCAGTGTGCAGAAAGCTGCCTGAGTCCGAACCTCGGGAATTCCCTCCTTAAGGCTCCATCATCTCCCAACCTCACTTTCCTCCTGTAAAATGCTTCTAAAAACCTATCTCTTTAACCAAGTCATAGCATTCCTGCAGTGCAGAAGGAGGCCATTTGCCCCATCGAATCTGTCTCAGTCACGATCCCACCCAGGCTGTAACCCCATAATACCATGCATTTACCCTAGCTAATCCCCCTGATACTAGGGTCAATTCAGCATGGCCATACTCTGTAACCCCACATCTTTGGACTATGGGAGGAAGTCAGGACACCTGGAAGAAACCCACACAGGCATGGGGAGATTGTGCAGACTCCACATAGACAGTGACCTGAGGCTGGAATTGAACCTGGCTCTCTGGTGCTGTGAAGCAGCAGTGCTAACCACTATGCCACTGTGCCACCACAAATCTTTAGTCATCTGCTCTAATACCTCCAAATATGGCTAGGTGTCAAATGTAACTTGGTAATGCTCCTGTGGAGTGCCTTGGGAATTTCAACTACATTAGCGACATTACATAGATGTTGTTTTGACTTTTGATCAGAACAGATCCTGGCCAATGTATTTGGCAAGCTACAAGTGTTTGGCCATATGGCAACCTGGACATTATTGCTCAGAGGTTGTGCCCTTTAAAATATCACATGTGCATGGGCTTACAAAATAACTTAAAGGTACCTTGCATACATTGATGTACGGAGGGATCTTGAGGTTAAAGTGCATCGCTCCCTGAAAGTGGCCACACATACAATAGGGTGGCAAAGAAGGTGCATTGCATGCTTGCCTTTATCATTCAGGGCACCGAGTCCAAGAATCAGGATGTCATGTTGCAGCTTTATATAACTTTGATTAGGCCGCACTTAGATTATTGCAATCAATTTTAGTTGTCACATTGCAGGGAGGATGTGGAGGCTTTGGAGAGGGTGCAGAAGAGATTTACCAGGATGCTGCCTGGATTAGAAAATATGCGCAATAAGAAGGGGCAGAAAAAGTAGGGTTGTTTTTTTTCTGGAGTGGCAGACGCTGAGGGGAGACCTAATCGAAGTCTATAAAATTATGGGAGATATAGATGGGGTTGACAATCAGACTCTCTTTTTCCCAAAATTACTAGGGATGAGAGGGGAAAGTTCAAAAGAGGGGCAAGTATCTTACACAGAGACTAGTAGGTGTCTGGAACACGCTGCCATGGGTGGTGCAGGAGGCAGATACAATAAGGACATATAAGGAACTTTTAGATAAGCACATGAATATGCAAGGAATAGAGAGATATGGACCAAGGACAGGCAGGAGGGTTTAGTGTAATTTGATGTCATTATGGGCGCAACATTGTGGGCTTTACTGTTCTGTGTTCTATGTTCTATGTTCATTTAAAGGAACAGCTATTCATGATGAAAATAATTTAGTGGGACATTGTCCTAACAGTGGATCAAAAATCTTTTTTTCTATTTTTTTCAGGTATGGTATGTATCAAGTATTAGTATATTTAAGATTGCCATTAAATAAATTAAGAATAGTATTAAGAAATTGTGGGAAGTATTGGATGCAAAGAGAAGTCATGTAAAGTTGCTAAAAAGTACCAAGCCGTCATTTAGAAAATTTATTATAGGAGGGAAGTATACTATAAATGCTAGAACTCTTAAAAGCATTAACATACAGAGGGATCTAAGTGTACAGGTTCACAGTTTCCTGAAAGTGGCAATACAAGAAGGCGTATGGCATGCTTGCTTTCATCAGTTGGGGAAAGTGGGGGCAAAAATTGGCAAGTCATGTTGCAGCTGTATAGAACTTTAGTTAGGCCACGCATTTGCGTACATTTCTGATTGCCACACTAGCAAAAGGATGTGGAAGCTTTGGAGAGGGTGCAGGAAAGATTTACTAGGATGTTGCCTGGTATGGAGGGTATGGGGAGAGATGGGACAAGCTTGGTTTGTTTTCACTTGAACATCGGAGGCTGAGGGGGGCCTGATAAAAATTTTAAAGATTCTGAGAGTGATGGATAGAGTGGCTCTGTTGTTATTCCTCCTGTTGAGTAGCTGCTCTCCTGATTTGTCCCTTTGTTTAATTTAGTTTAATTGACTATACTAAAGATATACTAAAGATATTTCCAGTGCTGTGTTGTTCTTTGTTCTTTGTTCTTTATATAAATAGGGATAGACTTAAGATAATATAAATGGGGAAAGCTGAGATACAGGCGATGGGGGAGGGGAGTATCAGTTGACTGGGAACTGGGTGAATAAACTCTCTTCAGCACAGAAAGCTGCGGTGTCTTAGTTCTAACTTCGCCAATCAGCATGGATCCCGTTAACATCCAAAGCTTCAGGAAACTGTTGAAAATACAAAAGCAAACTATTATAGAAACTGGCAACTGAAATAAAAACATAAACATGCCGAAAATGCTCAGCAGTTAAGGCAGCACCTGTGGAGAGAAGCAGAGTTAACCTTTCACCAGAATGGTGTTGAAAATGTTGTGTTGAACTGCCATTTACTTACAGGACAAAAGAGGTTTGGGGTCTCAAGGTTGGATAATTGGTATTTCTGCCTGGATACAAGGCCAATAAGATTCAAGTTGTCATATTACTTTGAGGGTAAGACTTTCTTAGATATCTCTGAAAATTGACAGACACATGGGACTTTATGACTTCGCTGTAGCTAGGCTTGTAAAATCTCGCTCTAGATCAACCCAGAATTCTGTTCTGCGAGCCTCGCTCATCCCGATTTTTGGGTAAGGCAGATTATCCAATTCCAGGGCTAGCGTGGTGATAAAATTCCACCCCGCAGTCAATCAGAATCTGGGTAGGAGAGAGCAGTTGGAGGCCAAATGTCTCTTCAATTACGCAAGCATGTGAGTGGGAGTTCATCTTTGGGTTAAAAACACCAAACTCGTAAAGATTTAAAATGAAGCAAAAAAATTCACTAAGCCTGAGTGAGAGGGAGAATCTCCAGGAAACACCATCAAAGTGAAAGACAGTTCTGGTGTTAGAAGTTATTAGGCAGAGAAAGGAAAAGAATGGAAGTAAACCATCGGGAGTTAAGAATTATATTGAACTCATTCGAGGGGAATTGAATGTTTACTTAAGGGACAGTGTAAATTACTTTGAAATGATTTTTATTGTTTGCACTTAGAGTAAAAGAGAAACTTCTGCACTGTATTTTAAAGTTTAAGAGGCTTACAACAATAGTGTTTAGTCCGTAGTGCTTTCAGTCTGTTTGCTACAGTAAAATTCACAAAATCTTATACCACCCTTTCAGCTTCAAAAAGCAACATGTTATATCATCCTTTGGGGAGGTGATGGCCTAATGGTATTATCGCTAGATTGTTAATCCAGAAACTCAACTAATGCTCTGGGGACCCAGGTTTGAATCCTGCCACAGCAGATGGTGGAATTTGAATTCAATAAAAAATATCTGGAATTAAGAATCTACTGATGACTGTGAAACCATTGTTGATTGTTGGAAAATCTGATTCACTAACGCCATTTGGGGATGGAAATCTGCTGTCCTTACCTGGTCTGGCCTACATGTGACTCCAGAGCCACTGCAATGTGGTTGACTATCAACTGTTCTCCAAGGGCAACTTGGGGTTGGAAAAAATACAGGCCAGCCAGCCACACCCATGTTCCAAAAATGATTTTTTTAAAAAACTGGATGTTCAAATTTATTTTTTTAAAGTTGGCAGTCTCTATGAGGATCATAAATCTGAGTGTGTTTCTTAGCAGAAACTAGGGGGCATAGATTTAAAATGATTGAGGGCTGCACAGTGGTATAGTAGTTAGCACTGCTATCTCACAGCGCCAGGGACCTGGGTTCAATTCTGGCTTGGGTCACTGTCTGTGAGGAGTTTGCACATTCTCCCTGTATCTGCATGGGTTTCCTCCAGGTGCTCTGGTTTCCTCTCACAATTCAAAGATGTGCTGGTTAGATGCATTGGCCGTGCTAAATTCTCCCTCAATGTACCTGAACAGGCACTGGAGTGTGGCAACTCGGGGATTTTCGCAATAACTTCACTGCAGTGTTAATGCAAGACTACTTGTGACTAATAAATGAATATGTTTAAATAATCTTAAACTAGAAGGATTAGAGGTGAGATGATGAATTTCTCTTTCATTTGGAGGGTTGTAGTGTTCTGGTACTCACTGTGTGAAAGAATGATAGAGGGAGAAACCCTCGACTCATTTGAAGCTGACTTGTTTTGCATTTGAAGTGCTACAGGGCTACAGTCCAAATGTTGGGAATGTGGAATTAGGCTGGATTTTAGCCATCGCAGACGTGATGGGCCAAATGGCCTCTTTCCATCCTATAGGCATTCTTCAGTTTTATGAATTTAACCCATTACACTGTAGTCATTTTGTAATACAGAACTTAAGTATTGCGGGAAAAAAAATCGTGGTATTTCTCAGCAGAAAGTTCAATGACTAGGAAGTGTAGATTTAAAGTAATTGGTGATTGGGGGCAGCACGGTGGCACAACACTAATGCTTCACAGGGACCTGGGTTGGATTCCGGGTCGCTGGCGTTGACAGAATAATTCACAAGAATACCAATCGGGACGGAACAACAATTTATACTGCACGAGAAGAGTGCACTTTAGATCACAAGTGAACTCTGATTGTTGGAGATGTTGCCATGGAGAATGCACCAGTTAACTGATGGCTGACAGGCAACTGTCAAGCTTTCCTTAAATTCAAACCAGGAAGATTGATCCTGATTGGTCATGATGTAGCCCCAGGGAATGAACCACAGAATGATTGTCACTTATGTTGTTTTGTTGAAAATGGCACAGTATGTGCCTACTCTCCCTGTCTGCAAAGGGGACTGGGCTCTGTGCATTAATATATGTAGCTTCTACTATGCGTAAGTGAAACTAACCGTGAGCCCCACTGATAAAAGCTTCAAAAACATGTTTTTTTTCAGCAAAATTCATCGTTCAGAGTATTAATAGTCCAATTTGAAGGACTTTTTAAATGATGCAATACAATAAATCCACATAACAAAATTGCTTAGAGCTCACCCTTCGGTTAAGAAGGACGCAGCGAGTAAGCTCTCTGATTGCAAAAACTCAGTGAAATGTCATTGCTTTTAGTAAACTTTTTGCTGCGGTTTTCAGTTCTACAACTAGAATGACTAACAAAAAAAAAATCAGCTTCCACAAAAGCTACAAAGTCAAGAGGGACTTAACCCAAAGGTGTAAAAGTTAAGTTGATTGGCCACGCTATATTGCCCCTTAATGTCAGGGGAATTAGTATGGTAAATGTGTGGGGTTACAGGGATAGGACCTGAGTGGGATTGCTACTGGTGCAGGTTCGATGGGCCGAATGGCTGCTTCTGCACTGTGGGGATTCTATGATTCTATGAAATGCAAGAATACTCAGTGCCACCTACAAGAGTCAGATACTTTAAGTAAATATACTTAAAAACAAGATAGGTTAACAAAGGAAGAGTTATTTGTGAGTGATTCAGACTATTGTTTCTGATGAAACACCAACAGAAATCCCTGCGCCCAAATCTTGCTGGTGTTCATGCTGATGGGATTCTTTTTTTATTATTCATTTATGGGATGTAAGCATCATTCACTGGGTCCAGCCCCCCTGACTACATTCCATTTTGGAAGGCATTTAAGAGCAGGAGTTAAATGTAGATCAGGTAAAGGTGACAGATTTCCTTCCCTAAAGGACGTTAGTGAATCAGATGGGCTTTTATGACAATGGATTTATCGTCATCATCATCATATGCTTTCAATTCCAGTTTTTTTTATTGAATTCAAATTTCACCATCTGCCATAATGGGATTTGAACCCGGGTCCCGTATGTCCAGTTATCCCTTTAGCCCCAAGAGTTGTATCTAGAACAAAGAACAAGTACAGCGCAGGAATAGGTCCTTCACTCCTCCAAGCCAATCATGATGTCCTTCTGCCTTTAAACGGTCTGTATCCCTCTATTCCCTCCCAATTCATGTACCCATCCAGATGCCTCTTAAATGTTGCTAATGTGCCTGCTTCCACCACCTCCTCTGGCAGCACATTCCAGGCATCCACTGCTCTGCATGAAAAATTAACCCTGCACACCTCACCTTGAACACAGTCAAGGGCCAAAGGGCCTGTTTCTGAGCTGTAATTTTCTTTGGTTCTATGGTTCTAACCGCTGCCCCTTATAATTGACACTCCCACCCTGGGAGAAAGCCTCTATCTACCCTTTCTATGCCTCTCATAATTTTATACACCTCTATCAGGTGTCCCCTCAGCCTCCATTCTTCCAGGGAAAACAATTCTAGTTTATTCAACCTCTCCTCATAGTCAATACCCTTGAGACCAGGCAACATCCCAGTGAACTTTCTTTGCACTCCTTCAAAAGCTTCCACCTCCTTTTGGGAGTATGATGGCCAGATCTGCATGCAAAACTCCAAATGCGGCTCAACCAAGGATTTATATAGCTGCAACATAATTTGCCAACTCTTGTACTCAATTTCCTGGCTGATGAAGGCAAGCAAGCCATATGTCTTCTTATTCATCTTGGCTAATTTCTTCTTGAAATCAAATAACGTTTTGGCCTCAACTACATTCTGTGATAGTGAACAACACACATTCACCACACTGATGAAATTTTTCCTCACCTCAGTGCTCCAACCCCTAGTTCTGGATTCACCCACTATGGGAAACGTTCTTTCTCAATCTACCCTGTTAGAATTTTATAAGTTTCTGTGAGAAGCTCACTCTTCTAAACTCCAATGAATACAATCTTAACTGACTTAGTCTCTCGTCATATGACAGATCTGCCATCCCAGGAATCAGCCTGGTAAACCTTCACCCTACTCCCTCTATAGCAAGGACATTCTTCCTCAGTTAAGGACACCAAAACTGCACACAATACCCCAGGTGTGGTCTCGCCAATACTCTGTAAAATTGCAGCAAAACATCCCTATCCCTCTGCTCAAATCCTCTCATTGTGAAGGCCAATATACTATTTGCTTTCTTTACTGCCTGCACGCTTACTCTCGGTGACTGATGCACGAAGACACCAAGGTCACGTTGACAATCCCGGAACAACATGGATGAGCCTGATTTTCCCCTGATTTCAGGCCCCACAATGACATTTCCAGTGGTGATCACTGGATTGTGATTGGGAGTGTGAATCCTATTCCTCTGCATCTATTCCTGCCATATGAGGCCAGCTAACCCAAAAATAATATCAGGGAATTCTGGATGAACTCAGTGGGTCCTCCAGCCTTTGGGGAGAGAGAAACCAATATTTCAGGTCCATATGACTCTCCTTCAGCTAACTTAAAATTTAGTTTATTTCTTAGTGTCACAAATAGGCTTACATTAACATTGCAGTGAAGTTACTGTGAAAATCCGCTAAATTCAGTATGGACTAGGCTTGAACCATTCATCTTTCTGATGGGTATGCCAATGGATGTAGCAATGTGTACTTATTTTACTGGACCAGTAATGTGGAATTGAAATTCAGTTTAATGGAATAAATCTGAAATTTAAAAAAAATCCAACATGATTAAAAAACCCAACCAGTTCATTGGAAATCTGCTATTCTTATCCAGTCTGGCCTACATGTGACTCCAGACACAGAGGCAATGAGGTTGATTCTTAAGTGCCTTTTGAAAGGACCCATCAGTTTGAAGTTGAAGCTTACTTATTCGTTTCACATTAGACTTGCATTAACATTGCAATGAAGTCACTGTGAAAATCCACCAGTTGCCACACTCAAGCACCTTCTCGGGTACAATGAGAGAGAATTTAGCATCTAATCAGCACGTCATTCAGACTGTGGGAGGAAACCGGAGCACCCGGAGGAAACCCACGCAGGCACGGGGAGAATGTGCAGACTTCGCACAGAGGATCACCCAAACCTTGGAATCGAAATCTGGGTCCCTGGCACTGTGAGGCAGCAGTGCTAACCACTGTGCCACCCTATTGCCCAAAACCGCTATCAAAACTGCAATGGCGAAATGCAGCATTTCAAGGAGATGGCTTGATCACCACAAACTTCTCAAAGACTGTTAGGAATGGCCTATAAGTGCAACACCCACATCCTGTGAATAAATACTTTAAAAAAGAATCTGTGTCTTGACCAGCTTGGAGCAGGTGCAATGAGTCAAGATTTCAGCAGAAGTGAGAACCAAAACTGGCTGCATTTCCAATGAGTTCTTATGAAGAAACAGTAATAGTAGAAAACATGCTGAAAATACGCAGGAGTTTCTGGGGCAAGAGGGAGAACAAAAAACAAAGAAAATTACAGTATTGGAACAGGCCCTTCGGCCCTTCAAACTTGTGCTAATCATGCTACCCAACTGAACTAAAATCCCCTACCCTGTTGGGGACCATATCCCTGTATTCCTATCCTATTCATGTATTTGTCAAGAAGCCCCCTAAAAGTCACTATTATATCCTCTTCCATTAACTCCTCTGGCAATGAGTTTCAGGCACCCACCGCCTGCTATATGAAAAATCTGCCTCGTACATCTCCTTTAAACATTGCCCCTCGCACCTTAAACCTGTGCCCCCTAATAATTGACTCCTCCACCCTGGGAAAAAGCTTCTGACTATCCACTCTGTTCATGCCTCTCATAATCTTATAGACTTCTATCAGGTCGCCCCCTCAACCTCTGTCGTTCTGGTGGGAACAAACCAATTTTATCCAACCTCTCCTCACAGCTAATGCCCTCCATATCAGGCAACATCCTGGTAAATCTTTTTTGTACCCTCTCCAAAACTTCCACATCCTTCTGGTAGTGTGAGACCCAGAATTGAACATTATATTCCAAGTGCGGCCTAACTAAGGTTATATAAAGCTGTAACACAACTTGCCAATTTTTAAACTCAATGCCACAGCTGATGAAGGCATGTATGCCGTTTCATTAGAGAGAAGAAGGTTAAGAGGTGACTTAATAGAGCCATGTAAGATGATTAGAAGATTAGGTAGGGTGGACAGTGTGAACCTTTTTCTTCAGATGGAGATGGCTAGCATGAGGGCACACCCCAACATTAAGGGCATTTAAATGGTTGTTGGATAAATATGTGGATAACATTGGAATAGTGTAGGTTAGATGGGCTTTAGATTGGTGTTACAGGTTGGTGCAATATCAAGGGCTGAAGGGCCTGTACTGCCCTATAATGTTCTATATATATTCTATATGCCTTCTTGACTACCTTCTCCACCTGCATTGCCCCTTTCAGTGACCTGTGTACCTGTACACCCAAATCCCTTTGCTTATCGATACTCTTGAGGTTCTGCTATTTACTGTATATTTCCTATCTGTATTAGACCTTCCAATTTACCTCACATTTGTCTGGATTAAAATCTATTTGCCATCTCTCAGCCCAAGTCTCCACCCGATCTATATCGTGTTGTATCCTTTGATGTTCCTCATCAAAGAAGCATTTGTCGACAACAATGTTATTTTGCTGACGTTGAGGAAGAGATTACTGTTGCGGCACCAGTTCACCAGATTCTCTATCTCGTTCTTGTACTCTGTCTCGTCATTGTTTGAGATCCAACCCACTACGGTGGTAAACTTGAAAATCGAATTGGAAAGGAATTTGGCCACACAGTCATAGACTTATAGCAGGAGGTTGAGAACACAGCTTTATGAGGCACCAGTGTTGAGGATGATCGTGGAGGATCGTGTCATTTGAATTCTCTGAGGAGGTGACCAGGTGTGTAGATAAGGTAATGCAGTTGGTGTAACTTATATGGATTGCAGCAAAGCCTTTGACAAGATCCCACACGGGAGATTTGTAAAGAAGCTAAGTTCATATGGGATGCAGGGTAATTTGATAAAGTGGATTGAAAATTGGCTCAGTTGTAGGAGACAGAGGGTGATGACAGAAGGTTACTTTAGTGACTAGAAGCCAGAATCCAACATTGGGACCTGTGTTGGGCCCCCTATTATTCACCATTTATATAAACTTATTTTACATATAGTTATTCTTATACATATACTTTCTGTGGTATAGAAACATATTAAGACAGGTTTAAAAGTGACTAAATCGCTAGATCCAGATGAATTGTGCCCTAGGCTGTTGTAGGGGGAAAGGGAGGCCTGACCCAAAGTTTTAATTCCTCCCTGGCTATGGAGGAGATGCCAGGGGACTGGAGAACTACTGATGTGATCCCGCTATTTAAGAAAGGTTGTTGAGATTAACCAGGGAACTATAACACTGACCAGTGAGTCTCACTTGAGGGGTAGAAAATCTAATGGAGAAAATTCTGAAGGAGAGCATCAATCTCCACTTGGAGAGCTAAGCTTGATCAGGGAACGTCAGCATAGCTTCATCAGAGGGAGGTCATCCTAACAAATTTGAGTCAATTTTTTTGAGGAGGTGACCAGGTGTGTAGATCAGGGTCGTGCAGTTGATATACTTTATCTGGATATAGCAAAGCCTTTGACAAGTTCCACAGGGGAGATCTGTAAAGAAGACAAATACTCATGAGGTACTGGGTATTTTATGGAAATAGATTCAAAATTGGCTCAGTTGTAGGAGACAGAGGGGGATGGCAGAAGGCTGATTTAGTGACTAGAAGCCCATGTCCAGTGGCACACTATCCGGATCTGTCTTGGACCCTCTATTATTCATAATTTATATAAATGACTTAGATAACAATCTGGGGATTAGGATTAATAAGTTTGTGGATGACACAAAGATTGGATGGTGGTTAACAGTGAGGCTGAGTGTCTACAAGAAGATATAGATGGAATGTTCAAATGCACAGACAAGTGGCATTTAATCATAAAAAGTGTGAGGTGATACACTTTGGAAGAAGTAATTTGACAAGAAAGTATTTAATGGATGGCATGATGCTGAGAAGTTCTGTGGAACAAGGAGACCTTAGAATCATAGAACACTACAGTGCAGAAAGAGGCCCTTTGACCCATCGAGTCTGCACCAAATACAATCCCAGCCAGGCCCTACCCCCATATCCCTACATATTTTACCCACTAATCCCTGTAACCTATGCATCTCAGGACACTAAGAGGCAGTTATTTTAGAATGGCCAGTCAACTTAACCTGCACATCTTTGGACTGTGGAAGGAAATCAGAGCACCCCGAGGAAACCCACGCAGACAGGAGGAAAATGTGCAAACTCCACACAGACAGTGACCCGAGCCGGGAATCAAACCCAGATCCCTGGAGCTGTAAAGTAGCAGTACTAATGACTGAGCTACCGCGCCGCCATCCCCTTGTCGCGTTTGTCCGCAGATCTCTGAAAGCAGAAGGGCACGTCAGTAGGGTGGTGAAAACGTTATATGGGACACTTGCTTTTATCAATTGAGGCATAAATTCCAAAAGCAGGGATTGCAGAGGAGACTCACCAGGATGGAACATTGAAATAGAAACATAGAAACCAGAAGCAAGAGTTGGTCAGTCAACACTTTGAGCCTGCCCTACCACTCATTCTGATCATAGCTGATCATTAAATTCAATATCCTGAACCCCTCTCCCTTTCCGTCATATTGGTCCCTTTAGCCTCAAAAAACTATATCTAATTTCTTCTTGAAATCAGACAATGTTTTGGCCTTACTGTGGTAGTGAATTCTATACATTCATCATCCTCTGGGTGAAGAAACTTCTCCTCACCTCAGTTCTAAAAGGTTTACGCCTCACCCTCAAACGATGACCTGGACTCCTTCACCATTGGGAACATTCTTGCTGAATCTTCCTTCAGCTTCAGTTATGAAGAGCAGTTGGATAGGTTTAGGTTGTTTTTGCTGGAGCAGAGAAGACTGAGTGGCAATTTGATCGAGGTAAACAAGATGATGAGAGACATGGACAGAGTGAATAGGGAGCATCTGTCACCCTTAGTTGAGGATCAGTCACAAGGGGACATATGTTCAAGGTGAGGGACGGGAGGTTTGGGGGATGTGAGGAAAAATATCTTTACCCAGAAGCTGGAAATGGTCTGGGGTGCCCTGGGAAGGCAGTAGACGTGAGCTGCTTGTTTTTTAAGAACTTGAATGAGAACTTGGCACATCATAACAATCTAGGCAATGGGCTAAATGCTGGTAAATGGGATTAGATGCGTGGTCAGGTGTTTCTGCATGTGTCAGTGCAGATGGGTCTAAGGGTCTCTTCTGCGCTATATGATTCCACAATCTCTTTCCCTTCCCAAACTGCAGATGGTGTAAACATGCATCTGTTTCTTCTCCCAACATCCCATCACCCCTTCCATGCACCCCCTTCCCTCTTTCCCTCAAAAGGCCTTTTCAATGATACTATGCTTGTGCTGTTGTTCCTTTAGATACTCAGGAACGGCCATCTGGCCAATAATGCTGGAGCATGAAGTTCGGGTGGAAAAGAAGATGGTGGTGAAACATCATCACTCAATCTCACACCTAAAGCCACAAGCTCCAATTCTGGCATTGTACTTTCCAGATTCAGGCAATGCTAGATCTGCATGTGTTGAGTATTATGTGGTTTCATTGTTGGGGAAATGGTGGTGTAGTGGCAATGCCAAAGGACTAGTAGTACAGATTAATTCTCCGGGGACCTAGGGTTCAAATCCCACCGTGACAGCTGGTGAATTTTAAATTCAATTTTAGAACCTGGTTAGCACTGCTGCCTCACAGTGCCAAGGGCCCGGGTTCAATTCCAACTTCGGTTCACTGTCTCTGCGTGGGTTTCCTCCAGGTGCTCCAGTTTCCTTCCACAGTTCAAAGATGAGTGGGTTAGGTTGATTGGCCATGGTAACTTGACCCTAGTGTGGGGGATTAGTAGGGTAATTAAGACAGGTTACAGAAATAACCCATAGCTGGGATTGTGGTCAGTGCAGACTTGATGGGCTGAATGATCTCCTTCTGCACTGTATGGATTCTATGGTTCTATGAGAAACTTATCTGCCCTGAATGAATTGCGGAGCAGACTTTATGAGCCAAATAGCCTAATGCTGCTCCTAGTGTTAATGGTCTTATTATCTAACTAGAGATTGGGAATAAATGCTGGCCTAGTAAGTGATACATGCACTATGGTTAGAACTGCTGCCTCCAATGCCATAGGCCCGATTCAATTCCCAGCTTGGATCACTGTCTGTGTGGATTCTGCACATTCTTCCTGTCTCTGCATGGGTTTCCTCCCAGTGCTTCAGTTTCCTCCCACAGTCCAAAGATATGTGGGTTAGTTCAATTGGCCATGGTAAATTGCCCCTTAATGTCCTAAAGTGCATAGGTTGGAGGGATTGGTAAGTATGTGGATTTACATGGATAGGATCTGTATGGGGCATTCCAACAGAGAGTTGGAGCAAACTCAATGGGCCAAATGAGCTCCTTCCGCACTGTAGGGATTCAATGATTATGGGAAACAGAAAATATAACATGGTGGCAGCAGAGTGTCTGTGCATGAAGAAACCCAAACATTTCATACAAATTTAATATTGAATTAGAATGAAAAATCAATTTGAATTCGTGAGAGAAATGACTGAATCTTATGCAAATGAAATGGCAGCTACTGCAGCAAAAGTATGTGTGTTCCAACCCATGATATTAGAGACCAGTGATACGGTGGAAACATTTGAGAAGTTCGAACAAAAGTTCTGACATTCAGTAGTTTTCTAAAAGGCACAAGTGAAGAGGATGCAATAGTCTCCCGAGAAAAGAATTTCACACAGTCGTTAGATTGGGAAGAGGGTAAGAAGTAAACAGAATCTGAATCTGGAGATTGGAGTAACGATATCCCACTCAGACTGTACCAGAAGGATTTTCCTGAATCTTTGAAAGAAAATGGTTATCTAAGGGAAGATGCTCTAAAAGCAACCATCATCTTGCAAACGTCTGATGTCAGAACTGCGAATCAACAGCTTGCAACAACCCAGAGGAACACACAAAAGGAAATACGTTAACTGTATGTGCAACATCATTGAAATAAGTATCAAGCCTTTTTGTATGTTTGAATAAAGTCACCGCTTATTCTTCTAAACTCCAAGAATACAGACCCCAACTATTTCGTCTCCCTTGATAGGAAACCCTTTCCTAGAATCATAAAAAATACACAGGCTATTCATAAAATCCTTATAGTGCAGAAGGAGGCTATTCGGCCCATCCAGTCTGTACCGGCTACAATTCCAGCCGGGTCCTATCCCCATAACTACATGCGTTTACGTTTGCTAGTCCCCCATCACTAAAGGGCAACTTAGCATGGCCAATCCTCCTAACCTGCACATCTTTGGATTGTGGGAGGAAACCGGAGCACCTTTTGGAAACCCATGCAGACTCGGGGAGAACATGCAAACACCAGACAGACAGTGACCCAAGCCCAAGAACTGAACCTGGGGCCCTGGCGCTGTAAGGCAGCAGTACTAAACACTGTGCCACCGTGCCCACCCTAGAAATTCCTCCCAGGAATTAGCCAGTTGATGGGCCACACGACAGCTCAGTGACTATCGCTGTGCTGTGCAGATACATGGATTTGGGCCTGTGTCTGTGGGAGTTTGCACATTTTCCCTGTGCTTGCGTGGGTTTTCTCCGGGGGCTCCGGTTTCCTCCCACACCAGAAGATATGCCCTTAGGCTGATTGGCAAAACAAATTCTCCCTAAATTGTCTCGCAAATTTGGTTCCAATGCATAGATCTATAAACAATATCAGAGACCGTGGGTAGAGGTGGTAAATCGGGGTGGCGGTGCGGATGCGTTGGGCTGAAGGGCCTGTTTCCCGTGCTGTTTTGTTCTTTGATCTTTGGTGAAACTTCTTTGGGCTGCTTCTAATGTTACTATCTCCTTATTGAGGTAAGGAGACCAAAACTGGACGCAGTATTCCAACCTGTAAAACCTGCCTATTTTTAAACTCTGACCCATTTACAATAAAGGCCAAAATGCCATTTGCCTTCTTAACTGCTTGTTGGAACTGTCTGCTGGTTTTTGTGATGAGGGTGTATATTTGGGTTGCAATAATTAAAATAATTGGACTGTAGTCATGTGCTGCGTAACAATGTATTAGTCAACTGGTCATATGGAGAATAAAAAGAGATGCAGCTGACAAAGAGTTCGACTCTCGAGTTCAAAAAATGTGATCATTTCTCACTTTTGGGAAGCAGAAGTGCTGGGGCCCCTGATGGTTTTAGTATATATAAATGATCTGAAGGAAAATGTGGGTGGTTTGATTAGTAAGCTTACTGATAACACAAAGATTGGTGAAGTTGCTGATAATGCCAGGGGTTGTTAAAGGATACAACTTGATATAGATAGATTGGAGACGTGGGCACAGAAATGGCAGATGGAGTTTAATCCAGACAAATGCAAGGATCTTTGCACTTTGGAGGATCAAATTTAGGTATGAATTATGTTGTAAATTGCAGCAACCCTTTGGAACATCAACATACGGATTGACTTGGGCGTAAAGGTCCACATTTCCCTAAAAGCAGCAACTCAGGTGGCCAAGTTGATTATAAAATCATAGAATGTCTACAGTACAGAAGGTGTCCATTCAGCCCATCAAGTCTGCACTGACAACCATCCCAACCAGGCCCCATTCCTGCAACCCCAAGCATTTTATTCTACTAATCCTCTTGACAATAATGGACAATTTAGCACGGCCAATCAACCTAACGCGCACATGTTTGGGTTGTGGGAGGAAACCGGAGCATCCAAAGGAAACTCACGCAAACACTGGGAGTATGTGCAAACTCCACACAGACAGTGACCCAAGGCTGGAATTGAAACTGGGACCCTGGCACTGTGAGGCAGCAGTGCTAATCGCTGTTCCAGCGTGCCACCCTTGTGTCGATTAAGAAAGCATATGACATGCTTGCCTTCATCAGCCACGGCATGGAGTACAAGAGTTGGCAAATCATGTTGCAGCTATGTAAAACCATGGTTAGGCCGCATTTGGTGTATTGTTTGCACTTCTGGTCATCTCACTGCCAGAAGGATGTGGAAGTTTTGGAGAGAGTGCAAAGGAGGTTTACCAGGATGATGCCTGGTCTCAAGGGTGTTGGCTTTGAGGAGGGGTTGAATAAACTAGGATTATTTTCATTGGAGTGACGGAGGCTGAGGGGAGACCTGACAGAGGTGTACAAAATTCTAAGAAGCACAGACAGGGTGGATAGTCAGAGGCTTTTTCCCAAGGTGGAAATGTCAATTACAAGTGGGCATAGGTTCAAGGCGAGAGGGGGAATGTTTAAAGGAAAGGTGTGGGGGGTGTTTCTCATACAGAGAGTGATGGGTGCCTGGAACGTGTTGCCAGAGAAGGTGGTGGAAGCAGGCACATTAGTAACATTTAAGAGGCATCTGGATGGGTGCGTGAGTAGGGAGGGAATAGAGGGATACAAACCATGTAGGTGCAGAAAGTTTTTTTTAGTTTAGTTAGGGCAGCATGTTCGGCAGAGGGTTGGAGGGCCGAAGGGCCTGTTCCCATGCTATACTTGGTTCTTTGTTTAGAAGACAAAGCAGTGAGTCATTGGACATGAGTGCTCTGGAAGGAGGAAAGAGTTCCAGCTACTCAGAGAGCTTGGGCACGTACGAGGGCTCAGATATGGACTCGCGCATTTTCTACGCGCAGAGGGAAGGGCTGTTGGCTATGCACAGCGTAAATGCTGGCAGCTCGCTAAAGAGAAACAGCTGTTCTTGTCAAAAAACACAGAACAAGCCAGGAACGACTTGGATTAGTGCAGGGCTTGGAGCACATCTTTTCCGGTGGCTAAAATCCACCAGAGCACTAACACAGAAGTTAGAACATAGAACATAGAACACTACAGCACAAACAGGCCCTTCGGCCCACACGTTGTGCCGAACACATCAAAACCTACCCAGCCATAGACCTATCTATAACCCCCAATCCCATTGGATCCCATATACTCATCCAGAAGTCTTTTAAAATACCCCAGCGAGTTCTCCTTGACCACCACCGACGGCAGCCGATTCCATTCACTCACCACCCTCTGAGTGAAAAACTTTCCCCTAGCATCCCCTCTGTACTTGCTTCCCTGCACCTTAAATCTGTGCCCTCTCGTCGCGACCATTTCAGCCCCGGGAAATAGTCTCTGAGAGTCCACCCTATCTATTCCTCTCAACATCTTGTAAACCTCTATCAGGTCGCCTCTCAACCTTCGTCTCTCCAGGGAGAACAGTCCCAGCTCCCTCAACCTCTCTTCATAAGGCATGCCTCCCAATCCAGGCAACATCCTTGTAAATCTCCTCTGCACTCTTTCAATAGCTTCTTTAGTTAGTAAAAGAAAACAGAAAACGCTGGAGACAAATCTGGCAGGATCTGTGGATGGTGCAACAGAGTTAATAGGCAGGATATTACATCTTTTCTGGGAAGGAGCTTGTCCGCCAGGTAAAATGGAAGGGGCTGGGGGTTGGCGTATCCATTGCCTTTCTGTCACTGCTGGTCTTTGACCAAATAAGGCCCATTCAAAGGCCCCTTTCCAATGCCACTGGCATTTTCCCAGCAGCACATGGCATCATATCAGGGAGACCTCCCTGCAAGATTGGGTGGGGGGGAGGGGGTTGCCTTTTGATCAGGTATCTAGTATTCCATAGAGGCTTACCCCCAGCAATAACTGCCCCTCGACTACCTCTAACAATCAATGCCTCCTGCCCTTGCCAGGCCTTGTCTGATTAGCCTGTGTGGCTTTCAGGACTGGCACAGAAAAGGTAGCCCACCTCCAGCAACCCTGTTCACTTTTAAGTTTAAGCTTACTTTTAAAAATTACTTATTATTTTCACAAGTCGGCTGACACTAACACTGCAATGAAGTTACTGTGAAAACAACCTGGTCGCCACACTCTGGCGCCTGTTCGGGTACACTGAGGGAGCATTTAGCATGGCCAATGTACCTAACCAGCACGTCTTTCGGACTGTGGAAGGAGTATCCGGAGGACACTCCCACAGACAATACGCAGACTTTGCACAAACAGTGACCCAAGCTGGGAATCGGACCCACCTCCCTGGCACTGTGAGGCAGCAGTGCTAACCACTGTGCCACCCTAAGTGCCAGAAGAGGCAGGGAATAAAAGAATACAGATCGCGTAGAGGCAAAAGATCTTTAGTTCAAAAAGATATCATGTGTCGCAACAGGCTTGGTGGGTCAAAGGGCTTGTTCCTGGCTTCACTGTTCTCTGATTCTGCTGAAGAGTTGCTGGTTGGCAGGGGAGGGGGGGGTCCCTCCTTGTTGCTGAACACTGTGCAAAGTTCAAAGTGGATGTAAGCTGTAGTACTGAGGTTGGAAAGAACACCGCTGGTGTTCAATCAGCATGACATGTTTCCTATGCTGTACACGTCTGCACAAGCTCCTAATTCCCTCGTCAAAATTGCGGACGGCAGGAACAGCACAGGAAGCGTACATCTGAAAATACAGGCTCCAAGGACCGGAATTCTGTGGCATTTAAAAATACCCAGAAATGCCTATTATGGTCATTTTATGAATTCTCAAGGAGTGCTGGTTCAGCAGAAATTGTTGTTTGGCTGAGGGGCGTATTCCTGACACTGCAGCTCCATTCAGCACAGTTCCAGCTCATTCTGGTATCACAATCACAATTCCTTACTCTTGAGGGGGACAATTTGACAACCAAAACCAGGGCTTTGCACTACAAGACAAAATGCTAACAAGTCATGTTGCAGCTTTATAGAACTTTAGTGAGGATGCACTTGGAATATAGTGTTCAGTTCTGGTCGCCACACTACCAGAAGGAAGTGGAGGCTTCGGAGACAGTACAGAAAAGATTTACCAGGATGTTGCCTGGTATGGAGGGCATTAGCTATGAGGAGATACAAAGAACAAAGAACAAAATAGCACGGGGAGCAGACCCTTTGGCCCAACAAGCCCGCAACACCACCCCAATGTTCCTACCTCTACCCGTGATCCCTGTCTATATTTATAGATCTATGGATTAAAAACCAAATTTGAGATAATTTAGGGAGAATTTGTTTTGCCAATTAGCCTAAGAGCACATCTTTTGTATGCGGGAGGAAACCAGAGCACCCGGATAAAAGGGGAGAATGTGCAAACTCCCACAGACACAGGCTCAAATCCACGTATCTGCACAGCACAGCGATTGTCACTGAGCTGTCGTGTTGCCCATCAGATGGTCCAGGTCAAGCTTACACTAACAATGTGAAACAGTAGGATAGTCTCAAAAAAAATCCAAGAGCAGCCCTCTCACGACCCATCGCGTGTATGCCCCTCGTTAGACAACAAGGTGGACCAAAGCACCTGCAGGATAAAAACAAGTACATCAATATCATTGTCTATTTACACACTTCCCATGGATTCCCAAGACTCATGATCCCTATTTTAAATCAGTTTTCTATACCCCTCCATTCCCATTCTGTTCATGTGCCCATCTAAGTATTTCTTAAATAACTCCAGAGTACCTGCCTCCACCACTTTACTTGGCAGCGCATTCCATACCCCCACCACCCTCTGTGTGAAAAAACTCCCTCTAGCATCCAAATTATACCTTACCCCCCTCACCCTAAGCCCGTGACCCCTCGTGCTATTCAAGTCCATCCTAGGAAAAAGCTTAACCCTGTTTACTCTATCTATACCCCTCATAATCTTGTACACCTCTATTAGATCTCCTCTAAGTCTACGTCTTTCTAAGGAAAACAGTCCCAATTTGCCTAACCTCTCCTCGTAACTCAGACCTTCCATACCAGGCAGCATCCTGGTAAACCTCCTCTGCACTCTCTCCAGAGTCTCCATGTCCTCCCGGTAGTAAGGCGACCAGAACTGGACACAGTATTCCAAATGAGGTCTAACTAACGTTTTATACAACTGCAACATTAAAGGCCAGCTCTTGCACTCTATACCCCTTCCTATAAAGGCTAACATACTATATGCTTTCTTCACAACCTTCTCCACTTGCTGTGCCACCTTCTGTTAGAGAAACTTGGTTTACTCTCACTGGAACGACGGAGCTTGAGGGGTGAACTGATAAAAGTCTACAAGATTGGACAGAGTGAATAGTCAGAAGCTTTTCCCTCGGGTGGAAAAGTTAATTACCAGGAGGCATAGGTTTAACATTTGAGGGACAAGGTTTAAAAGAGATGTACGAAACAAGTTTTTCATATAGAAGGTGGCAGGCGCCTATAACTCACAGCCAGGGGAGGTAATGGAAATAGATATGATAGTGAGTTTTAAGAGACGTCTTGACAAATAAATCAACGGGATGGGAATGGAGGGACATGTTCTCCGGAAGGGAGGGGGTTTTAGCTCAGTCAGGCAGCACAGTTGGTGCAGGCTTGGAGGGCTGAAGGCCTGTGCTGTATTTTTCTTTGTTCTTTTGTCTTGTGCTGCACAATATTAGATGTGAAAGAAAGAGGTTTGGACTCAAATTCAACATTTTGAAAATAATTGCAAGAAGTCCGGCTCCGAGCCACTCACTGCTCTGATTTGGAAATACATTCTTGATCCTTCCCAGTCACTGGGTTAAAAAACCCAAAATTCCCTTCCCTAATAGCACTGTGGGTGCGCCTGCAGTTCAAGGAGGCAGCTCACCATCATCTTCTCAGCTAGGGGTAGGTAATAAATGCTGGCCCAGCCAGCGATGCCCACATCTCATAAAAAAAGCTATGGTTAGTATTTGTTATGTCTCCCTGACCAATCGAAAAATTAATGATATTAAATACACGTACGTCGAAATCTTGCTGCCATTTACGCCGGTGGGATGTTATGGTCCCACTGACAGCATACCCCACCCGAGGTTTCCCGGGAACAAGAGTCTTGTTCACTGGGAAATCCTGTTCACAACAGCAGAACCATAAAATCCCACCCCAAATGAGCGACACGCCACCTCCCACAGCGGCAAAACATAGAGGAGGAGGAAAATCCCACCTTCTGTCTTTCTCAATTATCACGGTGGCACAGTGCTTAGTACTGCTGCCTCACAGCGTCAGAAATTCGGTTCAATTCCCAACTCGGATCGCTGTCTGTGCAGACTCTGTATGTGCTCTCCGTACCTGGGTTTCCTCTGGGTGTTCCAGTTTCCTCCCACAGTCCAAAGATGTGCTGATTAGGTGCACTGGCCATGCTAAATTGCCCCTTAGTGTCCCAAGATGCACACTCTTTGCATCGGCGCAGGGTTTGCACATTCTCCCCATATTTGCATGGGTTTCCTGTGTGTGCTCCGGTTTCCTCCCACAGTCCAAAAGATGTGTTGGTTAGGTTGATTGACTATGCTAAGTTGCTGCTTGGTGCCGGCAAGTTAGCAGGATAAATGCTTGGGGTTGTGGGGATAGGAACCTGGGTGTGATTGTTGACGATGCAGACTTGATGGGTCGAATGGCCTCCTGCACTGTGGGGATTCTACAATTTATTACTAGGATTGTATAATGTAAGTTGTAAGTTATGAAACTACATTTGCAAAGCTTTTTTGGTCAGTTCCTGAACCACAATTTCTTTTACTCTTAAAATGCAAGTCATGACATGTTTGTGGTTACTGCATGACGTTTCTGTTTATTCTAGAGACAGCATCTGGGCAGATGAATTGCAAAAGCAAAGTAATGTTGAGAAATGTGAGGGAAAAAGATCTTGAAACCAAAATAAAACAACAAATAAGGTTAACACTTAGTTTATCCTGGACGGTGTGTCACTATGGTCATTGTGGCAACAGCTTGACATTGCAGCAAGATGGCACCACACACTGGGCAAGATTTTCCCACCAGTCAATAAAGGCTGAATCTGAGCAGGATGAGCAATGGTAAACCCACCAACAACGCTGGTGGTTTGTCCCGCTGTAGAGTGCAGCACACGATGCCAACAACTTTCAGCCATGGGTTGTACTGCTGGCTGGGTGGCCTCTGATTCTGATACCCTAATCCCCATCCCGCCATCACCTCAGCACCTTTATCACGGGGGTGCCACATTTAAAGGTCATCCCAGCGCACACCAGTCACACTTTGTAGGTCGCCGGGAAGTGATGGCTCCCAAAATGTCCACTCTCAAGTTTTCAGACGCTTCCCTAGAAACACAGGAAAAGGAGGAGTAGGCCATTTAGCCCATCCAGCCTGCTCTGCCACTCAATACGATCATGGCTGATCCTCTACCTCAATGCCATATTCCTACTTTCTCCCCCGTGGTCAGTGATGCTTTTAAGATCTAAATTAATATTTATCCCTTTCCTGGATGCACTCAGTGACTTGGCTTCCACAGTCTTTTTTGGCAGATAGGGTGACACGGTGGCACGGCGGTTAGCACTGCTGCCTCACAGCGTCAAGGACCCATGTTCGATTCCCGGCTTGGGTGACTGTCTGTGTGGAGTTTGCACATTTGCCCTCTGTCAGCGTGAGTTTCCTTCGGATGCTCCGGTTTCCTCCCAAAGTCCATAGACGTGTGTGTTAGGTGGATTGGCCATCCTAAATTGCCCTTTCATGTTAGGGAGACTGGCCAGAGTAAATTCATGGTGTTTTGGAGATGGAGCCTGGGTGGAATTGTGGTCGGTGCAGACTCGATGGGTCGAATGGACTCCTTCTCTGCACTGTAGGGTTCTATATTTACACAGCTTCACTACCTTTTGAGTGAAAACATTTTTCCTCATCTCAGTCACAAATGGTCTACTCTGTGTCCTGAGATTATGTCCCCTGGTTCTAGATTCCCCATGATGTAGAGATGCCGGCGCTGGACTGGGGTAAACACCATCAGAAGCCTCACAACACCAGGTTAACGTCCAACCAGTTTATTTGACGATAATCCCACAAGCTTTCGGAAACGCTGTTCCTTTGTCAGGTGTGTGGAAGGTTCTGATCAGAGAAGGGCATATAAAGTCACACAGTTTACAGAATACTGATTAGAACATAGAACATTACAGCGCAGAACAGGCCCTTCGGCCTTCGATGTTGCGCCGACCAATTAGGAAAAAGCAATGACCCTCTAACCTAAACCATTCCCTTTTCGTCCATAGATTAGAATGCAAGTCTTTATCGCTAACCTAGAAAAGAACGGTTTGATCAAGCAGACGCAGCACGGATTCGTTAAGGGGAAATCATGTTTGACAAATTTATTGGAGTTCTATGAGGATGTGACTAGTACGGTCGATAGAGGGAAACCGGTGGATGTGGTGTTTTTAGATTTCCAGAAGGCGTTTTATGAAGTGCCTCACAAAAGGTTGCTGCAAAAGGTTAGGGTGCAAGGAGTTGGGGGTAAGGTATTAGCATGGATAGAGGATTGGTTGTTTAATAGGAAGCAGAGAGGAGGAATCAATGGGTGCTATTCTGATTGGCAGCTGGTGACTAGTGGAGTGCCTCAGGGATCGGTACTGAGGCCTCAACTATTTACCATATGCATAGATGATCGGGAGGAAGGGGCTGACTATAGGGTAACGAAATTTGCTGATGACACAAAGATGACTGGAAAAGCAAATTGCATGAAGGGTGTGTTGTATTGATATTGATGTATTTGTTTATCCTCCAGGTACTTCAGTCCACCTTGTCTAACAAGGGGCATACACGCGATGGGTCGTGAGAGGGTTGCTCTTGGATTTTTCGAGAGTAGCCTCATGCTTCACATCGTTAGTGTACGCTTGACCTGGACCATTTGATGGGCAACACGACAGCTCAGTGACTATGGATTTGGGCCTGTGTCTGTGGGAGTTTGCGCATTCTCCCCGTGTTTGTGTGGGTTTTCTCCGGGTGCTCTGGTTTCCTCCCACATCCCAAAGATGTGCACTTAGGCGAATTGGCAGAACAAATTCTCCCTAAATTGTCTCAAATTTGGTTCTAATGCGTAGATCTGTGGTGGGCAAAGTGTTGGAGAGAATAATTAGGGATAGGATTTATAGTTATTTAGAGAGTAATGAATTGATTGGGGATAGTCAGCATGGTTTTGTGAAGGTAGGTCGTGCCTTACTAACCTCATTGAGTTTTTTGAAAAAGTGACTAAGGAGGTGGATGGGGGTAAGGCGGTTGATGTGGTATATATGGACTTTAGTAAGGCGTTTGATAAGGTGGCCCATGGAAGACTTCTGCAGAAAATGCAGATGTATGGGATAGAGGGTGATTTAGCTAATTGGGTTAGGAATTGGCTAGCAGATAGAAGACAGAGGGTGGTGGTTGATGGGAGATATTCATCGTGGAGTTCGGTGACAAGTGGTGTACCTCAGGGGTCTGTTTTGGGGCCCTGCTGTTTGTAATTTTTATAAATGATCTGGATGAGGGTATTGAAGGATGGATTAGTAAATTTGCAGATGACACTAAAGTCGGTGGAGTGGTAGATAGTGAAGAGGGGTGTTATAGTTTGCAGAGAGGCTTGGACAAGTTGCAGAGCTGGGCCGAGAGGTGGCAAATGGAGTTTAATGTGGAAAAGTGTGAGGTAATGCACTATGGCAGGAATAATAAATGTGTAGAGTATAGGGCTAATGGTAGGATTCTTAGTAGTCTTGATGAACAGAGGGATCTTGGTGTGTATGTGCATAGATCCCTGAAAGTAGGCAGTCAAGTCGAGAAGGTTGTTAAGAAGGCATATGGAGTCTTGGCTTTTATTGGTAGGGGAATTGAATTTCGGAGCCGCAACGTCATGTTGCAACTGTACAAAACTCTAGTGCGGCCGCACTTGGAGTATTGTGTGCAGTTCTGGTCCCCACATTATAAGAAAGATGGGGAGGCATTGGAGAGGGTACAGAGGAGGTTTACCAGGATGTTGCCTGGTATGGAGGGCAGGTCTTATGAGGAGAGGCTGAGGGATTTGAGGTTGTTTTCGTTAGAAAGGAGGAGGCTAAGAGGGGACCTGATCGAAACATATAAGATGATTAGAGGTTTAGATAGGGTGGACAGTGATAGCCTTTTTCCTAGGATGGAAAAAGCTAGCACGAGGGGACACAGCTTTAAATTAAGGGGTGATAGTTATAGGACGGATATCAGAGGCAGGTTCTTTACCCAAAGGTGGTTCGGGAGTGGAATGCCCTGCCTGCAGCAGTTGTAGATGCGCCAAGTTTGGTGGCGTTTAAGAGGTTAGTTGATAAGTATATGGAAGAGAAGGGAATGGTTTAGTTTGGAGGGGCATTGCTCTTTATATTGGTCGGCGCAACATCGAAGGCTGAAGGGCCTGTTCTGTGCTGTAATGTTCTATGTTCTATGTTCTATCTATAAACATAGACAGAGATGACAGGGAACATGGATAGAAGTGGGGACATCGAAGTGGTGGTGCGGGCTCGTTGGGCCGAAGGGCCTGTTTCCTGTGCTTTTTTTTTGCTCTTTGTTTCTTTGTTCTTTGTGGAAAGTCTGCTGGATAGGTTGAGTGAGTGGGCAAGGACCTGGCAGATGGAGTATAATGTTAGCAAATGTGAGGTTATCCACTTTGGTAGAAATAATGTAGGAGGGATTATTATTTAAAAGTCAAAAAGCTGCAGCATGCTACAGTGCAGAGGGACCTGGGGGTCCTTGTGCATGAATCGCAAAAACATAGTCTGCTGATGTAGCAGGTGATCAAAAAGGTGAATGGAATGTTGGCCTTTATAGGGAGGAGGATAGAATATAAAAGCAGGGAGGTCTTGTTGCAACTGTACAGGGTGCTGGCGAGGCCGCAGCTGGAGTACTGTGTGCAGTTTTGGTCGCTGCATTTGCGGAAGGATATATTGGCCTTGGAGGGAGTGCAGAAAAGGTTCACCAGGCTGATACCAGAGATGAGGGGGTTAGCCTACGAGGAGAGATTGAATAGACTGGGTTTGTATTCATTGGCGTTTAGAAGGTTGAGGGGGGATCTTATAGAGACATATAAGATAATGAAGGGGATGGATAGGGTAGAGGTAGAGGGATTCTTCCTGCTTAGGAAGGAAAGCAGAACTAGAGGACACAGCCTCAAAATAAGGGGGGGGGGGAATGCGGTTTAGATCAGAGTTGAAGAGGAACTTCTTCACTCAAAAGGTGGTGAATCTTTGGAATTCTCTGTCCATTGAAGTGGTGGAGGCTACCTCGCTGAATATATTTAAGTCATGGATAAATAGGTTTCTGATAGACAGGGGAATTAAGGGTTATGGGGAGAAAGCGGGAAAGTGGAACTGATCCACTTCAGATCAGCCATGATCTTATTGAATGGTGGGGCAGGCTCAAAGGGCTAGATGGTCTAGTCCTGCTCCTGTTTCTTATGTTATTATAACCTGCTATTCAAGTCTTAAAGATGCAGACAATGTGAGTAGAGATAGCATTAGCATAGGTTAAAGAAGGTGTATTGTCTCCAGACAGGACAGTAAGTGAGATCTTGCAAACCCAGGCAAATCATGGGGGTTACAGATAAGGCGACATGAACCCAAGATCCCAGTTGAGGCTGTCCTCATGTGTGCGGAACTTGGCTATCCGTCTCTGCTCAGCAACTCTGCGTGTCATATGTCGTGAAGGTTGCTTAGAACAAAGAACAAAGAAAATTACAGCCCAGGAACAAGACTTTTGGACTTCCAAGCGTGCACCAATCATGCTGCCCAATTTAACTAAAACCGCCTACCCTTCCACAGGCCATAACCCTCAATTTCCATCCATTCATATACTTGTCAAGACGCCCCTTAAAAGTTGTTACTGTGTCCACTTCCACTACCTCCCCAGGCAATGAGTTCTAGGCACCCACTCCTCTCTGTACAAAAAATCTGCCTTGTACATCTTCTTTAATCTTGCCCCTCAAACCTTAAACCTGTGCCTCCTAGTAATTGACTTTTCCATCCTGGGAAAAAGCTTCTGACTATCCACTCTGTCCATGCCTCTCATAATCTTGTAGACTTCTATCAGGTCTCCCCTCAACCTCCGTCACTCCAGTGAGAACAAACCAAGTTTCTCCAGCATCTCCTCATAGCTAATGCCCTCCATACCAGGCAACTTCCTGGAAAATCTTTTCTGTACCCTCTCCAAAACCTCCACATTCTTCTGGTAGAGTTGCGAGCAGGATTGAACACTATATTCCAAATGCAACCTAACCGAGGTTCTATAAAGCTGCAACATGGCTGCAAATTTGAAGCTCTTGATCATTTCCACTTTATCCCCATTGATGTAGACAATGGCATATCAACGAAGCAGCATGTGCAAGAACCTTTGGTGTGAGATACTCTTGAATTGGTACATGGCGTCAGAGACTGCTGGGAGTGACGATAACTGGAAAGAATGCAATTCCGTAGGTGACACAGAGGCAGAGTGATCAGCACTGCTGCCTCAAGGTACCAGGGACTCGGGTTCAGCTGCCAGCTTGGGTCACTGTCTGATAGTGGAGTTTGCATGATCTTTCCGTGTCTGTGCTCATTCCCTCCGGATGCTCTGGTTTCCTTGCACAGTCCAAAAGACGTGCTGGTTAGATGCATTGGCCTTGCTAAATTCTCCCTCAGTATACCCAAACAGGCACCAGAGTGTGGCATCTCAGGGATTTTCGCAGTAATTTCATTGCAGTATTAACGTAAACTGACTTGTGACCCTAATAAATAATATTTAATTTTAGCTCAAACCATAGCGAAAGGACTGCACAGGAGAGAACAGCAAAGAGTGGAAATACAATTGATGTAAGAAATTTCATAGTTAGGAGGACATGTGTCTCAGTAACTATCTGTGAGTCCCACAAAATGTATTGCCTCCCTGGCATCAGAGTAAAAGCCATGCCAGTTAGGTGGATTGGTCATGATAAATTACCCCTTAGAGTCCCAAGACGTGTAAGTTAGATAGATTAGCCATGGTAAATGTGCTGGGTTACTGGGATAGGGTTGGGTGTGATGTTCTGTCGGCATGTTCGTGCAGATTCAATGGGCCGAATGTCCTCCCTCTGCACTATAGGAATTCTAAAGATGCAAAATATTCTGTAGGAGGAGGGGAGTGAATTAGAAATTGGGGCACACATTGGTAGAAACAACATACTGGCATGTATTGGGGTCATAAGATCTGATTTTCAGAAGCTAGAGAAAGAGCCAAAAAAAGACGTCAAAGGTGGAATGAAAGTAGAAATAGGAAGATAAGGAGAATTACTGTGTAGTTTGAAGCATGGCAAAGGAAGGTGGTTGCACTTTCCTGAGGCATTAGGACCATGCCTGGAGCCAGAGGC
This sequence comes from Sphyrna mokarran, assembly GCA_024679065.1. Lineage (NCBI taxonomy): Eukaryota > Metazoa > Chordata > Chondrichthyes > Carcharhiniformes > Carcharhinidae > Sphyrna > Sphyrna mokarran. The sequence continues at coordinate 18,704,608 of JAGIQG010000005.1, forward strand.
TCCTATTTAAAAAGAACGGCTTGCACCCCAACAACAGCGAGAGCAGTTTATTGCAAGCTGGTTCAATCCAGTGGTTAAGATAATTTAAATTAGCAGGGGGATAGACACTAATATATCAATGTAGGAGAGGAACAAGAGCATAAAATGATGGTGTTGGATGTACTAAAGAAGGAAGTAGCACTGTATTAGATAGGACTACACTAAAAAGGGCCATGCAGAAAAAAATTAGAATACATCGATGCAAATGCACAAAATGCAATGAATACTCATTAAGAAAAATAAATAGGTAGAAGGCAGTACCAATTAGGTAAGACATGTAGTGATGGGGAGAGAGAATGCTCTTGAGGAAGCAAGAACTTTGCATACGTATTACAACTACAGAGTGCAATGCCTGCAGGAATAAAATTGCCTCAGTGAGTTGACCCCTTCTGTTAGTTGAAAACAGCTGTAAACATTTCTCCCACCAATCAGAATATATCTTGGCAGGCTTCTTCACAATCCTATCCGTTTTACTGAGTAATCACAGGGCAGTTGGCATCATTTGGCTGCTGATTTTGATTTATTTGATTTATTATTGTCCCATGTATTAGAGTATAAGGAAAAGTGTTGTTTCTTGCATGTTATACAAACAGACCATACTGTTCACAGTACATAAGGGAGAAGGGAAGGAGAGAGTGTAGAATTGTAGTCTTACAGTCATAGCTAGGGTGTAGAGAAAGATCAGCTTAATACAGGGTAGGTCCATTCAAAAGTCAGATGGCAGCAAGGAAGATGTTTTTTGGTCAGTTGGTACATGATCTGACTTCTGTATCTTTTTCCCAATGGAAGAAAGTGGAAGAGAGAATGTTTGGGATGCAAGAGATCCTTAATTATGCTGGCTGCTTTACTGAAGCAGTGGGAGATGTAGATGGAGTCAATGGATGGGAGGCTGGTTTGCATGGTGTACTGGGCTTTGTTCACAACTCTTTGCAGTTTTTTGCAGTCTTGGTCAGAGCGGGAGCCATGCCAAGCCATGATACATCAGGAAAGAATGCTTTCTATGGTACATTTGTAAAAACTGGTGAGAGTTATTATGAACATGTCATATTTCTTTAGCCTCCTGAGAAAATGCAGGCTATCTACTATGATGGAGGTGCCATTAGGACACCCCCCACTCCACCATCTCCCAAACTCCAACCCAACTATCCTCCCACCAGATGCAAGAAATACCCCCTTCACCCTCCCCCTTTGACCTAACTATTCCCCCCACTGTTTGGGGATACATTCTCATTCTGGGACTGGCCCAGAACATAGGGGGACAGTGGTTAGCACTGCTGTCTCACAGCACCAGAGACCAGGGTTCAATTCCTGGCTTACATCAATATATGAGTTTGCATGTTCTCCCTGTGTCTGCACAGGTTTCCTCCAGGTGCTCATGTTTGCTGTCACAATCCCAAAGATGTGCTTGGTTACGTGTATTGGCCATGCTAAATTCTCCCTCAGTGTACCTGAATAGATGCTGGAGTGTGGCGATTAGGGGTGTTCTCAGTAACTGAATTGCAGTGTTAATGTAAGCCTTACTTGTGACTAATAAATAAACTTTAATCTAAGCCTACTTATGATATTAATAAATAAACTTTAAATAAAGTTATTTTGGGAGCTCAGGGCATCTCAAAGTAATTTAAGCCATTCAACGATTAGTAGTTAAGAAGTGTAATGTTAAACAAAAGCAGCGAATGGGATCTAAGGTTATGGGGAGAAAGCAGGATTAGGTTATTGTATTGGATGATCAGTCATAATCAGGATGAATAACAGAGAGACTCGCAGGGCTGAATGGCGTCCTCCTGTTCTTATCTTCTTTCTTTCAAAATAGTGTCCAGGGATAATGGAAATTTGAAAAAAAGAGAAAAGGCAGAAAAATCTGAGCAAGTCTGACAGGAATAGTTAATCTTTCAGCCTCAAGATTGCTCTCCCCACAGCAGTGTTTTCAGCTTTGCATTAACTTTGGAAAGCAGGTCAATTAATAGTTATTAATAAAACGTAATCAAGGACAATGTTAACCATCACTGCACAGCTGCATTGACAATGATAATCATCATTGCACAGCTGCATTGACAATAATGACCATCACTACACAGCTGCATTGACAATGGTAACCATCACTGCACAGATGCATTGACAATGATAACCATCACTGCACAGCTGCATTGACAATGATGACCATCACTGCACAGCTGCATTGACAATGATGACCATCACTATACAGCTGCATTAACAGTAACGACCATCACTGCACAGCTGCATTGACAATGATAATCATCATTGCACAGCTGCATTGACAATAATGACCATCACTACACAGCTGCATTGACAATGATAACCATCACTGCACAGCTGCATTGACAATGATGACCATCACTATACAGCTGCATTAACAGTAACGACCATCACTGCACAGCTGCATTGACAATGATGACCATCACTGCACAGCTGCATTGACAATAATGACCATCACTACACAGCTGCATTGACAATGATAACCATCACTGCACAGCTGCATTGACAATGATGACCATCACTATACAGCTGCATTAACAGTAACGACCATCGCTGCACAGCTGCATTGGCAATGAGGACCATCGCTGCCCAGCTGCATTGACAATGAGGACCATCGCTGCACAGCTGCATTGGCAATGATGACCATCGCTGCACAGCTGCATTGACAATGATGACCATCGCTACAGAGCTGCATTGACATTGAGGACCATCACTGCACAGATGCATTGGCAATGAGGACCATCACTGCACAGCTGCATTGACAGTAATGACCATCGCTGCACAGCTGCATTGACAATGAGGACCATCGCTGCACAGCTGCATTGACAATGAGGACGATCGCTGCACAGCTGCATTGACAATGAGGACGATCACTGCACAGCTGCATTGACAATGATGACCATCGCTGCACAGCTGCATTGACAATGATGACCATCGCTGCACAGCTGCATTGACAATGAGGACCATCGCTGCACAGCTGCATTGACAATGATGACCATCGCTGCACAGCTGCATTGACAATGATGACCATCGCTGCACAGCTGCATTGACAATGAGGACCATCGCTGCACAGCTGCATTGACAATGAGGACCATCGCTGCACAGCTGCATTGACAATGAGGACCATCGCTGCACAGCTGCATTGACAATGAGGACCATCGCTGCACAGCTGCATTGACAATGATGACCATCGCTGCACAGCTGCATTGACAATGATGACCATCGCTGCACAGCTGCATTGACAATGATGACCATCGCTGCACAGCTGCATTGACAATGATGACCATCGCTGCACAGCTGCATTAACAATGATGACCATCGCTGCACAGCTGCATTGACAATGAGGACCATCGCTGCACAGCTGCATTGACAATGAGGACCATCGCTGCACAGCTGCATTGACAATGAGGACCATCGCTGCACAGCTGCTTTGACAATGAGGACCATCGCTGCACAGCTGCATTGACAATGAGGACCATCGCTGCACAGCTGCATTGACAATGAGGACCATCGCTGCACAGCTGCATTGACAATGAGGACCATCGCTGCACAGCTGCATTGACAATGAGGACCATCGCTGCACAGCTGCATTGACAATGAGGACCATCGCTGCACAGATGCATTGACAATGAGGACCATCGCTGCACAGCTGCATTGACAATGATGACCATCGCTGCACAGCTGCATTGACAATGAGGACCATCGCTGCACAGCTGCATTGACAATGAGGACCATCGCTGCACAGCTGCATTGACAATGAGGACCATCACTGCACAGCTGCATTGACAATGATGACCATCGCTGCACAGCTGCATTGACAATGATGACCATCGCTGCACAGCTGCATTGACAATGAGGACCATCGCTGCACAGCTGCATTGACAATGAGGACCATCGCTGCACAGCTGCATTGACAATGAGGACCATCGCTGCACAGCTGCATTGACAATGAGGACCATCGCTGCACAGCTGCATTGACAATGAGGACCATCGCTGCACAGCTGCATTGACAATGAGGACCATCGCTGCACAGCTGCATTGACAATGAGGACCATCGCTGCACAGCTGCATTGACAATGAGGACCATCGCTGCACAGCTGCATTGACAGAAAATGCTCAGAAAGAACTACATCGACCTTTAACCCTGAGGCAGCAGCAGCAGTGTGCCCCGGAAGTAGTGTCAGGCTATGACCCGGAAGGGTTTCCATCAGTCTCCAGGCAGAGGGAGGATGTACCTGACAACAGTGAACCGTGAGTTTAACATCAGCCGGTAACGGCAGCAGGCAGATAGTCTCAGCATCAAACTCCACGCGGGCTTTCCGCTTTCCGGCTGCGGCATCGGGTGTGGGAGCTCCGGCAGCAGAGCCCAGCTCAGGGACAGACTGTCAGAACTGAATTTAACAGTGAAAATATACTCTGCTGTCTGGAGATTTAACCCGGGCCCAATTCCATCAACACCTGGGGGCTGAAATATACAATAATGGGAGTGATTACAGACTGGAATCTAATCGAGGGATTCAGATGGTTTATATATAGAATAATGGATACCTGGGGGGTGATTACAGACTGGAATCTAATCGAGGGGTTCAGATGGTTTATATGTAGAATAATGGATACCTGGGAGTGATTACAGACTGGAATATAATCAAGGGGTTCAGATGGTTTATATATAGAACAATGGATACCTGGGAGTGATTACAGACTGGAATCTAATCGAGGGATTCAGATGGTTTATGTATAGAATAATGGATACCTGGGGGTGATTACAGTCTGGAATCTAATCGAGGGGTTCAGATGGTTTATATATAGAATAATGGATACCTGGGGGGTGATTACAGACTGGAATCTAATCGAGGGGTTCAGATGGTTTATATATAGAATAATGGATACCTGAGGGGTGATTACAGACTGGAATCTAATCGAGGGGTTCAGATGGTTTATATATAGAATAATGGATACCTGGGGGTGATTACAGACTGGAATCTAATCGAGGGGTTCAGATGGTTTATATATAGAATAATGGATACCCGGGAGTGATTACAGACTGGAATCTAATCAAGGGGTTCAGATGGTTTATATATAGAACAATGGATACCTGGGAGTGATTACAGACTGGAATCTAATCGAGGGATTCAGATGGTTTATGTATAGAATAATGGATACCTGGGGGGTGATTACAGACTGGAATCTAATCGAGGGGTTCAGATGGTTTATATATAGAATAATGGATACCTGGGGGTGATTACAGACTGGAATCTAATCGAGGGGTTCAGATGGTTTATATATAGAATAATGGATACTGGGAGTGATTACAGACTGGAATCTAATCGAGGGTTCAGATGGTTTATATATAGAATAATGGATACCTGGGAGTGATTACAGACTGGAATCTAATCGAGGGGTTCAGATGGTTTATATATAGAATAATGGATACCGGGAGTGATTACAGACTGGAATCTAATCGAGGGGTTCAGATGGTTTATATAGAATAATGGATACGGGAGTGATTACGACTGGATCTAATCGAGGGGTTCAGATGGTTTATATATAGAATAATGGATACCGGGAGTGATTACAGACTGGAATCTAATCAAGGGGTTCAGATGGTTTATATATAGAATAATGGATACCTGGGAGTGATTACAGACTGGAATCTAATCGAGGTTAGATGTTTATTTAGAATAATGGTACTGGGGTGATTACAGACTGGAATCTAATCGGGTTCAGATGGTTTATATATAGATAATGGATACCTGGGAGTGATTACAGACTGGAATCTAATCGAGGGGTTCAGATGGTTTATATATGAATACGGTGATACAGACTGGGTGATTACAGACTGGAATCTAATCGAGGGGTTCGTGGTTTATTATAGATAAGATCGGGGTGATTAAGCTGGAACTAATCGAGGGGTTCAGTGGTTTATATATAGAATAATGGTATCGGGGGTGATTACAGACTGGAATCTAATCGAGGGGTTCAGATGGTTTATATATAGAATAATGGATACCTGGGGTGATTACAGACTGGAATCTAATCGAGGGGTTCGATGGTTTATATATAGAATAATGGATATCTGGGAGTGATTACAGACTGGAATCTAATCGAGGGGTTCAGATGGTTTATATATAGAATAATGGATACCTGGGAGTGATTACAGACTGGAATCTAATCGAGGGGTTCAGATGGTTTATATATAGAATAATGGATACCTGGGGTGATTACAGACTGGAATCTAATCGAGGGGTTCAGATGGTTTATATATAGAATAATGGATACCTGGGAGTGATTACAGACTGGAATTAATCAAGGGGTTCAGATGGTTTATATATAGAACAATGGATACCTGGGAGTGATTACAGACTGGAATCTAATCGAGGGTTCAGATGGTTTATGTATAGAATAATGGATACCTGGGGGGTGATTACAGCGGATCTAACGAGGGTGATGGTTTAATATAGAATGGTACTGGGGGTACAGACTGGAATCTAATCGAGGGGTTCAGATGGTTTATTATAGAATAATGGATATCTGGGAGTGTTACAGACTGGAATCTAATCCAGGGGTTCAGATGGTTTATATATAGAATAATGGATACCTGGGAGTGATTACAGACTGGAATCTAATCGAGGGGTTCAGATGGTTTATATATAGAATAATGGATACCTGGGAGTGATTACAGACTGGAATCTAATCGAGGGGTTCAGATGGTTTATATATAGAATAATGGATACCTGGGAGTGATTACAGACTGGAATCTAATCGAGGGGTTCAGATGGTTTATATATAGAACAATGGATACCTGGGAGTGATTACAGACTGGAATCTAATCGAGGGATTCAGATGGTTTATATATAGAATAATGGATACCTGGGGGGTGATTACAGACTGGAATCTAATCGAGGGGTTCAGATGGTTTATATATAGAATAATGGATACCTGGGAGTGATTACAGACTGGAATCTAATCAAGGGGTTCAGATGGTTTATATGTAGAATAATGGATATCTGGGAGTGATTACAGACTGGAAACTAACTGAGGGGTCAGATGGTTTATATATAGAATAATGGATACCTGTGAGTAATTACAGACTGGAATCTAATCGAGGGGTTCGGATGGTTTATATATCGAATAATGGATACCTAGGAGTGATTATATGTTGGAATCTAATCGAGGGATTCAGATAGTTTATATATAGAATAATGGATACTTAGGAGTGATTATAGGTTGGAATCTAATCCAGGTGGTCAGATGGTTCAGTATTCAGTTATTGAGGGACAACTATTAACATATGAAACACATTGCTGGCTATATTGCTGGATCAGTGGGGTTTTGTAAGAGTTTGTCATTTCTGAAACAGTTTGGTGTTCTGGTCAGACTGCACCTTGAATAATTTTACTCCTGTCCATGGAAGTGTAAGATAAAGTACCAATATGTAACAAAGTTCAGACTGGTATTAAACCAGCATATAAAAAATAATGAATACCTGGGAGTGATTACAGACTGGAATGTAATCCAGACATTCAGATGATCTATATATAGAACAATAGATATCTGGGAGTTGTTACAGGGGTTCAGTTAAGTTTCAAAGAACATGCAGTGTAATGAATTCCTTATAGCCAGTACTTGGTTGGAGTTTAACTGAAGGCTTACTGTTGAATAACAGATGTCAATGATTGCAAAAGTGCCATTGAAATTTGGGGTAAGATGAGAAAGAAGTTTGGATACCAATTGAAAAGGAAGCTTGAGCAAGTTGTGAACCTATCTAAAGGGGTGAGATGTGAAATTATTACTTGTACATCTGTCTGTCGAGTTTGCTGGTGAGGAAGACTTTAATTTATTTCTCACTTTATTTCTTGTGGTAGTGACTAACAGCCAATATACTGGAAATCATTGATTGTTGTGACGTTTGTGCTTTGAAATGATTTATTTAATGTTGAAATTTGAATTCTTGTCATAGTGCCCATAGATTGTTCTGAGCTACATAGATGATCTGGATGATGTAATATGAATTGGAGAATGAGGGTTGATGAATTAAGAGCAGGAGGTGGCTACTCGCTCCCTTGAGCCTGATCCACCATTCAATGAGATCATGGCTGATCTAATTGTAACTTCAACCCCGCATTCTTGCCTACTCCCAATATTTTTTTCAGCTCCTCTGTTAGTCAAGAATCTATCTAGCTCTGTATTAAAAGTATTCCAAAACTCTCCTTCCACTGTCTTTTGAAGAAGCATTCCAAAGACTCTAAGGCCTCTGAGAGGAGAAAAAAAGTCATGTGTCTTAAAAGATGACATCTGCAGAAAAGATTTACTAGGATGCTACTGGACTTGATAGATTGGGTTATAAGGAGAGGCTGAATAGACTGGGATTGTTTTCTTAGGAGGTTAGGAGGTTGACCTTATAGAGGTCTATAAAATAATGAGGGGCAGAGATAAGGTAGATTGTCGATGTCTTTTCCCAAAGGTAAGGGAATCTAAAACTAGAGGGCATAGGTTCAAGGTGAGAGGGGAGACATACAGAAGTGTCCAAAGAGGCAATTTTTCACACAGAAGGCGGTGAGTGTCTGGAACAAGCTGCCAGATGTAATAGTAGAGGAGGGTACAATTTTATCTTTTAAAAAACATTTAAGTAGTTTCATGGGTACTATGAGTGTAGAGGGATAGTGGGCAGTTGGGATTAGTGTAGGGGTCTTAAAAAAAAGGTTGGCATGGACAAGCTGGACCAAAGGGTCTGTTTCCATGATGTAAACCTCTGACTCTAAATGAGCGAGCCCTTATATTTAAACAGTGAGTCCGAGTTCTAGGATCTATGTTTTGATTTGATGTGTCTTAAGTTTCCTTTGTACTTTTGTTTTTGTTTGGACTGTTCCCCTTCCTTTTGGGGAGCTGCCCCTTTTACTTTATCCTAATTTAGTTTGAGTTTGTCTATTTGGTTTGATCTTAAAAGAGGACAAAACCAGTTTCAATTCATAGAAGGACCCAGTTGAAATGGAAATTGGACAGTATGATTGAATGCAATGAAATTCAGCCTTGTCATGTTTGAAAGAAAAATATATGGGGCAGAATGAATGGTATTAAACCAGCATAAAGGAAATATGGGAGTGATCGTAGTCTCGATATTCAGTTATTGAGGGCAACTATTAACACATGAAACGGATTGCTGGCTATATTTCTGGATCAGTGGGGTCTTGGTAAGAGTTTGTCATTCCTGAAACAGTTTGGTGTTCTAGTGAGACTGCACCTTGAATAATCTCACTCCTATCCGTGGAAACATAAAATAAAAAAACCAATATATAACGACATGCAGACTTGTCCCTGGTACAGAGCCTGAATTAGAAGTAGATAAGCAAAACAGATAAGACCATTTCTGAGTGCAATCAAATGAAACCATGACTGAAGGACAAATTAACAAACAGGCAAGCTCAGGACTAGTGTTAACATCACCAAAAAGGCAAAAGTCAGCTGTTGATCAATCAGTAAGTGGGACAGGGAGTAGAGGCAAAAACTATACGAGATATGGTATTCATTGAATAAGTACAGAAAGCGCTGGAAAAACTCAGCAGGTCTGGCAGCATCTGTGGAGAGAGGATTTGTGGAATTTAGAAGAATGAGAGAGGGATCTTACAGAAACATAAAATTATGAAAGAAATATATAAGAAAGAAAGCAGGGAGATTATTTCCACTGGCAGGTGAAACTAGAATGAGGACGCATAGCTTCAAAGTAAGAGGAGCAAATTAAGGACTGAGTTGAGAAGGAACTTCTTCACCCAGTGAATTGTGAATCTGTGGAAATACCTGCCCAGTGAGGCAATTGAGGCTACCTTATTGAATGTTTTTAAGCCAAAGAAAGACAGATTTTTGAACAGTAAAGGAACTAAGGGTTATGGTGAGTGGGCGGGTAAGTAGAGCTGAGTTTATGAAAAGATCAGTCATGATCTTATTAAATGGTGGAGCAGGCTCGAATAGGCCTAATGGCCTAATTCTGTTTATAGTCCTTATGTTCTTATCAGAAACCGCTAACATTTTGAGTCCAATGTGGTTCTTCAGAGGTTTCAAGTTTGTGGATTTTGTTTAAACTTCTACCTGTTCTGCATCTTTATTCTTCTTGTTTATGTTTAAAGTATTCCAGAACTCAAATAGATTATCTAGAGTGTGGATTCCAGACTGATACTTCAAGGCAGTACTGAGTGAGTGCTGCATTGTAAGAAATTTCACAACACCAGCTTAAAGTCCAACAGATTAATGTGTTAGCACAAGCTTTTGGAGTGTTGCTGCTGCTTCTTCAGGTGAGTGAGGAATTGTGTTCACAAACAGGGCATATATAGACACAACAAGGTAATGGTTGGAATACTTTAGGGGTAATCAAGTCTTAAAGGTACAGACAGTGTGAGTGGAGCGAGGGCTAAGCATAGGTTAGAGGTATGAATTGTCTCCAGCCAGGACAGTTAGAGATTTTGCAAGCTCGGGCAAGTCTTAGGGATTACAGAGTATGAAATGAATCCAAGATCCCAGTTGAGGCTGTCCTTGTAAGTGTAAATTGGCTATCAGTTTCTGCTCAGCTATTCTGCGTTATCCTTTTGTCATGCAGGCCACCTTGGAGAACTCTTACCCGAAGATCAGAGGCCGAATGCCCCTGACTGCTGAAGTGTTCCCCGACAGGAAGAGAAACTCCTGCCTAGTGATTGTCAGTGTTCATTCGTCTGTTGTCGTAGCATCTGCATGGTCTCACCAATATATCATGCCTCAGGGTATCCTTTCCTGCATCATATCAGGTGGATAACATTGGCTGAGTCACAAGAGCATGTATCATGTACCTGATGTTCTTGCATGAGACGATGGCATCTGTGTCGATGATCCAGCATGTCTTTAGAGGTTGCTGTGGCAGAGTTGTGTGGTGTCGTGGTAATTGTTCTCCTGAAGGCTGGTTAGTTTGCTGCAGACAGTGGTCTGTTGGAATTGTGCGGTTGTTTGAAAGCAAGAAGTAGGGGTGTGGGGATAGACTTGATGTTCATCTTCATCGATAACATGTTGAAGGCTCCAGAGAAGATGTCATAGCTTCTCTGCTCCAGAGAAGTTCTGGACAACAAAGGGTACACTGTCCGCTGTGTCCTGTGTTTGTCTTCTGAGGAGATCTGTGCCGTTTTTTGCTGTGGTACATCAGAACTGTTGATCGATGAATCGAGCGCTATATCCTGTTCTTATGATAGCGTCTTTCAGCATTTAAAGATATCCTACTCACCTGAGCAGATCCTATGTATTCAGAAGGCTTGTCCTTAGGGAATGACTTCAGGTGCTTTGGTCCACCTTGTTGTCTAACGAGGGGCGTACACGCGATGGGTCATGAGAGAGTTGCTCTTGGATTTTTTTTTGAGAGTATCTTACTGCTTCACGTCGTTAGTGTGCGCTTGGTCTGGACCATTTGATGGGCAACACGACAGCTGAGTGACTATCGCTGTGCTGTGCAGATACATGGATTTGGGCCTGTGTCTGTGGGAGTTTGCGCATTCTCCCCGTGCTTGCGTGGGTTTTCTCCGGGTGCTCCGGTTTCCTCCCACATCCCAAAGATGTGCTCTTAGGCTAATTGGCAAAACAAATTCTCCCTAAATTGTCTCAAATTTGGTTTTTAATCCATAAATCTATAAACATAGACAGGGATCGCGGGTAGAGGTGGGAACATCAGGGTGGCGGCGCAGGCTCATTGGGCCGAAGGGCCTGTTTCCCATGCTGTTTTGTTCTTTGTTCTTTGTATTTAGAGTGGAAGCTGGAGAAGTGGAACTTCGTGAAGTTATGCCTAGGCTTGTGGTACAGTGAAGTTCTGAGGTGACCGTCCTTGATAGAGATGCATGTGTGCAGGAATGCAACAGGGAATGTCTCCAAGAATGGAGACAAAACACACCTCTTTAACCTGTGCCTAACCCCCTCTCCACACACATTGTACCTTTAAGAGTTGATTCCCCATAAAGACTCACATTCCAACCAGTATCTTGTAAGTTGAGTTTGTGTCCATAAATGCCCTGTTTGTGAACACAACTCCTTGCTCACCTGAAGAAGGAGTGACACTCCAAAAGCTAATGCTACCAGATAAACCTGTTGGATTTTAACTGGTGTTGTGAGACTCCTTATCCCTGTTCAACGCTGGCATCTCCAAATCATGAGTGCTGCATTACCAGAGGTGTCAGCTTTCAGATGAGACCTAGTCTGCCTGTTCAGGCAGTTGAGGAAAATCCCAGAATACGAGTAAGAGAGTTGACCTGCTCTTCTAGCCAATCTTCATCCCTCCACCACCACTACTTAATCTGACCACTTGTTTCAATTGCTGTTTGTGGAAACTTGCTACAGTGACTACACTTGAAAAGAAATTCATTGGTTGCAGTGTTTTGGGACCTAGGGAAATTTAGGTGTCACATGAATGCAATTCAGTTTATTCTTGCTGATGAGTGCTTGAGTTTTAAACTTTATTTATTAGTGTCACAAGTAGGTTTACGTTAACACCTAAGTTACTGTGAAAATCTATTAGTCACTGCACTCCGGCGCCTGTTCGGGTACTGTGAGGGGCATTTAGCATGGCCAATGCACCTAACCAGCACGTCTTTCTGATTGTGGGAAGAAACCTGAACATCCAAGAGGAAACTCATGCAGACTTCACCCAGACAGTGACCCCCAGCTGGGAATTAAACCCACATCCCTGGTGCTACGAGGCAACAATGCTAACTATTGTTCCACTATGCTACCCGAAATATTTTGCAGCAGGAATCACAGAAATTTGGGAATCTTGCTGTGGTGTATTTTAGAAACTTGACTGGAGCCCCAACTCTGAAACTGTCATTGTAATGGTTAATGCTCGCTTAACTGAAAATTGCAACTGTTTATGGGAAGGTGATGGCGGAGTGGTATTATCGCTAAACTATTAATCCAGAAACAGCTAATGTTCTGGGAAATCAGGTTCGAATCCTGCGTGGCAGATGTGGAATTTAAATTCAGTTAAAAATGTCAGGAACTAACATAGAAGATAGGAGGAGGCCATTTGGCCCTTTCAGTCTGGTCTGTCATTCATCATGATCATGGCCGATCATCCAACTCAATAGCATAATCCTGCTTTTTTTCCCCCCTTATCTTTGATCCAATTAGCCCCAAGTGCTATATCCAGCCACCTCTTGAAAACATTCAATGTTTTGACAACAACTGTGGTAATGAATTCCACAGGCTCACCACTCTTTGAGTGAAGAAGTGTCTTCCCACATCTGCCCTAAATGTTCTACCCTGAATTTTCAGACTCTAACCCCTGTTCTGGACTCCCCCACCATTGGAAACATCCTCCCTGTGTCTACTCTGTCTAGTTCTATTAGAATTTTATAAGTCTCTATGAGATCCCCCCCTCATTCGTCTGAACTCCAGCGAAAATAATCCTAACCTAGTCAATCTGTCCTCGTACATCAGTTCCATCATCCCTGGGATCAACAATCTACTGATGATCATGAAACCATTGTCCATTGTTGCAAAAATTCCATCTGGTTCACTAATGCCCTTTGGGGAAGGAAATTTGCTGTCCTTATCTGGTCTGGCCTACATGTGACTCCAGAGCAACAGTAATGTGGTTGTTTCTCAACTGCCCCCTGAAATGGTTCGGAAAGACACTCAGTTCAAGGGCAACTGGGGATGGGCAATAAATGCTGATTAAATCAATGATACCCATATTCCCACAAATTAATAAAAAAAACAGCAAATCTGCAATAAAGCTGTTCTGAATTCCATACTATCCTTAATGATTTGAAAATGTAATTTTCCTAAAACATAAGCAAACGTTAAATATGCTTTGCATTATTTTTCAATTCAGCAAATGGCATCAGATTCTTTCTTTAGCCATTTCTTGGAAACAAAATCCAAAACCAATTTTTCAGGGAATATAGCAGGGTAAGCTCCTTTAAGTGGTCTTATTCTTGTGGGAATTATATCCCTCCTGTAATCTGTTTCCAATTGAGAGTCCCATGTTAAAATGGCTATGTAAAACAAAGCCAGCCCATGTAGAATGAGTCCTTCCAAATGGTGCTGCTGTTTCCCTGCTGTTCTGAGGTTAGGAATATGGATATTTGATATTTCTCCATCTAATCCTGTTCCCAGCACTCCATTCTCATTCCCATCTTCTCAGTGTTGTGCAAAAGCCACAAGCAGCTGGTGGTGATGATGGTAGGGTTTGCCAAGAGCCTAAGCTAAAAATGGCTGTTTTCTTACACACACACACACACACACACACACACACACACACACACACACACACACACACCCCCACTCCCCGCGCACGGTCCTGGGAGTATGTGTTTCATAAAATGCAACAGCAGCCATCTAAAAGTTTATTTATCAGTGTCACAAATCAGCTTACATTAACACTGCAATGAAGTTACTATGAAAATTCCCTAGTTGCCACATTCCGTTGCCTGTTTGAGTACACTGAGGGAGAATTTAGCATGGCCAATGCATCTAATCAGCACATCTTTCAGGCTGAAGGAGGAACCTGGAGTATCCAGAGGAAACCCACACAGACACGGGGAGAACATGCAAACTTAAATATTTTCAGTGACCCAAGCTGGGAATTGAACTTTGGCATTGGGAGGCAGCAGTGCTAACCACTAAATGGATTATTTCTCGGGAACTTGCAAAGATAAAGAAAGGCGATGGATGCTAGAATCCTTGAAATATTTTATTTGTGTCTGGATGTAGGCATCACTGGTTAGACCAGTGTTTATTGCCCATCCCTAATTGCTGTTGAAGAGGGTGGTGAGCTGCCACCTTAAACACTGCAGTCCATGCGGTGTGGGTACACCCAGAGTGCTTTTCAGGAGGGAGTTCCTGAATTTTGACCCGTGAAGGAAAAACAACATAGTTCCCAGACAGGATGATTTGTGTCTTGGAGAGGAACCTTCAAGCTGTGCAGCCTGGAAATATTTTCTACGTTTTCAGTCCAAATAGTCTGCTATTGATTATCTTCTACAGAAGTCCCTCATCACTGGTTTCCCCACCCAACCACACCTGTATCCTCTCTTCCTTTAATTATCAGTCTCTGGGATAGGTTCATGACCATCTGAAAGACAGTGATTGATATTTAGGATGCAATCCTTCACTGGAATGCAACAACAACTTGTTTTTATGGTGGTAACTCCTCTGAAGTGTTCATTCATCTTACTATTCAAGTTGCTGTCTTGTCTTTCTAGTTTTTCCTGCTTTTACCTTAATGAATAGCATGTTGAGAGGAATAGATAGGATGGATTCTTGGAGGCTGTTTCCCAGAGCTGAAATGATCGCTACGAGAGGACACAGGTTTAAGGTGCTGGGGGGCAAGTACAGAGGAGATGTTAGGCGTAAGATTTTCACTCAGAGGGTGGTGAGTGAATGGAATCGGCTGCCGTCACTGGTGGTAGAGGCGAACTCGCTGGGGTCTTTTAAAAGATTTCTGGATGAGTACATGGGATTTAATGGGATTAGGAGTTACAGATAGTTCTATGTATGTCCTAGTAGGTATGGGTATGATCAGCACAACTTGTGGGCCAAAGAGCCTGTTCGTGCTTATAGTGTTCTATGTTCTATGTGTTAGGACTCCACTGTGGATGTGTTGTATTTAAATTAGAATGAAATGTAGGATGTCCTGCATCCTAAGGTGCTGAAAGAACATTATTATTAGGAACAAAATACCAGCTGTGGATCAGACTTTCCTCTCAAGCATCAGTTTTATTTCCTTTCCGTTTGTTGTTGGTGGCTTAAAGCACATCTTGCAATTGGAGACTGGCAAACCTTCGAAGGAAATACTTGTGCCCAATTTGCATTATAGTAAATACAGAATATAAAATCAGGTTATGGGAATTGGAACACTTTCCCATTCTGTGAATTAATTCGTGGGACATGGGGGTTGCTGGTTTGCAACCCTTTATTGCCCTTGGAGAGTCAATCACATTGCTGTGATTCTGGAGTCCCATGTAGGCCAGACCAGCTAATGACGACAGATTTCCTTCCCTCAAGGACACTAGTGAACCAGGTAGGTTTTTCCGACAATCAACAATGGTTTCATGGTCATCAGTAGATTCTTCATTCCAGATTTTTAAAAAAAAAATTGAACTCAAATTTCACCATCTACCCATGGCCGTATTCGAACCCAGGTCCCCAGAACATTAGCTGAGTTTCTGGATTAATAGTTTGGTGATAATACCACTAGGCCATCATCTCCCTATAAATGGTGAAAAGCTGCGCATGCGACGGTGCAGAGGGACCTGGGGGTCTTTGTGCACGAATCGCAAAACACAGTATGCAGGTGCAGCAGATGATTAAGAAGGCGAATGCAATGTTGGCCTTTATAGCTAGGGCGATAGAATATAAAAGTAGGGAGGTTCTGTTGCAGCTGTATAGGGGCTGGTGAGGCCGCAGCTGGAGTACTGTGTGCGGTTTTGGTCGCCACATTCGAGGAAGGATATATTGGCCTTGGAGAGATGCAGAGAAGGTTTACTAGGCTGATACCGGAGATGAAGGCATTGGATTATGAGGAAAGACTAAATAGGCTAGGTTTGTACGCTTTGGAGTTTAGAAGGCTGAGAGGGGATCTTATAGAGATGTATAAGATAATGAAGGGGATGGATAGGGGAGAGGTTGAGAGACTCTTCCCACTTAGCAAAGATAACAGGACTAGAGGGCACAGCCTCAAGATTGGGGGGGGGTGGTTCAGATCGGAGTTGCGGAGGGGTTTCTTCACGCAAAGGGTGGTGAATCTTTGAAATTCTCTGCCTGATCAGGTGGTGGAGGCTTCCTTGCTGAATATGTTCAAGTCAAGAGTGGATAGATTTTTGACTGACAAGGGAATTAAGGGTTACGGGGAGAAAGCGGGAAAGTGGTACTGAACCACTACAGATCAGCCGTGATCTTATTGAATGGCGGGACAGGCTTGAGGGGCTGGATGGCCTACTCCTGCTCCTATTTCTTATGTCCATTGTATTTTTAATACACACCCACGTACAGATTTGGAATAGTACAGCTTCTTCTGCTGTCCCAATATTATTGCTTCAGAAGTTTTGCCCTGACAGTGGAGGTCCAAACTTTCTGTTATTAAGACCAATGCAAGTGCTTACCAGAAGACCTTGGGGCCTCATGTAATATTGAAATCTTGTTGCCGTTAAATTGCTCGCATTTCGTTAGAAAGAAGGTGGCTAAGAGGAGACCTTATTGAAACACATAAGATGATTAGAGGTTTAGATAGGGTGGACAGTGATAGACTTTTTCCTAGGATGGAGAAAGCTAGCATGAGGGGACATAGCTTTAAATTAAGGGGTGGTAGTTATAGGATGGATGTCAGAGGTAGGTTCTTTACCCAGAGGGTGGTAAGGGTATAGAATGCCCTGCCTGCTGCAGTTGTAGATGCGCCAAGTTTGGGGGCATTTAAGAGGTTAGTAGATAGGTTTATGGATGAAAAGGGAATGGTTTAGATTAGAGGGTCATTGCTTTTTCTTAACTGGTCGGCGCAATATCGAAGGCCAAAAGGCCTGTTCTGCGCTGTAATGTTCGATGTTCTATTGCAGTTTACTGATTCATAGAATCCCTACATTACAGAACAAAGCCATTCGGCCAATTGGATCTGCACCGACAACAATCCCACTCTATCCCTGTAACCCCATATGTTTACCCTGTTAATCCCCTCCAAAATTAGGGTCAAATTAGCATGCCCAATCAACCTAGTCCGCACATATTTGGAGTACGGGAGGAAACCGAGGCATCCAGAGGAAACCTGCGCAGACGCGGGGAGAATGTGCTGAGTTTGCACAGACAGTGACCTGAGCCGAGAATCGAACCCGGGTCCTTGGCACTGTGAGGCAGCAGTGCTAATCACAGTACCACCGTGCTGCCCCTGATGACTGCCTTGGTGCCACAACGTAAAGTTTACTCACACTTACAAAATTCAACCAGGATTGCACAGTGAATATGAAATCTAAGTGCAGATGTTGCTTGAGTTAACTGGGTTTTGGGCCTGTGGATTGAACACCCCAGCCATGCTACACAAGGGGGAATTAGTTTCCCAGCACCGGACATCCCATTCCTCTGCCAGGAGATGAATAATTTGATGTCTTACTGGGCCAGAACTGTGCTGAAAGCTGATATCCAAAGAGGAATTGCTTAAGATTACCAAAGCTCATTTTGCCTAGGACATTGAAAATCGCCAGACAGAAGAGGTGCTTTAGACCATCAGTTTGGCCTTGATACCAGTTCAGTACAGAGGTGTCCACGTGATCATTTCACCCAAGCTGTAAAAGAGAGATCTTTGTGGGGAGTACTTTTTTGTTCACGAAATATTCATCCCTGCCCACAATCCTCCTTTATATAAACAGGAAAACATAAATTGATGTGACATTTTGTGATGGAGAGGTGTTGCACTTAAACAGATTTGTAATGTTAGGTTGGTTGCAGAGATTGCCTGAGCCCAGTCGTGTGAAATTGGCTATAGAGCATTCAGCAGCCCACGAACATGATTTTGCTTTTTTTTTTGCCAGTTGATATAAGTTACAACAAATAGATATTTGGGGAGATTCTAGCCCCCTTTCCATAATATTGTGACATTGCAATGGGGAGGGGGTGGTGGAATGTATAAACGTAATTCCTCCCAATGTACCAATTTTCACTTATCACTGGGGGGAGATGGGAAGATGTGGTAGTGGGTGTTGTTCCTAGTGGTTTTAAAGCCAAAAATAACCCAGAAACAGATGTAATCTCCGTATCATGATTAAGATTCTGTGATTGCTTAATTAAACGCACTTCCCCTTCTAACTAGAATTTCAATAAATGGGATCATGAAACCATGAAAGCCATTGGCACCTTTTTTTTACTGAACTTGTTTATTTGCATTTGATATCTTTTGGAAACGTGTGCAGCTTTTTCCACTAATGTATCACTAATCCTTCCAAATTGTTGGACTGAAATTCAGGTGCCCTTCCTACACCATCTAAGCACAGGTACGTGCATTCCTGCCTTGGGTAGAAACCAACCCGAGAGGTGATTCACTTTGACAGCAAAACGCATTTAAAGAAATGATTCCACTTCACTGAGTAGGCCTCTCGGTTCACGGATACTTTCAGTTTAATTATGAAGCAGGTAGCTATTGATGTGGTTTAGAGGAGGTACCTGTTGTGTCAGCATTCCCTGCTCGTCAAGACCAGAGCAAGCCAGAGGGGCTGTTGTTGATTTGAGAGTGACGCACAGATGCTTCCTTAACCTGTAAATAGAGTTCCTGAGGACAGAGTCTCTGTGTTGTGAAAGTCTATGTATCCATTTATATTTATGTTAATGCTGTTTGAATCTCCAATTAAGACTTTGTATTGGAAGCGTACATTATAGCACTGCACACATCTTATTTTGTAAAGAAACATGTTTTTTAAAAAGCCTCAAGGTGTAAATCTTAATATTTTTGATGGCCATTCATACAACAAGGCACATTGCACAGAGTCATTGAAGTAATTTTTCAATTGCTGATTTAGGGCAAATTGCTTCCGTCCTTTCCCGGTGAAGGGGGGACTCTGTTGACACTTCCCACTGCCTCGACAAAGCAGCCAGCATATTTAAGGACCCCATGCATCCCGGACATTCTCTCCCACCTTCTTCCATTGGGAAAAAAATTACAAAAATCTGAGGTTGTATACTAACCGACTTAGGAGCAGCTTCTTCCCTGCTGCTGTCAGACTTTTGAATGGATCTACTTCTCGTTAAGTTGACCTTTCTCTGCACCCTAGCTATGACTGTAACACTAATTCTGCACTCTTTTTTCCTTCTCTATGAACAGTATGCTTTCTGTATAGCACACAAGAAACAAACAATACCTTTCATTGTGTGGCAATACATATGATAATAAATCAAATTTTGGGGACCTACTCTCACCTGCCGTAAGAAATGTGCTGCTGTTGATGCAGGAACAGGAGTCAACCTGTTCAACACTTTGAGACTGTTCTGCCATTTAATTAGATCCTATTAGATCTGCACATTATCTCCCCTTGTCTGCCTTTGTCCATACCCCTAATATCATTACCAAATCAAAATCTGCCCAACAGACCCAGCAGCCAGTTGGAGGGAATATTCCACATTTCCGTTATGGATGAAAAGTATTTCCTTATTTAACTGCTGAATGGCCTAATTCTAATTTGAGATTGTGTTCCTCTCCTCCCCAGGAGGAGCAGAAGAAATGGCTTCTCTGTACCGTATTTTGAATTATTTTAATTAATTTGGGCACGGTAAGAAGTCTCTCAACACCAGGTTAGAGTCCAACAGATTTATTTGGAATCACGAACTTTCAGAGTGCTGCTCCTTTATCAGGTGAGTGGTGAAGGAGCAGTGCTCTGAAAGCTCATGATTCCAAATAAACCTGTTGGACTTTAACCTGGTGTTTTGCGACTTCTAACTGTGCACACCCCAATCCAACACCGGCATTTCCATTATTTTGCAACAAGGACCAGAATTTTCTCAGTAGGATCTTCCGGTCCCGCCAGTCCCACTGTGGGTTTTCAGACAGTGGGCATGCGTAGAACAGGAAAGCCTGTTGACGGCGGCAGGTACAGAAAATTCTATCACCGGCTAATGTGCAGATCCACCACGAAACATGGTCGCAGGGCGAGCATAGAAAGCCCCACCCACATTGTTTAAATTTTACAGCAAGAGATGACGTGCTGTTAAGTCAACAAATATAACAAGAATATAAGCTCTTGAACTTTTTAAAATACTTTGCTCTCACTGTGTGATGTACCTAGTCCCAGAATGGGCACAAGTATTTACTTCGAAGATTTCCCAGTCTCCAATTGCAAGGTGTACTTTAAGCCACCAACAATAAATGGGAGGGGAAACTGAAGAGGAAATAAAACTAATGCTTTAGAGGGAAGTCTAATCCATGGCTGGTGGTGTTCTTGAGAGTGGACAACACTGGTGAGGCAGCATTTATTGCCTGCTTATGTTAAGAATCACCTGTGTAGTGTGGGACTAGGTTCATATCTCAGCCACACTGGAACAATATTCACGAACCAATGGGGTTTTCATGACAATCTGGAAGCTTTCATAGTTTCTTTTGGCCTGGTGCACACACGACCGGATTTATTTAATTCAGTTTCACAACTTGCCATGGTCGGATATCAGCTCAACAGTCTCTTTGGTTAATCAGCTTGTAAAATAATCTCAAGGCTACCATAACCAATTGTCTGAGCTGCGTAGTACTGTTCAGTGGTTGTAATGGCCATGTGTATGTTTGTGAACATGTGATTCCTGCGAGGTTCAGACCACCACCTATCCACAGCTGAGGTTGCTAGGTCAGTCTGTACTTGAGTGTGTACTTGACTGATTTAGAGCACTTTGACCTCTTTTCTAGAAAGTTCTAGAAGGTTCCAGGCCCACTCAAGGTCTTGTCTCACTTAATGCAGATTATTATTCCAATGCAGAACTGAAGGAGTTCTTCATTGCAAGAGGTGCTATCCTTAACATTAGATGTTAGATCAATAGCTTGTCTCTTTTGTGAGGATGTTTGGCAGTGATGTGGAACATTGGAAACGGCAAGGCCCTGCACAATGCCAGGGTCAAGGAATGGATATGAGTGGCAAAGTTCATGTACACGGTAAGACTAATTGAGAGAGATAGAAGTGAAGAGCGAGAGGAAACTGGTAGAAGGGTGAAGTCATAGCAGATGAGTCACCATTTGTTATAAAGTCATGCATTTAACCATGCATGATGACTTGAGCAAATAGTCAGCCAATTAAACCTGGTCATAGTGGCTAGTAACTTCAATAGAATCTCTACAATGCAGGAGGAAGCCATTCGGCCCATCGAGTCTGCACTGACAACAATCACACCCAGACCCTATCCCCATAATACCAACACATCCCAGGACACTAAGGGGCAATTTAGCATAGCCAATCAACCTAACCTAGAAACCCACATAGACACGGGGAGAACATGCAAATTCCACACAGAGAGTGACCCAAACCAGGAATTGAACCCAGGTTCCTGGAATTGTAAATCAGCAATGCTAACCACTGTGCCGTCCAGCTTTTTTGGATAGTTGCAGCCAAAGACATAGTTTTGGTGAAATCCCTCCCAATACCACAATTGGGATTTGATGAATACATTGGCAATTTGATTCCTCAATGCTTTTATTACAGTATATTGTTGGGAAATATACTTTGACTGTTTTAATGGGCAATAAGTTCCTTCTATAAGGGTTATAATAGATTTTAAAATTTATTTATTAATGCCACAAGTAAACTTACATTAGCACTGCAGTGAAGTTACTATGAAAATCCCCTAGTTGCCATACTCCAGTGTCTGTTCGGGTACACTGGGGGAAAATTTAGCATGGCCAATGCACCTAACCAGCATACCTTTTAGATTGTGGGAGGAAACCAGTGGTGTGCCTCAGGGATCATTGCTGGGTCCACTGTTATTTGTCATTTATATTAATGACTTTGGATGACAATATAGGGGGCATGATTAGTAAGTTTGCAGATGACACCAAGATTGGTGGCATAGTGGACAGTGAAGAAAGTATTTTTCCAATTGCAACTTGATCAATTGGGCCAGTGGGTTGACAAATAGCTGATGGAGTTTAATTTAGACAAATGTGAGGTGATGCATTTTGGTAGACTGAACAAGGTCAGGAGTTATTCACTTAATGGTAGGGCATTACAGAACAAAGAGATCTAGGGATACATGCTCGTAACTTCTTGAAAATGGAGTTACAGATGGACAGAGTGGTGAAGAAGGCATTTGGTCAGAACATTGAACACAAGAATTGGGGTCTTGTTGAAGTTGTACAAGATGCTGGTAAGGCCACACTTGGAATACTGTGTACAGTTCTTGTCACCCTATTATAGAAGGGATATTATTAAACTAAAAAAACTGCAAAAAAGATTTACTAGAATGCTACCGGGACTTAATGCTTTGGGTTATTGGGATAGACGTGGGACTTTTTTCTCTGGAGCATAGGAGGCTGAGGGGTGACTTTATAGAGGTCTATAGAATAATGAAGGGCACAGATCAGTTAGATAGTCGATATCTTTTCTCAAAGGTAGGGGAGTCCAAAACCATAGGTTTTAGGTTTATGGTGAGAGGAGATAGGTTTAAGATGAGAGGGCCATAGGTTTTAGGTGAGAGGGGAGAGGTACAAAAGTGTCCAGAGGGGCAATTTTTTTCACACACTGTGGTGAGTGTCTGGAACAAGCTACCAGAGGTAGTTGTAAAGGCAAGTACAATTTTGTCTTTTAAAAAGCGTCTACATAGTTATATGGATATGATGGGTATAGAGGGATATAGATAGGCCCAATGCGGACAATTGGGATAGCTTAGGAGTTTTTAAAAAAAAAAAAGGATGGCATGGACAAGTTGGGCCGAAGGTCCTGTTTTCATGCTGTAAACCTCTGTGACTCTATGCCACCGGAGGAAATCCAGGTAGACATGGGAAGAACATGCAGATAGAGATCCAAACCAGGAATTGAATCCACGTCTCTGGCACTGTGAGGCAGTTGTGCTGACCACTGTGCCACTTGGAGCACTTTTCCATATTCTATAATGTTCAATTTTTGTACTCTTCTTCTATAATAGGTAAATAGAAATAAAAATACTTCCTTACTCTATCTGGGTTCAACTATCTTTCAGCAGTCAACAAGGCCCAGAGACAGCCCCACCTAGAGCCTCCAGCAATGCTGCTGTTGGCATAAAGTTTAACATGAAGACTAAAAGCAAAATACTGCTGACACTGGAAATCTAAAATAAGAATAAATAAAGCTGGAAAAAGTTAGCAAATCATGCCACATCTGTGGAGAGAACCAGAATTAGCATTTCAGACTGACCCCTCAGAACTTGTGGTTGAGTTCTGATGAAAGATCATCAAGTTAAAACTCCAGTCTTTTTTATTCTTAAACATTACAAAAGGTTTTATATTTCTTGATTTTTTTTTCCCCTCCCCTCTTTATATAGTTTTAGTCATCTTTTAATGTTTACCAGAACAGGTAGACCCAATACTGCAACATTCTCTCAGCAATACATTTGCAGAATGGTCCAGATTCAATTCTACAGTACAAATCCTGAACTGAGCTGGAAACAGACTTCTGACTCCGAAGCATGTGTACGACCAACTATGCTAATTGATAGGTGTTGAAGTAGTGACTGAGCTCAGGCATTTGTTATCTTTAACAAGCATAGGAAGTATATTTTACTTTATTCTGATCCCACATACGCCACTTTCGGCTTGCTGCTCTGTCTGCAGCACCCTTGGCCTTGTTGCCCTGCCTGCAACGCTTGCAGTACAATTTTCATTTTGAATAATGGCTAAGCAGATACTTACATGTATTGGTCATGAACTCTCCTGCTGTAAGGCTCTGTTCCTATCACTAGGTGATGCTAATATTCTGTGTTAAGTGTACAAGTGAGGAGCTCATAGCGGCACCTGTCATTGAATTTTATTCCACTTTATTGAATATCGTTCAAGCTAAAAGGCAACTGTAACAGATTGATTACAAAGGAGTCGTCCAATATGTGATTAATGTCACAAGAATGAAAAATGTACTCGGGAATTGTGTTAATTAACTGTTGAATACAGTGAATTTTCCTGAGGAGTTTTTTTCTGTGGATTTGTGGTGTGGGGCACATATTGGTGGATCTTGTAAATGGTTATTTTATTAAAATACTGATTTTGTTCAAATTGTAATGTAACACTCTGAAGCTGAGTATCTTTAAGTGAACTAATATTCTTTCTCCTTTTCTTTTTTTTTAATGTTGGATGAATGCAGTTGCCAAGAGCAAATCAAAGTAAGTCGATACTTGTATTATTTACAAAACAATATAATCATTGTTAATAATTACAAAAAATACTAAAGTTTTTTTTGCCTCTGTTTTCATCAAGGATTACTTTATTAGGGGACTAGAGGGTGTTGTGGAGATAAATTGCAGCACTTTTTCACATTGTTGCCAGTGTGGTTGGTGAACAGTCATGCCAGCTTATGAAACATACAAATTAGGAGCAGGAAATAGCAGCAAGGTGGGCACAAGTCTTCCAGATATCACTAAATACCGTGCAGGTGCCTGGGGATTGAAGAAAGACTTATGTTACTCCTACAATCAAGTAAAGGAGCAAATGTGACTCACACCATTGTGTATGACATCCATTGTGTGGGTATGGTTAAGGGAAGTCCTCGTCTTAGATAAGATCAGGAACATCTGCATGGAAAATTAATCATTAAATGAAAGTTAATATTGATTCAGAAAGGGGATACCTTGTAATTTAAATTGTTGCATTTTCCTGAAGGTGTAACAACTCGCTAAGAGAGCAGTGTCTGTGGAGTATTTGGATCTCGGTGAAGTCTCTAATATAGTCTTCCCAGAAAGGGTGATAATGAAAATAAAGTTAGTGGATATTAAAGACAATATTTTGCATTGGCAATGCCATTGGATGACTCATAAAAGCCAGAGGTGCTGTTCAGGGAGAACATGGAGTTCCATGGCACATTTTGGGGAACTATTTTGTTCACCATCTTCATCAATAGTCTGTTGCTCTGAATCACAAATGCAATGATTTAATAGCAAATATGCAAGGTAGAAAATTCTAAGCCCAAACAGGTTAAACTCGAGCAGGATTTGAGTACGTTTAGGAATTGGTCAGGTAGGTGGCAAATTTTATGCAGGAAAATGCCTCAAGTTCCCTGGCGCTGGTGCTTTCTTTGCTTCGTGTCTGATGCTATTGTAGTCTCATTAACAGTTATGATTAGTTAAGAAATTCATTATCAATGTGTTACATGACTAATGGTGAACTAGACGGACTTTTATCATTTTCATTTAGCTGTTCCTATGGTTATCATAAGCCAAGCAATGACGTGAGTAGTATTGGAATTGGGGGAATTACTTTGTCAAAAAATTTCCAATGACTTGTAAATGGTCTGTAAATTCATTGCTGGAGCAGCACAGTGGTTAGCACTGCTGCCTCACAGTGCCACGGACCCGAGTTTGATTCCTGCTTAGGGTCACTGTATATGAGGAGTTTGTACATCCTCCCAATGTCTGTGTGAGTTTCCTCCCACAAACCAAAAATGTGTGGGTTAGGTGGATTCGCCATGCTTAATTGCTCCTTAATGTCAGGGAGATGTGCAGGGTAAATACATAGGGTTATAGTGATGAGGCCTGGGTTGGATTATTGTACTTGCAGGCTTGATGGGCCAAATGGCCTCTTTCTCAACTGCAGGGATTCTATGATATGGTAGAGAATCATGGGAAGATCCTCGATCTGGCCCTAAGTTTGCATCAAGTTAGTGGTGAGTTTAGTGTCCCCTTATGGAAAATGCATATGTTTGGATATCAGATAATTACCAAACTGGTCAGTGATTTGATACTCTTTGAATACTATGGGATTGTCAATTCTCACTGTTGAGAATGAGGAAATACTCCATTGGTGAAATGCTAGAACGTAGCCAGCAGCAGTAGAACCATATACCTGCGAGGGAATGGAGATTATAGGAAAGAAACTATGACCTAATTCCCTGAACCTCCTTGGGCTGCTGTATATTCTGGACTGTGTCGCAGTGCATCCACTGCTGGGGTGTGCTAGAGCAGCCCTGTGATTCCACAATAATTTTTCTCTATTTATGGAATACCTACTTTTAACACAGAGGAGTGGGAGATCCACACTCTCTCCCTTTAATATGGTGAAAGACATGTTGTCTCGCTCTGTCTTCATGCAGTGGGATGGGAAATCCACAGTCTCTTCAGCAATGCCTTCTGTGTCTTGATCCCATTACTTGGCAGCAAGAATCATTAAGTCGCACAACAGTAGGCCAGGCTGATAGTGCTAGGTGTAGCAGAGTATATGTAGAACATTAGCACACAGACGCCATGCTTCAGCAATCCAGTTTTAAAAGATGTCAGTGTATAAACACAGCATGCAGTGTTAGTTTGTATTTGCTTATTTTAAAATGGCGTTGATATGATGATCTAGGTGAAAGGTTAGGAGCGAAAACCCCTTTCACAATACCTATTAATTGGCAGCTAAGCTTGTGAATCACATCCCTGGGTCAGCAGTGTGGAGGAGAGGGTTTCTGAAGTCTTATTGGTATTTCACTGAAGAGTGAGCGTGACTTTTGCTTCAAACACATCTTTCATCTGACTGGGTTTGCACATTTTTTTTTTCTTTTGTGGCACGATTTCAAAGGCACCTGTAGCTAGGGCAGGGCTGGTCAGGAACACAAGGAAATCTGTCGTGTTGCAGTGTGTATAAAGTTGTGGTTTGAAGGGTTTGGCCTTTTCTACTATCATCTGCTGTAGGAAATAGTTCACTTTGTGTACGTCAGAGCCAGTTCACTGTAATTATTGTGCTTGTTTCCATTTCAGCAGTAATTATTTGCATTACTTACTGTTTGTCCTTCTGATGGTCTTGTGCTTCTCATTTTTTGATATCTTTTTATCAGTTGCACTTTGCTTTTCTTCTAATTATTTTTGAGTCACTTCCTTTTTGGAGGAAATTATTCACGTGTTTTATTTCTTATTTGGTGGTGGGAGAGAGCCAGTATGGTTGTTCCTCAGTTTCTGTGCACTGACTCTGCACCCCCAGTAAGAAGTCAATACCAGGTTTAAGTCCAACCAATTTATTTGATAGTAAATTCGCAAACTTTCGGAGCTTGCCCCTTTGTCAGGTGAATGGAGAGTTCTGGCCTCAGAGCGTATAACAGCATAGACAGTTTACAGATTACTGATTAGAATATGAATCTTTACACCTAACCTGCTATTCAAATCATAAAGAAGCCAACTATGTGAGCGGAAGGAGCATTAAGTCTAGTGAGACCGCTGAAGTGTCTGCACCCCCCATCAGGATTTCTGTGACTTATAGAATGGCTGCTTTATATGTGAAGAGTCACTGAAGTGATTTCAGATCCTTATACAATACCAATTCCAACTTTACTGGTTCCTTAACTGCCCCTGCTGTCCCCAAAATGATCCTAAGACATGATTTTAAAAGTTTATTTATTGGTGTCACAAGTAGGCTTACATTAATGCTGCAGTGAAGTTACTGTGAAAATCCCCTAGTCGCCACACTCCTGCATCTGTTCGAACCAGCACATCTTTGGACTGTGGGATGAAACTGGAGCACCCGGGGAAGTTGCTAGAGTCAATAATCAAGGATTTCATAACTCGGCATTTGGAAGACAGTGATATAATCAGACAAAGTCAGATTTACAAATGGGAAATCATGCTTGACAAATCTATTGGAATTCTTTGAAGATGTAACTAGTAGAGTTGACCAAGGAGAACCAGTGGATGTGGCTTAGTTAGACTTTCAGAGGCTTTTGACAAGGTTTTAAATAACAGACTACCATGTAAAGTTAAAGCATGTGGGATTGCAAGTAATGTCTTGAGATAGATAGGAAGCAAAGAGTTGGCATAAATAGATCTTTTACTGATTGGCAGTCAGTGACTAGCGGCATTCTGCAGGGATCTGTGCTAGAATCCCAACTTTGGAAGAGGGAACTGAATGTATTATCTCCAGATTTGCCGATGAGACAAAGTTGGATGAGAGGGTGAGCTGTGAGGAGGATGCAGAGATGATTCAGTGTAAGTTGGATGGGCTGAGTGTGTGTGCATCTGCATGGCAGATGCAGTATAATGTGGATAAATGTGAGGTTATCCACTTCGGTAGCAATAATAGGAAGACAGATTATTACTTGAATGGGTGAAAATTTAGAGAGACGGTTACTCAGTAAGATTTTGGAATCCTCATGCATCAATCTGTAAGACCATAAGGCATAAGAACAGAAATAGAGCACTTGGCCCATTGAGTCGGCTCCACTATTCAATTATGGCTGATGTTTTTTTCATCCCCATTCTCCTGCCTTTTCCCCATAATCCTGATCTCCTTATTAATCAAGAACGTATCTATCTCTGTCTTAAAGACACTCAATGATGTGGCCTCCACAGCTTTCTGCGGCAAACAGTTCCACAGATTCACTAGTCTGGCTGAAGAAATTCTTCCTTGTCTCTATTTTAAAGGATTGTCCCTTTACCCTGAGGTTGTGCCCTCCGGTTCTTGTTTTTCTGTATCCTCTCCACGTCCACTCTATCTAGGCCTTGCAGTATCCTATAAGTTTCAATAAGATCCTCCTCATCCTTCTAAACTCTGAGTGCAAACCCAGAATCCTCAACTGTTCCTCATATGACAAGCTGTTCATTTCAGGGATCATTCTTGTGAACTTCCTCTGGATCCTTTCCAAGGCCAGCACATCCTCCCTTCGATATGGGACCCAAAACTACTCACAATACTCCAAATATGGTCTGACCAGAGTAGTATACAGTCTCAGAAGTATGTCCCTGCTCTTGTATTCTGGCCCGCTCAACATGAATGCTAACATTGCATTTGCTTTCCTAAATGCTGACTGAACTGCACATTAACCTTAAGAGAATCTTGAACAATGACTCCCAATCACTGAAAGTAAGTATGCAGGTACGGCAGGCAGTAAAGAAGGCAAATGGTATGTTGGTCTTCATAACAGGAGGATTTGAGGATAGGGATGTTTTGCTGCAATTGTGAGGTCACACCTGGAATATTTTATGCTGTTTTGGTGTCCTTATCTGAGGAAGGATGTCCTTACAAAGAGAAAGTACAGCAAAGTTTTACCAGGCTAATTCCTGGGATGGCAGGTCTGTCATTTGAGAAGAGACCAAGTCAGTTAGGATTATATTCACTGGACTTTGGAAGAATGAGAGGAGATCTCATAAAAACTTATAAGATTCTAACATGATTAAACAGGGTGGATTCAGAAAGAATGTTCCCAATGTGGGGGAGTTCAGAACTCGGGGTCATAGTTTGAGGATAAGGGGTAAACCATTTAGAAGGGAGCTAAGGAGAAATTTCTTCACCCAGCGGGAGTTGAATGTGTTGAATTCACTAGCACAGGATTTAAGTGGCCAATGAGTTGTCTAATTACAAGAAGAAATTAGATATAGCTCTTGGGACTCGAAATATATGGGCGAAGGGGTGTCGGTGATCGGCCATGATCAAAATGAATGGCGGAGCAGGCTCGAAGGGCTGAATGGCTAATCCTGCTTCTTGTTTCTGTGTTTCACCTGGAGGAAACCCATGCAGACATGGGGAGAAGTTGCAGACTTCACAAAGATAAAGCCCCAAGCTGGGAATCGAACCTGGGTCTCTGGCATTGTGAGGTAACCAGTGTGCCACCAAGCTGCCTCATGAATCTAAAGCTGTCCATCTGCTGGCTAGAATCTGTCAGGATGTCCAAGATGGACTGAATGAAGCATTATATCTTTGATGGGTACATCAACCCACTAGTATCAAAAATATGTGCATTTGTTCTGTAAATGCTTGGATTTAGTGCATAGACTTGAACGAGTAAAACCATCAGATAAATAAAAGCAAATTATTGCAGATGCTGGAATCTGAAACTGAGAGAGAAAATCTGGAAAATCTCAGCAGGTCTGCCCGCATCTGTAAGGAGAGAAAAGAGCTGACATTTTGACTCCAGATGACCCTTTGTCAAAACTAAAAGGCATAGAATGTGGGAGATATTTATACTGTAAGAGGAGGAAATGAAAAATTAGTCATAGCCACAAAAAAAACCAGGAGAAAGACTAAGAGGAGCTAAGAGAGGCTATAGAGAGAATAAAAGGTGTGAATGGCCAAATGGCAGAGAAGCTGAAATCAGAGGGTAAACTGAGACAGATGAAGATATGGAGGGAGGGGGGCGGAGAGGTAAAATTGAGAAAAGAGGTGGGAGGAAGAAAGCCACTGGTTTAGTCACTGATGAAAATATGATTTGATTTGATTTATTATCGTTGCATGTATTAACATAGTGAAAAGTATTGTTTTTTGCATGCTACACAGACAAAACATACATTCATAGAGGAGGAGATGAGACAGTGCAGAATATAGTGTTACCGTCATAGCTAGGGTATAGAGAAAGGTCACCTTAATGCAAGGTAGTTCCGTTCAAAAATCTGACAGCAGCGTGGAAGAAGTTGTTCTTGAGTCAGTTAGTACGTGACTTCAGACTTTTTCCTGATGGAAGAAGGTGAAAGAGAGAATGTCCAGGGTGCATGGATTCCTTGATTATGCTGGCTGCTTTGGGAGGCAATAGAAAGTGTAGACAGAGTCAGTGGATGAGAGGCTGGTTTGCATGATGGATTGGGCTTCATTCATGACCTTTTGTAGTTCCTTGTGGTCTTGGGCAGAGCAGGAGCCATACTAAACTGATACAATCAGAAAGAATGCTTTCTATGTAAAAGTTGGTGAGAATCGTAGCTAACATGTCAAATTTCCTTAGTTTTCTGGAAAGTAGAAGCATTGGTGGGTTTTCTTAACAATAGTATCAGCATGGGGAGATTGGGATAGGTTGTTGGGGATCTGGACACCTAAAAACTGATGCTCTTGAATATTTCTGTTTCACCCCTATTGATGTAGACAGGGATATGTTCTCCTCTACACTTCCTGAAATTGATGACAATCTCCTTCACTTTGTTGACATTGAGAGAGAGATTATTGTTGCCCACCAGTTCACCAGATTCTCTATCTCATTCCTGTACTCTGTCTCAACATTGTTTGAGATCCAATCCACTAAGGTGGTGTCATCAGCAAACTTGAAAATTAAGTTGGAGGAGAATTTGACTGCACAGTTATAGATGTATAAGGAATATAGTAGGGGGCTGAGAACACAACCTTGTGGGGCACTGGTGTTGAGGATGATGGTGGAGGAGCTGTTGTTGCCTATCCTTACTGATTATGGTCTGTGAATTAGGAAGTTCAGGACCCAGTCACAAAGAGAGGTACCAAGCTCCAGGCCAAGAAGTTTGGAGATGAGTTTCATGGGAATAGTGTTGAAAACTCAGCTGTAGTCAATAAATAGGAATCTGACATAGTGTCCTTGTTATCTAGGTGTCCCAGGTTTGAGTGCAGGGCCAGGGAGATGGCATCTGCTATGGATTTCTTGCACTGTAGACAAACTGTAGTGGATCCAGTAGTCCGGGAGACTGGAATTGATTCATGCCATGACGAACCTTTCGAAGCACTTTGTAATGATGGAGCGTGGAGGAGGGGCAGTGGGTGGGAGAGAGGTAAACTTGAGGAAAAGAGGGGAAAGGGAAGCCACCGGTTCTTTGGTCTAATCACTGATGAAAATATGGTAAAATCAGATCCTGTAGATAGCAATCCAATTCTATCCTGATTGTGTGTTTTGTCCCACAGGCAAAGAAAATGGGGTGTAATTTATCTTCACCAATTCCATCTCTCTACACAGCGACTTTAGAGAATCATTTTCATCAACAAAGAGCAACAAGAAAACTATCTTGCTTCCACACAGCCTGTTACTTTAATTTTTTTCTTGCATCTAAAAATGTTAATTCATTGGAATAGAAGTTTGAATTGAACCATTTTTCTAACTCAAATTTGAATGAAGTGAAGTGGGCTGTATTTTAGTTATAGGAATCGATGGCACTGAGATTATGTTACTGGACTCGTGACCCAAAGGCCTGAGCTAATGATCTGGGAACAGGCTTCTATTTTCTCTATGTACGCATTGTTTAGAAATGACTTAATGAGTTTAAATCCCACCACAACAGCTGAGGAATTTAAGTTCAGTTAATAATTAAATCTGGAATAAGAAGCTACTATCTGTAATGCTGACCATCTATCTACCAGAAGGTCTGACTCACTGATGTCTCTTGGGGGGAGGAAATCTGCCCTCCTCACCTGGTCTGGTCTGTACAGAATTGTTCTATAGAATCATAGAATCCCTGCAGTGCAAAAGGAGGCCATTCAGCCCAATCGATTCTGCATTGACTTAGCATCTCAT
Source organism: Sphyrna mokarran (assembly GCA_024679065.1). NCBI lineage: Eukaryota > Metazoa > Chordata > Chondrichthyes > Carcharhiniformes > Carcharhinidae > Sphyrna > Sphyrna mokarran. The sequence goes on from JAGIQG010000005.1 coordinate 18,737,475, forward strand.
CCAGGCCCATCCCCACCCTTTTCCTGTAAATCCATTAATCCCCCTATCCTGTACATCTTGAGACACTAAGGGACAATTTAGCATGGCCAATCCATCTAACCTACACATCTTTGCATTGTTGACAAAGGGTCACCTGGGTCAACTCTTTCCTTATAGATGCTGCCAGATTTTCCAGCATTTTCTCCTTTGGTTGCACATCTTTGGAATGTGGGTGGAAACTGGAGCACTCGGAGAGGTGGGAATGTACAAACTTCACACAGGCAATCACCCAACGCCAGATTCGAACCAAGGTCCCTAGTGCTATGAAGCAGCGGTGCTAACAACCTTGCCACCCAAGAAATATCATTTAGATCTGACACTTCAATCTGTTTTTCTCTCTCCAGATGCTGCCAGACCTGCTGAGTTTATCTAGCATTTTGTGTTGTTATTTCAGATTTCCAGCATCTGCAGTATTTTACTTTTGTTCTTAAGGAAATAAGCTAAGTTTTGCAGCAGCACCATCTGAAGAGAGGTTTTTCCAGTTTGTCTCTTCAATGTAATATGAGACCAGAGGTATTCAGATGATGAGAGTTGATTGTTATGCCAACCTCCCTACATTGCACAAATGGAGTCATTTAGAGGGATCAAATCCGTTGTCTGCTTTCATAGTCCAATCTGAAATGTGGAAGTATTTTACTCAAAGGCTGTTATTATCTTAAGCCCTGTTTGCATTGTCTAGAAATGACCTCACTGCAAGGTTTTATTGGTGTAACTGCGTCTAATGTATATTTGCTAAGCTTAGTTATCACTCTAAACTGTCTCACTCTTGTATTCAGTGAGGTTTTGACATTGACAAATAGAAATGTGGGAAAAGATCTTGGATCAGCCATTGGCAAGAACGTAGCTTGTATAAGACCAGAAAAAACCGTTCTGATCCATCTGGTCTGTGTTGGAAATTAGAAAAGATTTTTAATAATAAATGATAATCACTAGTTCCTAAATCTTAATTTTCAATTCTCAATGCTGAGTTTCCGTAATCATTTCATATGTTTGTTGACTGCTCTTTAAGTCAAACTCTCAATTTTTCAATTAGCATGATTGTTCACAATGTGGATTTATGTGGATTTTTTTTTCAGTTTGTTTGCAGCATGTGGCTGATGGTGGTAGGGCTACATTCTGCACCACCTTCCCTTGAGTGGGAGAGGCTTTCTCCTTGAACTTGCTACAGTGATGGTCTCATGATGATGTGTTGCTGAGGAAGTCCAGGACTTTGACCTAGTTTTAAGTTTATTTATCAGTGTCACAAATAGGCTTACATTAACGCTGCGATGAAGTTACTAAGAAAATCCCCATGTCGCCATACTCTAATGCCCGTTCGAGTGCACCAAGGGAGAATTTTTAGCACAGCCAATGCTCAGCGTATCTTTCAGACTGAGAGGAAACAACAGCAGCTGGAGGAAACCCACCCAGACACGGGGAGAATGTGCAGGTGGCATACAGTGACCCAAGCCAGGAGTCGAACTCGGGTCCCTAGTGTTGTAAGGCAGCAGTGTTAACTACTGTGCCACCATGCTGCCCAGTGACTATGAAGGCTTGGCAGTACATGATGAGGTGAAGCTGGTTTGTGACTTGGAGGGTATGTTTGAGCATTGGTCTCCCAATCATTTTGCCACACTCATCTTTCATAATAGTCTCACAACACCAGATTAAACTCCAGCAGGTTTATCTGGAATCACGAGCTTTCGGAGCACTGCTCCTTCATCAGTTACGTGGAAGAGCAACACTCCTAAAGCTTGTAATTCCAAATAAACCTGTTGGACTTTAGCCAGATGTTGTGAGACTTTTTACTGTGTCCACCCCAGTCCAACACCAGCATCTCCACATCTGTTGCCATGGTAGAGGAGAGAGGTGCTGTCAGTGGAAGCTTGGTGCACTCTATTCCAATGGAATAGTTGATACAACAGTAACACTGGACCAGTGATGGAGGGACTGGTTTTCAGACCACTCAGACAGACACTGGTCAATCAAACATCTCTGTCCTGGCTTGAGAAACATTCAATCACACTCTGCCTGTCAATCAACCTTATCAAGGCAGAGCAGGCATGAATTAGGCCTTCTGCTACTAATTTGAATATTCATAGTGTGGTGTATATTTCCAAACACTGCAGTGTTACTTTGAAAGATTAAACTGTTACAAATGCTCAAAGTGTACCAGATTCCCTTGCTATTTTTAATGGATGTTAAGGGTTTATACAATATCACACGGCATAATTTTTAGGCTTTAGCATATTACGTATCTCAGAAACATTATGGGTTTTAATGAATGAAAGCGTTGTGACTCAGGCTATGGGCTTGTGTTGTTGGTCTGACTGTGAAAGGCAATAAACAGCTCCAGTGACCTTTAGTCACTGTACACAAACCATCACACTTTATACATTCCTAATGTGTGCAGATTCTAAGTATTGTATTGTATTTTTAGTACCCATTGGTAAGATACCAAGACTTTTAGTACACTCATGCTGTTGACAGGGATAACATTCTGACAAAGTTGCTGGAAATATGATATCTCATTCATCATCTAAAGGGTTGTTATTAATGCTGTTGTTAACTCCTTTGCTAAGACCAGCTTACGGTCAGTCTGAGTTTCATGGAAATGTGTAAGTTGAAAGGTCACAGATTTGATTTCTGACTATTGTGAGTTTACACCTTCTAATGTGGCCAGCAGGTTGGAATAGTGGCATGGCTGCCTCATAGCACCAGGAACCTGGGTTCGATTCCCGGCTTGGGTACTGTCTGTGGGAAATTTGCGCATTCTCCCCATGTCTGTGTGGATTTCGTCCGGGAGCTCCAGTTTCCTCCCACGTTCCAAACAACGTGCTGATTAGGTGAATTGACCAGGCTGAATTCTCCTTCAGTGTATTTGAACAGGTGCAGGACTTGGGGATTTTCACAATAACTTCATTGCAGTGTTAATGTAAGCCTACTTGTGATAATAAATAAATTTTTAAAATCTTTGTGTCTGAGGGCGCAATATGAAGCTTCACAACACCAGGTTAAAAGTCCAACAGGTTTATTCAGTAGTACGAGCTTTCAGAGCTGTTGGACTTTAATTTGGTGTTTTGAGGCTTCTTATTGTCCCCACCCCAATCCAATGCCGGTATCCCCACATCATGTCTCTGAGGAAAGAGAGAGTTAAAACCATCCAATATTCCTCTCCTGCCTGCTATCCAGTGACTCCTGCTAGGTGGCTGCTGTAAGAGGGCAGGCTTTTGTTCTGCAGTAACGCACCTCCCACTGAAATAATGTGCAAATTGTGTTTTTAAATCACGTTTTGGGAAGTTGATAGGCTGTACATCTCATTATCTCCCGCTATTATTCAAACATGTTACATTGGCTACATCTAATTTATGGAAAGTGAAGATTTTATTTTAACTCTTGAGTGATGTGTATATTAGTGGTGTATTTTAACCCTTGAGTAACCGCTGTTGTGGGCAGTACAGTAGCACAGTGGTTAGCACGGCTGCCTCATAGCACCAGGGACCTGGGTTCGATTCCCATCTTGGGTCACTATCTGTGGAGTTTCTACATTATCCCTGTGTTTGCATGGGTTTCCTCAAGGTGCTCCAGTTTCCTTCCACGGTTTGAAAGATGTTCTGGTTTGGTGCATTGACCTGAACTGGCACCAGACTGTGGCTATTGGGGAGATTTCACAGTAACTTCATTGCAGCGTTAATGTAAGCCTTATTTGTGATTAATAAATAAAAACATTAAATTTTAAGAGGGAGTAATTTATGAGACAAAGTTTATCTTTTGAGTTTTATTTGAAGAAAAGAATTAAGAAATGCCCAATTTGAAAATACCTCTATTAGATAAATGATTTTTAGTAAGGGTATGGTAATGTTGACATTTGTTAATGGACTAATGATCTGGAGACATAAGTTTATATCCCATCATAGCAGTTGGGAAAACTAAATTCAAAGAAATAACTCTGAATTAAAGCTTGAATCAGTAATAGTGATCATGAAATGGTCAGCTTGTCATAAATTCCTACTGGTTCATCAGTGTTCTTTAGAATCAGAGTATCCCTACAGTACAGAAGGAGGCTATTTGGCCATCAAGTCTGTACAGACCACAATCCCACCAGGCCCTATTCCCATAACCCTCATTTACTATGCTAATCCCCCTAACACTAGGATCAAGTTAATATGGCCAATCAACCTACCGGAGCACCTGAAGGAAACCCACATAGACATGGAGAGAAAGTGCAAACTCCGCACAGATAGTGACCCGAGGATGGGATTGAACCTGGGGGCTTGGCATTGAGTGCTAACCACTGTGCAGCCCTCCTTTAGTTTTCCTTTAAGGAAGGAAAATGCCATTTGTATTAGGTCTGGTTTATATCTAACTCTCTTAATTGCCTTCTGAAATGGCCTAGCGAGGCATTTATTTATGTGAAAATGCTATGTGTGGAATTTGTACATTCTCCCATGTCTACATGGGGTTCCTCTGGGTCCTCCAGTTTCCTTCCACACTCCAAATAAATGTTGGCTTTCCCCAGCAACACCCAAATCCCATGTAATGATGACGAGAAGTGGGAAAATTGAGGATTAATGGACTCATCCTAAAATGTTGTGTATTATGCCTCCATTTTCACATTCTTATATTGGGAATCACTTCCTACAATGGATTGCACTAATACTGTCCCTGCATCAGCTGGCCTGCTGCTGTGAGACCAACCACAACTAATGCAAAACATCATTTCCATTCTCTGATCATCTCTGACCTCAGCTCCTAGCATAAAGTTACATAACAGCAGATAAGCTCTGGTCCTTCACTTTGTCATTGCAGGTCACTCCTTACCAATGACACGGAGATGGCGGCACAGTGATATCATCGCTGGACTAGTAGTCTAAAGACCCAGGGTTATGACCCAGGGACCGGGTTTCAAATCCCACCAAGGCAGATGGTGAAATTTGAATCCGATAAAAATATGGAGTTAAAAAGCCTAACGATGACCATGAAACCATTGTCGATTGTCGTAAAAATTCCTCTGATTCACTAATGTCCTTTAGGAAGGAAATCTGCCATTCATACTGAGTCTGGCCTGCTGGGACTCAAGATCCACAAGCAATAATTGTCCTCTAAAATGTTTAGCAAACCACCCAATTCAAGGGTAATTAGGGATGGGGAATAAATGCTGGCCCACCCAATGATGTCCACATCCCCTGAATTAATAAAAAAAACTTTAAAAATAATACATTAGTTAAAAGCAGTTGCCACATAAATATCGATCCTTTCTTCCAGTTCCCCACCAGGTTGAAGCCTGTCAGCTAATATCTTCCATCATGTTACTTCCTTTCCTACCTTGCAGAAGCCTCCTAAGAACAAAGAACTCTTTGGCTGTGCTGTTCCCTGCATCTACTTTGCCACTCATATAGTGACCCTTCCTTTTAAAGCACTGAGACAAAGTTGTGTGAGGAATGTTAAAAGAAATATAATTGTTCACTGATAACTGTCGATTTGGCTCACTTACTGGCAGAGAAGGATCTCATTCGTGTTGCATTGAATTTTCCCAGATCCATCCTTGTGAGAATGGTGAGTGCAGCTGGAAGTGGCTACTGCTTCAATGCAAAGAGGAGCCGGCTACGGGAAAAGCTAATCCTGAGGAAACACGATCCTATAGGTAAATTGTAATGTATAACTGGCAGCTGGATGGAGAATGCACCAACTTGTGAGACAGTCTTTAGGCACCTTTACTGATGTCAATAACTCTTACTAGTTCCTTTTAAATTATAGTTCTAGCCAGCCATTCCTTATAGAAATCACAGAAGTCATAGAAGTTATGTATCATTTGTTAAAAATGTTATGTCCTGGCACTCTACCCTAATTATATCTTTCCTTCTAACACCAATTCATCTGAATTCTACACATGATCTTGATTTCTTTTGTGAAATACCATGAAAGATTGACTGATACTCAAAATATTCACTCTGAATTGCTATCTTGCTAACAAAATGGTCTAATACGATACAGAACGTCAAACAGCACATTGCATCTATTCTTGTCCTCTGTTGGCAGTGGTCAGTGTGCATAACATATTGCCAGTTGAAAATGGGATGACTCATTACAAGACAGAAACAGGCTGCTCAGCTAACCAGTCCAAGTTGTTATTTATTCTCCACACAAACGGTGTCCTAATCCCATCTGCCTGCACTATATATTTATTTCCCTTTTTACTCTTTTCCTTCAGCTACTTACCTGTCTTGTTCTTAAATGTCAACTTGGTTTTTGTTTCGATTATTCACTCTGATAATGCATTCCACAGCCTCACAACCCTTATATGTGTGCATGTGTATGTACCTTAAAGTTTCTCACAGTAACTACACCAACGGTGCTGGCCTGAGAAGGAGTTTGAATCCTTCTTGTTGACATTTGCAGGCTGGTTCTGTACAGCAGTGTGATACTCACTTCCCCTTCATCTGTGACACTCAGGAGACTGGCTCTGGGTTTCCTTCCACCGTCTGCTAGTTTAGGCACAGCTTTCCCTAGGGGGTGAGTCTGTTGTGTGCTTGGCAAATCAACCAAAAAGCTTTACAGATATCTGAGAATTTGCAATCAGTGTCTGTGTGACTCCTTACTGTAGAGGATTTGGACCAGGGAAAGTTAGACTTGAACAAGTCACAAGGTATTGGCCTCACTGTAATGTTCTTATGACTGGTCTTGAATTTCATTTAGTAAATTGGTACTAGACATTTTAAGTACATAGAACACACAGTGCAACACAGGAGCAAGCCTTTTCGTCCATGATGTGCCGAACATGGCGCCAAAATAAACTAATCCCTGCTGCTTGTCCTTGGTCCTTATCCATATATTCCTTGCATATTCATATGCTTATCTAAAAGCCCCCTATCATATCTGCCTGCACCACTATTTGTGATTGGAATCCACTGTTAGATTAAATAATCCAGGCCAGATAACAATAATGTTCCCTCTACTGTTTTTCAGTAACATGCCTTCAGCCCTACAGAAATCTCAGTGCTCCTCCAATTTTGGTTTCTTGTATATCCACAATTTTTTAAAAAAATCGCTTCACTATTGGCAGCGAATCTAAAGCATTCCATCGCTAAGCCTCTCCACTTTTGTCTCCCTCCTTCTTTCTCTTTTCTTTTAGAATTCTCCTTAGAACTTCTTTAAACCAAACTTTTGTTATCTGTCCTATTATCATGTAACATGGCTCAGGCTCAGATGTTATTTAATGGTATTCCTGTAAAATGCTGAGGGATGTTTTAAAGGCACTATATAAATGCATATTTTTGTTGTAAACCCCATGGTTGCACGGTAGTTAGCGCTGCTGCCTCACAGCACCAGGGACCTGGGTTTGATTCCCAGCTTGGGTCACTGTGTAGATGCTGCACATTCCCCCTGCCTGCGTGGCTTTCCTCTGGGTGCTCCAGTTTCCTCCCACAGTCCAAAAGGTGTGCATTGGCTGTGATAAATTCTTTCTTTACCTGAACAGGAACTACAGTGTGGCAACTAGGGCATTTTCACAGTAACTTCACTGCAGTGTTAATGTAAGCCTTACTTCTGACAGTAATAAATGAAAAAAAAGTTCCTGGAAGAATATTTCTTTTTACAAGGACATTTCTTATGAGCTTGGTACATCAGGCCACCAAGTTTAGTGAGGCGAACATCCGCCCATTAGAAGCAGTGAATCATCAAAAGACATTAGTTCAGACCTTCTGACGAGGATCATAAATCCTATTTCTGACACCGATCAGACAAAAAGCACACACAGCTTCCTCCCAATTTTTCTGAGGGAAGATTCTTTATATCCAATTGAATGCATCAAATTTTGTAGGAAGCTGGTCAGAGAATTGGTGCAGGAGCTATGCTCCCTTTTTACGGCACTACCTGCTGTATTCTAATAAACATAGAATCCTACGATGCAGAAGGAAGCCATTCGGCCCATCGAGTCTGCAGCAACCATTCCGGAATGGATAGCGGATTGACTGGCAGAAGATAGAGAGTGGGGTTAAAGGGGTCTTTTTCATGATGGCAGCCAGTGACTAGTGGTGTATCTCGGGTCAGTCTGGGACTACAACTTTTCACAGTACACATTAACGATTTGGAAGAAGAAACTGAAGGCAGTGTTGCTAAGTTTGCAGATGATACAAAGATATTTAGAGGCACAGGCAGTTTTGGGGAAGCAAGGGAGCAGCAGAAGGACTTGGACAGGTTAGCAGAATGGGCAAAGAAGTGGCAGATGTAATACAATGTGAAAAATTGTGAGGTTATGCACTTTGGAAGGAGGAATGCCGACATAAACTATTTTCTAAATGGGAAAATGTTTAGTAATCAGAAACACAAAGGGATTTGGGAATCATTGTTGAAGATTCTCTTCAAGTTAACGTGCAGGTTCAGTCAGCAAGTAGGGAGACAAATGCAATGTTAGCATTCATATCATGAGGGCTAGAATACAAGAGCAGGGACTTGCTTCTGAGGCTGTATAATGCTCTGGTCAGACCCAGTTTGGAGAATTGTAAGCAGTTTTGGATTCCACATCTAAGGAAGAATGTGCTGGTCTTGAAAAGGTTCCAGAGGATTTTCACAAGAATGATCCCTGGAATGAAGAGCTTGTCATATGAGGAACGCTTGTGGATTCTGGGTCTGCACTCAGAGTTTAGAAAGATGAGGAGAGATAGAACATAGAACATTACAGCACAGAACAGGCCCTTCGGCCTTCGATGTTGTGCCGACCAAAATAAAAAGCAATGCCCCTCCAAACTAAACCATTCCCTTCTCTTCCATATACTTATCAATTAACCTCTTAAACGCCACCAAACTTGGCGCATCTACAACAGCTGCAGGCAGGGCATTCCACTCCCTAATCACTCTTTGAGTAAAGAACCTACCTCTGATATCCGTCCTATAACTCATACCCCTTAATTTAAAGCTGTGTCCCCTCGTGCTAGCTTTCTCCATCCTAGGAAAAAGGCTATCACTGTCCACCCTATCTAAACCTCTAATCATCTTATATGCTTCAATAAGATCCCCTCTTAGATCTTCATGAAACTTATAGGATACTGTGAAACCTGGATAGAGTAGACGTAGACAGGATGTTTCTACTAGTAGGAAAAACTAGAACCAGAGGGCAAAACCTCAGGCTAAAGAGATGATCCTTTAAAACAGAGATGAGGAGGAATTTCTTCAGCCAGAGAGTAGTGAATTTGTAGAATTCTTTGTCACAGAAGGCTGTGGAGACCACGCTGTGAGGCAGCAGTGCCAGCCACTGTACCACCCACTTTTGGACACTTTTAAATGATGGTGAATGCAGTAATCATGGAGAGTTTGCAGGTCGGAGGCATATTAGCAGGAATCAGGACAGGGAATGATTTTTATCAGACCTGAACGTTGAATGTTTTTCTCATCTTACAGTAAGAAGTGAATCAGTAACTTTCTCAGTCCTGGATGTGATTCTCCAAAAGGCAAAGAAAAGCATTCTGATAATCTGTTGCTATGTGATGATATAATATTCTAATCCTTCACTAAACATGTATCCACTCATGGAAACAATTGGACATCAGTTGTGGCAGGACATTGGTTTGGGTGTGTTTCCTTTTTTAAAAAGAAAAAAAAACCTCATGGTGCTTACATCATGCATTCGAGACTTTTAAATGATAGGTGCGGTTCCAAAGAAAAATTAAGCATAAGAAGGGCTGAGAAAATATTTGCACACTGTGCAGTACTTCAGAGCTGGGTTGTGGTACAGAGTCTCCTCTTACTTGTTAAAACTTGAAAGACCCAAGGGCTTAGTGTTATTGCAAGTGTCATGTTATTGTAAAATGAACTTTGAGGGCACTTCCATGCAGAGCTTTTGGCTTGAAGTGGTTTTGGAAAACTTTATTTTCAGTGCTGGTAAACATTTTAACTTGCACTGTTGAAATTGGTCTAATGAGCAAAGTGGAGTTATTTACTTTCTTACACTTTCATAATCACTCCATTTGGTTACTTCTTTCTCCCCTTCACCTTTGAGAAAAGAAATGGCATCAGTGTCTTAAAATACATGGTGCTGAGTTCGTATTAAATTATTTGTCGTCTTTTAAATGGAGATATCTGATTATTTTCATTGTGTTTCTGTTAAGACTGCACACAGATGAATTTTGTACCAATGTGCAATATTGGTACGAAATTAGTACAAAATTTAATTTCAAGGGACAACAGCTTCCTTCACCAACTAGTGTGGCGGGAGGGTGGAAACCAAAAGGTAGGCGTAAATGGGTCAGATTCAGATCAGGAAATGGGTGTGAGAATATCAGTTAGTGATATAGGCAGTAATTTGGAAAGACAAAAGAAACAAGGGTTAAATAGCACCCAGCAGAGAAAATTGATAGGGTTGAGCTGTTTTCCTTTAATGCAGGGAGTGTTACAAACAAGACAGATGAACTAAGGGCAAAGATAGATGCATGGCAGCACAATATTGTATCATAACTGAAATCTAGCTAAAGGAGGGGCAAAATTGGCAGCTCAATATCCTTCGATATAGAGTTTTCAGGCAGAATAAAATAGGTGACCAAAAGGAGGGGAATTGCATTATTGGTTAAATAATCAATTACAGCTGCCACTCAACTGAGTGTGAGTAATGCATTTAGGGAGGTCAAACAGTAAGAAGGAATACACAATAAACATGCATATATTGAGGGCTGGATGAAGTGACAGGTCATAGCATGCATGTGGACAGATCCCTGAAGTTAGTAGTAGATTAGGCTGTATAAAAGGCATATGAAATGTTCTCCTTCATTGTCAGAGGTTAGAATATAAAAGTAGGGATAATAGTGATGGAATTGGAGGGCAGGGCAGGACCTCTTCTATTTGTAATATATATAAATGACTTGGAAGAGGGAGTAAGTGGAGTGATCAGCAAGTTTGCAGACGATACAAAGATGGCTGGACTTGCGGATAGGCAGGAGCATTGTCAGGCGATGCAGCAGGACATAGATAGGCTGGTAGCTTGGGCAGGCAGATGGCGGATGGAATTCAATCCTGATAAATGTGAAGTGATGCATTTCAGGAGAAAGAATGTAGGGGGGAGGTATATGATAAAGGGTAGACCTATTAAGAGAATAGAAATGCAGAGGGACCTGGGGGTGCAGGTGAACAAGTCTCTGAAGGTGGCAGAGCAGATGGAGAAGGTTGTGAAGAAAGCATACGGTATGTTAGCCTTTATAGGAAGGGGTATAGGGTACAAGAGCTGGCCTTTAATATTGCAGTTGTATAAAACGTTGGTTAGACCTCATTTGGAATACTACCCTACTACCGGAAGGACGTGGAGACTCTGGAGAGAGTGCAGAGGAGGTTTACCAGGATGCTGCCTGGTATGGAAGGTCTGAGTTACGAGGAGAGAATAGGCAAATTGGGACTGTTTTCCTTAGAAAGATGTAGACTTAGAGGAGATCTGATAGAGGTGTACAAGATTATGAAGTGTATAGATAGAGTAAACAGGGTTAAGTTTTTTCCTAGGATGGACTCGAATAGCACGAGGGGTCACGGGCTTAGGGTGAGGGGGGTAAGGTATAATTTGGATGCTAGAGGGAGTTTTTTCACACAGAGGGTGGTGGGGGTATGGAATGCGCTGCCAAGTAAAGTGGTGGAGGCAGGTACTCTGGAGTTATTTAAGAAATACTTAGATGGGCACATGAACAGAATGGGAATGGAGGGGTATAGAAAACTGATTTAAAATAGGGATCATGAGCCTTGGGGAGTCCCTGGGAAGTGTGTAAATAGATGATGATATTGATGTACTTGTTTTTATCCTACAGGTGCTTTGGTCCACCTTGTTGTCTAACGAGGGGCATACACGCGATGGGTCGTGAGAGGGCTGCTCTTGGATTTTTTTCGAGAGTATCCTAGTGCTTCACGTTGTTAGTGTACGCTTGACCTGGACCATTTGATGGGCAACACGACAGCTCAGTGACTATCGCTGTGCTGTGCAGATACATGAATTTGGGCCTGTGTCTGTGGGAGTTTGCGCATTCTCCCCGTGCTTGCGTGGGTTTTCTCCAGGTACTCCGGTTTCCTCCCACATCCCAAAGATGTGCTATTAGGCTAATTGGCAAAACAAATTCTCCTTAAATTGTCTCAAATTTGATTTTTAATCCATAGATCTATAAACATGGACAGGGATCGCGGGTAGATGTGGGAACATCGGGGTGGTGGTGCGGGGTGGTGGTGCGGGCTCGTTGGGCCGAAGGGACTGTTTCCCGTGCTGGTTTGTTCTTTGTTCTTTGGATGAGACACTGGGGAGGCCACAACTGGAATAATTCTTGTCACGTTAAAGGAAGCACATAATTGCTGTGGAGTGATGCCAGGGCTGAAGAATTGTAGCTATGAGGAGAGATCGGGGTATTTTCCTTGGTACAGGGAAGGCCGAGAGGTGACGTGATTGAGGTATACAAAATTGTGAAGAGGTAGAGATAAAATAGGAATCTGTTTCCCTTGACAGAGTTCAAGAACTAGGAGTCATATATTCAAGATCAATGGCAGTAGGTGTAGAGGGGACATGAGGAAAGGCTTTTTTACACAGAGGATGGTGGGTATCTGCAATTCACTGCCTGAGTTGGTGATGGAGGCAGAGATCCTAAACTCTTCAGAAAGATCCAGACTGAGCCTGCATCTTAAGTGCTGTGAGCGACGGGGTTATGAGCTGGGTGCCAGAAAATGGAATTAAAAAGGATACCTGGGTCTTTAGATCAGCATGGACAAAATGGGCCAAATAGCCCCTTTCTATGCTGCATATTGATTATGGTTCTGTGATTTACTGGCATAACTATTAGTAAAATATGTCCTTCTTTACCATTTTAAACAAAATTCCAGCTATTAGCTGGATGTTCAGTAAAAGCAGACAAAGTGAGATGTTTATGCTATAACTTGCTAAGCAACTGCAGCACATATGATGATTGCCACATCTATTGTTCTATGTGATCAGTTGAATTACAAGCAGCTGCTAACTTGCTATCAGTTCTGTTTCAATACTGTTGTATCATAATCATGCATTTATTTCCCTTGCAGTGAACAAGCATGTCCTTTTCTTTGAAAAGAAGAAGATCAGGTCAATCTGATGCAAGGAGTTTAAAAGGACTGACTTTATACAAAAACAATTTAAACACAAAAGATGATGGTGACATTTCCAAAGGAGACGATAACAACAAGTGGAAAATAGCACATTCTGTATTTTTATTTACAAATTATTTTAATTAAAAATCAATAAAGTATGGATACTGCCATCATTTCTTCATCTTTTCCTGAAATGCAGTTTTTTTTTCCTTAGAAGAGTTCCTGTGGGAGCTGTGCTCTGTAGGGATAGCTGACTTGAGTTCCTTGTGATTGAACACTCACCGAGGCAATGTCACAGGCCCTTCTGCTCATTTCTTCCAGCTCCATATGAGGATAGTAAGCCATATAGAATGCCAGAGCACCCACAAAGCTGTCACCTGCACCCTTTAAAAATAAGTTTTAAAAAAGAATTAGTTTTTTTGTTTTCATTGACTTAAAGACCTAACGACAATTCATTTTCCTGCCGCTTTGTGTCTGAGCTAAGCTCACTGCCTTTGGTAACCAGCATGAAGGTTCTGGCTTACTCTCCCTCCCTACTCTTTGTTGGGAAATAGCCTATCAGGTAATGGGGAGGCCTGCTAAGATTATGAACAGGTGCCATGCTATTCCCAACAGAGGTGGGCACCTCTTGAGATAGCAATGGTGCAAGCTGGTAAATTCTATTGCCTCCTGAACAGATTCACAAACAGAACTTCCAGAGAAACAAAATTGCACAATTCATTAGCTCCTTGTGGTTAGATTGCCAATTGGAGTGATTTACCTTGCTGGATGTCTGGACTGGGAGGTGTCCTGTACGGGACTCTTTAAAATAGTTGCTCTGAAGCTTGAAAGAATTAGAAGAAAAAGCAATTCTGATAAGTTGGAGGGTAATACTAGCAGAAACATCCAAATTGCTTTGTTGAATGATTCCCAATGCAGCGTAATTGGATGTTGGCACTTCTGGATAATTGCTTATCTGGAAATTTTCAAGAGGAATTCCCCATTGCATCACAGGCTTACCTTCCTCCCTCTCCCCAGCCAATACTAGGAAGCCATGACGTTCTGACCCATTGTATACTTTTTATAAGTCCAGCAGATTTGAAACCTGACCATATTTATAGTGAACTTACTAAAATGGTGTAGGATAGACTGTCATTTAAAATAATAAAGCTTGAACAACCAAGAATGTAATAATCAGGTTCAATCCACCACTTGGCTTGCTGTTTCCATGTACAAGTCAGGTTGTTTGGGCTCAACTTATTTAAATGAATAAGAATAATCTCCTGAAGCAGCTAAAAGCACACTAGCAAGTCAAGAAATCTGAGCTTCTTTGAAACAAACTCTAAGGTTCTAGTCCTGCTGTTACCAAAGGGGTGTTTGGCAGTCAAATGATACTTTGTCAATTTGACTCCTATTTTGAAAGGAATTGAATGAATAGATTGAAAGACGATAGCAAAAGTACACAGATAGAAGTTTAACCATTCTGTGGAACAATGTAGTCATTTTTGATAGGCCACAGGAATTTTATCTAGAATGCGATTGCAATGCAGTCTATGATTACAGGAACTGTGTTAAGACGTTGTCCTCGCTTTTGCTCAGTTATGATCTTTGAGGGTCATGGAGGATACTTGCTTTTTAGTTGGTAGTAGCTAGCTACTTCCCTTAAAGTTTAAAAAGTTAGAGTATGTGACAGTGTTAATTAAACACAAGTGAATTCTGAGCACTTGGATTCTATGTAACTTTTTTTTTTCACTTGTGAAAATTGGCAAGGCTCAGGCTTGAGGCACAGAAAACCACAGGAGCTAGGTAAATCTGAAGCAGGTTGTGTCAAGATTGGGATCAAGCTTTTCAGCCTCCCTGCCATGTGTTTCTTGTGGTGGGAGACGACATGTCATTCGTCTTTGGGGGCGGGGAGGGGAGTGGTGAGATCTTCTTATTCCCCTCTTGTCAGTGGGATTTCCCATTGAATCCACCCTGGGCCACACGGAAAACCGCAGTGTGACCACCTCCAGCATGGAAGGTCGAAAAGTTTGCTTTAAAATCCAAATGATGGTACGAGAAAGGCTGAAATCCTTGAAAAGAACAAGTTTGTGTAGGTCCCTGCTACGTTTTGGAGATCTGGACTCGGCAAAGAAGTGGCAAAAAAAAGCATCAAGACTGTGGGCTACCACCTCTCTGAGGATTTTGCCTTAATTTCTTTTCCACTGCTGGCTGCATATTCCCTGCCTGCTGAGGGGGGGGATGGTTCAGGCTCTCAGCCCTCTTGCGTGACTCTCTTGCCAGTGCTCACCAGGACTTCCAGGTGCAGTCTGCTACCACACCACATGAATTTTCCTCAGGGGAACTGGCAGACTACCAGCTATTGGCAGCAAGCCAGTCAGGAATATATCATGACCTCGACCAAGGAAACTGAGCTTGAGGTTGGAGCGATGTGCGTATTTACTCAATGGACTGAAGAAATTTCAAGCCCTACTACCAGAAATGTGAAGGAGAAGATTATAAAAGGAGATTTGATAGACAAAAGATGTTCCTATTAGCTGATGATAAAGGACTAAGGTATACAAGATTTTAGGTCAAAAGGTGCAATATGTAAAAGAATATTTATATTGCAACAAATGCTCTGGAGCTGGTTGCCTACATAGGTGGTGGAAGAAGAGATAATGATTTTAAAATAAATTTGGATGAACACTTGAAGGAAATGAACATAGAACATAGAACATTACAGTACAGAACAGGCCCTTCGGCCTTCGATGTTGTGCCGACCAAAATAAAAAGCAATGCCCCTCCAAACTAAACCATTCCCTTCTCTTCCATATACTTATCAATTAACCTCTTAAACGCCACCAAACTTGGCGCATCTACAACAGCTGCAGGCAGGGCATTCCACTCCTAATCACTCTTTGAGTAAAGAACCTACATCTGATATCCGTCCTATAACTCATACCCCTTAATTTAAAGCTGTGTCCCCTCGTGCTAGCTTTCTCCATCCTAGGAAAAAGGGCTATCACTGTCCACCCTATCTAAACCTCTAATCATCTTATATGTTTCGATTAGGTCCCCTCTTAGCCGCCTCCTTTCTAAAGAAAACAACCTCAAATCCCTCAGCCTCTCTTCATAAGACCTGCCCTCCATACCAGCAACATCCTGGTAAACCTCCTCTGTACCCTCTCCAATGCCTCCACATCTTTCTTATAATGTGGGGACCAGAACTGCACACAATACTCCAAGTGCGGCCGCACTAGAGTTTGTACAGTTGCAACATGACGTTGCGGCTCCGAAATTCAATCCCCCTACCAATAAAAGCTAAGACTCCATATGCCTTCTTAAAAACTTTATCCACTTGACTGCCTACTTTCAGGGATCTATTGACACATACACCAAGATCCTTCTGTTCCTCAACACTATTAAGAGCCCTACCATTAGCCCTATACTCTAAACATTTATTGTTCCTGCCAAAGTGCATTACCTCACACTTTTCCACATTAAACTCCATTTGCCACCTCTCAGCCCAGATCTGCAACTTGTCCAAGTCTCTCTGCAAACTATAACACCCCTCTTCACTATCTACCACTCCACCGACTTAGTGTCATCTGCAAATTTACTAATCCATCCTTCAATACCCTCATCCAGATCATTTATAAAAATTACAAACAGCAGGGGCCCCAAAACAGACCCATGAGGCACACCACTCGTCACCGAACTCCACGATGAATATCTCCCATCAACCACCACCCTCTGTCTTCTATCTGCCAGCCAATTTCTAATCCAATTAGCTAAATCACCCTCTATTCCACACATCTGCATTTTCTGTAGAAGTATTCCATGGGCCACCTTATCAAACGCCTTACTAAAGTCCATATATACTACATCAACCGCCTTGCCCCCATCCACCTCTCTGGTCACTTTCTCAAAAAACTCAATGAGGTTAGTAAGGCATGACCTACCCTTCACGAAACATGCTGACTATCCCCAATCAATTCATTTCTCTCTAAATAACTATAAATCCTATCCCTAATAATTCTCTCCAATACCTTGCCCACAACAGAAGTAAGACTCACTGGCCTATAATTCCCTGGAAGGTCTCTCTTCCCCTTCTTAAACAATGGGACCACATTCGCTATCCTCCAGTCCTCCCTCCAGGATTATTGAGACAGAATAGGAAAATGGGATTAATTAGGCTCCTTGACTGAGAACTGGCATGAACATAACGTGTTGGATGGTCCCCTTTCTGCGCCATTATAATCTTCATCTCGATCTCATGCTGCCTTGAACTAAGCACAATTCTTCAGACCACCGGAGGATTATATTGAACTTGTAAAGGACATTGATTCAACAAAAGCTGGAATATTGTGTCCAGTTCTGGGCATCACATTTTAGGGAGGATGCGAAGGCATTGGAGAGAGTTCAGAAAAGATGTGTGAAAATGCTTGGAGGCATAAGGAACTGAAGATATGAAAACTGGAGAAGTTTGGACTGTTTTCTTTGGAGAAAGCTGAGAGGAGATTCAAGGAAGATATTCAAAATCAGGGATCTAGACAGATTAGCTAGGGAGAAGCTGATCAAGAATGACAGGGTACAGTTTAAAGTGATCTGAGCAAGTAGCTGAAGTCTTGATTGTAGTGGCTGAGAGAATGGTGGAGGCAGGTTCAACTGAAGCATTCAATAGGGAATTAGACTGAGGAAAAATGTGCAGGGTTATGGCACAAAGTGATTTACCCTTTCAGAGAGCCAGTGCAGACACAATGGGCTGAATGGCCTCCATTTTTAATAATTCTGTGATTAGCTGGTCAAGAAACTTCATGAATATATGATCATCATGAAACTTAATGCTTCTTGCGCCCTGTCTTCCCACCCACTACGCAGTCTTTTAATCTATTCTCATGAAAACAAGATACATTGGTTATGATATCTAGGCTGCATAGTCAAATCACAATCCCCGCAGTGCAGAACGAGGCCATTTGGTCCATCAAGTCTGCACCAAAAATAATCTCACCCAGGCCTTATCCCTGTAACCTCACACATTTGCCCCACTAATGCCTCTAAACTATGTATCTCAGGACACTAAGGGGCAATTCAGTATGGCCAATCAACCTAACCCACACATCTTTGGACTGTGGGAAGAAACTGGAGTACTCAGAGAAAACCCATGCAGACATGGGGAGAACGTGCAAACTCCACACACACAGTGACCCAAACTGGGAATCAAATCCAGGTCCCTGGCACTGAGATAGCAGTGCTAACGACTTGACCATTGTGCTGATGAAAATGATATAATTGATATTGAGTGCAAAGTTAAGCATTATTTATAAGCTGACCTAAGAAGTGGGAGCCAAACCTAAATTCAGGAAGGGAAGATCCTGACAAACCGATATAGTTTTCTTTTAAACATAGGAAATTTGGTGCTTAGTAAACTTAAATTTCAGTACAGTTCCTTGCAGAGGATTGCTGCTGAAACTGGAAGCATTCAGCATTTGTGGTAAAACTTGGGTGTGAAGAACAAATTTGCAAAATGCAAGAAAGCAGCAGGGCAGGGTGGGTGAGGTGCTGAGTGGGATCTGTGTTTATAACCCCTACTGTTCCTCATTTGCATTAACAACTTGCAACCAGGAACTCTATGCAAATTGGTCGAATTTGCAGATGATTCTAGACTAGGAGGCAGATTGAGACCGATAGTACATTGGTAAGTGAAAATATTGTTTAGATAGGAAAAGGGTGAAGTAAATAGAGAGCTGAGGTTTTTTGATCGGATGGCAAAGTGGAGTTGAGAGAATGGCCACGATCTTATTGAATGAACAACTCAAGAGACTGTATACAAACCTACAGAATAGGAGCAGAAGTAAGCCATTCAACTACTCCAGCTCTTATTATGTAGCAGATTTGTCACTCAAGAATCTTAAGTACTGGAACAATAATCAAGGCAAGTACAACGCTGAACCGAATGGACTAATTAGTGTAAACAGAAATTGTGGTGGAACTATATTTGTATTTTTGTCAAACACTGTGCCTCTCTGTTCACTGATCTATTATTGGAGACAGTTTAAGGAACAGCCAGAATGGTGCGCACAGTTTGAGTTATAAGAGGAGAAGTTGCAGTATTTCAGAGGAATTGACTGGAAGGTGATCTTATTAAATGAGATAGAAAAGACAGATCAATAAAGTTTCTTTAAACTAAATCGTGGGAATACATAAGGATATAGGCTGCAAGAATGAAAGAGGGATTTAGGATTGCTTTATGATCGTGTTTCACCAAAATAATAATTAACACACAAACAAACCTTAGGGACATGACGAGAGGCAAAGTCATTTAAGAAATAAATAATCGCAAATTGTATGGGACGGGTTGAAAAGTCTTCCTCATCTACAGTTATCTGATATATGATATTCATACAGTCATTCAGATAAATGATTGGTCCAATGGTTGCAGAGTTATATTTGCCCAGTGTAGGTACAAACAGATCAAACTGATTGGAGTCATATCTGGACCAAAGGAAAATGGCTGCTGGAGGTCAATCATCTCAGTTCTAGGAGATCACTGCAGGAGTTCCTCAAGCTGTGTTCTCGGCCCAAACATGTTCAGCTGATTGAAGTAACATTCACATCACAGAAGTATTAGACAATGGCCACCTCCAGCAAGTGAGGATCTAACCATTGCCCTTTGACATCTGATGACATTACCATCACTAAATCTCCAGCTATCAACAACTTGGGGGTTACTGTTGACCAGAAACTGAACCAAATTAGCTAGATAAATACTGTGGCTGCATGAGCATGTCAGAGGTTAGGAATCCTGTGACAACTAACTCACCTCCTAACTTTCCAAAACCCAAGTCGGGAGTGTGATGGAACATTCTTCACTTGATGATTGCAGTTCCAACAATACGCAAGAAGTTCAACATCATCCAGGACAAAGCAGTCTGCTTCAATAGTACCCCATTCATAAACATTCACTCTCTCCACCAGTGGAAACAGTGTGTTCTCTCTGCAAGATGCACTGCATAGAACTCATTAATGCTTCTTAGACAACACCTTCTAAACCCATGACTGCTACCAACTAGAAAGATGAGGGCAGCAGAAACATGGGAACACGACCACTTGGAAGTTCCCCTCCATGCCACTCGTCATCTTGATTTGGAAATATTTCACTGTTCCTTCACTGATACTCGGTCAAAATCCTGGAACTCCCTCCCTAACCTACACTGCATGGCCTGCAGTGGTTCAAGAAGGCAGTTCCCCAGCACCTTAGGAACAATTGGAGATGGTTAATAGCTGCAGGCCTAGCCAGCAACACCTATACTCTGTAAATGAATAAATAAAAGATGGCAAACTATAGAAACTGAACTACTTAATAGGTTTGTGCAAATATTAACAAAACCATACTGCACACACACACACAGGTACAATATTTGAACATAATTTCATTCATATCAATAGAAAGAGGTGAAAAAGTTTTGTAAAAGAACTGTCATATTTTTACTGAAAGCTTTGAAGCACAAACTTTACCAAAGACTTATTTCAAAAAATTTATGACTTGGTTCCCGTGCAGCTTCTACTTGGCTTGACTTTGACAAGAGTCATCTCAAGGGCCATAACCTTCTAATTAGATAGTCAAAAGCATCGCTGATCTAGATTTGCTTTTACATTTTTTTTGTTTTCAGAGTCATTGTTCTCTGTTAGTTAGTAATGAGTATCATTCCCTAACATTGATTTTTCAAATGCATCTTACATCATTAAGAACCTATATAGAATTACTCTTGCCAATGGAGAGCTGACATGGTATAATGCCCAGTTTGCAGCCCTCAGTGAGATGTGAGTCCTGAAGGAGGGTCAGCTCAATGTAATCCATGTTGATTCCCCATTCTTTGAAGGACTCTGGAGAAAAAAAATGATGCAAAACTGGTGTAGGCTTCATTGTCACAAACCATCTTGTCAGTAAATGGACTTGACTTGTCAGAGGTATAATTGATCATCTGATAGTCTTTAAACTCCCCCTATATAGCAACAGCAAGCAACCCATCAGTGTATACACACCAACTATGACTTCCATTCTTTGATTATTATAATGCCAAAGTCAACCAAGGTAATCAGCAGGCATGGGAAAGGGGCCATTGGAAAAAAAATGATTTGACAGTTCCAACAGCAATTGTTTCCTTTTTGAATTATAAATTCCTGATTATGCATAAGCAGGCTACTTGGCCCATCAAACTCACACCAACAGAGCATCTTACCCAGGCTCACCCTATCCAATTCTCATTGTGGGCGGCACCGTGGCACAGTGATTAGCACGGCTGCATCACAGCATCAGGCTTCAGGGTTCAATTCCTGGCTTAGGTCACTGCAGAATTTGCACATTCTCCCCATGTCTGCATGGGTTTCCTCCAGTTTCCTCCCACAGTTTGGAAGGTGTGCTGATTAGGTTCATTGACCTGAACAAATGCCAGAGTGGTAATTAGGAAAATTTCATAGTAACTTCATTGCAGTGTTAATGTAAGCCTTACTTGTGACTAATAAATAAATAAACTTAACCCTGCCAATCCACCTAATCTACACATGTTGGAAACTAAGAGGCATTTTGGCATGGTCAAACCACCTAACGTGCACATTTTTAGACCATGAGAAGAAACTGGAGCACATGGAAGAAGTCCATGCAGACACAGGGAGAATGTGCAAACTCCACACAATCACCCAAGGCCGCGATTGAACCAGGGTTCATTGTGCTGTGAGGAAGGAGTGCTAACCACCATGTGCTGAGCATGAGTTTTTTTGTCACCAACATTGTTTGCCACTTCACTAATCTCAACAAGACATCTTGGGTGCACCTCTGTTCTGTGCGTAAATGTTGAATTGAATACGACATCACCTCATAAGATATTGATGTAACAAAATCTCTGTGCAGAGCTGATTGCTGGACTGACCACTAGCTTATCATTTCAAAGCTAAACATTAAGATCTATCTCCTGGACACCCGAGGGTATGAAAATCCAAAAGCATCTCAATATCTTGAGGCTCAAACAGGCAGTCATTAAAATATCACTGTCAGAGAAACTCAAAAGTCACCTACTATGTGAAAATGGACACACTGAGGGTAACTGGCTAATGTTTAGCAATACAGTGTACTCGTTGCTCTACAGGCCTTTAGCCCTGCCTCTCATAAACACCAGGATTAGTTTGATGAAAACAATTCAGTGATCCAGAAATGACAGGAGGAGAAATAAGTCATCACTATCTTAGAACAATGCCAACAAAAACATCTGCAAGATTTTTCAATGCAATTTCATGAAAGAGATTATAAACTGTTTAAAGCAAACCTTTTCTTTCCCTTATTTAAATGTGGACTCTGCCAAACCAAAGGATGGCTGCTATAGGTCACATGATTCATAAGTTCGCTACAGTCTCTAGAAGTTTCCACCAGCAGTTACAAGATAAAAACTTAACCCTATCCTTGTGAAATTTCATACATTTCACAATTGAGGATACATTATAATCAATAAAACCAGGGACCAGTAGGTGACATGTGTTCATAGTCTGTCCTATAGTAAAAGGAGAGCCATTGAAATGGATTATAACTGCAGGTACTAAAAGCCATATATGCCCCCAAGCCGAACAATGGATTTTGACCAGAGACATAGAAACCGCTAGTTGAACTGCAACTGACTCATTAACAGGCATCTTTGCATGAATTGAGCTTTTGGCCTTTGTAAAGTTTTAATATTACATTTCTAGACTCTTAACTCAGTCTGCTGTTTAACCTCCAGTGTACATCAAGGCTAAGCCGCCTCATAGCTTGTTTCTCTGGAAGATTCCTGTTATCATATCCAGCAGATCGAGTCATTGCACACCAATCAGATTTCATGGCATCGCCATCAACTTGAAAGGATCCTCCAACTCTCCCTTCAGTTAGCTGAACCCACCTGGAATATAACTACTCCATGAAGGTAACCTCACTGGACCCAGCTTTATGGATTCTGACAAATATGATTATCCATATTTGCAGTTCTTTTTTAAGTTATTCATAATTGTACTTCCTATTTTCTTATTGTGTGTATTATGAAGTTGTGATTATCCCCTAGGTTTGAATGTATAAATAAACAATGCTTCTGAGTTAATTATAAAGAGAGTTTGCTCCGAGTTACTTTAATAAAGGTTGACTGCACACTTTAGGTTTAGGGAAACACGCCAAAATCTATTTCAAATATTAAAACACTCTGCTGATGGATAGACGCTGAGAAAATAAAGGAGTTCAGATTTGCCTTTCTCCCATGTCTGTAATGCCGAGTAGGAGTTATCATTTCATCAATGATGAAGAGGCAGTGCTCCGAAAGCTTGTACTGCCAAATAAACCTGTTGGACTTTAATGCTGGTGTTGTGAAACTTCTTACTATGCTTACTCCAGTCCAATGCCAGCATCTCCACATCATGTGACACCAAGCACAGGGAGACACAAGACACTTGGCTGAGTCAAAAAGCAGGTGAACTTCAGTTACATGCTGACTGCTACAGGAAGAGCCTCTATCATCTGAAATCTATGTGCCCCAGTGTACTAGTCTATCACCAATCCTCAATGCCAATGGATCAACATATTTGAGAAAGCCAAATTCTAGAAAGACGGGACACAGATCTTTAACCACATCCTCAAATGGCCTTCATCCATCAAAGCAGCAGCAAACAGAGAATTGCCACAGGAAAAATAGTATAAAGTTGTCATAGGTTTTACTGTTATGATCCATCTCATTAGCATGTTGACCTGCCTTCCAAAGGGTGTTAATGATTGTCTGATGTGCTTAAACTTCCCCTACCAGTGAGGGGTGTGGGGGGTTGGTCATTAACTGCTCACTTGATGACCTCCTCCCTCACCCCTTAAGAAACTACAAAGAGTCATGAATGAAGCACAGTATATCACTCAAATCAGACTCCCATCTAATGGCTCTGTCTACACTTCTTACTGCCTTGGAAAAGCTGCCAGCATAATCAAGGACCCCATGCGCCCCAGACATTTTCTTTTATCTTTCTTCCATTGGGAAAAAGATACAAAAGTTTCAGGTCACATGCCAACTGACTCAAGAACAGCTTCTTCCCTGCTGCTGTCAGACTTTTGAATGGACTTATCTTGTATTAAGTTGATTTTTCTCTACACCCTAGCTATAACCGTAACACTACATTCTGCACTCTCTCCTTTCCTTCTCTATGAATGGTATGCTTTACTTGTATAGTGCACAAGAAACAATATTTTTCACTGAACCCCAATATATGTGACATAATAAATCAAATCAAACACTTTGAAATGATGAACACAATCAAACCTGTCTAGTAGCAAAGTTCCAGGAGATGATGCTGTCCCAGCAGAGGTCTACAATACTGGAGAGCTGGTCAAGATGCTCATTGAACTCTTCAGTTTATGTGGGAATAAAGAATCATCCCACAGGAACACAAAGCTGTCTCCACTGTTCATATGTATAAGCTGTCAAAAACTATCAAACTGCGACAATTATAGAAAATCTCATTCCCCTTGGTAACTGATGAAACTTTTGCCAAAGTTCTTCTGAACTGTTTACTGTAACATATTGATCTCTGCCAGAGAGTCAGTGTGGTTTCACGAAAGACTGAAAAAAATCATCATATGGTGTTTGCAGGTAGACAGCTCCAGGACAACATGGATCTCTGCATCAAGTCTGTTGACCCGACCAAGGCCTTTGACACATTTGGCTGCAGTGACAAATTCATCTCAATGAATATGAGGGGTAGCACAGCAGCACAGCGGTTAGCACTGCTGCTTCACAGTGCTAGGAACCTGGTTCAATTCGGACTTGAGTGCCTGAAGGTTAGGCTAGGTGGATCAACCATGATAAATGCGTGAGATTACAGGAATAGAGAGGTGTGAAGATAGGGTGTTGTGGGGGATGCTTTTTCGGAGTCAGTGCAGACCTAATAGGCAGAATGGTGTATTTCTGCACTGTAGGGATTTGGTAAAATTGTCCAACAGTTTCTTGATGACATGACTGCATATGTCCTGGATGATAGTGAATCTTCTGATCCATTCCCAGTCACTAATGATGTTAACCAGGAGTATGTACTTGCATCAACCTTCTTCAACACGTTATTCCCTGTGAGCCTCTCTGATGCCTTCCATGATGGTGATCTTGATATCAAAATCAGATACTGCATGGATGCAAAGCTGCTCAATCTAAGATGACTCCAAGCAAAATCCAAGATCTCCAAGGACATAGAAACATAGAATCCCTACAGTATGGGAGGCCACCATTTGGCCCATCAAATTTGCACTGACTCTCTGAAAGAGTATCTTATCCAAGCCCACTCACCTGGCCAATGTCATATAATATGCCATGGCTAATCTGCCTAACCAACACATCTTTAGAAACTAAGGGACAATTTAGCATGGCCAATTCACCTAACCTGTATATCTTTGGACTTTGGACATTCTTTGTTATTTCCTATTTGCTAATGACTGTGCACCAGATCAGGGCTGGACTTGCAGTGTATGAATTTGTTCTCTAATGCATGCGATGACTTTGGCCTTATGATTAGCATAAGGAAACTGAAGTAATGTACCAG
This sequence comes from Sphyrna mokarran, assembly GCA_024679065.1. Lineage (NCBI taxonomy): Eukaryota > Metazoa > Chordata > Chondrichthyes > Carcharhiniformes > Carcharhinidae > Sphyrna > Sphyrna mokarran. Next base: position 18,763,110 of record JAGIQG010000005.1, read on the forward strand.
CCTGCTCCAAGAAAAACCCATCTCGAGCCCAATGTTTTAGTCCATGAACAGAACCAGTCAGAAGTGGATAAATCCACTTACAGTTCCTATATAGAATTGTCAATATCAATGGTGAAACATATTGCCAACCAAGTACAGCATTCAGCAGACTTCAACTATTAATCTGCGAAGGAAGAGAAGCAAATCTTCCTCCCAAGGTGCAAGTCTGTAGGGCAATAGTTCTGCCCACTCTGCTCTATACACGAGACTTGTACTATATCTATTCTCGCCATGTCAAGAAGCACAACCACTTTCACTCAACCTGCCTACAGCAGCTTCTGAAGATCAGATGGCAGCAAAGTATACCAGACAGCGAGATGTTCACCCTAAAAATACCAGACACCGAGATGCTCATCTTAAAATTCCAGACATCGTGGTGTTTATCCAAAAAATAGTAAGAATTCTCACCACACCAGGTTAATGTCCAACAAGTTTATTTGGTAGCACGAGCACAAGCTTTCAGAGCGCTGCTTCTTCATGAGGTGAGTGGGAATCATGTTCACAAACAGAGCACATAAAGTCACAAACTCATTTGCGAGATAATAGTTGGAATGTGAATCTTTACAGGCAATCAAGTCTTAAAGGTACAAATGATGTGAGTGGAGAGAAGGTTAAGCACAGATTAAAGAAATGTGTATTATCTCCAGCCAGGAATGAGACTTTGCAAGCCCAGCCAAGTTATGGAAGTTACAGATATGTGACATGAATCCAAGATCCCAGTTGAGGCCGTCCTCGTGTGCAGAACTCAGCTATCAGTTTCTGTTCAGTGATTCTGCATTGTTATGTGTTGTGAAGGCCACCTTGGAGGACGCTTACCTCGAAGATCAGAGGATGAATGCCCATGACTGCTGAAGTTTCCCCAACAGGAAGAGAACACTCTTCCTGGTGATTGTTGAGCAGTGTTCATTCATCTGTTGTCGTAGCGCCTGCATGGTCTCCCATGCCTCAGGACATCCTTTCCTGCAGCGTATCAGATAGAAACGTTGGTCTTCATCTCATGTCACAACACTCTTCACCAGGTACACGATATATACTCTTGCAACTCAGCCAACACTGAACCAGAAATCAGGTAGACAATCACTATTAATGTCTCCTTCACCCACCTGATGAAGGAGCTGCATTCCAAATGAACTTGTTGGATTTTAACCCAGATTTCTTACTGCCTACACAGAATGAGATTTTGTGCAGGTTTTATGATAATAGAAGGAGTGAGAAAGGTGCAGCATTCAGGCCATTTAAGAAGAGTATAGTGGCTACATTTAAGTGTTTTCTGTGATTGTTTCTAATAATTGATATTAATAGTGATTGAATAACTCACTGAGATTCTTTCACCTACAATCAAAATGTAACAACTCAGCACAGTTAGAAGTTAAAATACTCCTGCACCTCTGCCAGAGTTCTCAACTGCAGTTAAGATGGGAAGTTTCTCCCTTGGATTGCTGCCTTACTGAAAGAATTATTTAATGTCCATAGCTCGCAGCATCGTACACAAACACCAGCAAGTTAACTCTTATCTTGCTTTTGCACCAAACATTGGAATGCAGCGAATTCTGCGAACCCACTCCAGCTGACCCAATTCCGGCATGCCGAACCATTTCATATTCACAGGTAAACTCAGTGAAACCTTTAATTACAATGTCTATTCCTGTCCAAATGTCAGCTGCTTTCCCAATTATCCAAGCGTTAAATGCTCAGCACAGTTAAGACAAATATTTCAGCCACAGTCAGCAGTGGCTTCTGGGCGTTTAATCATGTTTGTGGATGTTTTCCTTCAGAACGGATTGCTGAGCAAATGATTAAACAGGCTGTGGTTCAAATATGTGCAATTCAGCTTATCTGTGATCTCGTTTGTTGAAAATGTAACCCAAACAATGTTTCTTGGCAAACTTTTATCAGGATCTGACTATTGAATAATCTGGTTCGACGGAACTCGGGACTTTTATTGCCTTGTCTCCCTGTTTCTGTGTGAACCCATGAACAGGGTTCTGTTGACTTGATTTAATAAAGGTCTGCGTAATCTTTACATTGCATAACCCGCCAGTACACAATTTCCCTCAATTAATTATGTAGTGTACAGATTTGTTCCTTCATATTTCATGTCATTCCAGATTTGTCTGCACATTCAGTACAGGATGGCTTCCCACAGAGTGCTTATTCAACTTTTCAATTTATCTTTCCTTCCCCCACAACACTTCAAATTTACAACCCCCAGTTATTCATAAACATTTCAATTATCCAAGTGCAGTGCTATTAGGTGGATCTCAATCATAAATGCCATCTCTATTTAGGTTTTAAAATTTAAAACTACAGCTTGCAAAATTCTTGATCACAGTGTGATTGTCTGAATTTGATATAATGGTGATGATAGTTTCAAGATACTAACAAGCAGTTTGACACCAGAGCCATATTAGGAGATATCAGCTCAGTTGACCAAGGGTTTGAACCCACGCCTGTCTTAAAGTTTATTTATTGGTAACAAGTAGGGCTTACATTAACATTGTAATGAAGGGAATGTGAAATTTCCCTACTCGCCACACTCTGGCGCCTGTTCAAGTCAATGCACCTAACCAGCATGTCTTTCAGACTGTGGGAGGAAACCCATACAGATACAGGATGCAGCGTGCCTCAAGGTTCAGTGCTGGGCACACTGTTATTTGTCATTTATACTAATGATTTGAATGAAAATATAGGGGACATATTTAGTAAGTTTGTAGATGACACCAAGATTGGTGGCATAGCAGACAGTAAGAAAATTATCTCCAATTGCAACAAGATCTTTGATCAATTGGGCCAGTGGGTTGACAAAGGACAGATGTAATTTAATTTACACAAATGCGAGATGATGCATTTTGGTAGACTGAACTAGGGCAGAACTTACTCAGTTAATGGTAGGGCACTGGGGAGAATTACAGAACAAAGAGATCTAAGAATACATGTTCATAGCTCCTTGAAAGTGGAATCATAGGTGGACAGATTGGTGAAGAAAGCATTCGGCATGCTTGGTTTCATCGGTCAGAATATTGAATACAGAAGTTGGAATGTCTTGTTGAAATAGTGTAAGACATTGATAAGGCCGCACTCGGAATACTGTGTGCAATTCTTGTCACCTTATTATAGAATGGGTATTATTAAACGAGAAAGAGTGCAGAAAAGATTTACTAGGATGCCAACGGGACTTGATGGATTGAGTTATAAAGGAGATGATGAATAGACTGGGACCTTTTTCTTTGAAGCATAGGAGGCTGAGGGATGACCTTATAGAACTTTATTAAATAATGAAGGGCATAGACAAGGTAGACAATCAATATTTTTTCCCAACAGTAGAGTCTAAAACTAGAGGGCATAGGTTTAAGGTGACACGCAGGGAGGTAATCATCTGGAACAAGCTGCCAGAGGTTGTAATAGAGGCAGGTACAATTTTATCTTTTGAAAAGCATTTAGATAGTTACATGGGTATGATGGATGTAGAGGGATATGGGCCAAATGCGGGCAGTTGGGATTAGCTTAGGGGTTTTAAAAATAAAAGACTGTGTGGACAAGTTGGGGCAAAGGGCCTGTTTCCATGCTGTAAACCTCTATGACTCTATGAATGTGTGGCCGGAATCTAAAATACGATACCAAGGTTGCAAACAGTCTAGTTTAGTCTCAGACATTGCTATGGAGAGGAATGGCGTCAGTAGCCAGGAAATGGGGTTTGGACAAAAATGGCTTTAGTCTGCCCAATATTTAATAAGAGGAAATTTCTGCTCATCTGGTTCTTGATGCCAGGGAAGAAACGTTGATCAAGAGAGGTGGTGGTAAGATAGAGCTAGATATCATGAATGTAAATGTGAAAACTAACATTAAGCTTTCGTAGCCTATTATAGCATGGGAGTGAAGTAAAAATTTAAAAATTCTTTTCCAGTTACACAATATTGCTACTTCTACAATCACGGAATCATATACTATAGAAAGAGGTCATTGGGCCCATTGAGTCTGCACTGACCACAATCCTGCTTAGGCCCTATCCCCGTAAACTCCCTGACTCTTAAGGGTCAACTTAGCATGGCCAATTCACCTAACCTGCACATCTTTGGAGTGAGAGAGGAAACCAGAGCACCTGGAGCAAGCTCACGCAGACACAAAGAACAAAGAACAAAGAAATTACAGCATAGGAACAAGCCCTTTGGACTCCGCCCTGCACTGAACATGTGCTTGAATTAACTAAAAACCCCTTCACTTCCAGGACCATATCTCTCTATTCCCATACTATTCATGTATTTGTCCAGATCCTTATCGTACCAGCTTCCACCACCTCCCCTGGCAGCGAATTCGAGGCACCCACCAACCTCTGTATAAAAAACTTAAACCTATGCCCCCTAGTAATTGACTTTTCCACCCTGGGAAAAAGCTTCTGACTATCCACTCTGTCCAGGCCTCTCATAATCTTGTAGACTTCTATCAGGTTGCCCCTCAATCTTCGTCACTCCAGTGAGAATGAACTAAGTTTCTCTGACTTCTCCTCATAGCTAAAAGTCCTCCATATCAGTCAATATCCTGGTAAATCCTTTCTGTACCCTCTCCAAAGCCTCTACATCCTTCTGATAGTTCAGCAATTGGGGGAATATGCAGACTCCACACAGATGTTGGAATTGAAACCAACTCCTTGGCGCTGTGAGGCACAGTGCTGAACATTCACAGACAGAATAATCTCAGAAACAATAACCATAACCTGGAGCTAAGGAGGTAGCTCAGTTTGGGGTCCTGCTGCTGCGTTCTGCAGCTCCTGAACCTAATGCCTTACTGCCTTATAATGATATTCACTCAGTCTTTCACTTACACATGATCAGAATTGCATAACTTTAGATTTTCTATAAAAATCAAACACTCAAGCAAACAGCAGCTGCAAAGAATGAAGCTGACATCAGCTGAAATCCCACCTCATTTGAAGATTCACTTTTACTGGGAACAACTTATGTTCCACTTGCATACAAATAACCTATGAACAGTTTTTGTGTAAAAGGTGATACATTTTAGACCTTACTAGAATTCACAAGCACGAGGTCATCACTGTGGGCTGCTCACTGACCACTGAGAGGGCGCCTGCATACAGCTTTGTCTAGTATTACTGATGGCAGTGAGGATTTGTTTCATTTAAGAAAAAGAAGCATCGCTGGTTAACAAGAATTTTCAGACTGCAGAATCTGAACAAAGAATGTATTGTGCAGTGGAGCCAAGAAAGGATGAAGAGATAAATAACTCCCAACTTCAACCTACAAGAGGGTAAGTTGGCCAATCGTAATAGGCGGGTTTACTGGAATCCTTGACCTCCCACTAAAGTTTACGGTTCACATGGGGCGGGATTTTCCAGCCACGGTTGCGCCAAGATCAGAAAATCCCGTCCAAATCAACAGGCCTTTGCATGCCCATGTCCCGCTCATTATATTTGATTTGATTTATTGTCGCGTGTATCAGCATTAGCACTCACTGAAAAGTATTGTTTCATGTGCACTATACAGACAAAGCATACTGTTCATAGAGAAGGAAAGGAGACTGTGCAGAATGTAATGTTACAGTCATAGCTAGGTTGTAGAGAAAGATCAACTTAATGCAAGGTAAGTCCATTCAAAAGTCTGATGGCAACAGGCAAGAAACTGTTTTTGAGTCATTTGGTATGTGACCTCAGACTTTTGTATTCTGCTCGCAATGTAAGAAGGTGAAAAAGAGAGAATGTTCAAGGTGAAAAGCTTCAGCATGCTATGGTGTAGAGGGACCTGGGGGTCCTTGTGTACGAATTGCAAAAACCCAGTCTGCAGGTGCAGCAGATGATCAAGAAGGCGAATGGAACGTTTGGCCTTTCTAGCGAGGACGATAGAATATAAAAGCAGGGAGGTCTGTACAGGGCACTGGTGAGGCTGCAACTGGAGCTCTGTGTGCAATTTTGGTTGCTGTATTTGCAGAAGGATATATTGGCCTTGGAGGAAGTGCAGAGAAGGTTCACTAGGCTGATACCGGAGATAAGGAGGTTAGCCTATGAAGACAGATTGAATAGACTGGGTCTGTACTCGTTAGAGTTTAGAAGGCTGAGGTGGGGATCTTATAGAGACATATGAGATAATGAAGGAAATAGATAGGGTAGAGGTGGAGAGATTCTTCCCGCTTAGAAAGGATAGCAGAACTAGAGGACACAGCCTCAAAATAGGTGGGGGGGGTGGTGGTAGGGCAGTTTAGATATTGAGGAATTGAGGAGGAACTTCTTTACTCAAAGGGTCGTGAATCTCTGGAATTCCCTGCCGTTGAAGTGGTGGAGACTACCTCGCTGAATACATTTAAGTCATGGGTAGATAGGTTTCTGATAGACAAGGGAATTAAGGATTACGGGGAAAAGATGGGAAAGTGGAACTGATCCACTTCAGATCAGCCATGATCTTAATTGAATGGTGGGGCAGGCTCGAAAGGCTAGGTGTCCTGCTCCTGCTCCTATTTCTTATGTTCTTATGTCCCGGAACATGGGATCCTTAATTACGCAGACTGCTCTTCCAAGGCAGCAGGAAGTGTAGACAGAGTCAATGAATGGGAGGCTGGTTTGTGTGATGGACTGGGCTACACTCATGACCCTTTATAGTTTCTTGCAGTCTTGGGCAGAGGAGCCATACCAAGCTGTGATATAACCAGAAAGGATGCCTTCTATGATGCATCTGTAAAAGTACAATTCCCTTGGCAGGTGCGATAGGAAAATTCTGCCCATCTGCTGTTCTCCAAGAAGCAGAGCAATCCTTTTGAAAGGTTTTCAGGGCATCTAAAGATGAAAAATGTGTAATCTATTGTGGGAACGGAGGAAATTTCAAAAACTTTATCTTTAGGAAATGAACATAAAGATGATGCTTCTTTAAATGTGCATCCAGATACAAAGCTTTGGAAGGCAGCCTGTTATTAGCATCTTCTAGGTTGCTTACGCTTGACACCATCTTCCATTTCACTCAGCAAGCTCTTCATCCAACAGTTGTTTTCACAATGGTAAGAGAAATATGTGGAAAGTTGCTTTCTAACTGCTCCCCAGAGAACAGTTGGGAAAACTCATTCTACCTTCTATGCAAATATGCACTTGACTCATTTAGCCACAGACCTAGGGTTAGTTAGTCACTCATTCAAAGAGATGGCAGTTGATAACCATTGCATTCCTATCTGCTGAGATGCCATTTTTTCCCTCATTGAACGTTTCTGTTTTCCTATTTTTTTAAAACAAACATGCCTTGCCACAGAGCAGATCACTCACAAAGACAAATGAGATCAAAGACAGACAATGTGACAGTGTCCACAGGGCAAAATGCCTGTGGTTGCAGCCAACTTTCCCACTTCACAGATTCATTTTCTGCACAGTAAAATGATGAAAATCTGATTGTCAGTTTCAGGCTATTAATTCATAAGCTGGTCAGTCATTAAACTGATTCATAAATGAGTCACTCAAATAGCTCTGAATAGAGAATTACATGCATTTACAAAGGGCCTTATCATGTTGTTGAAATGTCTCAAAGCCCTTCCATAGTAGATAACTTTTAGATGGCAATGACTGCTGAGCAGGCAAATGCTGCAAATCATTCTGTGCCATCGATGATATGTAAACATCTAGATGACTTATCACTCAGTCTGTTGTTACTGGTGGTGTAGGTGTAGGGAGGAATGTTGGCCAGAAAAACTTGCTACTCTTCTTTCACATTTGATTTGATTTCTTGTTGTCACATGTATTATCATACATAGAAAACTATTGTTTCTTGCGCATTATACAGACAAAACGTACCATTCATAGAGAAGGAAAAGAGAGAGTGCTGAATGTAGTGTTACCGTCATCACTACGGTGTAGAGAAAGATCAACTTAATGCAAGGTTCAAAACTCTAACAACAGCAGGCAAGAAGCTGTTCTTGAGTTGGTTGGTATGTGACCTCAGACTTCTGTATCTTTTTCCTGAAGGAAGAAGGTGGAAGAGAGAATGTCTGGGGTCTTTAATTATGCTGGCTGCTTTGGGAGGCAGCAGGAAGTGTAGACATATTCAATGGATGGGAGATTGGCTTGTGTGATAGACTGGGCTACATTCACAATCTTTTGCAGATCCTTGTGGTCTTGGACAGACCAGGAACTATACAAAGCTGTGATATCACCAGAAAGAACGCTTTCTATGATGTATCTGTAAAAGTTGATGAGTTGTAGCTGACATGCCAAATTTCCTTAGTCTTCTGAGAAAGTAGAGGCAATAGTAGGCTTTCTTAACTAAAGTGTTGGCATGAGGGGTCCAGCACAGGTTGTTGGTGATCTGGACACCTAAAAACTTGAAGCTCTCAATCATTTCTACTTCACCCCCGTTCATGTAGACAGAGGCATGTTCTCCTTTACACTCCCTGAAGTCGATGACAATCTGCTTCATTTTGTTGACATTGAGAGAGACAGATTATTGTTGCTGCACCAGTTCAGATTCTCTATCTCTGTCTTGTCATTGTTTGAGATCTGACCCACTCTGGTGGTGTTGTCAGCAAACTTAATAGAACATAGAACATAGAACAATACAGCACAGAACAGGCCCTTCGGCCTTCAATGTTGTGCCGACCAAAATAAAAAGCAATGCCCCTCCAAACTAAACCATTCCCTTCTCTTCCATATACTTATCAATTAACCTCTTAAACGCCACCAAACTTGGCGCATCTACAACAGCTGCAGGCAGGGCATTCCACTGCCTAATCACTCTTTGAGTAAAGAACCTACCTCTGATATCCGTCCTATAACTCATACCCCTTAATTTAAAGCTGTGTCCCCTCGTGCTAGCATGCTCCATCCTAGGAAAAAGGCTATCACTGTCCACCCTATCTAAACCTCTAATCATCTTATATGCTTCAATAAGATCCCCTCTTAGCCGCCTCCTTTCTAACTAAAACAACCTCAAATCCTTCAACCTCTCTTCATAGGACCTGCCCTCCATACCAGGCAACATCCTGGTAAACCTCCTCTGTACCCTCTCCAATGCCTCCACATCTTTCTTATAATGTGGGGACCAGAACTGCACACAATACTCCAAGTGCGGCCGCACTAGAGTTTTGTACAGTTTGCAACATGACGTTGCGGCTCCGAAATTCAATCCCCCTACCAATAAAAGCTAAGACTCCGTATGCCTTCTTAACAACTTTATCCACTTGACTGCCTACTTTCAGTGATCTATTGACACATACACCAAGATCCTTCTGTTCCTCAACACTATTAAGAGTCCTACCATTAGCCCTATACTCTACACATTTATTGTACCTGCCAAAGTGCATTACCTCACACTTTCCCACATTAAACTCCATTTGCCACCTCTCGGCCCAGCTCTGCAACTTGTCCAAGTCCCTCTGCAAACTATAACACCCCTCTTCACTATCTACCACTCCACCGACTTTAGTGTCATCTGCAAATTTACTGATCCATCCTTCAATATCCTCATCCAGATCATTTATAAAAATTACAAACCGCAGGGGCCCCAAAACAGACCCCTGAGGTACGCCACTTGTCACCGAACTACAAGATGAATATCTCCCATCAACCACCACCCTCTGTCTTCTATCTGCCAGCCAATTCCTAATCCAATTAGCTAAATCACCCTCTATTCCACACATCTGCATTTTCTGTAGAAGTGTAGAACTTAAAAATTGAATTGGAGAGGAATTTGGCCGCACAGTCCTAGCTGTATAAGGAGTATAGTCAGGAGACTGAGAACACAGCCTTGTGGGGCACCGTTGTTGAGGATGATTGTAGAGGTGGTATTGTTGCCCATCCTTACTGATTGTGGTGACTTGCAGCCTGTTTTTGTCTCACTGTCACCCTCCTTACACGAAAAAACGGGGAGGTTATGGGGTCAGGATCACAGGGAATATCGTCTGCTCATTATGACTTGCAATCTCGAATTAGCTACTCAGCTTTAACCAGAAATACCTCACTGAGAGGTGGAAATTGGGAAAAAAATTAGGTTGTTAAGACACATGACTTACCTCGCTATCCGCATTGCTACCACTACTTCCTCAATCTGTCTACAAACCGTGGACTGTGTAAATCAGGAGGTAGCCTTTTCCAGTGATGTTTAAAGATCCTTATCTACTATCATTTAGGGGCTTCTGACAAAGCACCTTTTCTCTTCATAAGTCTGGATGACAAAGAGTGGGAGGAAGAGCAGCGACAAGAGGAAGAAGCAACAAGTGCTGTTACAGAGTTGGCCAACTGTAGTAGGCATACTCACAGGAATCCTTGACCTCCTAATAAAGTTTATCGTCTCAAGTTTTCTGAGAAGCAGAGCATAAGCAGATTTTATGTGAGACTCAGGTGGACGCTGGTAGCCTAGGTACGAATTGGCTAAGGGATGACATCTGTTTATCCACTGCTCTCTACCTAACTAGAGGGAAGAACGCTGTGGGGACCCCAGAGATAGCAACACGAATATTCATCTCTGCCTCCCTTTCCTCTTTAAAGAGATACCCAAGGATACACGTTAATGATTACTTAAGTAAGATAAGTTGAAGAGATTCAGCATATGGAATACTTAGCCTCACAAATAGTAACATTGGAAACAGGAACAAGGAAGTCATTCTAAACCATTAGAAATCATCAGTTGGGCACCAACTGGATTGTGTAAAATTCTAGGCACCACAATTTTTTTAAATCTTTCATGGGATACCGGCATTGCTGGCTAAGTCAGCATTTATTAATCATTCCTAATAGCCTTGAGGCAACGAGTCAACCATATTGACCAGACCAGATATAGACGACAGATTTCCTTCTCTAAAGGATATTAGTGAACGAAATGGGTTTTTGTGGCAATCAACAATGGTTTCATGGTCATCATTAGACTTTTAATCCCAAAGTTGATCAACTGCTGTGGTGGGATTCAAACCTGGGTCTGAGTCTCTGGATTACTAGTCCAGTGACAATACTACTTTGCCAATGTCTCCTTTTGGAAGATTATCAAGACTCTGAAGAAGATAACAAGGAAGTTTATCAGAATGATGCTAGTGATGAGGGACTTCAATTACTAATCTGTGGACAGATTAGTAAAACTGGCATTGTTTTATTAAGGCACAGTTAGTTAAGGGGACATTTAGTGAGAGCAGATCACAGTTCTGAGGTTTCATCGAATAGATGCAGAAAAACGGGTTCCTGTAGCTCGCGGATCAGTAATTGGAGGCCAAATGTTTAAAATAATTGATGGTACAATAAGAAAAATTAGGAGTTTTCTTTGCACCAGGAGAGTTATAGTCAGAAATCTCTAAACTGAAAAGATGGTGAAAGCAGGTTCTATAAGGACTTTTAAAAGACATTAGATACATACTTAGAAGAGTATTGACATTCAGGGTGATGGGGAAAAATGCCAAGGTGCTGAGTCTAAGTTCAACAACTTTTTCAAAAAGAATCAAAATAGTCGCATGGCCTTTTTGGTCTTGTAGATTTTATGGTTACCTTTGGAGGCTGAACATTCCTGAGCACAAATTCCTCTACTGCAGTAACTGTTGAGTCTTTGGCTCACTCATTCCGCTTATTCAAAATAAGCTGTATACGTCCAAACATCAACATTAGTATTGGTCCTACTGCTGTCAAAAGGCTTCCCTTTGTTCATACCCTCTACCACTGGGGAATCCATAGCAGGATGCTGCCATTGGCAGGCCCCAAGATCCCACCAGCAGAAACAGCCAAAAAACTCTGTCCAAAGTCTCTTTTTCTTCTACCCTATCAAGTCTTTTAATCATACCTCAATTAGTTCACTTTTTAATATTTTAAATTTAAGGCAGTACAAGCCCTTTGTAACTTGTCCTCATAATTTACAGTTAGTTATGTAGGTATCATTCTGGAACAGCTGCATTGCACCCGATACAAGGCCAGGGTATGTATCCTTCTCAAAGGATTTGCTTTCACCACCTTTTCAAGTGATGCATTTCAGATCATATAACAACACTGGAAAAAAAATTCATTTTCCTGAGGTATATTGCCGCCAAACAAGACCCAGTACTCTAAATGAGTTCTGATCAGAGTTTTACATAACTCTCGATTAACTTACACTTCTTTGTATTCTAACTCCCCAGACCTACTGCAGCCCCCAGCTCCAACAGCAGCTCTCTCTACTTACAAGCGCTTGCAGGACACCAAGTATACATATATGGAGCAACTGCCTGACCTATTAGATTCTATACTTCAATGTTTATAGGGAGATTCAAGCTCAAGTTCAGAAGAATGAGAGAAGATCTGATCGAGGTATATAAAATGTTAGAAGGGATTGCTAAAGTAAATGTTGACCAAATGCTTCCTCTCATGGGGCAACCTAGAACAAGAGGTCACAGGTATAGAAGGGTGGTAAATTTAAAACTGAGATAAGGACGGTGCTTAATGAGTACTTTGCCTCAGTATTCATGGTGGAAAGTGATCTGGGAGGTCATACTGCAAGTTTGTAGCAGACTGAAAAGATTGAGTACACGGATGTTAAGAAAGAGGATGTGTTAGAACTTTTAAATTTTATCAAGATAGATAAGTCTCCAGGACCAGATGGGATGTATCCCAGGCTACTGTGGGAGGTGAGGGAAGTGATTGCAGAGCCCCTGGCAATGATCTTTGCGTCATCGATGGAGACGGGAGAGGTTCCGGAGGGCTAGAGGATTGTGGATGTAGTTCCTATTTTCAAGAAAGGGAACAGGATAGCCGGGGAAATTATCGACCGGTGAGTCTGACCTCAGTGGTTGGTAAGTTGATGGGCAGGATCCTAAGGGACAGGATTTATGAGCATTTAGAGAAGTTTAGCTAGATCAGAAATAATCAACATAACTTTGTCAAGGGCAGGTTGTAGCTTACGAGCCTAGTGGAGTTCTTTGAAAATGTGACTGAACACATTGACGAAGGAAGAGCGGTGGATATGATTTACATGGATTTCAGCAAGGTGTTTGATATGGTCCCCCAAGCAAGACTTCTTGAGAAGGTGAGGGGGCATGCGATCCAAGGAGCTTTGGCCTTGTGGATTTGGAACTGGCTTGCCTGCAGTAGGCAGAGAGTGGTTGTGGATGGGTCTTTTTCTGCATGGAGATTGGTCATCAGTGGATTGCCCGAGAGATCTGTTCTAGGTCTGTTATTATTTTCATAAATGATCTGGATGAGAAAGTGGAAGGATGGGTTCGTAAATTCACTGACGATACGAAAGTTGGTGGTGTTGTGGATAGTCTGGAGGGATGTCAGAAGTTGCAGCAAGACACAGATAGGATGTAAGAATGGGCGGAGAAGTGGCAGATGGACTTCAACGCAGATAAATGTGTATGGTATTTTGTATTTTGGCAGGAACAATGGGATGAATGAGTACAATATCAAGGGTAGAAAGTTTAGCAGTGTTGAGGAGCAGAAGGATCTAGGGGGCCGAGTCCATAGGACTCTTAAATCGGCCTCACAGGTGGAGGATGTGGTCAAGAAGGCATATGGTGTATTGGCCTTCATTAATCAAGGAATTGAGTTTAGGAATCGGAAGGTTATGCTGCAACTTTATAAAACACTTATCAGACCCACTTGGAGTACTGTGTGCTGTTCTGGTCGCCTCACTAAAGGAAGGATGTAGAAGCTCTTGAGAGGGTGCAGAGGAGATTTACAAGAATATTGCCTGGATTGGGAGGCATGCCCTATGAAGATAGGTTGAGGGAGCTAGGTCTCTTCTCCCTGGAGAGGCGACCTGATAGAGGTTTATAAAATGTTGAGAGAAATAGATAGGGTGGATTCTCGGAGGCTATTTCCCAGAACTGAAATGGTCGCTACGAGAGGTCACACGGTTTAAGGTTCTGGGCAGCAAGTACAAAGGTGATGTTAGAGGTAGGTTTTCATTCAGAGGATGGTGAGTGAATGGAATCGGCTGCTGGTGGTGGTGGAGGAGGCGAACTCGCTGGGGTCTTTTAAAAGACTTCTGGATGAGTATATGGGATTAAATGGGATTGGGAGTTATAGATAGTTCTATGGCCTAGTAGGTATGGGTATGATCAGTGCAACTTGTGGGCCGAAGAGCCTGTTTATGCTGTAGTGTTTTACGTTTTACTTCTTGCAGCAGGTAGTGAATTTGTGGAATTCGCTGTCTCATTGCGTCATGGAGTCTGAATCGTTAAATGGTTTCACGAAGGATACACTTTTTCAAATTTAAAAAAAAAGGATAAGTGAAAATGGGGAACAGATGGGGAACTGGATTTCAGATGAGGGAGAAATCAGCCATGATCTGATTGAATGGCGCAGCAGGCTTGAAGAGCTGAATTTGCCTACTGCTCCAAATTCCTAGAGGTGTATGTTATCCATTCAGCCAAGATTACATCTTCAAAGGTGAAATTTCATGAAAACAGAAATTTCATGTATATTAAAAGGTGAATAATGCTATTTTCATGAAATTTCACATTAATAGACTTCTTGTCTATTGCTTATCCGGATTAGTTTTAAGATATTTTTCAGTAGTTGTTTTTAAAGCTGCTCTATAGGCTATATGGAAATCACTGCTGCTGGAAATTATTTATTCATGTTTAACGATGTTTGCACAATCTCAGCAAGAAGCTGCCTCCAAAATGCCTCTGTAGTCGGTCTCTCTTTTTCTCTTCAACTCGTATCTGAAGATGGATGATGTGAAAATAAGACTGCACAGTGGGGGAAGGAGGGAGGGGCTGAAGAACAAAGAAAAGGGTTTCAGGACAAATAAATTTTTGCATAGTCATCAACTCATTATCGCTTTATGAGACTATCCAGCAAAAGGCTAATTACATCAACCGCCATCATCTGTCATCCAGCAATCTGTTTAATGTCTGCATTTCTTTTCCCTGCGTTGCACTTTTTTTTCAACTTGTAATTATTACTAGAAATGGTATACGGGGGTGAACTGTTGTTTTCATGAGCTAAGTTCTGCAAAGTATGGAAAAATATGGTATGGCAGATGAAAATTGGTTAATATACATCTGGATTGATGATCCCTGGAAAAAACATGTCCTTACATGTTAGTGGAAACTGTAATCCAGACATCCAGTTTCAGTTTTTGCAAACAGATCATTGGCAGGATAAACAGCATTGTAATTGTGAAAGGTTGCCTGTGTTCAGTATTGACCATGAAAGGTCAGTTCCTGGTTTTCTTTTGGATGGTTGGAAGAACTGCCACAATTCAAAGGCCTAAAGTTGATTTATTAGTGTCACAAGTAGGCTTACATTAACACTGCAATGAAGTTACTGTGAAAATTCCCTCGTCGTATACTCATGCACCCGTTTGGGTACAATAAGGGAGAATTTAGCATGGCCAATACATCCAACCAGCACATCTTTCAGACTGTGGGAGAAAATTGGAATGGCCAGAGGAAATCCACCCAGACATGGGGAGAACCTGCAGACTCCGGTCTCTGGTGCTGTGAGGCAGCAGTGCTAACCACCATGTTGCTCATAGGTTTCAGCTTAGGACAATAGCTTTGACTGACAGCTGTATTGGTGACCTTTGAAAAGGCAACAAGGTTGTTGACTGTAGTCCTCTGACAGACACCTGGAGTCAGAAATACCCCTTATGAGATTATATTGGGCCACACGTGTGACTGAAGATCCAATTTGTTGCAAGTTCTTATCAGTCAGCATTCTGCAAATCCAGCTAAAGAAATCTCTTGAAGTCAGATATTACTAGGTAGAAACGGCATACTCAATATCAGAGGATTGCAAAGTCAACTTGCCAGAGCGGCAGTGATACTGAACTCAAAAAATATCTAGTGTCTAAATCCAAAATCTCATGTGTCTATGTTTATTACAATTTTTTTTTATGAAACAATTAATGAAATATTGTTTCAGAGGCATAGAAAGGCATTGTTCTACATATGAATGATGCCTTGTTGGTACCATTCACTGCAGAAAAAGGTCTACTGCTGCACTAGTAACTGGTAGTAAGACTGTGTACATGAGCCAATCTCAAAGCAATGACTTGTCACATTTTGGACTTGTGAATGCAAAACAGCTGTCCCACTCAGTAAAACCAGTTTTCAATTAGCAAATAATTAGCTCAGAAAGAGTTCTGAACACAATCCTCTTGGAACACACAAGACTCGAGTTCAAAAATGGACTTGTAGGATTGGGCCAAAAACTCTGTTAATATTTAAAGCACCTCAGAAACTGAGGGCACCATGGCTGATGAAGCCAATCACCATCAGAATTCCTGCGCTCTCTTGCCTTTTTCAAACAGCAGCTGCTGCAAAAGGAAAATTCAACATCAAGCAGAAGAGACATTCCAGCTTCTGCAGTAGACTAACATCCCTCAGCCTTTATCAGCCTAGATCAATCACTTGCACAAGTTTTACTTCAGCTTAATTTTTCAACTTCAGGAGCATTGGTCGTGCCAAGAAACATTTAAGATAGGAATGCTAATTGACAAAAAGAACTTAAAATCAGATGGGAAAAATATCTTTAGGCCTCTTGAGACAGTCTGTTTAGAGATTTTTTGCAAAGCCTGCAGAATTATTTGGTGTTATTTATACTAAAATGTTACTATGAGGCTCAGTGATGACATCTCTCACTTTTCAGTCAGAAGTTTATGTGTTCAAGTTTCTATTGAGCACATAATCTCGGCTGGCACTTCAGTGCAATACTGAGATGCTGCTGCACCGTCAGAGCTGTTGGGAACAATTTTCATCAGATGTTAATGATTCTCCTGAGTTAGGTAAGTTGGGGTCCTGAGCTGAAATATTGATGTAAGTGCAAGATCCCATCTTAGTAAAGAGGTTGAAGCCACCATGGGAAAGGCTACCCAAAAGATCGTTAAACATCTGGTTGCCATTTAAATTGCATGCTAGCATTCATTAAAGAAACGCCATGGCAATTTAATAGTTAACATATGACCAATAACACTCTCTGATAATAATTTGGGAGTAAACACAATATTGATGTTGATTTCAAGTGCAACTTAAAAGGGATATTCACTGTTACTCAAAAGTTTATTTATTAGTCAAAAATAAGATTTACATTAACACTGCAAAGAAGCTATTATGAGCACTCTGGAAAGAACACACTCGTCAACTCAACACTCTGATCAAAACCTTTGATCTGGACCTTCAGAACACCCTCCGGGCTCTCATTCCACGTACTCCCCGCATTGGAGATCTCTACTGCCTCCCAAAGATACACAAGGCAAACATACGCGGCCATCCCATCGTATCGGGCAATGGGACCCTGTGTGAGAACCTCTCCGACTATATCGAGGGCATCCTGAAACCCATTGTACAAAGAACCCCCAGCTTTTGTCTTGACACTACGGACTTCCTACAGAAACTCAGCACACATGGAGCAGTAGAACCAGGGACACTCCTTGTCACAATGGATGTCTCAGCACTCTACACCAACATCCCCCACGACGATGGTATTGCTGCAACTGCCTCAGTACTCAATGCCAACAACTGCCAGTTTCCGGATGCAATTTTACAACTCATCAGCTTCATCTTGGACCACAATGTCTTCACCTTCAACAATCAGCTTTTCATCCAGACACATGGAACAGCCATGGGGACCACATTCGCACCTCAGTATGCCAACATCTTCATGCACAGGTTCGAACAAGACTTCTTCACCACACGAGATCTTCAACAAAGGTTATATACTAGATACATTGATGACATCTTTTTCCTTTGGACTCATGGTGAACAATCATTGAAACAACTATATGATGATATTAACAAGTTCCATCCCACCATCAGACTCACCATGGACTATTCTCCAGAATCAGTTGCATTCTTGGACACACGCATCTCCATCAAGGACGGTCACCTCAGCACCTCACTGTACCGCAAACCGACAGACAATCTCACAATGCTCCACTTCTCCAGCTTCCACCCTAGACACATTAAAGAAGCCATTCCCTATGGACAAGCCCTCTGTATACACAGAATTTGCTCAGATGAGGAGGATCGTGACAGACACCTCCAGACGCTGAAGGATGCCCTCGTGAGAACAGGATATGGCGCTCGACTCATCGATCGAACAGTTCCGACGTGCCACAACGATAAACCGCACTGACCTCCTCAGAAGACGAACACGGGACACGGTGGACAGAGTACCCTTTGTTGTCCAGCACTTCCCCGGAGCGGAGAAGCTACGACATCTTCTCCAGAGTCTTCAACATATCATTGATGACGATGAACATCTCGCTAGGGCCATCCCCACCCCCACTTCTTGCTTTCAGACAATCGCACAACCTCAAACAGATCATTGCTCGCAGCAAACTACCCAACCTTCAGGAGAACAGTGACCACAATACCACACAACCCTGCCACAGCAACCTCTGCAAGACATGCCAGATCATAGACATGGACGACATCATCAAACGTGAGGATACCATTCACCAGGTGCACGGTACACACTCTTGCAACTCGGCCAACGTTGTCTACCTAATACGTTGCAAGAAAGGATGTCCCGAAGCATGGTATATTGGGGAGACCATGCAGACACTATGACAGCGGATGAATGAGCATCGCTCAACAATCACCAGGCAAAACAGTTCCCTTCCTGTGGGCAAACACTTCAGCAGTCATGGGCATTCGGCCTCCGACCTAAGGGTAAATGTTCTTCAAGGAGGCCTTCGTGACAGCGCAGAGTCGCTGAGCAGAGACTGATAGCCAAGTTCCGCACACGAGGACGGTCTTCATAGGGATCTTGGCTTCATGACACACTATCTGTAACCCCCGTAACTTGCCTGGGTTAGCAAAAAACCTCACTTACCGTGCAGTCTGGAGAAAATACACAATTCTCTAACTAATGCTCAGGATTCCCTTCACACACATTGTTAGCCACTTTAACACTTGAATAGCAGGTTAGATGTAAGGATTCGCATTCTAATCAGCAATCTCTGACTGTCTGTGCTGATGTGTGCTATTGCAGACCAGAACACTGCGTTTGCCTGACGAAGACACAAGAGTGTTGAAAGCTCGCAATTTTACTATCAAATAAATCGGTTGGATTTAAAATTGGTGTTGCTAAATTTTTACTGAATCCGTTAGGGTACACACAGAGAATTTAGCATGGCCGATGCATCTAACCAGTACATCTTTCAGACTGTTGGGGGGAACTGGAGCACCTGGAGGAAATTCAGGCAGACACAGGGAGAACGTGCAGACTTCACACAGACAGAAATCAAAACCAGAAATCGAACCCGGATCCCTGACACTGTGAGGCAGTGGTACAAACCACTGTGCCAGTGTAATAGGTGGCTAGCAGATATTAAAACTTAATAATGACATGGTGAGAAACACATCTAACCATAGAACATGTGAGCATGTTGTTACCATCTTCCTGACCACAGCATAAACACACACCCTACATCATGGAACAATGATTATAATAGCTGCCAATGTGAAGACTAATCCACCTTAATAATTTTTAAAAATCTTAATAATTTTTTAATACTTTAAATCTGTGTCTTCTGTACAACTTTAGCAACTTAACTAACTTTTATAATTGACCCTTTCCATTCCATTTACGATTTTATAAGTCAAAATCTCCTTTTGAACTTGAAGAGCTCAGATTTCTCCAGTTGCTACTTACAACTGGGAGTTGAGAGTCAGAGAGTCATTAAGACATAGAAAGTGGGCATTTGGCCCATAGAGTTTTCTGGCTCTGTGTAGAGCAAATCAATCAGATCCATTTTCCTGCCTATCCCAGTTTACTTCCCTTAAATATTCACTCACTTTCCTTCTGAAATTATTCATTGTATCCCTTTCCACCACCCCTCATAGGCAGAGAGTCATTACGACTTTCTGCATAGAAGAGTTCTTCCTTACACCACACCTGCATCCCTGGCCCCAAAACCTTAAATTTGTTGTCCTTTACCATCAGCGAATGGGAACAGCATTTCTTTATCTATCTTATCTGAACTTATCATAACCTTGGAAATCTCTATCAAATATCCCCTCAGTCTCTGTTGCCCCAAGGAAAACCCCAACCTCTCCAACCTAACTTTGTAGCCTGGTTCTTGTAGCCATCAAGGCTCGAACCTTTGTATCTTGATCAGAACTGGAAATAATACTTAAAATTGTGATCTGACCAGAGCATTGCACAGTCTGAACCTATGATCTAATGTTTTGATTACTTAGTTCAACATTCTGTTGGCTTTGCTAATTCTTGTTCCATATTAGTGCAGCATTATGAGCATTTAATCAAGAAAGATTCTTGGGTTTTTCCAAGCTTCGTTTTGCATAATTTCAGCAGTATCCATGCAGTACATTTAATACTAATGTTTCATTCCGATATGTAGTACTATACCTCTGCTACATATACATTTATTTATACACTAAATTTTGGGACTGTTGCACTTTGACACAGAAACTGGGGTGTCATTTCTGTATACTGCCAAGGCATAAAACACAGTTTGGTATCATCTGTAATTCTGACCTGGGTTTGTACTGGGTTTCCAAACGCCAATACATTAATACAAATTATGAAGAACAGTGGCTAACACTGAACCTGGGCACCGTATTCAAGTTTCTTTTGCGTCACCCAAACCAGATAAAATCTCCATAAGAAATATCCGTTGCTTTGTGCATAATTTAGACAGTTTTTGAGCCAATAAATGATTTACTCAGAACACCCACAGTATTGATCTTAATTAATGACATTTTTGCACAACTTTATAAAATGCTTTTTGCAAATGTAGGCATGACACGTCACAGAGCTGGCAATAGCTTGGCAATGTCACTCCCTTCGTGACTTTATTCATTTGTGGGACATGGGCGTAGCTGGCTGGCCAACATTTATTGTCCATCTCTATTGCCCAACGGCAATTGAGAATCAATCATGTTGTTGTGGCTCTGGAGTCACATGTAGGCCAGGCGAGGTAAGAATGGCAGATTTCCTTCCCTAAAGGACATTAGTGAACCAGATGGCTTTTTTCCGACAATCGACAATAATTTCATGGTCATCAGTGGATTCTTAATTCCAGATTTTTCAAATTGAATTCAAATTCCACCATCTGCCATGGTGGGATTCGAACCCAGGTCCTCAGAACATTAGCTGAGTTTCTGGGTTAATAGTCTGGCAATATGCCACTAGGCCATTGCCCCCTGCAGTTTCAGGAAGATTGGTAAAACAGGGCTTTCTCTTTCTGAATCAATGTTGACTGCTGTTTACTAGATTATTGTAAAGATAAGTTTACATTTGATAATTATTTATGGTATTGAAATATGGATCTGTAGCTTGTAGACTTCAATTAATCACCCTTTTTGAATATATTATCCTCATGCCAGCTATTGATATCAACCAAAACATCTGATGATTTCCTTATGAAGACCTTATTCCTCTCAAATCTTTTCCTGAGTCTTCTTTAGCATTCCAGGATAAATAGCTTCTATTCAAAGTGATTTAACAATTTTTGAGCCTTGTTAGTCAATATAGTGTTTAATCTCTTTCCCAATCAGTATCTAAGTGTCAGAGCTAGAGTACTGTGTGCAGTTCTGGCTACCACATTATAGTAAGATGTGATTGCACTGGCAGGGATACAAAGGAGATTTACCAGGATGCTGGCTGGGATGGAATATTTAAGTTTTGAAGAGAGGTTGGATAGGTTTGGGTTGTTTTGATTGGAGCAAAGAAGACTGAGAGGGGACCTGATCAAGGTGTACAAAATTATGAGGGGAATGGATAGAGTGCATAGGAAGCAGTTGTTCCTCTTAGTTGAAGGGTCAGTCATGAGGTGACATAGGTTCAAGATGAGACTGAGAGGTTTAGGAGGGATGAGAGGAAAAACCTTTTTACCCAGAGGGTGGTGATGGTCTGGGATGTGTTGCCTGGGACGGTGATGGAGGCAGATTGCCTCACATCCTTCATGTTGTACCTGGATGAGCACTTAGCATGTCATAACATTCAAGCCTATGGGCCAAGTGCTGGTGGATGAGATTAGGCAGTTTTGGGCCCCATATCCAAAGAAGGATGTACTGGCATTGGTGAGCATCCAGAGGAGTTCATAAGAATGATCCCAGGAATGACAGGTTTGTCATATGAGGAGCAGTTGTGGAGTCTGGATTTATACTCGATGGACTTCAGAAGGATGAGGGAGACTCTAATTGAAATCTACAGAGTACTGAGAGGCCTAGACAGAGTGGATGCGGAGAGAATTTTTCCACTAGTGGGAGAGACTAGAACTCGAGGGCACACACAGAGTGAAGAGATGCTCCTTTAAAACTGAGATGAGGAGGAATTTCTTCAGCCAGAGAGTGGTGGATCTGTGGAACTCATTGCCACAAAGGGCTGTGAAGGCCAGGTCATTGAATGCATTTAAGACAGAGATAGAACATAGAACATTACAGTGCAGTACAGGCCCTCAATGTTGTGCCAAATCTAATGACTCTCTAACCTACACTATTCAATATTATCCATATGTCTATCCACTGACCATTTGAACGTTGGCAAAGTTGGCAAGTCCACAACTGCTGCAGGCAGGGCATTCCATGCCCTTACTATCCTAGTTGACTAATTAAGGGATTAGGGATTATAGGGAGAAGGCAGGAGAATGGGATGACAATCATATCAGCCACGATTGAATGGCAGAACAGACAGGATGGGTCGAGTGGCTTAATTCTGTTCCTATATCTTATGGTCTTATTCATTGAGTACATAGGGGAGAAAGAAAGGGGAGGGTACAAAGTATAATGTTAGTCATAACTAGGATGCAAAGAAAGATAAACTCTTTAATGATGTTAAGCAAATAAGAGTTAGAGTACAGTTTTAAAAGCATAGAACGAGATTAAAAGATAGAATTAGAGGGTATGCTGACCATAGCTTGCAAGGAATCACTTTGCTCCGGCGCCATCTTGGCAGAACCATGGGTCAAACTGTACTAGATGGTTCAATAAGCAGCTCACCAACAACTTCTCAAAGGTAATTAGAAATGGGAAATAACATCCAAGAAAACATTTAAAAACTTTAAAACAAAGTGTCCCCTTTCAGATAACAAGAGTATATGTTCTCACAAGAAAAATTAAAGGAACAACGGAGTAATCTAAAGAGGCTTCATACTACAAGGAAAATTCAGAGGTATCATTGCAAGTGTTTCAACTTTTAAAATGTGTAGATCACGGATTCCTTCCTGTCTGTCGATCGCTTCATCATTGACTTCACTTTCGAGAAATATGTACTTTTGGAGATTCTGGAGACCAGAAGAAAGAACATGCCTTCCATGACTTGCACCATCCCAAAGCATTTTACAGCCAATGAAGTCCTTTCTTCAAGTGTAGTCGCTGCTACAATGTCGGGATAAATGGCAGTCACTTTTCATGCTACGAGTTTCAACATTAGGCAATGAGTGAATGATCAGTTAACATGTTACAATGATGTTGATTGAAGAATAAATAGAGAAGAAATCCTTTTCTCATCTTCAAAATAGTGACACGGGATCTTTTATACCCCTAGGAGTGCAGATGGAACCTCAACTGAATGTATTGGTTTGGATTTTTTAGTCAGTAGTGAAGAAATGGGGTCTGCTGTTCAGTTCATTGAAAGCTGCTAAATTTCCACAGGCTTTGCAGTGGATACTTTCCCTGATTGGATATCTTTTCCAGCATGGCACCCTGTAATAGTGTGGCATTTGTGAGCAGGATAAATAACAGTGAGGTTCTTCAACCAATCTCACTGAGACATGCAAAATCCAAATCAGGAAGCATATATTAGATTTAACTGAAATACAGAAAATGATATAAAGATTTGGAAATGCAGATGAGATTAAAGGAAAGCTGAAAGAGACCAAGAAAAAGTAAAAAACATTTTTAAAAAATCTCCAAACATTATTTTAGTATATGCAAAGAATTACCCAACTAGTCTTGTGCTAAACTGGTGCTTATATTTCACACAAGTCTCTACCTATTCTATCTACTTTATCAGTCTTCCAGTTTATCTCTCTATTCCCATTTCCATCATGCATTCATCCAACTTTCTGTTGAAAATACCGAAGCTGTTTGTCTCAACCGTTTCCTATAATAGCAAATTCCAGGTTGAAATCACTACTAAAGACTTTTTTCACTTCTGTGATACTTTATGTAGTGCCACAGATCACACTGCATCCGTTACTCCCTCTTGTCTATAGCAGACTGACTAGAGTCATCATCCATGATTGCAAAGAACTGTCCTGACTACCAGTCAACTGTTCAAATATATGGTTAAAATTCATCAGCGCAGGCAAGGTGGATAATGACATGATACACACCTTCCTGATACCTGGCATCAAAGTGCAGGATTAATTAATAGGTATAGCAATTAGTTAATAGGTATGGCAATTACTGGGATAAAAAAGTATTTTCTATTCATAAAATTTGGCAAGGTGGGTGAGGTATAATTGTATACACAATTAAGTGGCACATGAATTCTCTAATTGCACTTGCAATGAACCCTACCAACACTGGTCAATTCTCTTCCTGTCTGCTTCCATTACAAAGGATCTGAATTGTTCAGCAGTACCCCAAAATATAGCATTCACAATGCAGCTATGAACAGTTGTCAAGTTACTGTAACAAAGATTCCTCTGATGCTGTCTGCAAGAATCCAGTTACAAAGAAATTCAGGGACTTTGACTTGCACAGACAGTGCTGTTCTCTTGGTGGATGTGAAACTGGAAGTGAGTTGCTGGTCTTTAAGCATCCGTTGCAATATTTTTCCAACAGATTGTAGGAGAAGCCCAGCTTTCTGAGGCATGAATAGTCAGAAGAGTTTAAGCATGCCGTGCATGGTTTGAAGATCCTGGTAGTGCTAGAAATACATATTGAAGCACCTTCTGTGATGCCTACTTCAGAAATCTCTGATCTAGCCATTTCCTGAATGCAATACTTTGAGCAGAGCAGGATGGAATTAATGGCAAAAGAACTGCCTGAATCTTCAAAGCACTAAAGAGAAAAGTATATTGCCAAAGTAATACTAATCTTGGACTTCTTATTGTCCCATCTATCTCAGAGAATCCTTCTGCAGAATCAACGATCACGTGCATTGTGGTGACGTTTAACTGGAGTGAGGTTGGGGCAGAAACTGGGGCAATCCTCCAATAACGAATTATACTTGCTTGATCCCAATTATATCTTGTGCACCAAACTTGTTGAAGGCAATTGGGCTCCTTTTTGGAAGCATGAGTCATAGAGGTTTACATCATGGAAACAGGCCCTTCAGCCCAACTTGCCGCCCCCTTTTATTAACCACTAGGCTAGACCCAATTGCCTACATTTAGCCTATATCCCTCCATACCCATCTCATCTCCCTCTGCAATGCCTGGTAATTTAGAGAAAAAAATACATTGTAACATGCAGAATCTTTTGAAACTGCAGTCAACTCAGAACTTGTGGTTTTATACAATTGGCCATTCAGGACAGAATTGTAATCTTTTGAACAAATACTATCAAAAATTAGTGATGCTGCATTACAAACTGCCTTACATATCACAATGTTAATAAAGTTAAATGTGTGCTTTTCCATTTCATTTGTAGGAATAGGGAGTCTGGTATGATGTTTCTTTGGATTTCAACAATATTTCAACTCAATAATTTTTAACAATGTTCTCCCCTCCTTTCTTGACTTTTCAACCAAGCCCAAACTTGTTCTCTTACCCCAACACGCACATACATGTTCTGTGATGAGACACAGAAATCAGGAATAGGAAGCCTTGGCTGATTTTGTCCCTCCCTTATCTAGTGGAGCCAAGGTCACTCATTGCTAAGCTGCTGCTGATTCAAGTGTGATCAGCCGACTTAACTCCAACCAGGGTCCACGCCAGGTATTTTCTGGCCCTGTGTGTGGCTCAGGCCTATATCTAATAATACACTGCAGAACTTAGATGACATGACGTAACCAGTTTGCAATGAGATTGCTGGATGTATGCACACAGGCTCTTTATTTTAACTATAGACTCAGTTTGTGCAGCCTAGCCCAGTTGCCAGGGAAGCATAACAACATGAAGCTACAACACTAAGGCTGTAACGCAGGCAATTGCAATGCAGTATCAAAATTACCCCATCATTACTGGATAGTTATCACATAACATCAGAACTGAAGTTATAATTATTGTGTTGACCCAAAAGATTTGCACAGCTCAGAACAGATGTTTGAGGATCTGTCATGTCACTCTTATCGTTAGATAACTTGCTGAGGGACTTGCTCTGGTGGATGACAGGAGATGGATTAATTGTCTTACATTGTGTACTTTAGTTTAATGGAAGACCTGAAATAACTTGCAAGAACACTCTAGTAAGCAGTTAACAGGCTTTGATTTTGATTACCCTTACATAATACTGTATTGAAAAAGTGGCCAAAGAGTAATTAAATGCTAATGCAATCATCATGTTGTATCATGTTAATGACGTACAGCCTTCGGGACTAGATGCAGTAAAAACACCTTGTATTTTGTAAAGCACCTGGGGAAAATGTTTAATTGTATTTAACAAGGCCATTTCTTTCAAATAAAACACATCATTGTATAAAATGCCAAAAAGTCCATTCACATGCAACCCCCCCCCACATCTGAAATTTGAATTCACTTTTCATCTTCAGAGGCTGACTGAGGTGTGGAGATGCTTTTTATAGAACTTGCTGTATTTAAACTTTGCATTGTGCTCTGCAAAACTGTGCTGGCAATGACGACCCATAATGGTTTATACAAAGGCAGCAATTTAAACAGCAAAGCTGAATTGGGAAAGTTTACCAACTGAGAGAAAGACAGACTATATATATCATCACATCACTGGCTCCTAAGCTTGATGCTGGACTTCCTTGGACTCCTGTTCTTACAAGAAAGAGGCTGGATAAACATTACACTCATGTGAATGCATTGTGGAACGTATCAGAGAACAGCCTCAGAGTTCATCTCAACATGCTGAGATTTTCCAAGGGTTGGCCTGGGAGAGAATAGAAAATCTGTTTGCTGCAAGTTAGCGGGCTTTAATGAGCTAATTTGTTTCAGGTGATATTCATTGCTATCTTTCTTCAGCTCCTTTTTGGAGGAGTTGTCTGCTATATCCGGCAAGCTATGACAGGCCCTGACAAGGCTGCTACCTGCTTTTGTCGCTAGCACCTCTTGGGAGATGCTCAATATCACTAATCGGGCACCAAGTTCAGCTCCAGTCCAATTAGGACATTTAAATTTAAAAATAGCACAGAGAGTGATACAGTTGAGACATTGGCTCGGGATGCACACTGGGTTTCCAACCCTGCTTTGGGATGGCACTATGGCACAATGGTTAGCTCTGATGCCTCACAGCACCAAGGACCCAGGTTTGATTCCCGGTTTTGGTCACTGCCTATGAGGAGTTTGCACATTCTTCTGTGTCTACATGGGTTTCCTCCAGTTTCCTCCCACAGTCCAAAGATATGCAGGTTAGATGGACTGTCCATGCTAAATTGCCCCTTAGTGTCAGGGGTGCTAGATAGGTAAATGTATGGGGTTATGGGGATAGGGTCTGCACAGGATTGGGGTTGGTGCACACTCAATGGGCCAAATGGCCTTCTTCTGCATAGTAGGATTCAGTGAAAATCCGTTCCTGTTAACTCTTCCATGGATGGTGCCAGACTTGCTGAGTATTTCAAGCATATTTGGCTTTTATAACAATTTGTAGTTTATTTGGACCTACGTCTAAAATCTCTGCGATTCACAAGTTTCAAATAAATTAATAAGGAAACAGTGATTAGCACTGCTGCCTCACAATGCCAGGGACTGGGGTTCAATTCCAGCCTCAGGTCACTGATTATGTGGAGTTTGCACATTCTTGCTGTGGCTACCTAGGTTTCTTCCAGTTTCCTCACACAGTCCAAAGATAGAGTCATAGAGGTTTACAGCATGGAAACAGGCTCTTTGACCAACTTATCCATGCCGCCAATTGCCCTCATTTGGCCCACATCCCTCCATGCCCATCGTACCCATGTAACTATCTAAATGCTTTTTAAAAGACAAAATTGTATCCGCCTCTTCTACTATCTCTAACAGCTTGTTCCAGACATTCACCACACTCTGTGAAAAAATTGCTCCTCTGGACACTTTTGTATCTCTCCCCTCTCACCTTAAACCTATGCCATCTAGTTTTAGACTCCCCTAGGTTTAGGAAAAGATATTGACTATCTAGCTGATCTATGCCCCCATTATTTTATAGATCTTTAGAAGATCACCCCTAAGCCTCCTACGCTCCAATGAAAAAAATCCCAGCCTATCTTTATAACTTAATCCATCATGTCCCACTAGCCTCCTAATAAATCTTTTCTGCACTCTTTCTAGTTTAATAATATCCTTCCTA
This sequence comes from Sphyrna mokarran, assembly GCA_024679065.1. Taxonomy (NCBI): domain Eukaryota; kingdom Metazoa; phylum Chordata; class Chondrichthyes; order Carcharhiniformes; family Carcharhinidae; genus Sphyrna; species Sphyrna mokarran. The sequence continues at coordinate 18,791,394 of JAGIQG010000005.1, forward strand.
TAATAGTGTGATCAGAATCGCACACAATATTCAAGTGTGGTCTTATCAATGTCTTATACAACTTCAACAAAACCTTCCAAGTTCTGTATTCAATGTTCTGACCAATGAAACCAAGCATGCCGAGAACCTTCTTCACCTTCTTCATCTGTCCACCTGTGACTCCACTTTCAAGGAGTGATAAACATATACCCCTAGATCTCTTTATTCTGTAATTCTCCTCAGTGCCCTACCATTAACCGAATAAGTCCTGCCCTAGTTCAATTTACCAATCTACCTTGCATTTGTGTAAATTAAACTCCATCTGCCATTCATCACCTCATTGGTCCAATGGATCAAGATCCTGTTGCAATTGGAGATAACTTTCTTCACTGTGCTGGTTTAATTGATTAGCCATGCTAAATTGTCCCTTAGTGTCAGACGGACTAGCAGAGTAAATATGTAGGGTTACAGGGATAGGGCCTGGATGGAATTGTTGTCCGTCCTGGCTCAATGCGTTGAACGGCGTTCTTCTGCACTACAGGAATTCTATGATTCTATGAAATGCAAATGATGATTTATTATCCTCCCGCTTTGTTTGTCCAATAATGAGCTGCCCTCTCTAATTTTTAAAATAGGGTAGAAGTTTTTAAGGAAAATCTTGAAGAGGATGATTTGTGTTGGTCAGGAACAGTGGCACAGTGGTTAGCACTGCTGCCTCACAGCTCCAGGGACTGGGTTCGATTCCTGGCCTTTGGTCACTGTCTGGGTGGAATTTGCACATTCTCCCCGTGTCTGCGTGAGTTTCGTCCAACAGTCTGAAAGACACACTGTTTAGGTGCATTGACTTGAACAGACGCTGAACTACGGCCACTAGGGGAATTTCATTGCAATGTTAATATAAGCCTTACTTGTGACACTAATAAATTAACTTAAGAGGAAAGGTTTCTGTCCTAAAAGAAGCTCAGCAGGTCTGACAGCATCTGTGGAGACAGAACAGAGACAACATTTCTAATCTGGATCCAAACTTGAAACGTTGGCTCTGTCTCTCTCAGACCTGCTGATTTTCTCTTTTTCTTTCGGATTCCAGCAGCTGGAGTATTTTGCCATTAAGCTTTCTGTTGTTGTAGGTTAGCCTGGCTTAATTCAGCTCTGCCTTCCCTATCTCAGTGAGAAGTCTCACAATACCAGGTTAAAATCCAACAGGTTTATTTGGTAGTAAACACCACTAGCTTTCGCAACACTGTTCCTTCATCAGGTGAGTGGAGAGTTCTGATCACAAACTCTCTACTCACCTGATGAAGGAACAGCGTTCTGAAAGCTAATGGCATTTACTACCAAATAAACCTGTTGGATTTTAACCTGATGTTGTGAGACTTCTTACCGTGTTTACTCCAGTCCAATACCAGCATCTCCACATCATGTTCCCCATCTCATGGCAGGCTAGGCATGGTGTTCTTCACCTTACAAGAAACTTAACAGCGAACAAATTGTTATTTCAATATAAACATAAAATAAGGGGAAATGATGGAATCTGAAACAAAAAAGAAAGTGCTGGAAAATCTCAGCAGGTCTGAGAACATCTGTGAAGAGAGAATAGAGCCAATGTTTTGCGTCTAGATGACCCTTCGTCAGAGCAAATAAATTGTCCCTGAGTCCTGTTGAGACATCCAACTGGTGTATATTGAAGAGTATTTTCCAGTTTAAACCAGTTACAACACATCAAGATAAATTTCTCACCTGTTTGGTGTCAGCTGAATCAGGAACTCCTGAAATTGGTGTAATGTTAAATCTCCAAAACGAACAGTACGCACAAGAAATACTTTGAAAGTGAGGTGAAGGGGAACATTGGGCATCATAGATGGGGAATGCAAATTTCACCAGTCCGACAGAAGCAATCAATCGAGACATGGAAAATTTTGAACAATTTAAAATATGCACAGGTTGTGCACTTTCATTCCTTTTATTACAGTATCTTAGCTCCAGCAAACTGCTCAGCTATGCAATATTCTCAAAAGGTTTTTTGTAATTTGAAATATCATCTAACTTCTTGTTTGTAATAAAAGTTAGAGCCTTTGAACTGTGAATTGTCAAGGAATGCAAGAGTGATATCATGTTTAACCACAAAATAGTCTCCATCCTCTGGCCAGAGTTTGCATGGTTAGTCATAGCGCTTTGTTCTTTCAATTAAGCCCTGGGGCAAAGCCATTAAATCACAAAGCATACCGTGGTATCCACTGCCTTTACTTTTTGTGTGGGAATGTAGTGAGGAGTCCGCTTGTCCAACGCCATGAGCACACTGCCATTTCCTCCCAGAGTGATGATCACACACCTGCAGCCTTTCTCCAGCAGTGTGGATCCTGCCTTTCCAGCCGTCGCCACGTTGCAAACTTCAATGCCTGTCAAAATCTCTGCCTGCAACAAAACAACAGGATACTTGCTAGGATTTGATACACTTGACCTTGATGGGCACTTTTCTCCTTTACAGATCATTTTTATATACAAGAGCCCTAATGTTTGGATTAGAAAGAGAAGACCACAAATACCTGAAGAATAAAATCAAAGTATGACATGCAAAAGCATATTTGAAAAATACACTGTTTTTTGAGTATCCTTCATGAAATGATAAGAAGTTGAAACATGAAACATTAACACAACAAATCTTTACTTCTTTCAGCTGCATTACTAGCCAATGGTTTACTTGAAAGAGCTTTCTTTCAATAATGGGTGACTTGTCAACATATGCAAGGCTTCACCTGAGGCGGCGGTTTTTGGTTTCGCTGATTTCAAAAGGGGCAAAGTTGAAGTCGTCATGGAATCTAAGAACAGACTCTTTCCTTACTGATCAGTTGCAGACCACCATTCTATCTCCAAGGATTAATTGCTCTACGCTACAGTCATAGATATGTAGACACGTTCTCACTCCCTCCCTTACCCACAGAGATAAAGCTATTGAATATACAATCTAAAACTTTCTTTTGGATCCAGAACAAAGAGACAAATTCCTGATTTAATCACACTCATCTGTCATCCCATTCCACTGCTAATCTGTGAAGAACCTGAAGTATTCTCCACATTACACTTACAATAAAAATTGAACTTTTTGATGCTGTAGCTTATCTTCGTAACAATTTTGATTTGATTACTGTCACATATATTGGTAAACAATGAAAAGTATTGTTTCCTGCTTGCATTACAGAGAAAGTATAACGTTCAGCAACATGGAAAGGAGAGGGTGCAGAATGTCATGTTGCAGTCATAAAACATCTTGTTGCAGTCATGCTTCATCTCATTGCCTTGATACTCAAAAAAAACGATTGATGGTGTCAAAAACATTAGTGATGATAATTGTTAGCACTGCATTGCTTCAATATAAGAATAAAGTAAAAAGTTTATTTTTTAGTCACAAGGAAGATTACATTCATACTAAATGAGGTTACTGAGAAAATCCTCTAGTCAACACAGTCCGGTGCCTGTTCTGGTACACGGAAGGAGAGCTTAGCATGGCCAATTCACCTTAACAGCACGTTTTTCAGATTGCGGGAAGAAACCAGAACACCCAGAGGAAATCCGCGTAGACACGGGGAAACAGGCTGAAGGGCCTGTTTATGCTGTAGTGTTCTAACATGCAGACTCTGCACAGTGACCCAAGTAGGAGCTGAGAAATAGCACTGCTAATCACTGTGCTGCCCCAATAGCAGGAGAGGGGGGGGGGGGAGAAAAAGGCAATAGAAATACAAGCATGCTTTGAAGTCAGAAAAGGCATATTGATATCCTGTGCCAACTTTAGGCCGAGTGCAAATTAAGCCCAAAAATTGGAGGTGGAAAATGCAAAGGCTTTAAAAATGTTTAGTTGTGCTGTTTGAATGATAAATATTGGTCAAAACACAGAACTCCCTTTGAAATGCTGCCTGAGATATTTTATTTTAGTGCTCCCACAATAGTGCAGTATCAGCCTAGATTTTTTGTTCAAGTCTCTGGAGCATGATTTGAACACAGTAAGAAGTCTGACAACACCAGGTTTAAGTCCAACCCATTTATTTGATAGTGAACTCACACAAGTTTTCGAGGCTCTGTTCTTCGTCAGGTGAATGAACCAAGATCCCTGATTCATGTCACACTATCTGTAACCCCCATGACTTGCCTGGGTTAGCAAAAAACTTCACTTACTGTGCTGTCTGGAGACAATATACATCTCTTTAAACTATGCTCACTGCTCCGTCCACACACATTGTCGACCACTTTAAGACTTGAATAGCAAGTTAGGTGTAAAGATTCGCATTCTAATCAGTAATCTGCAAACACTCTGTGCCGTTATATGTGCTGCTTGAGACCAGAACACCTCATTCACCTGACAAAGAGCACAGACTCGAAAGTTGTGTGAGTTCACTATCAAATAAATCGGTTGGACTTAAACCTGGTGTTGTCAGACTTCTTACTGTGTTCACCCCAGTCCAATGCCGGCATCTCTGCAGCATGATTTGCACCCACAGCTCTGATGCAGAAGTTAATACTGACTTAAGCTAACAGAGTTTGAGGAGTGCAGTGGTTATGCTTCAGGGAGGAACTTTGCAAACCAGGGTTGCTCTTGTTTGCAATCTTGTCACTGCATGCTGGAAAGTGCAAAATTCAGATTTGGTTTTATCATGCATTGTGGTTAAACAGCTTGCTAGCACTGCCATTTGGGCTCAAACATGAGGAATGGCCATCTGGGTGCGGTATCAAAGGGTTACCAGTGCTTGGTAAGAAATATAAATATGCATAGCATTTTCCATGACAATTGGCAATGACTGAATTTATACAGTCTCTGTACCATCAAAATGTGTATTTGTATTGTCTGTTCATTTGCATTATTGCAGTGAAATGTCAGACACAGTAAATACAAAATGGTGCAATCACTATTGGAATAAAAGGGGAATACCTGACAGAGACTATTGTTACTACTGGTAAACTCTCAAATGGCTTTAACACACAGGTGCCATCATCAAGTTCCCCTACATACTGGTATTTGCAAGGCTTTTCTTCTCATTTGCCGTGATGACGTGAAACTGACTTAATACACATGGTGGCATTTACAATCACTAGAGTCAGAGAGGTGAATTTCCCTTCTCTTTTTATTTAGGCCACAATAGCTGTGAGGTTGCCATGGAGTGCTTCATTCCCAGTGAAATAAAAAGCTAATGAAGTATCATAAATCTTGCCATCAAGGTTTTACATACGACAATTGTCAGACAGCTAGCCATAGCAATGTTCCTTTACAGCAGATCTGTTGCCTTATTTCTCCTGCAGTGTACTCAACCGAGGCATTCTGTTGAGAGAAGCATTCGGTGCACTCACATGCCAAATATAATAAATGCTAATTAGTAGCACGTCATATGTGAAGGTCAGTGCTTTTTCTTAGTGGGTTTACTGACATGTTTTGAATCATCCTGGAGAAAATATTGAGTCAGATTTACCAAAATGAAATCTCCAATTTTCCACAAGTCATTAGTTGCTACACATGTCAAGTGCAGCTGTCATTCTGAAATGTCAGATAAGCTGCTCTTCACCATGGGGAGTTAGTTAGTGGCCGTGTTGGAATGGTACAACACATGGCCCAGGGTGGGGAGGAGCTCCAGAGCATGAAATTTTACATTCACCTTGGTTACGTTGATGTTATTAAATGAACAAATTAAATGTTATGTTCTATTGGTGAAAAACCCCAGCACAGAACACAACCAGTCCAAAGAGGGAACTTTCTTAGGGGGCAATTATTCCCATGACAGATGGGATAGGAAAATATCCCCAAAGAGTCCAAAGAAAGATTTATATTTATATAATGTCTTTCCATGATCTTGGGTCATCTCCAAGCATTCCATAGCCAATTAAATACTTTGAAGTGTAATCACTGTTGTTGTGGGAAACATAACAGACAATTTATGCATAGCAAGGTTCCACAAACAGCAATGTGATAATGGTTAGATGATCTGTTTTACAGACATTGGCTGCAAATATTGACCAGTTTTTCAAGGAGAGCTCTCAATCTATGAGTGGCCCAATGTAATTTCTAAACTACCACTCTTGACAACCATTCCCTCAATTTTATAACTTAAATGTTACAGTTGACTCCTGCAGTCAATAACTTGATATTGGTATCTTCACTTGGGTAAGTTGCTGAGTCATTTATGAAGTCTCAATGCTAAATGTCTAAAAATAAGGACGGAGGACAGGGTTCTCTTCCATCACCATTCTTCTTGACGGTAGGAGGCAGCACTCCATTTGCAGACGGAAGATTCCCTTGGTCCTGCAGCTGTCAATGGGTATTCCCACTGAAGCTACCCCACATTGTCAGAAAGGCAGAGAATCCCACCAGTATGAACAGCTGGAGAATTCTGGCTAGAATCATTTCTGATCCAAGAGGTTGATGAGAACTTAGTCCCATTCCTCTCTCCTTCTTCATAGCCATGCAAATTCTTCCCTTCAAATATTAATCTGCTTCCATCACCATTTCAAGCAAAGCATCCCAGCTCCTGACAACTCATGAAGTAAATCTCCCCATCTTTCATTTCTATTGCCAATTACCTTACTTACATATGTTTGTCATTGTAAACAGTTCTACCCTACTTATACTAAAATACTTCCACTATATTCTGCACTCCCTCGTTTCTTTCTCTATGAACAGTGCATTTTGTCTGTATAGCGCGCAAGTAATAATACTTTTCACTATATGTTAATACATGACAATAATAAATCAAATCAAATCAATTCATAGAATCCCAATAGTGCAGAAGGAGACCATTCAACCCATTAAGTCTGCACCGACAACAATCTCACCTGGCCTCTTCCCCCCTAACCCCACTTATTTATCGTAATCCCCCTAACCTACACATCCTGGGACACTAAGGGGCAAGTTAGCATGGCCAATCAATCTAACCTGCATATCTTTGGACTGTGGGAGGAAAGCTGAATATCCGGAGAAAATTCACACAGACACATGGACAGTCACCTGAGGCTGGAATTGAACCTGAGATCTTGGCGCTGAGAGGCAGCAATGCTAACTACTGTGCCACCATGCTGCACCCAGTTCATAATTTTGAAAGCCCCGATTACATATTCCCTTCAATCAACTCCTGTGTAAAGATGCACTTTCAAAGGCTTCATTTGTGAATACAGAAAGGATTGTTAATAAGAAAACAGCAGCCCCATGATTACACGTTGCTCCCTACATGTTTCTTGCCTTAGAGGACTCCATCCTCCGTAGTGACTACTCACCGAGTCCCAGTTGCAACCCCCCGCCCCTGCCCGCCAATTGCAATACCCAGATATCTATCCATTTCACCAGTCTCTCTTTTGTCTCTCACTGATTATTACATTTCCAACTTTTGTGTCATCTTCAACATTGAAATGATGCCCTGTACAAAGTCATTAATATACGCATTCCAAATTCTTTCCACCTCCTCGAGTGCACAAGTAAGGAGTACTATGGAGTACTGAAATAAAAACAGAAAATATTGAGATACTCAGGTCAGGCAGCATCTGCGAAGAGAAACAGAGTTAGCGTCAATGGCCTTTTAAATTTGTATTATGAAATACTCTCCACTTCCACTCGTGGCCTGCAAATATTCCTACATTTTGGCTTCATAAGGCCGGCACCTCATTTTTAGGTATTCCTGGTGTTGCTCCTGGCATGCCCTCCTGCACTCCTCATTAACCAATTTGCCCTTCTAGCTTGATGGTAATGGTAGAGTGGGTGATACGCGTGCAATGAGGTTTTAGATTGTGGTTTAATACAATTCTGCTGCTGTTTGTGGTCCAGAGTGCCCCATGGATGCCCAGTTTTGAGCACTAGATTTGTTTAAAATCTATAACATTAGCGTCATTGCAGTTCCTCATAACATCATGGAGGGCATTTGCAATGTGAAAACGGGATTTCATTCCCACAAGATTTGTGTGGAAGTCACTCCTAGAATCATAGAATCCCTACAGTACAGAAGAAGACCATTTGACCCATCAAACCTGCACTGACAACAATCTCACCCAGACCCTATTCCCATCACCCCATGCATTTACCTTGCTAATCCTCCTGACATAAAAGGGTAATTTAGCATGGCCAAATCACCCTAACCAGCATATCTTTGGACTGTGGGAAGAAATCCACTCAGATACAGGGAGAAAGTGCAAACTCCGCACAAAGACTGACCCAAGGCTGGAATCAAACCCAGGTTCCTGGAGCTATGAAGCAACACTGCTATTCACTCTGCCACCTTGTTGCCCTGTCATGGATAGGCGCATCTGTGACAAGTTAGATTGGTGAGGACGAGATCAAGTAGATTTTTCCCTTTTGTTGGTCCTCTGGCTTCCTACCACAAAGCCAGTTGAGCAACTATGTCTTGAGCTCAGCCAGCTCAGTCCATCGTGGTACTACCAAGCCACTCTTGGCAATGAACACTGCAGTCTCCACGCAGAGTACATTCTATGTCCCTGCCGCCCTCAGTGCTTCCTCCAAGTGGCGTCCAACAAGGAAGAGTACTGATTCATCAGTTAAGCAGAACAGTTGCAATCAGCAGGATTCTGGAGTCAATGTCGAGGACACCCAGAGCAACTCTCACCTGATTATATACTAACTGTTGCCAGCTCCGATGCATGTACCATCACTGGGACATCAAGGGATCCTGATGGAGGTGTCAGGAGATTATAAGGTATAATTCGGTGAGTGTGGCTATGTCAGCCTGCTGCATGACTAGTTTGTGGGATAGCTCTCCCAATTTTGGCACAAGTCTCCAGATGTTAGTAAGGGAAGCTTTTCAAATAGATGGGTCTGGGTGTACTGTTGCCATTTCCAGTGCCTAATCTGATGCTTGGTGGGTTATCTACTTTCATTCCTCATCAAAATTTGCATAGTGGTTTGATAAACTGAGAGACTTTCTAGATCATTTCAGAAAGTCAACCACATGTGGTTCTGGAGTTACACGTAGGCCAGGCCAGATATGAATCACAGATTTCCTTTCTTAAAGGACACGTAGATGGATTTTTAAGACAATCGATCAAGGTTTCATGCTCATCACTACCGAATCTAGCTTTCAATTCCAGATTTATTATTTTTATTTAAATTCTCCCAGCTGCCATGGTGGAATTTGAACCCATGTCCCTACAGCATTAGGCTGGGCCTGTGGATTACGAGTCCAGTGATATTGCCACTACAGCACCATCTCCCAGCCTTTGAATTAACAAATTAGAAATAAGAACAATGGTCCTAATAGGAAAATAAGAATATAAGAAATAAGGATAGACCATTCAATCTCTTGAGCCAGATCATGGCTGATCTTCAGTCTCCCCATATCACTTTACTTCCTGACACCAAAGATTTTGATAGAGCACTCTTAACCCTCTGGGATGGTGGGGACAACAAAAGGGAAGGGCTACAATTGAGTACCCAGACAGGAGAGATCAAATAACAAAAGCTTTAATCTCTGCCCTCCACTCTATCACAGAGCTTTCTTTTTTCACTTGCTAACAATCTATCACTTTTCTAACTTTCCTCAGTTTTTTTATTTAATTTGATTTACTATTGTCACATGTATTAGTATACAGTGAAAAGTATTGTTTCTTGCACATTATACAGAAAAGCATACTGTTCATAGAGAAGGAAAGGAGAGAACACAGAATGTAGCATTACAGTCATAGTTAAGATGTCAAGAAAAATCAATTCAATGTGAGGAAGGGAACATTCCAAAAGTTTGATGACAGCAGGGAGGAAGCTGTTTTTGAGTCAGTTTGTAGCTCAGATTTTTGTATCTCTTTCCCGAAGGAACAAGATGGAACAGAGAATGTCCAGGGTGTATGGGATCCTTAATTATACTGGCTGCTTTTCCGAGGCAGTGGGAAGAGTAGACCGAGTCAATGGATGGGAGACTGGTTTGTGTAATGGATTGGCTTCATTCATGACCCTTTGTAATTTCTTGCGGTCTTGGGTAGAACAGGAGCCATACCAAACTGTGATACAACCAGAAAGAATGCTTTATAACATAGAACAGTACAGCACAAACAGGCCCTTCGGCCCACAGGTTGCACTGATCATATCCATAACTACCAGGCCTATCTATAACTCTCAATACAATTAAATGCATGTACTCATCTAGAAGTCTCTTAAAAGACCTCAGTGAGTTCGCCTCTACCACTACCAACAGCAGCTGATTTCATTCACTCACCACCCTCTGAGTGAAAAACTTATCCCTGACATCTGCTCTGTACCTGCTCCCCATCACCTTAAACTTGTGTTCTCTCGTGATGACCATTTCAGCCCTGGGAAGTAGCCTCTGAGAATCCACCCTATCTATACTTCTCAATATTTTATAAACCTCTATCAGATCACCTCTCAATCTTCGTCTCTCCAGGAAGAGACCTAGCTCCCTCAATCTATCCTCATAAGGCATGCCTCCCAATCCAGGCAAATCCTTGTAAATCTCCTCTGCATCCTCTCAATAGCTTCCACATCTTTCTGGTAGTGAGGGACCAGAACTGCGCACAGTACTCCAGGTGGGGTCTGACAAAGGTCTTACAAAGTTGCAGCATTATCTCCCATCTCCTAAACTCAATCCTTTGATTAATGAAGGCTAGCACACCACATGCCTTTTAGACCACATCCTCTATCTGCAAGGCCAATTTAAGAGTCCTATGGACCTGGATCCCACAGTCCTTCTGCTCCTCAACACTACCCTTGATACTGTACTCCCTCATCCCATTGGATCTGCCAATATGGGATCCAATGGGATTGGGGGTTATAGATAGGTCTATGGCTGGGTAGGTTTTGATGTGTTCGGCACAACTTGTGGGCCGAAGGGCCTGTTTGTGCTGTAGTGTTCTATGTTCTATGTTCTAAAATGGACCACTACACATTTAACCGCATTGAAGTCCATCTACACTTCTCCGCCCAGTCTTGCATCCTATCTATGACTCGCTGCAACTTCTGACATCCCTCCTGACTATCCACAACATCACCAACCTTTCCATAGTGCATCTGTAAAAGTTGGAGAGAGTCAGTTCTGGTGAAAAGTCTGCAATGCTAACTTTATTGTTGTCTCCACAGATGCTGTCTGATTGGCTGAGTATTCCCAACATTTTGTTTTTCAAACATTCAGAGAGACATCGGACTGTAATCTAGTTGTACATTTCCAGCACTTGCTTTTGCCTTTACAATCCTAGTTTTCCATTTTATATGCATTTGTACCAGGTGCCCTAGACTCCAGCAACTGAATTCAAAACCTACAACCTGGTTCAATGTGTGCATCTTCATCCCCTGACTGATGAATTATGATGTAAAGATGCCGGCGTTGGATTGGAGTGGTAAGAACTCAGTAAGAATTTAGCAACACCAATTATTAATCCAACCGATTTATTTGATAGTAAAAAAGCGAGCTTTCAACACTCCCGTGTCTTCATCATGCAAGTGCAGTGTTCTGGTCTGCAATAGCACACATCAGCACAGACAGTCAGAGATTGCTGATTAGAATGCGAATCCTTACATCTAACCTGCTATTCAAGTGTTCAAGTGGCTAACAATGTGTGTGAAGGGAATCCTGAGCATTGGTTAGAGAATTGTGTATTTTCTCCAGACAGCACAGTAAGTGAGGTTTTTTTGCTAACCCAGGCAAGTTACGGGGGTTACAGATAGTGTGTCATGAAGCCAAGATCCCTGTTAAGACCGTCCGCATGTGTGCGGAGCTTGGCTATCAGTCTCTGTTCAGCGACTCTGCGCTGTCGTGTATCACGAAAGCCCCCTTGAAGAACATTTACCCGCAGGTCGGAGGCCGAATGCCATGACTGCTGAAGTGTTCACCCACAGGAAGGGAACTGTTTTGCCTGGTGATTGTTGAGCGATGCTCATTCATCCGCTGTCGTAGTGTTTGCATGGTCTCCCCAATATACCATGCTTCGGGACATCCTTTCTTGCAACTCGGCCAACGTTGTCTACCTAATACGTTGCAAGAAAGGATGTCCCGAAGCATGGTACATTGGGGAGACCATGCAGACAATACGACAGCGGATGAATGAGCATCGCTCAACAATCACCAGGCAAAACAGTTCCCTTCCTGTGGGTGAACACTTCAGCAGTCATGGGCATTCGGCCTCCGACCTGCGGTAAATGTTCTTCAAGGGGGCCTTCGTGACACACGACAGCGCAGAGTCGCTGAGCAGAGACTGATAGCCAAGTTCCGCACACATGAGGACGGTCTTAACAGGGATCTTGGCTTCATGACACACTCTCTGTAACCCCCGTAACTTGCCTGGGTTAGCAAAAAACCTCACTTACTGTGCTGTCTGAGAAAATACACAATTCTCTAACCAATGCTCAGGATTCCCTTCACACACATTGTTAGCCACTTTAACACTTGAATAGCAGGTTAGATGTAAGGATTCGCATTCTAATCAGCAATCTCTGACTGTCTGTGCTGATGTGTGCTATTGCAGACCAGAACACTGCACTTGCCTCATGAAGACACGGGAGTGTTGAAAGCTCGCTTTTTTACTATCAAATAAATCGGTTGGATTAATAATTGGTGTTGCTAAATTCTTACTGATGAATTATGTGCATTCTCCTACCCACAACTGATGGCAGTTTTCAGTTGTCTTGGTATACACCCATAGATGCCTTCCCTAAATCCCTATGTCTCATGACATGTCTTTGTTTTTTCAACCTTAAAGATTCCTTCAAAAGTTAATAATTCCACCATGGATTCGCTATGAACTTCCCTGATGAATGCTTGATTTTTGTCCGGAATGAAGTACATTGCATTAGGTACTCAATTACAGGTGCTAGATAAGTGCATGCAGCAGCCTAAGACAATGTACAAAAAAGTGTACAAAATATACCATAAACAATGGTGGTAATTTCTTTCTACTTTTACAGAAATGTTAATGAAGCTCTTGTAGAGTTAACAGCTGTACTTGCTATTGAGACTATTTCATTGCGTGATTTAACTATGCCATTTAGCAAAGGCCAGAACCCCATGATTGACTCATTGCTTGCAGGCAGACTTGCTTTTAAAAATCCATTGAATTGGAGAAGTTGATGAAAACCAAATCAAATACAAAACACTAGACTAATAACATTTCTTTTCACGCATTATTAGTCAGACAAGCCAAGATAAAAGAAGCCTGTAAACATTATTGGCATCAAGACAAATTACTTTATTTGCCTGAAGCAGTTTACAAATGAACTACCACATCTATGGTTACAAACAGTTCTACTATAGATGAATGTTTTTCTTTTAAAAATTGTAAGTAGCATTTAGAATTCTTTATATATGGAGAAAACGGCTGGCCAGCTGCCTATTTTGGGCTTCATGTTACAATGATGTGAAACAAAAACATTAAATACTGGAGAAGTAATATTTTCAAATGACTATTTTCTTGATGACAAAACTCCCACCTGAATCCATCTCTTATTGTTAAAGAAATAAGATTCGGTTTCATTAAGAATCTCTCTCAGGAGAGGGCACAGTATTCAGATATCCAATGCATTCCTCAATACTGCAAGTTTGGTGTCAGTATAAGTTTATTTATTAGTGTCACAAGTAGGCTTACATTAACACTGCAATGAAGTAACTGAGAAAATCTCCTCGTCACCACACTCTGGCATCTGTTCGGGTACACTGAAGGAGAACTTAGCATGGCCAATGCACCTAACCAACATGTCTTTTGGACTGTGACAGGAAACTGCAACACTTGGAGGAAACCCATGCAGACACGGGGAAAATGTGCAGACTCCGCACAGACAGTGACCCAAACTGGGAATCAAACCCGGGTCTTTAGCACTGTGAGGCAGCAGTGTGAAACATTGTGCCACTGTATTGCCATATTTGACCCTCGGGTGAGCTTCTGACCATGTATCAGCGCCATTACTAAGACCAACTCTTTCTATCATCATGACATCATTTAACTCCATTCCTGTCTCAGCTCATGTATAATTGAAAGCCTTACCTGTATCTCTCCACAGCCTCCTCAAGTCTCAAAGCTCTCGTTTTTCTTAGTAACTTCAATTTGAATCGTTCCACTACTGCTGGCACGCATTCAGTTGCTAAGACCATCAGTGCTGAAATTCCTTTCCTAAACATCTCCACATTTCCCTCTTTTCCCCTTTTTCAATGCACTTTAAAATCTACCCTTTTGACCAAAGCAAAACTGAATGCTCAGTAGTTAGTGGAAATACAGATGAGGGATTAGGAGTGTGTCTTGTGAATGGGATGTGCTGGACGAGGGTATGAAAGGAGATAGGCGAGACATTAGAGAACTCTGCAAATTCAGGGTGAGGACAGAAGAAAGTTTGTTTCAGTAGCCTGAGGAAGGAGGGAAGTGGCAAAGCAGCTGATTGGATGTGTTTAATGATGATAAAGAAATCCATGAAGCCTTCACCCATATTGCTGAGCTAAGGGTGGAGAAGGCATGGAAAATCATGCATATATTAAGCAAGGTGGAACTGGGATCAAACCAAACTGCTAGAATTGGGATAAGTTATCTTTACACTTGGATTTAGGTGGGTCACCCAAGAGACAATGCAGAAAATGTGGTTGAAAGTGGCTAAAAACAAGTTAGTAGCTTTCCATGCAGTGAGCTGTTAATTTCAAGCACGTAACTGTACACAGATAGGCACCGTCTGGGATACAGAGGAAATAAGACAACCAACAGGGTCAAGAATCCCAAAAATTTTTTTCACAATTCCCAGCAGCCAGTTGTACTGGAACAGGGCTTGATGTTTGGGAGAGGAACAATTTGTGGTGTGGAGAGTGCAAGAAAAAAGTAACCAACATTCCAAGCGCATTAAGTCTTTGCTTCTTAAGCATCTGTTATTGACTGGAGCAGTCACAACTCTGGTCTTACATCAACTCAGTCTTAACTATTTGCTGTCTTTGCCTTAACTTGGGATCTGGTCAAAAATGATCGCTATCTATGTTCTTAGTATTAACTAAGAAATAGACATAAAAATAAAAATGGTACAGGGATCATTAGATGTATTAGATAGAGGTGCCTATCTGTGTACAGTTACGTGCTTGAAATTAACAGCTCACTGCATGGAAAGCTACTAACTTGTTTTTAGCCACTTTCAACCACATTTTCTGCATTGTCTCTTGGGTGACCCACCTAAATCCAAGTGTAAAGATAAGTTATCCCAATTCTAGCAGTTTGGTTTGATCTTAGTTCCACCTTGTTTAATATATGCATGATTTTCCATACCTTCTCCACCCTTAGCTCAACAATATGGGTGAAGGCTTCATGGATTTCTTTATCATCATTAAACACATCCAATCAGCTGCTTTGTCACTTCCCTCCTTCCTCAGGCTACTGAAACAAACTTTCTTCTGTCCTCACTAAACTCATTAGAGTTTAAGAGAATAATGTCATTTATTTATAGTCTGCTTTTGGAGTACAACCTTGAAGCCTCCCTGTGAACAGGCATGTTTAACATAAGAACATAAGAAATAGGAGCAGGAGCAGGCCACACATCCCCTCAAGCCTGCCCCGCCATTCAATAAGATCATGGCTGATCTGTAGTGGTTCAGTACCATTTTCCTGCTTTCTCCCCGTAACCCTTAATTCCCTTGTCAATCAAAAACCTATCCACTCTTGACTTGAACATATTCAGTGAGGAAACCTCCACCACCTCATCAGGCAGAGGATTCCAAAGATTCACCACCCTTTGTGTGAAGAAACCCCTCCGCAACTCCGATCTGAACCGCACCCCCCTAATCTTGAGGCTGTGCCCTTTAGTCCTGCTATCTTTGCTAAGTGGGAAGAGTCTCTCAACCTCTACCCTATCCATCCCCTTCATTATCTTATAGAACATAGAACATAGAACATAGAACATAGAACAATACAGCACAGAACAGGCCCTTCGGCCCTCGATGTTGTGCCGACCAAAATAAAAAGCAATGCCCCCCCTAACTAAACCATTCCCTTCTCATCCATATACTTATCAACTAACCTCTCAAACGCCACCAAACTTGGCGCATCTACAACAGCTGCAGGCAGGGCATTCCACTCCCTAATCACTCTTTGAGTAAAGAACCTACCTCTGATATCCGTCCTATAACTCATACCCCTTAATTTAAAGTTGTGTCCCCTCGTGCTCGCTTTTTCCATCCTAGGAAAAAGGCTATCACTGTCCACCCTATCCAAACCTCTAATTATCTTATATGTTTCAATAAGATCCCCCTTAGCCGCCTCCTTTCTAACGAAAACAACCTCAAATCCTTCAACCTCTCTTCATAGGACCTGCCATCCATACCAGGCAACATCCTAGTAAACCTCCTCTGTACCCTCTCCAATGCCTCCACATCTTTCTTATAATGTGGGGACCAGAACTGCACACAATCATCCAAGTGCGGCCGCACTAGAGTTTTGTACAGTTGCAACATGACGTTGCGGCTCCGAAATTCAATCCCCCTACCAATAAAAGCTAAGACTCCATATGCCTTCTTAACAACTTTATCCTCTTGACTGCCTACTTTCAGGGATCTATTGACACATACACCAAGATCCTTCTGTTCCTCAATACTATTAAGAGCCCTACCATTAGTCCTATACTCTACACATTTATTGTTCCTGCCAAAGTGCATTACCTCACACTTTTCCACATTAAACTCCATTTGCCACCTCTCGGCCCAGCTGTGCAACTTGTCCAAGTCTCTCTGCAAACTATAACACCCCTCTTCACTATCTACCACTCCACCGACTTTAGTGTCATCTGCAAATTTACTGATCCATCCCTCAATACCCTCATCCAGATCATTTATAAAAATTACAAACAGCAGGGGCCCCAAAACAGACCCCTGAGGCACACCACTCGTCACCGAACTCCACGAAGAAAATCTCCCATCAACCAACACCCTCTGTCTTCTATCTGCCAGCCAATTTCTAATCCAATTAGCTAAATCACCCTCTATTCCACACATCTGCATTTTCTGTAGAAGTCTTCCATGGCCCACCTTATCAAAAGCCTTACTAAAGTCCATATATACTACATCAACCGCCTTACCCCCATCCACCTCTCTGGTCACTTTCTCAAAAAACTCAATGAGGTTAGTAAGACATGACCTACCCTTCACGAAACCATGCTGACTATCCCCAATCAATTCATTTCTCTCCAAATAACTATAAATCCTATCCCTAATAATTCTCTCCAATACATTGCCCACAACAGAAGTAAGACTCACTGGCCTATAATTCCCTGGAAGGTCTCTCTTCCCCTTCGTAAACAATGGGACCACATTCGCTATCCTCCAGTCCTCCGGAACCACACCCGTAACCAACGAGGACCTGAAGATCAGAGCCAGAGGCTCGGCAATCTCCTCTCTTGCCTCCCAGAGAATCCTAGGGTAAATCCCGTCCGGCCCAGGGAACTTATCCAACTTCAAACCCTCGAGAATATCTAGCACATCCTCCCTATCTACTTCGATACCTTCCAGTTTGCTACCCTGTACCTCAGTGTTCTCCATAACTACATTTACATCACCCTGCGTGAATACCGAAGAGAAATATTTATTCAGTACCTCTCCAATCTCTCAGGCTCCACGCACAACTTCCCACTGCTATCTATGACTGGCCCTAATCTTGCCCTAACCAATCTTCTATTCTTAACATATCGAAAGAAAGCTTTAGGATTCTCATTAATCCTATCAGCCAACATCTTCTCGTGTCCCCTCTTAGCTCTCCTCAATTCACTTTTTACCTCCTTCCTAGCTAATCTATAGCTATCCATTGCACTACCTGAGCCTTCAAGCCTCATCCTGACATAAGCCTCCTTTTTCTTCTTAACCAGCAAATCAACTCTTTTCGTACCCCAAGGCTCTCTTACTCGTCCATTTCCTCCCTGCCTGACAGGGACATACTTATCAAGGACTCTCAGCAGCTGCTCCTTGAATAAGCACCACATTCCAGATGTTCCCAGTCCCTGTAGTTCCCTAGTCCAATCTACGCACCCTAATTCTCTCCTGATGGCCTCATAATTACCCTTCCCCCAGCTATAACTACAGCCCCAGCTTCATGCCTATCCCTGTCCATCACTAAGGTGAACGTAACCGAATTGTGGTCACTATCACCAAAATGTTCACTAACTTCAAGCCTAACACCTGGTCTGGCTCATTGCCCAGCACCAAATCCAATGTAGCCTCACCTCTAGTTGGCCTATCTACATACTGAGTCAAAAAACCTTCCTGCACACTTTGTACAAAAACTGAACCCTCTAACGAGCTAGAGCTATAGCTATTCCAATCAATATTAGCAAAGTTAAAGTCCCCCATCACAATTCCCCTACTACTTTCACTCCTAATCAGAATTGACTTCGCAATCCTTTCCTCAACCTCTCTAGAACTATTAGGAGGTCTGTAAAAGACTCCCAACAGGGTGACCTCTCCTCTCCTGTTTCTAATCTCAGCCCATACTACCTCAACAGATAAGTCCTCATCAAACTTCTTTTCGATCACCGTGATACAGTCTTTGACCAGTAACGCCACTCCTCCCCCCCTTCTACCCCCTTCTCTACTCCGACTAAAGCATTTGTACCCCGGAACCTGCAACATCCATTCCTGTCCCTGCTCTACCCAAGTCTCTGAAATGGCCTCTATGTCTCTATAAGATGCCCTCTCAGCCTTCTAAACTCCAAAGTGTACAAACCTAGCCTATTCAGTTTCTCCTCATAATCCAACGCCCTCATCTCCGGTATCAGCCCAGTAAACCTTCTCTGCACCCCCTCCAAGGCCAATATATCCTTCCTCGAATGCAGCGACCAAAACTGCACACAGTACTCCAGCTGTGGCCTCACCGGTACTCTATACAGCTGCAACAGAACCTCCCTACTTTTATATTCTATCCCCCTAGCTATAAAGGCCAACACTGCATTCGCCTTCTTAATCATCTGCTGCACCTGCATACTATGTTTTTGCGATTCGTGCATAAGGAACCCCCAGGTCCCTCTGCACCGTCGCATGCTGCAGCTTTTCTCCATTTAAATAGTAATCCTTCGTTCCATTATTCTTACCAAAGTGGATAACCTCACACTTGCTAACATTATATTCCATCTGCCAGGTCCTCACCCACTCACTCAACCTATCCAGATTCCTCTGCAGGCTTTCCGCACCTTCCATGAAATTTGCTTTTCCACTCATCTTCGTGCCATCAGCAAATTTCGTCACCCTGGACTCAGCCCCTTCCTCCCGATCATCTATGTAAATGGTAAATAGTTGAAGACCCAGCACCGAACCTTGGGGCACTCCACTAGTCACCAGCTGCCAATCAGAATAGCACCCATTAATACCTACCCTCTGCTTCCTATTAGACAATGAATCTTCTATCCAGTCTAACACCCTACCCCGGACTCCCTGCACCTGAACCTTCTGCAGCAATCTTTTGTGAGGCACCTTGTCAAACGCTTTTTGGAAATCTAAAAACACCACATCCACCGGTTCCCCTCTATCTACCGCTGCTAGCTATTGGGTCGAGACAACAGCAGTCAACAGGGACATTTTCTTTTCTTCATTTATGGGATGTGGGCATCACTGGCTAGACCTACACTTATTGCCCATTCATAATTGCTCTTGAGAAGGTGGTGGTAAGCTGTCTTCTTGAACCACTTGGGCCTTTGTTGGGCCATAGGGCCTGTTTCCCATGCTGTTTCGTTCTTTTTAGTTCTTTGTTCACTTGCAGGTATGGCACAGGTACACTCATAGTAGTATTAGGGAAGAAATTCCAGTTTTTGACTCAGCGACAATGAAGGAACAATAATGTATTTCCAAGTCAGGATAGTGAATGACTTGGAGGAGAACCTTCAGGTGGCGGTATTCCCAGACATCGTTTGTTCTTGTTCTTTTAGATGGTGGTCGTTGTGATTTTGGAAGGTGCTGCCTAAAGAATTCTTGTGGTGCATCTTGTATATAGTACACACTGCTCCCAATGTTCATTTATGTTCAAAGAACCCACAGCTTCTGTCGCAACATTACGGACTTTTTACAGAAACTCAGCACCTATGGTGTAGTTGAGCCAGGAACATTCCTCATCATAATGGATGTCTTGGTACCCTACACCAGCATCCCCCACAACAACAGCATTGTTGCAACTGCCTCAGTACTCACTGCCGGCAAGTGCCAATCTCCAGACCCAATTTGACAACTCATTTGCTTCATCCTCGACCACAATGTCTTCACCTTCAACAACCAGTTCTTCATCCAGACACATGAACAGCCATGGGGACCAAATTCGCACCTCAATATGCCAACATCTTCATGCACAGATTCGAACAAGATTTCACAGCACAGGACTTTCAAGCGACACTATATACTAGATACACTGATGACATTTTTTTTCCTTTGGACTCATGACGAACAATCACTGAAACAACTACATGCTGAAACAACAAATTCCATCCCAATATCAAACTCACCATGGACTACTCTCTAGAATCGGTTACATTCTTGGACACACGCATCTCCATCACGGACAATCAATTCAGCGCTTCACTGTACCACAAGCCCACAGATAACCTCCCTTTGCTCCATTTCTCCAGCTTCCACCCTAAATACGTTAAAGAAGCCATCCCCTATGCACAAGTCCTCTGGAAACATAGGATCTGCTCAGGTGAGGAGGATTGCAAGAGACACCTACAGATATTGAAAGATGCCCTCGTAAGAATAGGATATGGTGCTCAACTCATCGATCGACAATTCTGATGTGCCACAGTGAAAAACTGCACAGATCTCCTCAGAACACAAACACAAGAGACAGTAGACAGAGTACCCTTTGTTGTCTAATACTTCCCCGAAGTAGAGAAGCTATGACATCTTCTCCAGGGCCTTCAACATGACATCGATGAAGATGAACATCTCGCCAAGCCCATCCCCACACCTCCACTACTTGCCTTCAAATAATTGCACAAACTCAAACAAACCATTATACGCAGCAAACTACCCAACCTTCAGGGGAACAATGACCTTGACACCACACAACCTCTGCAAGACGTGCTGGATCATTGACACGGACGCCATCATCTCATGTGAGAACACCAACCACCAGGTACACGATACATACTCTTATGAGTCTGCCAACATTGTCTATCTGATACGCTGCAGGACAGATGTCCTGAGGCATGATACATTAGAACATAGGACATTATAGCACAGTACAGGCCCTTCAGCCCTCGATGTTGCGCTGACCAATGGAACCAATCTAATGACCCTCTAACCTAAACTATTCCATTCCAGAGGCACCCGATATATGCTCCACGTGCTTGTTTGATACAAACAAGAAATTACTTATAGGTGACTTTGGTATCAGCCAGAAAATGAATGCTAACACCCAATGAATTACTGATTTCAGCTATATAGTGCGCAATTGTTCAATGTCTCAAATCAAAGACGCTTTTCTTTAAAAAAACACTCACATCCCTTACTGTTAGAGATCTTGGCTTTGTCAAAATCAGCAACAAGTTGAAAGTTATTGGATCTTGTTCCTGTTAACATCTTTTTTGAGGTGACAAGAATATCAGCCATCTACAGATCAAGGTCTAATAACATCATCTGGCCATAATTTCAGGTGAGTGGGTGCAAAGAAAATAAAGGGCCAGAAGAGGCCTAAAAATAGTTTCAAAAGCTTAAAGCTTCTGGTGAGACCATGCAGACGCTATGACAAAAATGGACACCACTCAACAATCACCAGGCAGGAATGCTCTCTTCTTGTCAGGGAAACTTCAGCAGTCACGGGCATTCAGCTTCTATTTTTCAGATAAGCGTTCTCCAAGCTTGCATTGTTGTGTGTCGTGAAGGCAAAATTGCTGAACAGAAACTGATAGCCAAATTCCGCACACCTCAACCAGAACTTTAATGTGACATGAACTCATCTGTAAACCCCCACGACTTGCCTCGGTTTGCAAAATCTCACTAACTGGCTCGAGACAATTCATCCTCTTTAATCTGTGCTTAACCCTCTCTCCACTCACATTGTCTGCATCTGTAAAAAATTGATTAGCTGTTGAGACTTGCATTCCAACCATTATCTTGTAATTGGCTTTGTGCCTATATATGCCCTGTTTGTGAAGTGAACTCTTCACTCATCTGATGAAGGGCAACGCTCCGAAAGTTCTGCTACCAAATAAACCTGTTGGACTTTAACTTGGTGTTATGAACTACTTATGTGCCCAACGTTCATTGGTGGTACAGGGATTGAATGTTTGTGAAAAGGGTAGCAATCAAGTGGCTACTTTGTCCTGAATCATGGAAAACTTGAGAGTTGTTGGAGCTGCACTCATCCAGTTAAGTGGAAAACATTCCAGTACACTTCTAACATGTGCCTTGTAGATAGTGGCTTTGGGGAATTAGGAGGTGAGTTCTTGCCACAGGGTTCTAGCCTTTGACATTCTCTAACAGTCACAGTATTCATATGGATAGTTCAGTTCAGTTTGTGGTCAATGGTGACCCTCGAGATGTTGATAGACATGAGAAAGGTACAAGCCAGAGGAGCAGCTAATGCTTAGAATTGGAGAACAGCAGTCACTAGCAATATACTGCTAAAAGTGCAGTTGGTTGTGATTAGGTTTCTCCAATGTCGACGTAGAAGATACAATTTTGCAAATAAAGCCCTACTTAACAGTTTCATTTTAGTTCTTTTTGTATTACATTGGCAAGGTCAAATTGAGAGTTCTGGTAACTTCTTTGTAAAAGCATTTAGCTTACAGTACAGAGTAGTTTCACTAAAACAGCCCAACTCTCCAAGTCCTCCCATTCCTTGGCATATTCATAATGCAGATGTTATACAGAATTTTTCCCAATGGTGGTTTCTAGTAACTGTGCAAAACTATTAGTTAAATTTAAAAATAAGTTAAAGTTAAAAATAATGCACATTTCACTGAAAAAAGTATGAATCAACTGTTGCACCAAATAAATTTTATTTATTAGTCACAAGGAAGGCTTACATTAACACTGCAATGATATTACTGTGAAATTCCCCTAGTTGCTGCAGTCCAGCACCAGTTCAGGGTCAACATACCTAACCAGCATGTCTTTCAGATCGTGGGGGGAAACTGGAGAGTGCAGTCTGAGTGTATGGGCTGTGACACCTTCCAGGAAAGAGTTGCAGGCTGCCTGATACACCAAGATCTGGGCAGAGGTCCAATAGCGTCTATTGTGAAGTGGGTGGAGATATATGTTCTGTGGCTTTGCATCAGCTATGTACTGCCAAGAACTGCTCAAATCAATTGTGTAGCCCCAACAGGCTGAGATCTGGCTGTGCAGAAAGAGTCTAATCATGCTGTCTACTGGGTTGTTGCTCAGAACATTTGAATATTAAAGCATGAAAGAACGTGTGCAGTAGGATGCTTTTCTGATGTATCATGTTAAGATGGTCCGGCAATTATGAGAGTTCGCTGCCATACCGATATCCAATCCTTTCTCAGTTAAATAGCAACCTCAGGCAAATATCCATAGGAAAACTAGGAATGGGCAATAAGTGGGTCTTACCAGCATCACCCACAAGACAAAAGCAAACTCCTCAGATGACTCTTAGCATTGTGTATATAACTACCTTTGCAAACTTTTGTGGTTTTTTTCATCCTTAAAATCTCAACCACTCACAAAATTATGAGACCACTTCCTTTTTGTTTATTCATCCATGCGACATGGGCATCGCTGTCTGGCCAGCATTTAGTGCCAGAAGGCAGTTGGAAGTCAACCACATTGCTATGTTTCTGGAGTTACATGTGGACCAGATTAGGTAAGGACAGCAGATTTCCTTCCCTAAAGGACATCAGTGAATCAGAAGGGCTTTTTCCTCAATCTACAATGCTTACGCAGTCATCAGCAGATTCTTAATTCCAGATTTTTTTTATTGAACTCAAACTCCACCATCTGCCATGACAGGATTTGAACCCTGGTCCCTAGAACATTAGCTGAATGTCTAGATTAGAACAAGGAACAAAGAAATTTACAGCACAGGAACAAACCCTTTGGTCCTTTCACCGACCATGCTGCTCGACTGAACTAAAACCCATCCGGGGACTATATCCCTCTATTTCCATCCTATTCAATTATTAGTCCTGACGCTCCTTAAAAGTCACTATCGTATCTGCTTCCGCTACCTCCCTCGACAGAGTTCCTATTAAAACAATTCCACCTCTCTTTCTCAAAAAACATCTTCAATCCCTCAGTTAATTGGAAATTCTTTCCTTTCTAGTTTCTCAAGTGCATTGTTATCTCTTCCCTCTGTGCTCCTAAAACCTGTTTGGGTCCCTTCAGTTGAATTTTTGTCCTGCTTACAGCACAGAAAGGAAAAGTTGAAGTTGTTAAAGTTAACAATTAAAATCTCAGTGGTGTTATGTCAATCTCTCTACAGTATTTGACAGTGTTATGTTATGTTAATGTTATGTTAATCTCTCTACAGTATTTGATAGTGTACCATTCTCCTTCATCTTCGTTCTCTACAGGATTACATTGTATGGTGCCACTCCTACCTATCTAACTGCAACCAGCCCATGAACAATGACTGCTTCTCTCAGCCTTTCAGTGTTGCAAGGTCCACTACTTTAGTCATATGCTGCTCCTTGGCAGCATCATACACAGCTGGCAACAACCAGCTCTATAAATATTTTAAAAATTGACAGACAAGGAAATAATCTTTTTGTTTTATTCATTTGTGGAACATGTGTGTTACTGGCTGGCCAGCATTTATTGCTCATCCCTAGTTGCCAGAGGGCAGTTGAGAGTCAACCAAATTGCTGTTGCTCTGGAGGCCAGACCAGGTAAGGATGGCAGATTTCCTTCCCTAAAGGACATTACTGAAACAGATGGGTTTTTTCAACAATCGACAATGGTTTCATGGTCATCAGTAGATTCTTCATTTCAGATATCTTTTATTGAATTTAAATTCCACCATCTGCCATGGCAGGATTTGAACATAAGAACTAGAAGCAAGAGTAGGCATCTGGCCCCTTAAGCCTGTTCTGCCATTCAATAATATCATGGCTAGTTCTTTCTGTGGACTCAGCTCCACTTATCCACTGCTCACATTAACCTTAATTCCTTTATTGTTCAAAAATTAATCTATCCTCACCTTAAAAGCATTAAATGAGGTAGCCTCAACTGCTTCACTGGGCAGGGAATTCCACAGATTCACAACCTTGTGAATGAAGGAGTTCCTCCTCAACTCAATCCGAAATCTGTTTCCCTTTATTTTGAGGCTATGCCTTCTAGTTCTACTTTCACCTGCCAGTGGAAACAACTTTCCTGCTTCTATCTTATTTATTCCCTTCATAATCTTATATGTTTCTATAAGATCTCCCCTCATTCTTCTAAATTCCAATGAGTATAGCCCCAATCGACTTCGTCTCTTCTCATAAGCCAACCCTCTCAACTCCAGAAGCAACCTAGTGAATGTCCTCTGCACCCCCTCCAGTAACAATATATCCTCTCTCAAGTAAGGAGAGCAAAACAGTACACACTACTCCAGCTGTGGCCTCACCAGCACCTTATGCAGTTGCAACATAATCTTGCTTTCTTTAAACTCCATCCCTCTAGCAATGAAGGACAAAATTCCATTTACCTTCTTAATTATCTGGTGCACCTGCAAGCCAACTCTTTGTGATTCATGCATAAGGACTTCCAGGTCCTTTTGTATAACAGCATGCTGCAATTTTTACTATTTAAGTAAAAATCCATTTTGCTCTTTTCCTACCAAAATGGAAGACCTCACATTTACCAACATTATACTCCATCTGCCAGATCCTCGCCCACTCACTCAAACTATCTATATCCCTTTCCTGGCTTTCAGCGTTCTCTGCACACTTTGCTCTGCCAACCATCTTAGTGTCATTTGTGAATTTTGACTCACTGTACCTGGTCCCCAACTCCAAATCATCAATGTAAATTGTAAAAGTTACCAGAATATTAGTTGGGTTTCTAGATTAATTGTCCAGTTTTAATAGCACGAGGCCCTCGCCTTCCCTAAAGTTTGGTCCGTGAAGATCTTTCCAGAAGGGAAATTATGCATAATCTTTCCAAAATCCCTACAGGTAGGTAATCTTCTGAGTGAGGAGAAAAGAAAGTGTGATTCAGAACCTATAAGGGAGAAAAAAACTAGAAGATTCCTCTCCAACTCCTTCAGGTAATTAAACCCAGTCCAGGAGACTACCATCTCTCTCAATCCTAATACATTCTTTAACTTAAAGGCAAAATACTGGCAAAGGTGGAATCTAAAACAAAACAGAAAATGCTAGTAAAGCTCAGTGGGTCTGATAGCATCTGTGAAGAGAGAATAGAGCCAAATTTGAGTCTGGATGACTCAACGACAAGTCATCCAGAAACACTGGCCTTTATTCTCTCAGCATAGCTGCAGTCAGACATGCTGAGATTTTCCAGCATTTTCTGTTTTTGTTTTACATTTTCTAGCTTAATGTGGGAAAACTGAAAACTTTATTTTCAATAACTGGCACAAATTCCACTGCTGTAACCAATGCAGATTGTCCAAAATATTGGTGTCCTCATCATGTTGATACTGAGTTTTAAATCATACATCCTAATGTTAGAATGCAGAGGTTAATCCCCTCTACCTCAGTTCGTAATCTGGTAAAGTGTTTGGGAAGGTGTTAACTGTTCTACATTAATGTTTAGAGATTTCTTAATATAAAGACCTGACAGTCACTTTAAATGAATAATTAACAAATTATTGTATTCAACCAACCAGGAACTTTAAGCCAACAACATTTTAATTAAAGGATGGTTTGACTGAAACACTGTTCAAATAAAGACAAGGACCATTCAGTACTAAAACAGTAATAACAAAATCTTAATCACTGTCAACAGGTCTGGTGGTTTGGAAAATATTTGGAGTTATTCTGTAGTTGACTGCTGTCTGTAAATGCTATCTGATTTGGTATTTGATTGTTAGATGGGAAATTCTCTTCAGAGTTTAGCGACAGGCTGGAGAACCAATCCAGAGACGGCCTTCTCAATTGAGCTCAACTGACCTCACTAACTGAATTGGAGTCACTGAAGACAGACAGTTGAATTCCTATGTTTATCTTCCAGATGACCTATGTATTTACTACATCAGGATTGGTTTGAAGCTTAACACAGATTCAAATCTGATAGGTTCCCTTTAGCTGAGTCATTTTTTAAACTCATAGGCTGTTAGCTGAGTGTGTTCTTTAAACTCATGGGCTAATAAAATGAAAAAACCTGCAAAGCCTGTTAACAAGGCAACCCTGATATTTGGTCTTAGACACTAATGTTACAACCTATATACCCAATATTTTACATATTCAAGCTCTCAATACAAATCCAGCTTATAAAAGGACCACATACTGTTATTCTCCTTCTAGTATTTTACATTCTTTACAAACCTTCTTTACATTTTTACAACTCAACTTCACAACACTATCAATCAGCAAGATTGCCTATTCCTAACTACACAACATTGCATTTATTCCCTTACTCTTAGTTCATCTGCTGGATCTCATATTCACTTTGTCAGCTTTAAATATTATCCAAATTCTTCTTATTTAACCATTTAGCTCCCACACTGTACAATCCCCAACTTGTCCAAAATACAGCTAGCCTTTAACAAGTCCTACTTGCCCCTCATCCCTATCTTCATTGACCTAAGCTAGCATCCTGTTCTCAACATATTTAATTCAAACTGCTTCTCCTCATTGTTAAAATTATCCAGGTTCCTGTGTCACCCTATCATTGCAGTCTCCTTGAACCAAATACTTCTCCTTGCATCCTTCAAGCCTCTGACTCTGCTTTTTTAGGCTTTTCTACAGTGAAAGAAAATTTTCAAAACTCAACTTTGCAAAGTTAATAAAGGCAATGGCACAGTGGACTGCTGATAAAACTGCTGAAGTAGGAGTATTGGGAAACATAGGAGTACTTGAAGCATTGAGGCTGACAGCAGTCATTATTGGTGGTTAATGCTTTTACATTAGCCAAAAGGGAATTCTAAGCTCTATTTGCACAGGTGCCAACTAATGTGCAACATTGAAGACATGAGCCAAAACTGTCATACTAAATTCCACTGATGGGCCAGACGCATATCAAACTATTTGCAATAAATGTGTCAAAGTGAAGACAAAGACACTATAAATGTCAACCCAACTGTGAGAATTGCTGAAAGTTCATCACCTCCCCCATCCCACACCTCATGATTAATACTACACCTTACCTCAAAATTAATACCAATGGATTTCAGAAAACAAAGAATAACAGGATTTCACTGAGTTGCGATCTACTTTTTTTTAAACGATCAATAAAACTTGCCTGCTGTAAAACAAGACACTAGCCTAAAGTAATCAAACACCAAAAAGCTCACAAGTACAAATTTACCTTCCAACGCTTTCCCACCTTTTAGTTAATGGGGCACTAAGCGAAAGGATAGTCCTGAGCAATTTGAAGATGGGGGCAACAAGTCAGTAAATTATACTGTACAGCTGTGACATGAAGAGACAGTTTAATTTCCTTTTCACAAGTAACCAATTCATGTAAGGCAATCATCAGATGATGGTTGGGCCTGTTCAGTCAGATAAGATGCACTTTAAAAATTGCCGTTGGGAAGTAGTTGCAGGAGGCTTTCTGCACAAAGCAAGAGCATAGATGTATTGAAAAACAATCTACTCGGTCTGAGAAATAACTTACATTCTTACTAAAATTCTGTCAGGCAAGCAAATTAGAAGGTAAGGATTATTCAATTATTATATGTTTACATAGTTGTTCAGAAGGTACCCAATAATGTCCTTCAAAGAAGTTTAAAGCTTCTAGGTCTAATGGTAAATTAGCTAGAGAGAAAGCTTGGTCTTGGTAGAATGACGCACAAGAAAATATTCAATAGCAGAAACAAAAAGCTTCTGCCCAAGGCAATAACAAGCAGAGCTCCACGTGATTCCGCTCTGGAACTCCGACTGCTTGGAAAATGAAAGATTATAAAATGTAATCTTATCTGAATCAATTGTGGCAACAGCTATATAGCCAAGAAATTAATATACAGGAGATTAATGGCCTTTTAAGAGATCTAACCAACTATACTGATGGACGAAGAAGTTATAATTATAAACCAAAGCATTGTGGAACAAGTGATATAAAATGTGTTCAAGTTGAATTGGTGCCCATTAACAAAAGGCAAGCCAAAATATGTTAGTGATTATTAACCAAAATCATCCAGTCAATAGTAAGCTGTTTTCTATGAAGGTGACTGTGCTGATGTGCGCCTTGGGGGCATCTGATTGCACCTCAAATTACTGGTGAAACCATCGTTGGAACACCATGCACTGCTTAGAGATCAATGTTTTGAGAGGATCCAGAGAAGCAGCAGCGTAATTTCATGACTTTGGTTTCTTAATTGTTAGCTTGACTCACCACCATCAGCAAATTTGGTTTCAAGTCATGCTCCAGAGACTTGAATACAATCAAGGCTGGTACTTCAGTTCAGTACTGAGAGTGCGCTGCACTATCCTAAGCATTTTGAATGAGATCCAAGATATGAACCAAGCTCAGGTCCACCTGTTGAACTTACTGTAAAACATCCAGTGGCATTATTTGAAGAGTAGGGATGTCTTCTGTTGGCCTGACCAAAATTTAGCTGTTAGCCAGCATTATCAACAGAATTTTTTAAATTCAATCATGGGTCTTGAGTATCACTGCCCATCACTTTGACACAAATTCACCTGAACTCGAAATGTCAGCTCTTTTCTGTCCTTACAGATGCTGCCAGACCTGCTGAGATTTTCGAGGATTTTCCTTTTTGGTCTCAGATTCCAGCATCTGCAATAATTTGCTTTTATCCACCGCCCATCCCTAATTGCCCTTGAGAAGATGGTGGTAAACAGCCTTCTTGAACCACTGCAGTCTAGTTGATGGAAGAACATCCATTATGTTGTTAGAAAGGGAATTGAAATTTTTGACCCAGTAAGAGTAAGAGAGCAGTGATATAGTTCCAGTTCAGGATGGTCTATGGCTTGATCGAAATAAGTCTATTGCCTTCATTCTTCAAAATGGTAGTGATCATGAGTTTGGAAGTTGCTGTGAAAGGAGCCTTGCCAAGTAATGCAGTGCATCTTTTAAATGGTGCATGCTGCTGCCACTGTGTAGTGGTTGAGGGAATTAATGTTTAAGGTGGGAGATGGGATGCCAATCAAGCTGGCTGCTTTGTCCTGAATTGCATTAAGCTTCTCAAGTGTTATCAGAGCTGTGCTCATCCAGGCAAGTGGAGAGTATCCCATCACACTCCTGATTATGCCTTGTAGATAGTGGACAGGCTTTGTGAAATCAGGAGATAGAACATAGAACATTACAACATTACAGTGCCATACAGGCTCTTTGGCCCTTGATGTTGCACTGACCTATGAAACCAATCTAAAGCCCATCTAACCTACACTATTACAATATCATCCATATGTTTATCCAATGACCACTTAAATGCCCTTAATGATGACGAATCTACTGCTATTGCAGGCATGGCATTCCTTACTACTCTGAGCAAAGAACCTACCTCTGACATCTATCCTCTATCTATCACCGCTCAATTTAAAGCTCTGACTCCCTTGTGCTGGCCATCTCCATCCAAGGAAAAAAACTCTTACTGTCCATTCTATTTAATCCTCTGATATTATATGCCTCTATTAAATCATCTGTTAACCTTCTACTAACAAAAATAGCCTCAAGTCCCTCAGTCTTTCCTCATAAGACCGTCCCACTATACCAGGCAACATCCTGGTAAACCTCCTCTGCACCCTTTCCAATGCTTCCACATCCTTCTTATAATGCAGTGACTAGAACTGTACACATACGTCAAGTGCGGCCGCACCAGAATTTTGTACAGTTGCAACATGACCTCATGGTTCCGAAACTCGATCTCTCTACCAATAAAAGCTAACACACTGTACGCCTTCTTATCAACCCTATCAACCTGGGTGCCAAACCTATGTTACAGCTACAGTTGAATAGATTAGGACTTTATTTCCTGGAGCATAGAAAAATGAGGGGAGATTTGATAGAGGTATATAAAATTATGATGGGTATAGATACAGTGAATGCAAGCAGGCTTTCTCTTAGCCTTGGGAGAAAAAAAACTAGAGGGCATGGATGAAGGGAGAAAAATTTAAAGGGAATATTAGGGGAGGCTTCTTCACACAGAGAGTGCTGTCAGATGATGTGGTAAATGTGGGCTCACTTTTAACATTTAAGAAAAATTTGGACAGGTACATGGGCAAGAAG